>JARYHS010009186.1:87493835-87687617 GCA_031002005.1 Vandiemenella viatica
TCTTCGGATTGAGGCGGAGTCCTGCAGTCTGAACACACTTCAGCACCGTTGACAGGCGACTCAGATGTTCTTCAAATGTTTTCGAGAAAACAACAATGTCATCTAAATAACAAAGACACGTCGTCCACTTAAGGTGTCGAAGTAAGTTGTCCATCATGCGTTCGAATGTGGCCGGAGCGTTGCATAATCCGAATGGCATTACTTTGAATTCATAGAGGCCATCAGGTGTAATAAAAGCCGTCTTTTCTCTGTCAGCTTCATCAACCTCGATTTGCCAGTAGCCTGTCTGCATGTCCATGGTTGAGAAGTATGTAGCTCCTTTCAAGCAGTCTAAGGCGTCGTCGATGCGCGGCAGTGGGTAGACATCTTTCTTTGTGATTTTGTTCAGCCGCCGATAGTCGACACAGAATCGCCACGTACCATCCTTCTTCTTTACGAGGACCACCGGAGATGACCAAGGACTCTCCGAAGGTTGAATAATGTCATTATGCAACATCTTCTCCACTTCTCTCGAATTATTCGCCTTTCGACTGGTGACAATCGGTACGAGCGCTGGCTAATGGGCGTATGATCCCCAGTATTGATACGATGCTTTATCGTGGGCCGTTTCGTCTGACCTTTTTTTTGCTGGGGTGTGAATACACCAGAGAATTGGCGTAGTATAGCTAACACCCGGTGGTGTTGTTCCTTGGTCAGGCCGGACCCTATTGGCAGTTCCATAGTTGTTTCCTCCAGCGTGTTGTCGGTACTAGTAACAGAGCATGATCTTCGTTAATGACGTTGAGCTCGCCCTCCTGGACTGTTCAGCTGTCCCTATGCACATTCCCTTGGGGATAATTTGTGACTGCTCGTGACAGTTGGTGATCCAAATGTCTCCTCGACCACCGATAATGCTTATGATAGCCGCTGGTATGTAGATTTCTTTCGTGAGCCTAATAAACTTTCTACTATCGACAAGCACTTCAAGGTTGCGGTCGTCCGTGTTTTTGACTGGGGACTCTTCTCATTGCGAACGGCGGATTGTCACGTTGTCAACGGCGAATAACTTCCCAGAAGATTCTGTGTTACGTGTACCCGTCGCAACGACTTCTTCAATTTGCAGCTCAGACGTTCCACAGTCAATGACAGCTTGGGATGCCTTAAGGAAGTTCCCATCCAAGGATGACATTATGACTACATTCTGTTAAAATGACAAATTCAACTGGCTGGGTCCTGTGTTGATGGTTATTCTCGCGACACAAGCTCCAGCTGGCTGGACGTACTTTCCATTTGCGACCTTTAGCACAGTTGCCCCCGTATCACGGAACATTGTTTTCTTTAGTGTGCGACGATAATTGTCCGACAATACGGAGAAAGAAGCTCCTGAATCAACCAGCGCCCGGACAGGTTGGCCGTCGATTATAACGTTGATGAGATTTCCCGACATCTTAGTGACTGTCATCCATGGAGGATTTTCATCTGCGGCGGCCTCACCTCCGTAGATGGTCGCCTTGCTTAGTTTTCCTGCGTGCGGCGGCTAGGGGAGCGGCTGGTAGCTCTGTCCGGCGACGATGAACGGCAGCGGCGCGTCGGGGATCGACCTCGTCTAGGGTACGGCGATGGGCTTCTTCCCGTAGGTCGACCCGAACTCGTCAGCGGGTGGCTGCCTGGGGTAGAACTGTTCGGATGGCGGACGTCTTGCGGCAAAATAATCGTCAAATACTCGTCTTCTCTCTCTGCAGTAGCGTATGACATGTCCAGTGGCGCCCACAGTGGAAACATACTGGCGCGTTGTCTTCTGTCCTCCAGACGTTCGTTCGTCTGCGGGACGTCATAGGTGCCGGAGGGATTTGGTTGTGGCCGTGTCGGCCGGTTCCTAGGCTGCCGTTTGGCAGCTGCAGCATACGTCATATCAGGGCGAGGCCATTCTTCACGTCGAGTGCGATTGGCTCGGCAGACAGGAGCTATTGTCTGAAATACCTCTTTTTCCGCCGCGTCGGCTCCTTCATGACCCACTTGGCTTACATCCATGGCATGATCTGATGCTCACTCGGTTCAAGAGTCCCAGCTGCCATGAACTGTTGTAATTCTTCTCTCACAATTTGTCGTATGAGAGACGCAAAGTCGTGCTGGTCTTCCACAACTGCCATAGGGACTACGTTGGGAAGTCTGTCATACTTCTTTCGCCCAACCCTCCTTGTTGCATCTCCTCAATCCGCTGGCACCACTTGATGAACTCTTCCGTCGTAGCGACGTCTTTTATCAGAAGAGCTTGGTACATGTCTTCTGCAATACCTTTCATTAGGTGCGTGATTTTGTCGGCTTCAGTCATATTCGGGTTGACTACGTTGCATAGGGCCAAAACATCCTGTATGTAAGATTGCGTCGGCTCCCCATGTCGTTGGGCCCGGTTCTTCAGTTGTTCTTCCGCCGAGCGGATTTGTCGCTGGTGGTCCCCAAACGTTTTCTTAAGTTCCGTCTGGAACATTTCCCAGTTATTCAGTTTTTCTTCGTTGTTCTCGAACCACTGCTGGGCGGTTCCGTCCAGATAGAAATAAACATTTGCCAAGCACATGGTATGATCCCACCTGTTTGTACTTGGCGACTCGGTCGAACCCTTTTAGCCATTTGTTAGGATCCTGTCCAGCGTCTCCAGAGAACACCGATGGGTGTCGAATGTGCAGCTGGCTTGCCGCCATGGGTTTCCTAATGACGCGGACTTTCGGAAGGACGTACTGAGTATATCCTTTGTAGTCCGGTTCCAGTCCGTGTAGGCGGCGACTTTTACGTTGCCTAATCGGAGCCACGACGATGCAGCTGTTGCACAGGGTACCCGGCGTCTCCACCAAACTATGTCGCGTTGGAACCGGGACAGGTGTGAATTCGAAGGTTACTTGTCAATGAACACAGCACTTAAACTGAGAACAGGTTTATTGAGAACTCAAACATACACGCAGCACTGACTGCCTCTTGGGCAGAATGCTCTTCTATTTATACACAGATAGAACGTACTAGAGATTACAAGAGTAGTTAACAAGTGAAATGTGTAGAAGTTACAAGTGACCTTAGGAAACATGTAGAATCTTCTGGAAATAATAAACAGAATTAAATAATTTTTGTCAGTGGGCGGGATTGAACCGGCGACCTTCGGTACCGCAATTCGTGACGCTACCCGCTGCGCCATGCTGGCAGACGGTACACTGGCGTTCATGCGGCAATATAATAGACCCATAATTCACCAAAATTTAAGGAAAGAGGGCTGCAGCACCAGAAACCACTCCACAAACACAAAAGAACACAATATTTTGGAATATGTCCTTATTCTTGAGTTAGGGCATAGCCCAAAATATTGTAATTCATCCTCTCATTGACTAGCTACATGAAGAAGTATTAAATTTCTTAATTAATTCTTAACCTCTAGACTGTGTCCTTACAATATCCTAAGAGGCAACTTTTTATGCCAGGAAGGTGGCTGGGAAAATTCTAAACATCTGCATCCATTAGAGAGAAAGTAATGAAATTATTCTATGAAACGTTGGCCATGTCTGTATGGGTGTTGAAATATGAAATAAATGGGTCTAGAACAATACTTAAAAGTGAAGAAATGAATCAACTGATTAGACAGAATACATTCATCAGATGGTTGGAAGAGGTTTCAAAATCCTCCAAGTACTGGTGAAGGTAATGGGGTATACAGAACCTTGACTGGGATCTTGCTTGTTTGTGGTGGGGTAACACAGAAATCCACTGCCAAAGGTATCCTTACCTTTTTGTGTGGGTGGAAATTGCAAAGTCTATACCGATGCTACTTTTAGGGCCTGCATGACTGGCAAACAAAATGAGACGCCTTGTTACTCCAAGCTGCAGGTTGGAGTTTGGTAGGTGGATATTATAGTGACTGATGGGGGTTCATCGATTGTAAAGGGCTATGGAGTCTTGGGGAGAATTGGTGCAGCTGGGGGGGGGGGAGGGTTTGGTTGTTGGGTAGTAGATGTGGGGAGCAACAATTACCCATCTGTTCCCCTCTTTGATTCCCCAGTCAACCAATTCTTTCACAAAAGATAGAGATTCTTCAGATGCAGAATGACAATCCATGAAGACAAAGCAGACATGAAGAAGGACAATGATTTGGAACACAGAATTTGCAATTTGTTTTACAACCTAGGAATAAGTAAAGACCTAGATTAGTATGAAATTTATTTAGTTGCATTAAAAGATGTTTGGTGTGAAATGTGAATGATCATGAACACTGGATGTGAGAAATTCCATTGTATTTCATAGCCAAGCCTTGAAACGTAGTTCTGGAACAATAAGGAAATAATATTATTGCTGATAAACTCACAGCATATATTCAAAAAAATCTCATTGTTAAAGCTGAGAATGGCAGATCTGTACCCATACTCTGCATTGCACAAAATTAATCTTTACAGTGTGAATTTGTAATGTGAGTGTTAAGAATCCGAATAAGTGGGAGAGGCATACAAATTGTTTTGGCACAGGTGGAAAGCTAACAGAGAGAACACAAGCCTGTAAGATGGAACAATATAAACTGGGGCTATTCGAGAAATAATGTAGATAGTGGAAAGATTCAAACTGGAAAGGATCTTTGTTGCTCTACGTGGGGAAGAAATCCACGATTGGCTAGATAGACCAGTGTGACATTAGGAAAGGTTATGATTGGCCTAGAAACCAAACAGACAGTCAGCCATCTTTCATTATGGACAGTATTATTCGAGGTGTCAGTCTGTGTAGAAGCCCCTTATGGTCAGTGGTGAAATCATTGTGGAAGCTACGCGGGGTAGTAGTTATGCCTGTAGTGGGTGCCTTAGTGGGCAAACTACGTTACAATTATCTTTCATACCTTTATGATTAATAATTGTGGATTTTTAATTTTAATTTTTATGAAGGAGTGAAAATTTATTAATTTCGCAAGAATCTTGATGTTAGTTGGAATTTAGGAAAAATTGTCACAATATGACATTTATTTTCTTATTGCTGGCGATTACAAGTCTGAGCGAATTTACCGTTAACATTAACACAAATTGGCAAAATCATAAAAGCAACACTCAGAGGTACAATTAGCCGTCATGAGCAAGCAAACAATTGTATATTTACTTTTAAATATATCTCAGAATCAAAATGCAAGAAATAATGACAATTGGAAACAATAAAAAATATAAGTTATGACGACCTCAGACAAAGGTATCATAACACTGTGACTTTACAGTTAAAAAGACAATCATGGGCGCCACGAATGAACAGTATATCATTCGAAAATAACTAGTTCTGACAAATTATGCCACTAACTCAGGTTTTTTTTACAATTACAAAGTGAGAACATGGATCTATCCTCTCAAAGTCGTTTAAGGGTTCTGTTTCACGGAATGCACAATCAGATGGCTTGGTCGTAATAAGTTACCATTGTAGCTCTGCGTCTGATGTCTGTGGTGACTGGAGATGACCCACGGCATGTGAGGCTATCTCACAAGGCGGCTACAGGCATCTCTGGTCTGACAATGCGCGTCATCGCATTACCGGCTGTGTTGCCGTGATAAGCTTGCTCCATCAAGTCGTATATCAGCAGTTGGCGAAAGAAGTCAACTTTCCAAGTCAACCTCAGACTAGACTCGCATAGCATGGACTCGAAGATCGAATTGTAGCTCGTCGCTTTTCTCTCTAGCGAGGAAACTTCTCGCTCCGCCCCTTGTAGTCTCGAAGCTCACATATAACAGAAATTCCCAGGATTTTAAGTTATACGCTCATTTGGATTGGATCTTCAGGTTGGCACCTAATGTCACATGATATCCCCAATATGTGATTTGCCCCGCTCATATCACAGAGGTCGGACATATTCGGCTAAGTTTGCCGGGGTGAGAGCACATTCGGGTGTCGGGCGGCAGGCATTTCCCACCAGGTGAGTGACTCTGTTGACCACCCATCCCCAGGGAGCAGAGTGTGTGGTCTGACAAACCCCAAACCGACTACTTGTCGCCATGGTTCGGGAAGACCAGATTAGCTCAATAATCCTTTAATATTCGCTTTACCAAGATACACTGTATGTTCACCATTTCATTACAATCCTCACTTGGAATCTTGTGTACTTTATAAAATTACAATACAAAAATCTATTTAGGTGGTCGCCCAAGATTTATGTAAATTACTCCAACATTATGACATATATAATAAAAATGCACCTTGTAACGTGGTGACAGCGCGTCATGTTACAATATGGCCGTCCGTTGGTGAAAATAAAATTATGATAGAATAATTTTATTTTTAACTACCTAATTCTATCTCCATTGTGAATCAACAAAAACTGAAGCATTTTTACAATTACATTAATTTTAAATGTGATTCCAATAACCATCAGTATTCCTGCCTTGTAAGGTGAATTTATAACGGGAGCATATGTCCTTTTGGCTGTTTTACAATTCTTTACAAACAGAAGCATGTGAATTCAGGTAGCCTTCCCAGATGCATAGCTATATTAAACACAATACTAAAATATACATGAAAATAAATTATTTACATACATGTCTTGAAAGAAACTTGTATAAAATCTTATCATTAAATCAATAAAATGAAACATATTAATAAAACAAAACATTGTCGGAACAGTTATGCAGAAAGTGGTTGAAATATACATTGTATTTACAATTTAGCGTGATGTTTTACTCATGTGCATAAAAATAATTCTGCCTTCAACAAACATCCATATAGATGCTAGAGGTGAGTGTAAAATATCTCATTAAATTGCGCGGTTTTAATCTCAAAACAACGGAATAGTTTTGTCGGATTCGGTGACGTGATTTACGTCATGACCGACGGTTAATTCAACAAGCATTTCAGAGAGAAGATGTGTTCGTGTTCATGGTCAAATATCACCAACTGTAATCTTGGATTTGAATGACGTGGCATTTACTTATAATTCAACGTGGTGTGGAATGAATGATGTAAGTGCATGTTTTCGTGTGTTACGTAAATTATGAACCTTACTCGTTGAATGTTAGGTGGTCTCCTAATTAGTCTTTCATTGGTCGACATCTCTAACTTTTAATATACCGTATGTGAAGTGATTGCGAATTTCATGGCGAAAGGAAACTGTATTTGCTCATGGGTATATGTAATGGAATTTTTATAAAATTTACCATTCCCATATGAGACATTTATACATATTATGCGGTTTGACTTGACCTTTCGTCATCGTCAACCAAAGTCGCTGCAGCATCTTTGGCATACAAGCGGACCCAAAATGTAACCATTCCACACATAAAATGAAAGGATAATGAATAGCGTAACTATCATTCCTCAGTAACATTACGATTCCTTCACAATGGGTCTATTGATGACTCGAGATTATCTCGACATTCAAAGAATAAAATTTTTCTCTTTATTTAAGAGTTATTATAACCCCCTTAACATGTCCGTCTACTCCACGTTTTATGGTGAAATCCATCCCAGTTTTCAAATATTTTCCTTTTATACACACATGCTTAAGGTGGTGGAAAAACTATTACATTACACTCGTAATTAAAAGAAGATATTAACAGATTTGTCAATAAATTCACACAAAACCTATGTCATTTGTCCGCCAAACCCAAGTTGTGTATCAATTCATTGATGCTTTCATAAAGACTGTGGCAAGCATTGATGAATCGAGAGGTTCTTCTGTATACTTTCTCCATCATGTCAGTTAATTCTTTGTGATACAGATCCCAAACTTCACAACAGTAATTTAAATGTGGACATATAAGAGGTTTTTTTTTTACACTATTGTATATGATTATTATTGTTATTCAGAATACAATCTATGAATCACAATGAATAATTAACTTTATCTTTGACAGAAGTTATGTGCAGGTCCCATTTTATTTTGCTTTGTACTATTATGCCCAAATACTTCAGGAAATCAACCATGTCAGTAGCTGAGCTCTTCACTTTGTACTCATGAACAAGCTTATCCAAGTGAGCTGTTTTGTGCCAGGTAAAGTGAGCACAGACTAGGAGGAAAATATTTTATACACAGGCCTGGTAGATGTTATGATCCCACATAAAATTTCAACAGTAGAATGTTTTTTGGTGATTTAAATATCATAATAAAAAATGAAGTACCATTTTGAGGCAATAACATGGTGGATTGAATGTATATACAATGATCTTCAAGAAGTAGGAATGTTAGATGAATGTGAATGAAGAACAAAAGGCCTACTGAAATGGAGGTAAAATATCATACCAGTATATAGTATATTTGGCGTGACCATTTGTAGTAAGGTAAACTGAAATAAGGGACTATAAATGCAGTAGTTAGATATAATTCAAAGGAAAGTGAAAATACTGCAACACACATATGGTAATATTGGAACAAAGTGAGTCACATTTTTATTGTTGCTGTCACTGATTCAATCACTTCTGAACTTCAAATGGACACATCAGTTAAAGAGCTGGTTCTTTTTTTTTTTAACATGTTTATTGAGGTAGAAGAAAACTAAGTGTAAAAGACAATGAGTTTAATATAAAATGGAATTTCCCTCATTATTTGGGCCCTTTGTATGACAGGCATGTAACCACAAGTTCTACTAAATAATGGTTCCCTTTATTTTTGCTACAAAAAAAAAAAAAAAAAAAAAAAAAAGTTTTGTTATTTTGTTAATAACACTTGTAGTTGCTGAATACAGTTTCATTATTGTGGTCATGGGGGATTAAGAAAAAGTTCAGATGATAGTACATTAAGTCACAGCAAGTTTGGTGAGGCACTGGCCATGGGAAAAAGTGAATTTGCCCAATGACGACTTCTTCTAGGGAACTAAATAAAAAATGCCATATTTGATAGTGGGGGATGAAAGGTCTGCCATATGTGATAGTGGGGGATGAAGGGTCTGCCATTATGAGGCAGTTGAGTAATTTTCTTGTAAATCAGATAAACTGAAATCAAGAGAAACAAAGTTTCAATAATAGGCTCAGTAGAACAAGGAGGACGAATCTAAGAAAGGGAAATGTTGATGTTACTCAATAGGATAAATAAGGTAATACCAGCCAAGCACTGCCTTCATAACATTTTGACTAACAATATCAGCACTTGGGTGCAAAAAATATGGACGATGCTGGCAGCAGAGAAATGTAACATTTTAAAATTTGCATTACACAGGCTGTAATGCTATACAAGAAGCAATTAAGTTTTGGAATAGTTACACAAAATATATTTTGTCAAAAACTGTCTTGATTAACTGGCAACATACAAGCATTACAATTGGGATGCAAAGAAAATGATGGAATATTGTACTTGTAAAATAAACAAAAAATTTTGAAGTATGAGATTCTACCTGATTATTTTAACAAGTTTCCTTTCTTCTGATATATACATATTTTTTCTTTAGCTTGTATTATATTCTGTATGTTATAAGTTACAAGTTATTACTTGTTAGATGCCCCTTATGTTTGCATGAAATGAAAAAGTTAAGTTGAATGAGAAATTTTCTAATATTTTATCTCATTCAGTTTCATAAAACATTTCGCTATGTAACTATTCATAACAAAAAACTTTTGTTATCTTGCTTGCAAATTTATTGCAAATTTGCAGCAAATTTGACTGAATTAATACAATTATTTTATAAAAATTGTAATACTAAAATCAGTCCGTGCTGTTGGAACTCCTATTGCACACTAGGTCATGGTAGATTATATCGAGCAGTGGTGGCTCCAGATGTAGTGACACTGTGACATAGCACCACCTTCAAATCAAGAATAAACAAACTAAAAAACAAATGTAGTGAAAGAAAAATAAATATTTAAAAGTGCAAATTATCTGCTCTACTCTACCTTAAATAAAGTATTGAACGCCATCTGTTGGCCACATCAGTGAACTGTTTCGCTGTCATGGAGACACTCGCTGGGTGTCACAATTTGCGCATGCGCTCTAGCGTTTTCGCAGAAATTTTTGAGGGAGCAGGTCCACTTTGTTAATGGCGAATGGAGACAACATTGTTCTGTGACACGCTGCCCCGGGCAGTGTGCTGACACACAGGTTGTGGAGCTCGAAAAAGTTAGCAACACTGTCGGTAGAGCGCAGCACAGCTACCATTTTTGTAACATTTGAATAATATCCTCTGGAACAGTGCTTCTAAACCTGTGGTTCGCGGAGCATTGGTGGTCTGTGAAGATAGTTCAGATGGTGCACAACCAGAATATCATAAATTTTGATACCATATTCGTACTGTATGAGGCCGTAAGCCCAACTTTTTAAAAGCCTTGAATATTTCAATTGCCGAGCCAAAATCTGCCATTTCCAGGATGAGGATAGAACAGCATTGTTTCTACAATGGTCTTTTCATTTCCAGATGGCATCAGAAAGAGCGCCATTATTCTAAAGATTAAGTAAATGACAGATTCCTTAGGGTTTGTTAGGGTTGGTAACATAAGAGTGATGAAGTAAATAAAATAAAAGTGTATAAATGGAGACTTTACCGTCAAAAATTCACTGCAAAAATAAAAGGTGTACTGACTAGTATCTTTTATTTTGTCCATGTAGGCCGATGGTGTAGCGTCCAGCATATAGTAACATTATTATTTATTTGATTTGGTAAATATTAAGACTCTGGTTAATACATAATTAACTTTTAATAGTTCACATCCAGCTTCATAACTGTGTTTTCGTACGAATTCAAAACATGGTTTTAGATTTATTATGTTAGAGTAGTACATGTACCAGATGTTAACAATAATATGGGTAGTAAAATTTGGCATATCCAAGTTAGTGGTCTGCAACATTTTTAACAATTTACTGGTCCTCAGATTGAAAAAGGTTTAAAAATGCTGCCTTATAAGCTTTGTCAATGCTAGGAGGCAATATTGTTTCTTAGTTCCTTTGAAGGAGAATTACAAAGATTACTACTGTACATAACAATGTAACAGGAAACAATTCTCAAGCGTTCACTGGCGTCGTGGCCATTGAAGGCAATGCCGGATTAAGAAAGTATGGGGCCCTAGGCACAGAAAAATTTTTGGCCCCTTTGTTTTAAAAAAATAATTATTTGCATTTTATAAGTACAAAGAAAAGGTTTTGTAGATGACTAATTGAATTTATCATATTTTTATTCAATTAATCAAACGAATTTTACAATTTACGATATTTTGAAAATTACTTTTGTTTATCGTACACTACAATGAAACCAAAAAATTTAATTAGCATGTTTTTCATATTACTTTGATTATTTTATGTTGAATTACTTTATTTTTTATTATTTTTACTAGCTGGTACCCACGACTTTGTTCATGATTGTAAAGAATTCATATTGACAGCTATAGACATCTAACCACCCTAGTGCACGATGGGAGACTCGATACTATTACCACACAAAAGTACCAGTCTTCTGCGCTATGTAGTTCCGGCAGCAAGGTAAAATTTACGGATACACACAAGTCTTTGGATGAAACACGAAAATATTCATGATCGACCAATTTCAAACACCATATCTCCCACAGTTACCGAATTTCGGCCAACGTTGTGATCGATGGGAGACTCTGTGTTACTACCACACACAAACGCCAGTGATCTGCGATTGATAGTTTTCACTTAAAAGTGATACACCGTGATACATGCGTTTTTGGCAGAAATATGAAATTGCCGCAGGTCGACCAATTTCATCCCCCATATCTTCCACACCCCCATAGCTACAGACATCTAACAACCATAGTGCACGACAACAGACACGAATCTACTACCACACATAAACACCAATGCTCTATGCTATGTAGTCGTGGTAGAAAAGTGAAATATGCGGAGACACACGCCTTTCGTCGAAATACGAAAATATCCATGGTCAGTCACTTACAACCACCATATCTACCACAGTACCACAGTTTCTGAAATTCGGCCGCTGTTGTGATCGAAAGGTGACTCTGTGCTACTACTACACACAAACGCCAGTTATCTGTGATCTGTAGTTTTCGCTGAAAAGTGATACACCATGACACTTTTGTCTTTGGCAGAAGTATGAAACTGCCACAGGTCGACCACTTTCAACCCCCATTTCTCCCACACCCCCATAGCTACAGACATCTAACAACCATAGTGCACTACATGAGATACGATTCTTCTACCAAACACAAACACCAATGCTCTATGCTATGTAGTTGTGGCAGAAAAGTGACATATGCGGAGACAGTCGAAATACGAAAATATCCTTGGTCGGCCACTTACAACCACCATATCTACCACAGTACCACAGTTTCTGAAATTCGGCCGCTGTTGTGATCGAAAGGTGACTCTGTGCTACTACTACACACAAACGCCAGTTATGTGTGATCTATAGTTTTCGCTGAAAAGTGATACACCATGACACTTTTGTCTTTGGCAGAAGTATGAAGCTGCCACAGGTCGACCACTTTCAACCCCCATATCTCCCACACCCCCATAGCTACCGACATCTAACAACCATAGTGCACTACATGAGATACGATTCTACTACCAAACACAAACACCAATGCTCTATTCTATGTAGTTGTGGCAGAAAAGTGACATATGCGGAGACAGTCGAAATACGAAAATATCCTTAGTCGGCCACTTACAACCACCATATCTACCACAGTACCACAGTTTCTGAAATTCGGCCGCTGTTGTGATCGAAAGGTGACTCTGTGCTACTACTACACACAAACGCCAGTTATGTGTGATCTATAATTTTCGCTGAAAAGTGATACACCATGACACTTTTGTCTTTGGCAGAAGTATGAAGCTGCCACAGGTCGACCACTTTCAACCCCCATATCTCCCACACCCCCATAGCTACCGACATCTAACAACCATAGTGCACTACATGAGATACGATTCTACTACCAAACACAAACACCAATGCTCTATTCTATGTAGTTGTGGCAGAAAAGTGACATATGCGGAGACAGTCGAAATACGAAAATATACTTGGTCGGCCACTAACAACCACCATATATACCACAGTACCACAGTTTCTGAAATTCGGCCGCTGTTGTGATCGAAAGGTGACTCTGTGCTACTACTTCACACAAACGACAGTTATCTGTGATCTGTAGTTTTCGCTGAAAAGTGATACACCATGACACTTTTGTCTTTGGCAGAAGTATGAAACTGCCACAGGTCAACCACTTTCAACCCCCATATCTCCCACATCCCCATAGCTACCGACATCTAACAACCATAGTGCATGACAGGAAAGACGATTCTACTACCACACACAAACACCAAAAGTCTATGTTATGTAGTTGGGGCAGGAAAGAGAAGTATACGGAGATACGAATTTTTGGTCGAAATATGAAAACGCCCTGCACTGACCAACTTTAATCATTATATCTCCCACATCCCCACAGCTATCGGCATTCGGCCAACGTTGTGCACAACAGGAAACTCCATGCTACTTCCACCCACAAACATCAGTGATCTGTGCTAGGTAGTGGTGGCTGAAAAGTGAAATATAGGAAAAAACACGTCTATTTTTATATATATATAAGATTTAATGTTAAAAAGTTAACTCTGGAGCAAACTTCAAAAATCAGGGCTCCAGGCTACTGTATAGTCGTGCCTATTAGGTAACTCAGGTCTGCCTGTAGGTCAACTTGTCCAGCGTTTACCAACTGATCAATTTTAAAACATTTATCATTGATTAATTTTGAAATAATTTCTTTAATTAGGCAGTACACACAGGTAATGAGACTTTCACACATTACAAATCTTTATGTTGCCAGATTCTTACTCAACTGTGAGCTGTTTTTCCAGGCACCTTTCACTTCAGTAATGAAGATCAATTAATTGTCGAAAAATTTCAGTGTTGTCACTACATGAGCAAATCACTTCGGCCGCCACTGATATCGAGGCACATCAGGCAGAAAAATATACCTTTGAACCAATCTGACAATGTGGCCCAATGCAACCTGCCCCAACCTGACTTATCCTGCCTGTATTTTGCTTTTCTGCATAAAAAAATCTGTGTAAAAATAGCTGATGCATTTCTGTAATGTGACACAGCAGCCCAAGTGTGCGGTAATTTTAGGAGTAGTATGAGGAAGAGAAAATTTGGCCAAGACCATAAATTAACATCTGATTTCAGACATAAAGGCTTCAAGGACTGAGATAAGTTGTTGAAGGATGTGGTGAAGAATTTACCTCTAACAGTGAAAGAATTAAAGCAAAAATCCTTGAATTCTTGAAATACAAGAGTAGATATGTAGGTAATTGTAACCAGGCATGGATCCTAATGAAATTAATCATAATCATTGTAACCACATAATATACCAATAATATTCTTGTTTTACAACATTGTGAAATACTCTTGAATTAACAACTGTATTTCTTAGTTTAATGTAACAAAATAAACACTATTATTTTAATCTGGACTTAATATCTATGAACTCAACACAACGCTATTGAATTTATCTTAAGATTATGGATGTTCTTTCGATCCAAAATCACAGTGATAACTGATAATGAGATCACCATATATGGAATTTCTCATACAGATTTTGTAAAACTTGGTCATAATCTTCAAAACTGAATTGAGATCACTTATTTGTTCAAGTTGTTTTTTGGAAATCTAGTTTGTTACCTGGAAATCTGTTTCGTCACACAAAGTAACTTCATTCGTTTAGTGTTTTTTGCACGTCACCATTCAAGAGCGTAGCTAGAAACAGCTTCAAGATGAGGCAGAAACAAGGAAAAATGCTTATTGAAAATGGTTTTAGTTGAAAAAAAATTAAACACTCATTTAACTTATTTAAGCACTAGTTACGAGAGTTCCGGCTAAATTTTGTCAACATTTATGTTTCAATATTAAAAGTGGAAAATTTTATTATCATATATTTTTGCTTGACTACTTGAGGGAGAGAGATAGGGTGGGCCAAATGCTCCATCCTGCCCCACCACCCTGGATATGCCCATGTCACCAACTTGAACTTCTTTATTTTCCAATTAATGTATTCTGAACCCTCAAATGTTGGAATAAAAATACAATTATTTTTCATGCACATCATTAAGTAGCTTTTTCTATTTTGAAATATTTTCATGAAATTTCATTTTTTGTTTTCACTTTCATTATCCATAAACCATGGATCATGCTAATATAAATAAATAATGGCAGATACTTTATAATCATTAGCTTTACTTAAGGAACACATAACAAATTATTGCCCTTAAGCCACATTACCAAAGATTTAGAGAGCACACACTGTAAAATGTAATTTAGGTATGCCAAAAGGTGTCTGTCTCATTAATTTTGCTATAAAATGAAGAAATTCTCAAACATGTCCAGAAACATAAAACCATTATCCATAAAAAAAAGGGAAGATTTGCAAAGGGCACATAAAGAAATTCATTTTTGGACAGTCACAAACATGTTTCAAGGTATGATGTGTGTTTTTGCTATCTCTGATTCTGCCTTTACCTTGCCTTTGAAATGGAATGTTAACTAATTACTGAAAATTACAGTGTTCAGGCATGTCTCATCTTCCTCTATCCATGCCAACTTTTCCACAGAGAATTCTCCACAAGCCCCTGTATCTGTATCTGTGATTACTTGCACCATTCCAATCAGCATGATTTCAAGTGCAAATGTTTATATGGTACTACTACTTGGATGTCAATCTTGTAAGTCGCATGTCTTGTTTATGCAACGCTGTATATTTTTAACAATAATATCATCAACGTAGCCAGCCTGTAGATTTCTTGTGTCAGATTTCACTGTCAACATAGTTCGGAAGACAGAAGTAAATAGTAGACCTAATAGAGGGATACTCACTGAACTGTTATTGCAGTGTGTTTTTATGAAACAAAACAAAAACCCAGATAGCATCTTCTGCTCCAGTGAAAGCAGTCATTTTAACTGCACCTAATTCTGGAACTTGAGGTTATTGGTGTAGTTAATACAGTACTATAATGATACTAAGGACAAAGGAAATGGCTTTCAGGCAATATAAATAATAATGCATAGGGGAAATGATTCATCACTCACCAAGTTAAAGGTTGTGATCAGTGAAAAACATATGTTACAAACATAAACATATACAATATTTCAGTTTTGCACCTTATTCATATATAAGGAACAAGTCACATGGTTCAGGAGGCGAACACACACCAAAACCATATGGTTCATTCTCTACCACATGAATTAGGTGCAAAATCAAAATATGTATATGTTTTTGTTTGTTTCACATGTTTTTCACTCGTCTCAGCCTTTAACTTTGGTCAGTGATGAATCATTTTCTGTATACTTTGTTATTTGATACAGTACTATGTGAGTAAAAATTGAGTTTATGACAATTTATCTATTTTCTTCTGAATGAACTCCTATATGCTTTCAAACTCCTTTTTGAAGCACGCAGTGAATACATCAGTAACTGATAATCAGTATGATCTCAATTAATAACAGTTGTCTGAAAATCCACTAGAATGGAAAACTATTTCAACTATTAATTTGTTTATATATAAGTTGTATGCAAGACAAAATATTTTTTTTTCTCATGCACAAATTTATAAAGATTCATTGGTTATTTTTTTTTGCCATCAGAAATGCTAAATGTTGGCTTTCTGACTAATGCTTTGTGACAGAAAGGATTTTGTACTTACAGGTGCAGAACTTAAGAAATTGGATTTGGAGAATTAATTATATTTTTAATAATTTTGTTTCCCTTATTTCACAGGTAACACAGTGTCATGAAGCAAAATGCAAATTGGGGACTGAGGTTGGAGGTAACATTGACTTCAACACAGTACAAGCAGTTTTATCAATAGGAACAGCATACTGTGATATGTATTCCCAGATGTGTTTAAATGATTCACTTTCTATGTGCATCTCTGATAGTGAAAGGTAAGGTATGTTCTTGTGCCATTGATTCTATTTTTATACATATATCTTGTGGGGGAAGGTATTTTCTCAATAAATATTGCTGAGTTATTATGCTACCTAGCTTGCATATTTGTCCATATCATATTGCTTTATGTCATTTTGATTGAATGTTTTCTGTGTTATCAGTGTATGTCATTATGTTATTGCAAGAATTACATATATTCATAGTATCACAAATCTACATCTCCCATTACTGTACGAGGGGCGTTTGAAAAGTCCGAGAGATAGCACCACCGGCATGTATCTAGGTCATGTTTAGTTAGTAGCATCTCTTGAATGAACGCACACCAAGTTTCAGACAAATTGGTCTATTTCTTTGTGTTTGGCATTCGTGTGAATCAAGGAAGTCGAGTGATTTTCAAGAAATGGACGAAAAAGAATTTCATGTGGTCATTAAACATTACTTTATGAAAAGCAAAACGCCTCAGGAGACTAAAGAGAAGCTTGATAAACATTATGGTGACTCTGCACCTTCGATTAGAACAGTTTATAAGTGGTTTCAAAATTTTCGCACTGGCCATATGGGCACAAGTGACGCTGAACGTTATGGACGGCCTGTGGAGGTTACAACTCTAGAAATCATTGATTAAATCCATGATATGGTGATGGATGACAGAAGAGTTAAGGTGTGTGAGATTGCTAGTGCTGCGGACATCTTTACTGAACAGGCACATAATATTTTGCATAAACATTTGGACATGAGAACGCTATCGCAAGATCGGTGCCGCGATTGCTGACGCTTGACCAAAAATGGAATCTTGTGAAGTGTTGCAAGGATGGTTTGCAGCTGTTCCAGAAGAATCTGGAGGACTTTAAGCGTCATTTCGTCACTGTGGATGAAACAGGATACATTACTATACTCCTGAGACCAAACAACAATCTAAACAATGGGTTAACAAGGAAGAATCTGCACCAAAAAAGGCGAAGACCGTTCCTTCGGCCGGAAAGGTTATGGCGACTGTCTTTTGGGATTCACAAGGAATAATCCTCATCGACTATCTGGAAAAGGGTAAAACTATTACAGGTGCATATTATTCATCGTTATTGGACCATTTGAAAATCGATCTGCGAGAAAAACGCCCACGATTGGCCCACAAGAAAGTCCTTTTCCATCACGACAATGCACCAGCACACGCCTCAGCAGTTGTCGTTGCAAAATTAATGGAAATAGGATTCCAACTCGTTTCACATCCCCCCTATTCTCCAGACTTGGCTCCCTTGGACTACTATTTGTTCCCTGATTTGAAGAAATGGCTGGCGGGAAAAAGATTTTATTCAAACGAGGACGTGATTGCACACACTAATGGATATTTTGCAGACTTGGACAAATCCTACTATTTGGAAGGGATCAACAAACTAGAACATCGTCAATGAAGTGTATAAGCCTAAAAGCGAAAAATAAAAAAGGTTTACCCCAAACACGTAAGTAGTTTTTATTATTTGCAAGGACTTTTCAAACGACCCTCGTATATCTTGACTTATCCAATATCCATGTACATTTGTACTACATGATTATCTATATCAATAAAAGTCAAACAAAATGTAGATTTATCAATACTTGTTTTGAAATGTTTCCAACAGAATATAAAATAATCATGAGTATCTCATTGTCTCTTCACATCAAATAATAAATGTCATCTCTTTGTTCAAAGTTTTTTCAACAGTAGGACAAGAAGTGGAAATGGCTGGTACTTTATTTCATATGTCCTGTAGAACTAAAATATGATGTATGAAGAGACAATGTTCCCTTTACGGTTTTACATATTATCTTAAAATTATTTTTTTGTGGCTAAGTATTATAAATTCTTGTGACATTTCTGCTAGAAAAGCTAGGACAGTCATGAACTTGGTTTACAGTTTAAGAAAAATGATGAGAAGACAAAAAAGCAGGGCTAACAGTAAACATCACTGACACATCAGTAGTGATATTGACTTTTATATATTGTGTGCATGCTGAAATAGTTGTTAGGTTTCACCGAAAACCCCCGTACACATTTATTGATTCATTTGGTATGATGGTGCCAGCTGTGTTAATGTAAATACCTCAACCATATGTGTATTCTTTCTCAGTGAATAGCTATTTGATGGAGACACTTAAGTGAAAAGTAACACAAAAGGAATAAGTCACTTACTTTATGGTGTGGAATAGTTTTAAAATGTTTTGTATAGGTTTTTGTCTGTAGATGTGTTGAAAACAAAGTAAAAATGTGTATGTTTGAGTTTTAGCAACAAGTTCTGTTGTAAGGGAGGAGTCAGGGTGAGGTATTTCTGAACTAAATGTTTTATTAGTTTTGTATGTTGTCTAAAATATGTTTTGGTAGATGTCAAGATAGATATTGATATACTTTTCAGAACATAGCTAAGTAAGGTAAAGGCTCTTTTACAGAATTTCCATGGAGGAATGAACATACATCGTTCCATAGATTTAATATATTCTCTTCTGTGCCATGATGATACAGACAGTGACTGAACCTTTGCCTCTAATGAAGTGTATTTAAAATTTTAAAAAAAGTCAAATGAATTATTGCTTAACAAAATTATCAAATTACTGATGTGTGAGTGGAGACTTTCCCGGCGTACTTATACAATAAAATCCTTTTGGGTGTCCAGCTGGATGGTGTTGTATAAACAGGCGGTGACAGTCAGCTTGCGACAGCTAGAAGAGACCTGACACCTGAGGAAGACAGCAGAACTAGCTGTCGAAATGTGGTGTTTATACAATATCATCCTGCTGAACACCCAAGAGCATTTTATTGTATCAAATTACTCTTAACCCAAACATAAAGAGGGAAGATTATTTTAATTTTTATTTGCTATCCTTAAGAAGTAAAGATCAGTTACTAAGAAATTTCTCATAAGAAATAAAAATATCACATTACTCTTACCCTATTGGCAATAGACCTAGATAATGTTATGGCTATAGTTGCTTCTGCTGTGTAGAATAAAAGTCAGTCCTCCCCCACCTCTAAAAGACATCCACTATAAAGACAGAATTAATATATAAGTAATATATTTCAGGATACCAGTGATTCTGAATAGGTATCTTCACTCCACAATAAGTGAACGAGCAGATGGAGTTGGAGGAATCTCCTTTAGGTTCAATCAGAATGGAGCTGGTAATGTACCTGTTGAAATATTCAACTTCAGGAAGAAAGTTAAGGATTGGAGTCACAGTTTTGGAGAGACACATTTTGAAAGGGTTTGTAAATAACTGATACATACACATAAGCATATAAAACCTCCAGGTTATATTTTTCTGTGGTTTAAAAAAAGAGAATTAATTAATTTTTTACAAATTATTTTTCTTATAGTTTAAAACATCAAGAATTTAACTATGCCAGCCATAATTCTGAAATTATATAATTGTTTCTTGATGATCATAATTTATGTAAAAAATTATTAAAAAATGAACAAAAAACCCAACTGCGAAAAGTGACTAAAAGATAGTTTAGTGAAAATAATATTATTACTTGTGAAATTATGATCCATCAAACAATTTCTGATATGGAGTTGATTGTCAATTCAAAGTACATTATAACTGAATTCTTCACTTTGAGTAAAAAAGTATCACATTCTAATGAACACAAGTTCACTGATTTTATTTTTCTCAAAATCAAAATTCACTGTACACCTGATACCTACACTAATGTTCCATTATACATTTGGACTTCTATCCTTTTTAAAGACTGCAGGTTATTTCTAAAGAAACTTTTAACATTGGTCCACAATCATTCAATCTCTGGATAACCCCATTTTAAAAATTTTACCTTGCCATAGTTTAAATTCAAGAGTTTCCCAAAATTAGATGAAATTTATTTATATCTTGAGTTTCATAACTCATCTTCCAAAATCTATCATTGAGTCTTACATTTACATGATGACCATGCAGACACCGATGACCTTCGCTAATCTAATGCTGCCCGAACAGTGTATCCCTATTTACAGGCAACCCCCAAGAATCCACTGTAAAACTAATTTTTTCTGTCGGAAATGGGTAAATTCCCACCTCGAGCCCTGCTTGCACCACTTTACTCTTCCAAAAAATGATATTAAAATTTTTCCAAAGTTCACCAATCTTTTCTAGACTTTACCCAAATGTAGCCTTGATTTTTATCAACATTTTCTTTATCTTACACTTCAAGAAATTTCAGATATCTTCATTAGCTCAACAATTTTTCAGATCTAAAAAAAACTTCTAATAAATCCTTGATTTCATCCTTTAAAATCACATGGAAACAATAAATATTAATATTCCTCAGCTGTCCTAATTTTGATTACTGTCTATTATTCTTTTGAATAAGTCTAAAATAAGTAAATACAACCAGGTTTGGCAGATAATATGGGTATGGTGGGTAACAGTACTCACTCGGGAAATTCCTGTTGAGTATTTTATCTATCTTGATTTTGAGAGGGACTGAGAGTGCAATGTACATAGAAAGAAAGAACAGAGATAGAGAGCTGAACAAATACTTACATAATTATAATAGACTACTTGTCCCCTCTTAACCCAGTGTACCTAGAAGACTCATATCAGAGTTTGTACACTTTGTTCAACTACTTGCCACAATTTCTCTTAGAAGGAACCAAGTTTTTCGGTTCAACCTTGGTTCAGCCTGTTAGAAAATAGTAAACATGGCATTCTTAGTACCAAATGAAAGAGCAAGAAATTAGAAGTAAACTGAAAGTTATTTCAGCTTCGTAGCTGCAAAATTGTGGAAGTTGGAAGCATGTTTTGAGTTAAACAGAAAATAACTTTTTATGGCCAAACCATTAAAGTTACAAAAATTATCATAAGGATTGAAATTAACATTTATTAGTCAAGCTAACTATTGTCAAAATTTCAGGTCGGTAGGATTTTTTTGAATGAACGATCAAGAAAGCTGATTGTGCAAGATGTCGACACGGATTGATATTTTTGGGTAGGAACCCTTGGACTGTTTACTCACTTATAAATACCATTCCCTCCAGGCACAAGGCTGTCCGTCACTGGAAACCAATAGAGCAGAATGTGTGTCGGTCTGGAGGTGCGTAGCACTAGAAAGCAGGAAGTGGAACCATGGTGTAAGGCAATGTAGGCAGCCATCTTAAGATTTTGTGAAGTATGGCAGAACAATTCAGATTTTTAAGTGTCTATTATGCAGTAATGGGGTTTGGTCTGGTCTGATTACTTATCATAATCTGCAGTCAAATTAGTTGGTAAAGATTTCCGATTGCGTATAGATTGTTCGGACTTGTAAATTTTTTTCAAGAATACAGTGATGCTTTAAACTTTAAATTAGAAGCAGTGATTTTTAATTATTTTGATGAACCTACCTTTTCATTTTGAGGGTATCAAGATGGTGGTGACCAAAAACTTTTGAACAATCTAATATCCAAGGTGCAAAACATGGTTATAATTGAGGTGATGACTGTTTATCCTAACCCCATGAACAGTTCTTCTCCTTACAGCTGCTACTGGTTCTTCATACTATTCCTATGTACACTGACCACACCACATTCACATGACCACACCAGCTAAAGATCGACCTTACAAAAAGCAACCAGTCGAAAGACACAGCTGCCTTTATTTACTCTGCTCAAAATGAGTCCAAAGGTGTATCTGAATTTCTTTGTTTTTCCTTATATTGTTTAAAACTCCTTGACATTACTAAATTATATTATAAATTATTTCATTTATTTAGACCCTTTTGATTCCTCATAATGTTTGCTAATTTAAACTCTCATTCTTTATTTTGACTTTATTGATGGTCTCTTGTTGCTATGGCAACCTACTTACTAAATTACAGTAGTGAATTTCTCATAAGTTGTTCTGCAGATTTACCAGTCTGTAGATATGAGCTGTATAAAAGTTTTCTCCCTTAGTCACTTTTCCCAAATAAGCTGTACTTTTGCCATAATTATGCTCTAAAGTCAGCACATGTTTGTTAATTATTAATCTTAGTTAGTACTTTTACACTTAATTTATTTCTCACACCTTACCATACTTCATTTCACTCTTATTTTCTTGATTACAGTAGTTTATTCATATGAAATCACAAATGGAAAGTAAACAATTAACATGGGACTTTGTCTTGGACCAATTAACTCACAAATCTATGTTTTATCACATTAAAATTAGTTGATTTTAATTTTTTATTTGCTGTTCTATATTCTAGTTTATGACGCTTCCCAATTTACCACTGAATTAATGATTTATTGTAATGTTAGGTGAGTTTGTTTGTTTATGTAGGTACTACTTTCTCACTTCACCCACTTCTGATCTAAATTTCAATCAAAGTACTTATTTCTCCAATTATTTAATCTACCCTTATCATTCTTTGAACTTGTAGTCTTTCTCAAATGTTATTTCACTCTACTCTACTCCACACTGTATTAAGAAAATTATTGTTTCTTTTGATATTGTGCACTAACTTCTTCTGAAAGAGATCTATATCAAAAGTATATTTGAGTTTTAATCCCAATAAATGAAGGTCTACTTTCCTATTTACAAATCAGGTATCTCCGTAATCCTGTGCTAGTGCATTAATGCGCTGAACCACACAAGTGATTTAATTAATTATATTTATCATTTGATCTGTTTTCTGGTTTTCTTTTGCAACAAAGTTTTCTCCTGACAGAATAATGTTAACATGACACTGTTGGAACTCAAAACTTATTCTCTGGCACAAAATTGTCATTTCCCAAATGATATATCACAGTGGTTAAGGATATGTTTTTAGAAAAATTTAATTAAAATCTGCCAAAAACAACATACATTTTAGGAAGCAATCGAGAATTCACATCTTTTTATTTCATCCAAGACATTAAACACAAAGCACTACACAGATACCTCTGAAATTTTACTCATAAATGGGGCTTGATCTGAAATTGCAGTGAAAATTAGAAGTTTGACCTTATATCACCCCTCACAGTACAAATAGGTCAAAACTGGTTTTTCTGAGGTTATAGAAAACACAATTAAATACACTGAGTTAAAAATTTTCTTATAATTAAGCAGGTTACTCGTCAACTTTTGTATATTCTACTGCTTCCCTGAATTACCTCTAAAACTGGCAGAAAGGCAAAAACTGAAAATTTTGAATCAGTTTGTATGAATTAAAAAAAAAATAGTGAGGAGGGGCATTCAAAAAATGGTGCAGATGCTTTTCAATAGATTCCAGGTTCCTTCATAACTTCTCATATGTTGCTAAACTGGAGCAACAAACCAGCTAGAAACAAGATCAATGATCAAAACTGGTATATGAAGAAATTTGTCAAATAGATTGGATTAAAATCATGTGTAGTGATCAAGCATGTTATTCCTCAACTTTTGTATATTCCAGTTTTACCCTCAATGAGCGCTTACATAGGCAAAAGGACAAAAACTGAAAATTTTGAATCAGTTTGCATGTAAATTTTTTGAAAACAGTGAGGTGGGTCATCTCTAAATATGGTGCAAAAACCTTTGAATAGATTTCAAGTTGCTGCAAGAACTATTATTATGTATAAAAACTGGGGTAGTCTTCTAGAAACAAGATCAAAGCTCAAAACTAGATGTTTGAGGACATGGAAAAACTGTCAAATAGATTGAGGTTAAAATTTCCTGGTTGATTAGGCAAGTTAGTATCAGATTTTGTTATGCTTCACTTTGGCCTTAAATAAACTCTGATAGGGACAGAAGGACAAAAATTAAAAATTTTGAACTGATTTGTATGGAATTTAAAAAAAAAAAAAAAACAGTGAAGGGGAACATCTCAATATTTGTTGCAAAAGGCTTTAAATGGTTACCAAATTGCTGCAAAATCTGCTCATGTGTTAATGATTGACAATTATGAAACTAAGGAAGAAGGGAGCAGTTTCTAGGCAACATAAATAATAAATGAAAGGGAAATTAATCCATCACATACCAAAGTTGACAGCTGCGATGAGAGAAAAAACGTAAGGTGGGCACACAAATATACTTCGGTATTAACCTTCTATATGTAGCAGAGAAACTAGCCATGGCCTGTCACAGGACAACATTCTGTGTGCACACATGTCTGGAACGAAATGGCTCGTTTCTCTACTGCATGAAGAAGGTTAATACTGAAGTATCTTTGTTTGTCCACCTTATATGTTTTCTATCATCACAGCCATCAGCTTTGGTATGTGATGAGTTAATTCCCATTCTTTGACTAGAGATTGACAATTGTTAGTTGTATTAAATACATTTTTTTGGATGGTTACCAAAGACCTTCAAATTCCTCTCTACTTGACAAATTACCAATTGAGCCAGATATGCAATCTGAGTTGATTATCTCTCAACACTAAAAAAAGAAGATACGATATAACAAACAAAACAAAGGATACAAAATAAATTATAGTTTTCTAACTTGCAATAATTGTATTTTTTATTTTAGCCATTTTGATTTTAAAATCGATAATTGAGTGTAGGATGAATTAATTTGTTGAAGCAAATAATGAGCCTCATCGAGATTGAAGGTGAGTTTGCCCCCGCCCTCTCCTCCTAGGTTGTGGTTAGCAGGAAATTGATGAAGATTGTGTGACTCTGCACCAAGGCCATGGTCGCACTTCCTCCACAGGTGGCAATTTACAAGGAATTAGGAGATAATGCAGATTTTTTTAATGATACTCTCAAGAATACAATCAACACAAATTTAGCCAGTGGACTTGATACTACTCTTTATGCCACCAAAGAACAACCTGTAAATCTCAGAAATAATCTCTTAACTAAGAAGGGCTAGGTGAACGGAGCACTTGGAATAGTGTATTGATCAGGTGGATCACCAGAAAATTTAAAACCATTCATAATAATGGTTCAGTTTAAAAATTACAATGTACTGGTGATCAGTGGTTTAGTTCCAGTTCTGCAGGTTGAAGCTACATTTATTGTGGGATCACAGTTATGCACCAGGATACATTTTCTCATTAAAATTGTAGCTATATCTAGCATACACAAATCTCAACGATTAGCTTTGTATAAAGTTGTAATTGATATCAGCTAGCAAGAATTCACTTTAGGAATAACTTATCTTGCTGTTTCAAAATATAAAACATTGGCAGGATTAATTTTTGCACTAAGTGGTGTAGACTTGAGAAAATTAATCTGCATGCTGATTTTGAGTGCAAAAGATGGTTATTCCATTCAATACACAAGAGATGCCTACCTCAAATTTGTGTTTTGTACCAAGCACCTTTTTGAAGCCTGCTACAATATACGTGCCATAACGTAATTATTAATATTCTTAACTACTTTAAATTCAAATTGCATTATTCAGTAAAATGTTAACAGTAAACAATACGGGGTGGAAAACCAAATAAATGTGTGTGGTATCGTCAAATTTAATTTAATCTAATTGTGTTGACAGATTTAAAAAAATGCAAAATGTTGTTTTCAGCTAGTATTATACAATGTATATTCTTGATCCATGTAAAATGTGAGGCATACAGATCTATGAAACCAAAATGAATAGTGGGATTAATATGTTGGTATGCCTGTTATTGATATAAATGTTGTGATTGATTTGTTTTGTAATAAGCTCAGATATAAGAGAAAATATCTAATATTAACTTAATTTTCATATTAATGGGCTTTTTCTATTAAAAAGTATGATTACTTTTTTATGTATGGAAATTGATATTTTAGATTCTTTGTTGCTTACATTCTTCTGTAATTAGGTAGCATGTATTTCTGGTGCAGGATTATTTTCAAATAATTAATATTATTTCTGTTCCAGGTAGGATCCTTTGGAAACAATTCTCTAAATCTCTTCGATGAAATATATGCCTACCGAGATTTAAGTGGACAAGTTGAAGTTTCATCACTCTCTTCAGAATGCAGAACAAGAGACAGCTGTTCTCAGTGTCAAGGACATCACAAAACAAATTCAGCCCGTGAGTGGATGACAGTCGATCACTACAAGAAATCAGGAAAAACTAAAGATATGAAGCTGTATGTGGCTGCTACATTTAATATACATGAAAATTCCCCAAACCCCTTGGAATGTGGGTCAGAAATTGTAGAAAATGGCATTGAGCAACTTGAAGCATTCTTGTGGGCTTTAGACCAGGTATCTGATTCGAATACTGTTAAAATTTTGAGAATTATTGGCATTAAATTCATATTTTTCTATTATATGCAGTCGTATTTGATAATGGATTATAATATTTGTTTGTGCTTTGTTTATCCCTTATGTTATGCTAAATGCACTGACATTGAGACTGGAATATTGTAGATTTTGTCTCCTACAAAAGGCTGTAGAGAGTATTTGAGATGGGGTTACAAGTATTTTAAATTTTTAAACACATTTCTACATGATATTCATGTATTTAAGACTACCAACAGTCTTAAATTTTGTAAATTCAATAACTTGTGAAGAATTTTCATGCAAGTAGACATCATGTCACTGCGGAAAACTTACCATCTTTCTTGTTTTCATATCAGTCACTCTAAATGTAGTGTTTAATGGTAAAAGTAAATTCATATGGTTTTCCGATCTGATGACAGAGCTTCGGTTTGCTATTTATTCAGCCTCTGTCATGGCTGGACATACAGTTTAATGTAGAATCAGAATTACAGAGCATTCTGGTGTAGCTCATACAAAATTTTGGTCAGCCCATTGCTCGACTGTGGTAGTGTACTATAGGACCCACATTTTGAGCATCAAATACCAGATTTGGAGAGGGTGCAATGAAGGCCTGATATTTTTATCTATGGAAACTACTGCAGAACATCAGTAACTGATATGATAAAGGAGCTGAAATGGGATTCATTAAAATACAGAAGGCGAGTGAAGAGAGTCTTGGGAGTGTTCAAGGCATTTATTGGCGATGAGGTGTGGAAAGATATTGGTGGAAGAATTAGGAGAAGTGCATGGAAGGTAAAAGATTACCATGACCACAAACTGGCACTTGATTTTAGGCATAAGGGTGTGGGAAGGTATTCTTTTATAGGTAAGGGGGTCAGGGATTGGATTACCAAGATAAATGATGAATAATTTATCAAAAATGCTAAAAGAATTAAAAGTTGTAATGAGTAGAGGGCAAAAATAGGGGGGGGGGGGAGGAAGGAGGAAAAATTGGTTTGTAGGGAAATTACTACCAGAGCAAGTGCTCCATCACAATTAAATGAAATGATCAATCAAAACTCCTGGCTCCAACAGGATTTGCATCTAGGACCCTGAACATTGAGAGCAAGCACCTTGACCATTGAGTTCCCAGACTGGAGAAAGTTTAAAGACTAAGGTTGTAAAACAAATTGTTAATCAGAAAATGAAATTGTGTTTTTCATTTTAACTGACTCAATTGTCTGGTAGACTTATTTTGCCTATCCTTGCTCAGGATTGATGTCACCAAATAGCATTGTCCCTCTTTACATTACTATGACAATTTTTGCCTATCAGCTCCCATTCTGCATGTGACCATTTATCACCTTGATTTTTATATGTTTAGCTATTTCTTTACTGCTTTATAATTTGTCATTGCTGTTTTAACGTAAAATATTTTTTCTTTCTGTGACTGATGTTTTTGGACCTTTTTCTGGGACATGCTTGTATCTGTATCAACTCTTAGTCTTCCATTTCACTAGAATATTAACACACATCAAATCCTTTGGATTTAATATCCTATTAACTGGCCTTACAATAATTTCTATTCCTGGATGCCATTCCCATATCTCACCTAACTGCTCAAAAAATTATGTGTAAACTTCCAGTTGTGTGAGGTCTATTTGGCTAATGATCTGCTCCTCTATTTCCACTTAGATAATATAAGATATTTATTAATTCAATTCATCAATTTATAGTACAGTTGCACATTTGACATTGTATAAGACATTTTAATTATGTGATGTTACATATAAACATAAGATGATGACATATGACTGGTAATACAACGACAAAATAAGTATACATGAAGAAAATTTAATTACAATATAACAGCAGATAAAAACAGAAATTCAGAAATCCTAAAGCACATTTTTTTTTTTTTTTGAATCTGTGTATTCACTAATAGAGTAAATACTGTGTCTCGCAAGAGATGCCATTAATGAGCTACATGAATCATTTTATACTTTCTCTGATATTTCTCCTGAATTTAAAATATTTTTTTGATATGTTTAAGTCCTGCAAAATGTTTTATGTATGTCTGAATGTCCTCTAGTGAAGTAATTGTGTACCATATTATTATTTTTTTTTTAATTAATCTCTTGTAAAAAGAACCGTTCCTCAGATGTATAGGCATGAAACATTTAGAATGGCAAGGTTAATGAAATGTGTTCTACATGATCCTAACATTTTTAGTTGGCACATGGTTCTCATTGCTCTTTTCTGCATCCTAAATATGTCAATGCTTTGTGATGAGTTGCCCAAGAAAATAATTCCATAGTTTATCAGTGAATGGAAATGAGCATAGTACACTTGTTTTACTGTGCTAATACTTGTGGTATCTCTAAGAAATCTCAGTCCATAACCCACTGTAGACAAAAGTTCTGACACAATGTCCCCCCCCCCCCCCCCCCATTTGAGATTAGTTTATTTGCATCAAACCAGTTTTTAAACTTTCTCATGATTTCCTTTGCTACCAATTCTAAATTTTTAATGTTTTGGGAGGTGAATGAAATACTTGTGTCATCTGCAAACTGAACTGCATTTTTTGGGTGAATCTTCTTCGTGAGATCATCTATATAAATTAGAAACAAAATACTTCCCAACATTGAGCCTTGGGGTATGCCATATTCACAAACTGCTCATCTGAGGTAAATTTTTCCCTTGTAGAATTTCTCTGGTGTGTCATTTCATGATCTACAGATACCCTTTGTTTTCGTTCTTCAGGATATGATTTAATCCAGTTTTTTGCATTTCCTGTTATCCCCATTTTTTTCCATTTTAGTTAACAGAATACTGTGATCTATTATATGAAGGTCGATTATTGAGAGGTCGATGAAAATACCTGTAGCCATTTGATTTCAATCCAAAGCTTTAAAAATGGAGTCTAGGAATTTAAAAATTGCTGTTTGAGTATACTTATTTTTCCTGAATCCATGCTGCTGGTTAGAAAGTAGTTTATATTCCCCACACACACATTTCCAGAAAATATTTACCAACTCCACTTCTGTACTCAATACAAGTAGTGAGAGTTTAATCTGTCATATTCCCAAACTTCATACAGACATACAATGTTTCTCTTCTTTCTGGAGCTCTTCTGATATTGAGGTTTTTGTTTCCTGCAAAATATTCTACCACCTAATGCTGTGAGCTATGTGGTTAAGTTCTTAGGAGAATGGTAATAACTGTTCTATTGGAATCCTCATTTACTGACTGGCTTGAAAGCTGTAGTACAATTACAGTCAAAGAATGTACATCAGAGGTAGGATTTTTCAACCTGTTGGCAATTTACCAAGCGGAAGGAATAGTCTAGTTCTGCTGAAAGTTACTTACAGAGTTGGCAAAGATTAGTGTGAGTTTTAACAATTTGCTAGAGTACTGAGGATACAAGTAACTTCTGCAGTGGTGTGCCAGTGAATAAGAGCAAATCAATTGATTTTTGCACCCTGATAAATTTGTGGGAAATTGTTAAATCACTGTGACACGTGTCTGCATCCAACAAGTTTAGTTTTGGTATAAGTAATCATTAACCACCATCAGCTTGAATAACAAACTGTTGATGTAAATGGACTTCAAACAAGTACTCATATGTTGTAACTATACTGCTTCTTTGATCCTGACAAATGAAATGTGCTGTAACCTACCCAATTCATCACAACTTTCATCTTGCTGAAGTTAATTTTATTAAAGCCTCTTTTCATCAACCATTGTTGCCCAGTCCCACAACTGTACCAGATCCATATTTCAGGTACAACATTGTACTCTACTTCTCAGAAATTCACATCTGACCCCTGAAACCTAAACCAATTTTACCTCTGATGATTGTTCCCCAAGCAGTCATGGCCTGTCTGATATATTGACTGACAAGACTGCATTGTTGAAGCATGTAAGCTACCTTACTTATTTCCGATATTCAGTTAAAATCCGGCAAAGTTTGAGGTTAACATCAGTATACGATACCAGAGTTAAAATCGAAATAACAACACTGTAAGTTCAGAAAAGTAAATAAACAACACATAGCAACCATAAATAAGAAGTTTCTAATAAAATTAAAACCATAAACTTACCTAAATGAGCGTAATCTATAATAATCCTGAAGTAGAAAACACAGGTTTGTTTATACAACCATAACACTAATATTCCACTGAATTAAACACTGTAAAGCACTTAATAATTAGAATTTCACCATCTGATATTAAATTCATTAATAACTCGCAGTTCCAGACTGATTTAAAGCAGTAAATATGATTTTAAAACATCTCCACATGGGAGTTAGTTCAATATTTAATTTCAGCACATCTAAGTAATGTCAGAGCTTTAAAAGTAAATGTAACCAAGCAAAACAACCAGCCAGTTAATATTCTTTAAGTTTCCGGTAACCATCAACTAATAGAAAGAAAATATTAGTAAATAATAGTCAACTCGGTAATGGCGTTGTAGCAACGAACTTTTAAAATTCAATAACTCACCAACTAACATATTTCACGAGCTAAAAACTTTTCTAAAGTACTTAAATTAAATAAAGGTTCGATTTAAATTTAGTTTCAGGTCACAACTGTCTTTAAATAAAAAGTGAGTTTTCGGTTGCACAAGTTACGAAAACAGTAAAATTTAGAAATTCTATAACTTCTGATAGCCTTAACCGATTTAAAAGATTTTTACACCTCTGGACTCGGCAGAGGCCGGCGAACACTTTGAAAATAATATTAACTTGAGATTTTAAAGCTTTGAGGTGGCGCATTTTGCCGGTGACGTATGATGACGTATCGCAATACGCGAAACAAATGTGTTTTTAAATAAACCAACTTTCAAAATTCATTTTTACCAGTCTGGAAGCTCTAAAAACAAAACCTAACACACCACTACACTTTCCTCATTACGCTCTTCATCTTGTAATTTTCTGGTAGCTCTCAGGTAACAGGTTCTTTTTCCAGATAGACTATTGTCTAGGTCAGTAGGTCAGTTTGATAAAAGGGACCCGGCTGCCATTTTTCTCGCAGTTAGCTGAAATATTTTGTCGGGTGAAGATGTAGAGCTCTGCTAGACGAGTTTAAACAAGACCGGCTCAAGCGCGCAGTGGCTGATGGGCAGACCAGCTTAGAATATTATGGCGGACCGACGCCATTTTGAAAACAGGCGTAGCAATATCTGAACTCTAAAAATTTTCCGACATGTGTTCATCTTAACTTTCAACTTCATTCGGGGTGGTGCGGTCTGTTCTGTTTCATGATTTGTAATCTTCGGCAAATGATTTTTTTCCGATTGCCATTGCTAACTGTGACTTTTGTGAATTCTGTGAAAATTTTTGAGAATATATATTTCAGTTATCTGGATTCAGACTTTCATTTCAACTTTAGTACCTTTCTTACAGGAGGTTAATCTGTAAGTGGCGACTGTGGTCTTCTTTACAGTTAGCATTCAACAAGGTTTTACACGGGTATAGAACTTTTTCCGAACTTTAACAACTTTTGGATGACATCAAGCTTAGGTGGACAAGCCGATACTAACCCCGGTATCCCGCTTATCCCCTAACAAGCACCTACACTATAAATCAGCTCACTTTCAAGGAAAATGGTTACATGAAAATTATTTACAACCAAAACTTAGATCATCCAGTTGTTGTCTTAGCCAGTTAACAGCACCAATAACTAGAGTAACTGCTTCATATCTAATGTAAAAGAGGTGTTACTGTCATGAAAGTAGTTCGGTCACAGGGTTTTTGGGATAGATAATATAAATGTGTTATGTGAAATTAAACTCTCCACTGATTAAAATCTAACCCAATTAGAAATTGTAGTTGATGTGTCAGTATATACTGATACAGTAAACTATTTCAAATCATTGAATCAAAGTTTTCGGATGACTATCCTATATCAAAATGTACAAGGAATTTTTTGTAAAATTGATGAAATTACCTTATGGCTAGAAGAGATTCAAAATTTCAGAAAGTTCAATGTTGATTTTTTTGTATTTTTCTGAACATCATTTCTCTGACACAGGAATCACTCATCTGTCGATCCCAAAGTAAAAATTAAGCTCCTATTATTGTAGATGTAATATAGAGAAAAGGGGGGGGGTTGCTATTTTTAGTAGAAATAATACTAAATGTAGCAAGTAATTTGAGAGTAAATACAGTACAGAGCAACATTTTGAATGCTGTGTTACAAAACTGGAATATGGTAAAGAATAATTTATACCAATCTACAGGAAATTTCAGTATGTTTTTACTACAGTTAGAGTAATTGCTGCTATGATTTACAAATAGTGTTATGTGTAGATTTCAGTGTTGACTTTCTCAACCAGAGAAGTGAGAGACAAGATGTGGAAGGCTTGCTATTTTTTTTAACTTAATGGCAGTTGTAAATTTACCAACAATAGCACAAAATAATAGTAGAACTGTAATTTGTAATTTTAGTGAGGATATATCTCAGAACAGTAATTACAGTATACTGGCAATAATAAATGGTATCTTCTTAAACATTCTCCTGCCTGAGGCTAGGCAAGACATATGCTTAAGCTATGGCCATACAGTTGGTAATGACCATTGTTCGTGATGTCTCTGATACCTAATTAGAAGTTGCATGGATACTAAACTTGCAGTCGCCAGAGTTAATTCCCCTCAACAGTTAATGGGTTTGTAGAGCATGAAGAAATGTCACAGATGAAATTTTAAACAATATGTTCTTTGAAAGTCTTTTAAGATAAACATTGTAAATGTGCCAAACATTTGTCGAAGAAATGTTGTCATGTCAAACTTACATGTTTGGGGGGTAAATGCAATTATGATCGAGCCTGGTACCTCATAAATAAAAATGGTCACCAAATATTGGTTCTACCACAACAGATAAGGGTATTTGCATAAAATAACACTGTAGACTTCTTGATAGTTTAAAGATGATATATTTTAAATAAAGTTTCTTTGCATTGTTCATTATCAGAGAATATATATGTTTATTCAGACATTGAACTTCTTTTTTGAAACCTCTGCATTGGTAAAATTGTCTAAAAGTTCACCTCAAAGAAAGCTGTTACTGGCACCGGCACGACTCAAATGTTGAAAACTTTTCCTACATCATGCCACCCACTGCATGCACATCCTCCTCGACCACTTGTCAGCTGAAATATGCTCATTTTTCTTTGTTGCTGGCCCTCCTTATATTCATTCTGAGTGTCATGAAATCACAGTGGACTGACAAGAGGAACCCTTATTATTACTCTGATTGATTTGAAATTTTAATATGTTATAAATTGACATTTAAAAGTTATTTCATCCCTTTAAATGTGATAGTTTTGAAGGGAAAAAATCCCAAAGTTAAAAAATCCTTACATTTACTATTTCTCGAAAAATTCTAATATCCTGGGTAACTTTTGGTTTAAAAACAAACTCTAAAAAAATCCACCAACTTTTAGCGAAGGTTAAAAAACTGTCCTTACTGTATTTCAGAGTGAAAATGAAACTTTCATGGTATTGAATCATATTTGCCAAACTTTGATATTTAATTTTACAAGAACAACTCTGACTGAGCTGAAATAAAGTTTATTCTTATTCACAAAAATTCTACTTTCCAGTGGTATTTTAATATAGTCCCTTAAGTATTGTCTTTCTGTGCTTTCCTTTATCATACTCAAATCAATATTGTTTATGAGGGTTGGCATCATTGTCCACAATGATGTTCATCATCATCATCCTCAACAGTTTCTAGCCACTGGTCGGGTCTGCTTTGTGCACAAGCCTCTCCATTTCCTTCTTTCTTCCCATTACCTCTCTGTCACCACCTTGTTCCAATCCTCTCCGCTCTTCCTTACACACTCCTCTCAGCCATCCATCTCTTGGTCTTCCTCTGGTTCGTTTACCATGCATCTTAATTTCGTGGATTTTTTTTATGATCCTCTAAACCTCCATTCTCTTCATAAGTCCGTACCACCTCAGTCTCTACTCTTCAGTGTAGGGGTTCCTTTTTTATTGTGCATCTAATCACTTCATTCCTTATTCTGTTCACATTAGTAACTCACATTCTACCACTTAAAAACTTCATTTAACTTGCTTGTACCCTGCTGATGTTAAAATTTTAATTTTATTTTTATTGCCTTAATTTTACTGGAATCGATAAACAAAGTGTATATTCCTAATTACTGAAAATGGTGGTGTAATGGCCAGCGTTCTGGCCTCGCATTCGGGAGGACGGCGGTTCGAATCCCCGTCCCGGCATCCAGATTTGGGTTTTCAATGGTTTCCCCAAATCACTCCAGAACAATGCCGGGATGCTTCCTTCAAAAGGCCATGGCCGAATTCCTTCCCATTCCTTGCCCCCCATCCTTTCCCATCTCTAAAGACCTAGTTGTTATAGGAGACGTTAAGCAGTTAAAAAAAAAAAAAATCTTTTATATGGATGTACTTTCCATGCTGTCAGTAGGAAAATTCTGCAAATTTTCAAAATTGTGCAATTCATAAATCTCTATTTTTTGTGTAAAAAAAACCTACTTCTCGTTTAGCTATGTTGTATATCTTTTTGTGCTGAACATTTTGAGCTATTAATCAGTACTGTAGCTGGAAAATTAAGGCTGTTATCTTAAAAAAAAGCTGATTTAGATGAGACATCTCAATGTGCATATTTTATACCAAAATTCGTTCTAACTCTTTAACTAAATTTTCTACACCCTCAGCGTCAGACCTTATTTTGTTCGTAATTATTTTTTTGGGGTGTAAGGGTTTGGGAGAGACTATAATAGCCTTTTCCAACCAAATGTCAATCTCTCCTTCACATGGTGCACCCTGTTTGCACGGACGAGGCTCTGGCGACTGAAAGAAACCCCGGTATAAGGAGCCATCCACTGCTTGCCAACAGCCTCCGAAAGGAGGGCAGAAGAGCGGGGAGCGGTTCAGGGCACCCTCTTGTCCTCGGAGTTGGAAACGGCCCCTCGAGGCTGATGAATCAGAAATGATCATGAAATGGGGATGCAGAAGGCAACGGGAAACCACTGCATTAAAGACCCAAAGGGTATCCTGAGGATATGTAATCCTCTCAAATTACATATATCATGATGGCTACTTCCTGGGGAAAATATTCCAGAGGTAAAATAGTCCCTCAATTGGATCTCCGGGTGGGGACTGCTCAGGGAGGAGTCATCAGAATGGATAGAAACATTCTACGAGTCGGAGCGTGGAATATTAGAAGTCTGAATGGGGCTGGTAGGTTAGAAAACTTAAAAAGGGAGATGGAACAACTTAAGTTAAATGTTGTTGGGATTAGTGAGATTAAATGGAAGGACGCACAGGATATCTGGTCTGTGGAATACAGGATAATTAGCACACAAGCTGTCAATGGAGTCACTGGTGTAGGATTTGTAATGAACAAGAAAGTAGGGAAGTGGGTGAGCTGTTATGATCAGTTTAGTGATAGGGTTATTTTGATGAGGTTAGAAACTAAGCCCGTCCCAACCACATTAGTACAAGTGTATATGCCAACGTCACAGGAAGATGACGAAGAAATGGAAAAAAATATACACTGAAATTGAAGAATTAATCCAATATGTGAAGGGGGAGAAAATCTAATAATCATGGATGATTTGAATGCAAAAGTGGGAGAAGGAAAAGAGGGGAATACCGTAGGAAGTTTTGGTCTAGGAGAAATAAATGAGCGAGGAAGCAGGTTGTTAGAATTTTGTGAAAGATATAAGCTAGTAGTGGCAACAACCCTGTTTAAGAACCATGCAAGAAGAATATACACCTGGTAACATCCTGGGGATACAAGCAGATATCAGCTAGATTATATCATGGTCAAACAGAGAATCAGGAATCAAGTTCTAAACTGTAAAAGGTACCCAGGGGCAGACATAGACTCTGACCATAATTTGATAATAATGAAGTGCAGGCTGAAATTTAAGCAAATAAGGAAGCAGTAAAAGCAGAACAGACTGGAAGCGAATAAACTGAAAAAATCTAGCACGAGACAAAAATTTACAGACATGGTAGACTTGGTGTAAGAAGTAACTCTGAAAGGAGCTCAACCGAGGATGAATGGAATGCATTAAAGACCAAAATAATGAAAGCTGGTAAAGAAACATTAGGCTTTAGGGAACAAGCTGCCCGAAAACCTTGGATAACAGAAGAAATTTTGGAGCTGATGGATCAGAGGAGATGGTACAAAAATGCTCAGGATGAAGCAGGAAGAAAGCAGTACAGGCAATTTAGGAATCAAATAAATAGGAAATGCAAAATAGCAAAAGAAAAATGGCTTCAAGAAAAGTGCGAAGAAGTAGAAAAGGAAATGGTCGTAGGGAAAGTAGATGTTGCATATAGAAAGATGTTATATATCTATTATCCTGCTAAAACCATTTAGAAGGGGGAAAATCTCATATAGTTATATGGTAAAGAACTTTTATAATCATTCTTTAACAAGAAAGCACTTTTTAAATCAATTCTGAAACATTTTTATAAAAGGCATAAGATTCAAATAAGGTTGTTGTTCAGTTATGATGAATTTTGTTGCATTCATTTCCACTAAGAAAGAGGAAAATGACAATCACTTCAAGGTGGTTTTTGTGTGCTTTTAAAATTTATGTAAGGAGATATTTCAAATCAAAATAATTCAATATTTTTAGAAAAAAGAGCTAGAAAGATAAAAGTATGCTTTAATGAAAGAGAAAAATTCAGTTAGTAACAAACATATAACAGTTCAGAGGTAACTTGATGTTTGAAGTAAGAAAAACAAAGTTTTAGTGTTGACATATGATAGCATACCCATGTGTGACTTTCAGAAATTAATAGCTCTTAAACGAGAATAATTATGAGAAAAGTTGTCATGACCAAAAAGATTCGGAATAAATCAAACTTTAACGTAGTAAAATTTTGGGAAAATCCGAGTAAAATCATAGGGGTGGGGGCTTTTTGTAATTCACTAAAGAATAGTGTTTCCCCGTGGGAATACACCAATGTTCCACGGCGATTCAGCAATAGATAAGCCTAGCCTATAAAAAGCCGACCAGCGCAAGGAGTTGGGGATAGTTTGCAAACAGTTTTACGGTGCTGGCAGTTTTTAAGCAGGTAGTTGTTCAGTTGCAGTACGCGTTGCTCCGTAAGGGTAAAGTTCAAGATGTAACTACTGAAAGTTCAACTATCTCGCCTCAGAACGAGTTCGTGGACTTACTCACTCACTTTAAGGAAACTTTAAGCTAAACTAAGAGATTTTTTTTTTTTAACTGCTTTATCTCTCTTTTTAACATCGAGGTCTTTAGAGACGGGAAAGGATGGGGGGCAAGGATGGGGGCAAGGAATGGAAAGGAATTCGGCCATGGCATTTGCCTGGAGTGATTTGGGGAAACCATGGAAAACCCAAATCTGGATGCCCGGACGGGGATTCGAACCGCCGTCCACCCGAATGCGAGGCGAGAACGCTAACCGTTACACCGCCCCGCTCGGTCTAAACTAAGAGAAATAACTTTTTTACATTAGTTTAAGAAGTTAACAGAAGCAGCGTTTGAGAAGTATTGTGAATCTCACTCTCATTTTGGGGTTGCAAATAGAAAATATGTTTGCAAAAGTGAATGTTTCATCAGTGTTGTGCCTTGAAGGATAACCTGTATCTTCTTATGTGATTTGAAGTTCGATATCGCCTTAAATGTTTCAAGTGTAATCTGATACCAGTGTTAACTTCAGCAAACTAGGAGAATGTATTTCAAATTCGTAACTACAAGTGACTTTCTTTCATTCATGTATGACCTGTTAGCTATTACAGAGTAAACTAATAGCTTGGTGACTGTTTTAAAGAACTACAGCATCTTCGAGAAAAGGTATCAGTATCAGTTATACAGGCAACACGATCAAGTTCATGAGTAATGTTTGAAATCCAAGCAAGCACATATTCATGACAAAGATCAAACAGAATTTTTGAGAAATGAAGAAAAGAGGCATGAATATTAAAGCTGCTGATGGGAAACCTCTTTTAAGCTCAGAAGATAGAGCTAACCGATGGAAGGATTACATTGAGAAACTGTATGTTGGGGATGACTTGAACAATAGTGTAATGGAAAAGGAAGGCGATGTCGACATTGATGACTTAGGAGATCCTGTTTTGAGGACAGAAATTAATAAAGCTCTGAATGACTTGAAAGCAAATAAGGCAGTTGAAATTGATGAGATCCCTGCAGAACTCCTTAAATCCCTAGGAGGGGAAGGAATCAAAAGATTATTCAAGCTGATATCAAAAAGTTATGAAACAGGAGAAATTCCAACCAATTTTAATAAAAATATCATCTACACCCTTCCAAAGAAAGCACAAGTCGACAAATGTGAGAATTATCGCACCATTAGACTAACATCACATGCTTCAAAATTACTGACCAGAATAATATACAGAAGGATGGAAAGAGTAGTAGAAGAGATAATAGGTGAAGATCAGTTTGGGTTTAGGAAAAATCGCGGTACAAGGGAAGCAATTCTGTTTTTAAGATTAATACTTGAAGGGCAGATCAAGAAAAACAAAGATACTTTTATGGCATTTGTTGATTTAGAAAAAGCTTTTGATAATGTTAGGTGGGACAAGATGTTCAAAATTTTAAAGAAGTCAGGCCTAAAGTAACGAGATAGAAGAATACTCTATAAACTATATAACAATCAAGTGGCTTTAATAAAAGTAGAGAATCACGAGAGACATGCATCAGTTAAAAAGGGTGTGAGACAAGGTTGTAGTCTATCCCCCTTAATATTCAACTTGTACGTAGAAGAAGCAATGAAGAAAGTCAAAGAAAAATTTACATGTGGCATAAGTTTTCAAGGAGAAAAAAAACAGTAAGCTACGATTTGCTGATGACATTGTCTTGCTAGCAGAGAGGGCTGAGGATATTGAGAAGTTACTGAATGGCATTAACAAAATGCTGAAGGAAGATTTTGGACTGAATATAAATCAAAGCAAGACAAAAGTAATGAAATGTGGCAGAATTATACCAATCACAGTAGATTAAATATAAAAATAGGATCAGATGCAATAGAAGTAAATGAATTCTGCTACTTGGGAAGTAAAATTACAACTGATGGCTGAAGCAGGAATGATTTTAAAAGTAGAATAGCACTAGCAAAAAGAACCTTCATGAAAAAGATAAATCTTTTAGTTACAAACATTGATCTAGGAATTAGAAAAAAAACCTATACAACTCTATGTGTGGAGCACAGCAATTTGTTGTAGCGAAACATGGACTTTAGGAATACCAGAAAGAAAGAAAATTGAGGTATTTGAAATGTGGAGCTACATAAGAATGCTGAAAATTAAGTGGACAAACAAAGTATGAAATAACATGTTTTTGGAAATGATGGGTGAGGAAAGAAGTTTGTGGAAGTAGCTTAGAGGAAGACAGAGATTAGAATATATGAAGCAGATAAGTGAGGATGTGGATTGTAATGGATATGTAGCCATAGGTAGGAAGGGTCAGATGATTGTAACAAACCAGTCAAAAGACTGACGACCGAAGGAAAAAAAAAAAAAAAAAAAAAAAAAAACTAAAAGCTCACTACAAACTTTATTCTCAAACACTAAGAAATGTAATCAGGCAGTCAGGAACGTGTATGTATCAGAGAAAGTAGAGAATTCCGGTAATAAAATGAAAACTATTTAAAATATTATAAAATATGAAACAAAAATCTGTAAAACATTCAAGAGACATATTAATAGAATAAAATTGATTTGTGGATAGTTAATTACTAGAAATTTGTAAAATATTTAATGAACCATAGTTGTAGAGAAATCAGGAACTGAAAAAGAATCTGCAGATTGTTTCCTAAAGTTTCCTCAAATTGCTTTCCCAAAAATATTTGTGGGGATGCAATTGTCACCCATAATAGTCTTAGAAATAAGCGAATTGTCTCATATAGCTATAATAATATTTCAAATAAATTTTGAAAAGATGTTAGCCTGTATAAGTTACATACTTGCCCATGTCTATAATGAATTCTTAGAGCAAAACTGTATGGTATTTTCAAATAGATTAAAATATGCAGTGTAAAAAGGAAGTGCCATGGATAGGTAGCTACTGTCTGATTTCTTTACTTCCTGTATTCTCAAAGATTTTTGAAGAAATCGTGAAACATATTACACACTATAATATTCTCACTATTTCAAAATTTAGATTACAAAAATGGTCATTATCAGCAATGGCTGAATATCATTTTTCAGTAACGCATTTGAGGAACTAAGTAATAAAATATGCCCTGTAGGAAATTTTTGTGATCTCGCAAAATCATTTGACTGTGTTAATCATGAATTATTATCAAAAAAAGATGGAATAGTAATAGTAATATGGGAATGGCAGGTTAATTGTTTAATACTTGGAAAATCAAATTTCTAAGATTTAAAAAAATAATAAAAAAATCAGTGAACATGTTTCATCGGACCAGAAGAAAATATAACATGGCATTCCAAAATGCTTCATCTTAGGACCACTTCTAATTTTATTATGATCTTCCTGGGAACTTACCCAACAAAGAGCTCTGGCAGTTTACAAGGTGTATATGGCTGATGAGGCTTGGAAAGGTATTGGTCAAAGAATGAGTAATATTATGTAGAAGTGAAAAGATGATCATGAACACAGGCTGCCACTCAATTTCATGCATGAGGGAATGGGAAACTTTTCTTTTATAGATAAAAGTGTCAGAGATTCGAATAAATTACTGAGGGAAGTGATGAATAATTTACCAAAAATGCTTAAAGAATTTAAAATTTGTAAATGGTAAAAGTTGATATGAGCAGGAATTTACACTCAAAGTATTTAAGATGATGATGATAATAATAATAATGAGGTTAATAGAGAGCTACATCCCCGATAAATTCAATTTAAAATCAATAAAATTAAAGGATAAGAGTTTTTTATTTTCATATGACATGGACATGACAAAAATGTAATCTGGGATTAAATTAATATGAAGTACTCAGTGAAATAGAAAACTTGTTTAAGGCAAACTAATTAAAATTAAATTTTTTTTGTGTTGTGCTGTGTTGCTGCTGCCCTCCTCCCTTCAGCTTTGGTGAGTGTTGGGTGTATTTTCCCTTTCTTTTCCATGTAAATATTGCCTCGCGGCATTTCTTTCCTTTCATTGTTACCTAAATTTTGATAATATATTACCAAAAAAAATGTGAAGCAAGATTTGCATATAAATTATAAAAATAATAAAACCTTGGATACCAAAGAGTATAAAATTTCTTGGAATTTAAATAGATAAGAACTTTAGTTGTCAAAAATATATCACATTACTACTGAAGAAGTTAAGTAGTGTCACCTTCACAATAATAACAGTTTTCACAAGTACACAATGTTAGTACAAGAAACAAAAGTAACATGTATAAAACATAACCATCATTGGTACTAAGAGGGATTAATTATTGTGAGACATATATTTTTAACAAACCTCCTAAAAGTGTAAAACAGTTTGTAGGTATTTAAAGAAAAACAAAGTTTATCACTAGACATGCATTAATGCCATGTGTTCCTGCATAGCCTCATATTATGCCAACCTCTTCCTAGTCTATCTGAAGGAACCATTCATGAAGAAATAGCCCTTCAGTCTCATTGTATGATTCAGATCCATACATGATATATTTATGATCTGGAACCACAGGAAGACCTCCTATATTTCCTCAATTTCCCCATTCCATTAACTTCACATGGCTATATTCCAACACCTTTGTCAACTTTCTTGATGAGGACATATCCCTATGACAAGGTGACCTCCACATGTTTGTGCAAATCGAGCCAACAAATTTACAATGGTACCTACACCTTGACAGTTACGATCATTTCCACACCAAATGTTCCCTTCTGTACAGTCTTGCAATCCATGGCACACACATTGTGAATCACTGTCCAGGTATTCCCAAAAACAGTTTCAAACACTCATTTCATGCTGCTAACCTCAGAATCTGATGCAAAAGCAAATCTACCATGCTAACAGCCACAACTCCCAATCTGCATCTCCTAATGCTGACTGCAGCCCAATATTCATCACCAAATTCTCTCCTGGCATGGAATTCAGATCCTTCATTGTGGGCATGACTTCCTACAATTCTTCCTTGAAATGCGTGTCCAAATTCCAACTCACTGCCCCAAGCACATTCTTCAGCAGACTTCCCAATCTGAAAAACATCTTGGTCCACAAGTACTTACCTTCTGACTTTCTTGCCTTCCACATGGATCTTTTCCATGCAATAGACCTCACTGCAAAACATGCACCATGCATTCAGCCATCACTATTTATTTTAATCCTATCACAGGGAAATCTTTTCCTATTGTTGGTCACACTACCACTTACCCCTGCTTATTTCCAGTTTAATTATTCTATTGACAACTCCTTCAATATCATTCAAGAATTTGAATAAAGTAATTAATTGTCTGTAAAATAAGGTTCCCAGTGATTTTTCACAATGAGAAACATGTTTATTTGTTTTGAATTACACATTTTTTGTAAGTTTAGACAGTTCCTATTATTCGACATAATCGCCATTGGAGTTGATGTATATTTGCATGTGGTCTTCCATCTTCTTTATGCCCAAGTCATAGAACTCTCCCACCACACTGTGAAGGTAGCTTAACACCTCTTTTTTCAGCTCCACTTTGGTTCAAAATTGAGTCCCACCCAAGTATTTCTTCAATTCAGGGAAGAGATGGTAATCACTTGGGGGTATGTCCAGGCTGTAGGGTGTGCATGTGAGAATATCCCATCCAAATTTGTTGAGAAGATTAGTTGTTTCACAGGCAGTGTGCAGACGAGCATTGTTGTGATGAAAACGCACTCCCCTCATGAGCACACCTCTCTTGTTTTGAAGTACACACTGCATGTTCTTCAGCGTTGCACAGTAGTGATCAACATTGATTGCTGTACCAGCAGGAATAAATTCACACAGCAATAACCTCTTCCTGTCCCAAAACACGGCCACCATCACTTTGCAGGCAGACAGAGTTTGCTTGAATTTTTGCGGCTTCAATGATTCTGGATGTTTCCAGTGACAGGATTGTTCCTTCATTTCTGGCATCTTCTAGTGGACCCAGATCTCATCTTCAGTAACAATTGAATCCAAGAATTCTTTGCCATCGGTTTCATAGGCTTCAAGAAATTTGTGGGCCACTTTGACACATAGTCATTTATTGTCTTCTTGGTACCCACCTTGCACACACCTTGGCATACTGTAAATGGTGTGTCAAAATTTTGTAAATGATAATCTTGCTGACATCGGGGATCATCTCACAGAGCTCTCCAACCATCACCCTTCGATCTTTCAAAATTTCTTCTTCCAGTTTCGCAATTGTTTCATCTGAAACCGATGGCCATCCGGAACGCTGTTTTTCATGGACATCTGTCTTTTAATTCTCTGCAACACTTGCAAATGTGTTGTATGCTCATATATGTTTCTCTGTAGACTTCACACAACTGGGAATGAATGTCCCCCGGCACAGTGTTTTCTGCCCACAAAAAACGAATTACTGAGCGTAATTCACACCTGGTGGGTGAAGCAAGTGGGAGCTCCATCCCTAATTGTTGCTTGACCAAGATTGAGCATTGCAGACAGTTTGCAGGGTGGGGATTGGGAGAGGGGGAACCAAGCTACATGCCAGTGTTGCCGGATCCCGCCAGTGTTGCCTGATCGCAACTGCAATGTCTTGGGAACCTTATTTTATGGAAAACCCTTGTAATATTCCTTTTTCCATAACTCAGTTATAAAAATTATTGTTAATTTTATTTCTTATTGCTTGTAACATATAATTCTCCTTAAACCCTTGTAATATTCCTTTTTCCATAACTCAGTTATAAAAATTATTGTTAATTTTATTTCTTATTGCTTGTAACATATAATTCTCCTTCATTGTGATGATTATTCCTTGTGTATATAATAACCATGGCATGATTCATGTGCCAGAGTTCCTTGTTCTGCAGGGATTAATGGAACAAGAGTAATAAATAAATCAATACTTCTGCTTTAGGTCAGTACCTTAGCTGAACTCTACAGGTGTGCGTTGGCTTACCAACATATTTATACCCTCAGAAACCTCTTCCCCATCCCAACACCAATCTGCAATAAGCATAGAGATTACCTTTTGCAAGCAAGCTCACAACTTATACACAGTGCAGGAGTGACTCCTACCTTGTGATTGCCATTTCCTTCTGCTGATGAAGAGTATACACCTGATAATTACAGTGTTTCATGTGTGTTAGTTGGTTTTTTTGTATTTTGACATCTTGCTATCATCTGTTGTAAGCTGTGAGTTGTTCTCCTATTTTAATTATATCATTCTTTTATGCATTAATTTCAACACATTTGGACTACCCTCCTGGATGTCTTTTTTCAATTTTTTTTTCTTTCTGAAGTCATAATTCTTAATTTTACTGCATGAAAACAGCTTTCCTTTGTGCTGTCCAATTTACTGATGAAATGCTTGTGTATACCTCAATTTCACTAAAGAGATTGATAAAAATAATGTTCATTTGTGTTTGTTTTATTTTTTGTAGTCACGAATCTCTTGTATTCATTTGTGGTGTTTGCTTTGCTTTTATATTTCCTTATTTGAATTAATATTGGACTCTACCATTGTTTTCTATTCTACTTTTATTGCCAGTAGCTACTCTCATTTCATTGCACCTACGTTTATATTTACCTTTCGTACATTTGTACATGTATTTATTTTAGAATGATTTTAAAAACTGTTAAAATCATTCAATTGTGTTATGTTTTTAAACATGATTTTTGTCATAAGTATCAGAAATTACAAATGTGATTTTCATCTCTACTCACTTACTGAATTAAGCTGTTTCTAAAGTTTTTTTTATCTTCTTTGACATAAATTTTACACCAATTCTCAAAAACAAAACTTTTTTTTTAATGTTTTAGGTGAATCAAAATAATACTAGTATCCATCTTGCTGGTGTTGCACTGGATTCCTGTGGAAGTCCTTTGAAAACTTCAAGAGACCTAGCAGATTTTTTGAACTTGCAAACTACTAGAATGAGGAATGGTGCCTATCAAAACAATGTAGTAGCTTTAGTAGCCAATGGAAGGACAAACCTTGTTTCTGCAGTGATGGACACAGTAAATTTCTTGAAAATTCCAGTCTTTGCCCCAGAATCTTCTGGGCCACAATCAAACAGAAAGAAATATTCACCATATCCTCTGCAACTGTCTCCTACAAACAGTGCTCTTTCAGCTGCAATACTGGCACTTTTTGGGCATCTGAGATGGAGTTGCTTTTCAATAATATATCTACAAGATGGAATTGAATATGAAGATAACTATAGATTTCTTGAAGAATATGTTTCTCAGCCATCACATGGCTTAAATATTTCTGTTAAGTTGCCATTATCAATCCAGTATTCATCAGCTGAAGTTCGAAATGCCTTAAGGAAAGTAGAAAGCTTATATGGAAATGGTACAAAAGTAGTGATTCTATTGCTGCCGTCTGATGCAATAGAACTTATATTTCGTACAGTGCAAGCTATGGAAGATGAAGATCAACTAACTACTGGAAGTCTGTTGTTTGTTACCATGGGTTCAGAGCAAGCACTGTTTACTTACAGGTCAGTATTAAAAATTTATTGTTGTTTTTCACCTTTAAAGTAAAAGCAGTACTTTTGACATGAAATAAACCTTTAAAGTAAACGTTTAATGTATTGGACTGAAAATCATGGGATCTGAGTTTTGAATTCTGATCTTTGCTGGAACTGTTTTGGATTTCCTTAAAATGATCTTCACCTCTGAAAGAACGATGCATTGTTTAAATTCTACACCAAACAGTAGTATTACTGTGTCACACTGAGCCATAACAAAGAGGTCAATATGTAAGAAGATTTTCCTTAATTGCTAACACATTTAAATTTTAACAAATTATAGTACCACCACACTCGGAACAGGAATTTGCTAAAAGTCAAACATATTATCAATTAAAATCAAATCCCATAATGTTATCTTACCATCCAAGGGCATATTCAGGATTAGAACTAGAGAAGGGCAAGATCTGAACTGGGGGGGGGGGGGGGGCAAATCGTATTTTTTTTTTAGGAAGTGGAGTGGAGGACTGAAAAAATGACGATTTCTTACAAAATGAAACTAAACATATTCAGGAAACTATTTTTATTATTGATTAACTTTGTAATCCGACCACTTAAAACGACCTACTATGGTAGTTAATTAAGATTGTAAATCAGTTATAGTTTTTTATGTAAACATTAACTGTCTCAGATTCTCAGAAAATTTTTCAATTACTTTATTTCTCAATATCTCACAGTGCACTTTCACGAAATTTCGATGTACATTCATCAGGCACAATCCAGTCAATCTTTCCTGCCCCCTACAGCTTTTGAGCCAGTTCTTCACTCGTCGAAGCATACTGAAGGCAACTTGACTTTTCTTTTAGCAGGGGGAGGGGCAGCAGCCCTACTCTGCCCCTCGCTGGATACGCCCATGTTACCAACCATCTTGATTACAACATCACTCATAGACAAGAGTAATCCTGTGATGCTCAACACATTAAACTTTATAAAAACTACATGTTACACAAGCAAAATATACAAATCTCATGCATAGGAACTCTTTAATGTTTCTACCGTCAAAAAGTAAAGAAAAAGAAGCTTTTCTGCTTCTTTATTATAATGCTAAAGATGATAGTAATAATTATACAATTAGGACTAAAATGAAACAAAAATTAACAGAAAAATTGAATGATAAGGAAATAAACTACCACTTTCCGCAGTTAACAGTAGAACAAAGTCAACATATGAATTGATACAGATTCACACAAAACATTTCAGTCAACTATACTAAGCAGCGGTACACCCCGCCTTCCATCTTAATTCATATCTAGTGATACAGTTAGATATGATTAAACTGTGTATTTGCTCTTTTACTCCAAAATTTTTTAAAATTCTTTAATCTATGTTAGAACTCTTTCATAAAACCAGATCAGTATAATAAGACCATTAAAAATTATGTAATGCAGTTGTGCTTATTTGGTTGCATTAATTCTTTCTGTTCTGTGGTTCCAATAACTGAGCATGTTGGGAGAGCGCAACACTCTGGCCTCGCATTTGGGGAAAATCCCTGTCCAGGCATCCAGATTTGGGTTTTCTATAGTTTCTCCAAACCACTCCAGGCGAATGCCAGGATGCTTCCTTCAAAAGGCCATGGCCAAATTCCTTCCTTTTCCTTGTTCGCAATCCCATCCCGCCTCAAAATCAACTAGGCATAAAGTCATAAGTAAAAAAAAAAAAGCCTTTCTTTTTTCTGCAGCATCCAATGGATATACACATTTTTATCTATGAAAAACTGATTTGCAATCACACATCTTTATATCTCTATGCATGTTACCTGCACTATATTGTACCTTATTTATCACTTTCTTTGGAACTTGGAATCAGAGCCCTGTTTGATTTGAATTTCTTATTAGCTGCATACATATATAAATCTTCTTCACAAATATTGAAACCGCACTGCTAATATTCATAGAATTTTCTCCAGTGCCAACAACCCCAACATATATTTCAAGTATCAGCAATATATGGTTGCACCAGAAACATTAGACTTCAAACTAAACTTTTATTGTTATGGCAGCATTTTCTTGGTACCATACACTCCCCTAATCTTATCTAAAGTAATTTTCCCCCCCTTTTCCCCTTCCTTTCTTCCAAGACTTCCCACAGTCAGATGATTTCTCACTCAGAAAGTGGTATGCCATAGCAGTTAAAAAATGTTATGGAATCTTCAAGCTTTTGAAAAACATTGAAAATTATTATTTCAAAAAGTAACTTTCTAGATGACCAATGACTTGGATAAAATTTATTCTGTTCATTTGGGGTGTGCATTAACTGCCTAAACTCTTTAATAACCATAATTTTTCTCTCTTTTCTTCCTTATCACTTTCCATCAGCTTTGTCTCTCTTGTAATTATACTGATACATGTTAAAGCAACTATCCAGTACTTATTAAGATTTCAATGTATTTTTATAATAAAGTGTTTTAAGTGTTTTGATACCATACTATTTTATCTAATTCATATCTATGAAAGGAAATGTACAATTTTTCAGTGAGCAGGCACTTGGTACAATTGTCGTCAGACCTGGAACGGCAAAAGTAGCAGAATTTGAAAACCACTTCAGAAACCTCAGCCTAATTGAAAACAACCAAAACCCATGGTTTTCACAGTTCTGGTCAAGAGTGTTTCATTGCAGAGGAGCTAATTGTCACAATGAACTTTATAAAAATCTTCAGAGCTACAAGTTCAGAGCAGTAAGTTTTGAAATTATATTTAGCCATTTAATTCTTTTAAAGTTTGTAACTGAATTGCTGAGTTCATAAAGGATATGAGTCAACTTTTCTAAATTTTATGAGAGAGACAAAAAAAACTGCCTACACTTAAAAAAGCAAGAGGGCTAAACAAGTTATTGACATATTAAAAGATATGTTCACGATGGACTGTTTTTTTATACCTTAAACATACTTAGTGAAAAATTTATGTATTTATGCAAATTTTAAAATTTTGGACTCGTGCGTTTTTGGCACTCAGTGGTGGTAAAATAGGAAATAATCACTTAAATATCCAGTCCAAAATAATAGTTATATTTTTATTGTGTATAATAAACATAAGAATTATTATTCCATCAAATTATGACATATATTTACCCAAAATGGAAGCTTTAAACATCTGAAAATAGCAGAATTACAAAAAAATCGCAGTTAGTCATTTTCCCCAGTCCAGATAAGCTAAGTCGCCAGCCCCAGTCCAGCCACACCTCAGCCTACCCACGCCTCAGCCCAATACTGTCCCAGCCCCATCCCAGATCATTTTTACAGCTTCCTTCACTGTCTTCATCACCTGAAGTAATGGAGCAAATGAATTCTTTTGTATACCATGGCACCTACTGTGATTGCCTCATAATGTGCAATGGTTGTTTATGGATGTATACAAGTTTATTAAAAAAGTTAGTTACCTTTTGGCTCAGCTTCACATGCAGCCTGTTACAGACAGTGTGCTATATCACTCCTCTAGAACCACATCTGCTGGGAAAGACTTGTGCCTGGTTTGGTTTACTAGTTATTTCAAAGTTTAAGATCAAACTATAACTCTCCTTTTTCCAAACAACTTAACTGAAGATGTTCTCACTTATAAATTTTATTTTTGACTGTTTCAGAGTACTTCAGCAGCTAACACTATTAACTCAGTGCTTGCTATTTCACATGCAGTAGGAACAGTAACAAGAGAATTATGTCCAGGTATGTGAGTGAATGTTTTTTATATTATTTCTTAAGGATTAGCAAGTACCAAATTCATAGAAGTGATTGTGCATCACATTTGAGTCACCATTAGAATATCATTAGATATGGCTGGAATAATATATATTGATAGTATTGAAAATGTGGTGCTGTTTGCAAGTGACACTCATATATCTTTAAAATACCCATCAGGGGCAAATTATTGCAAATAGTCCAAGTGATATTCTACTATTGTGTATAAATAAGTTGTTCAGTAAAAAAAATAATAATTCACTGTCACAAAACTAAAACAAAGAGGGGCTTTAATATGATGTCTGAATGGAAAGAAATCAATAAAAGCAGTTGCATTAAATTACTAAGTGAAGACGTAGATAAAAACATAGAATGGAACAAAGGCATTCAGTAACTTCTTAGTAAATTCAGTTATGGAAAATGCTCTGGGGTTAAGAAATAGAAAGTTATCAGTACCAGTCATGATAGAGGGTGTGACTTCTTCAGAAACCATGTATAAAGGTAGAGATTATCAAGGGACTTCCAGAATTAAATTTAGAATTTGGCAATCAATTCTGGAAATTATGTGATATTTTAGTGTGCTGAGTAACTAACCAGTGATCATTAGTCAGTAATAATATTTTTTAAGAATGACTTGCACTTTTCCACATCCTCATAACTGGTCTCACATTGAATCAAAGCGATCATACCTGATATAATCCAAAGTAAATATTCTTCAGCTTTTCTTCTAAGAATTTTTATGAAATAATTAACTTATCTTATAGGACTTTTACAAAATTCATTTGTGAATTTTAAAGTTGATATTTTGTTTGTTTGTAAGCTATATTAGTTTTCACTATGATAATTATTCATTTTGTATGTGCTTATATAGTAAGCATGACATGTTCCATCTCTCTGAGATCCTTCCAGTGTTGGAATCCATGGAACAAGAATAACAAATAAAAATAATAAGGCGGGTAATTTTTCAAATTTTTAATAAGAAAAATACTGTAAATATCATTAAATATATTTATTTTCATATTCTACATACTTTCATCTACTTTTCTGTATAATTTCTATTTTTGTTCAAACACTTGTTTTACTTGTCAACAAGTTTTTGAATTCCAGCATCAAAGAAATCTGTGAAGAAGCTCTGCTCTTGACTTTGGTTATCACTTTTACTCTTGGTAAAAAACTCATGTGCACATTTTTGTTTTTTTCATCATTAACAGTTACTGCAACAATAACCTTTTTAATTTGCTTTCTTTTTTTGCTTGCGGCTTTATGTCTCATTGATGACAAGGTTATCAGAAGGGGGAAAGGACAAGGCAAGATATTTAGCCTTAGCTTTTTGAAGAAACTATCCCGGCATTTGACCAATCTGGAGGAGAACTCAACCCCCTGTTCTCCTGAATATTACTGCTCACCCAACACACTTGGTTTGCCAGTTGTAGTGTCTAAATCACCAAAATGATGCTTATTACACATGACTGAAGTGCTTTTGTCACCTATCTACAGATATTGACTGAACAAAATGATCAAAAGTAATTTACTAGACACACTTTATATCAAACAAATTGAATATAAACTGAACCTTCTTCTTGTGATGAATATCCATGACAAGCTGGCACTCGATTTCATGCAAAAGGTAGTGAGAAAATTTTCTTTTGTGCTTAAGGGTGTCAGGGATTGGAACAAATTACCAAGTGAAGTAATGAATAATTTACCAAAAACACTGAAGGAATTTAAAATTAAAATTTGTATATTCCAGAAATAGATGGGGGAGGAATTTAACATTCAAATTATGTAAGATAATAATAATAATAATAATAAAAATCAGTGAATTTCCACTGGAGTGTGTGCTTCGTCATAATTAAATTAATAATAATGGATCTTTGCGACCACATTCTGAAATTGAAATGCATGAAACATTTTTTTCCCAGATCATCTCAGTATTGAGTTTGCTACTTTTTCAGTTGCTAGTTCATTGGAATCCATATTTCATAAGCAGAAATACAGGAGAAGTTAATCTGCAGAATTGTTAAATACACTGCATTATATATCAGTTCTTCCTTTGGATGGGATCTTCAAGTCCAGCAACCTCTTAGGTGTGCTTGGACAACAATAATAAATTTGTACTGACATAGAATCCCTACCTTATGTATAAAGTACATGTATATGATTTAGAGGATTAATAAAATACTACTACTACTACCTCTGTGTTTTCATTTTAACATGCGTGTAACACAAATTTTATGTTTCATGTGAGTTAAAAACTACCTGATGCCTTAACGTATCTTTTTTCACATGGACTGTTAATGTTGAGGGATATCTGATGGCTCATTGAATGCAAATTGTTTTTGCATGAAAAGTCTCAACAAAAAACCATAAATTCATTTCTCTGAATAATGTGATGTAATTGATATGCAGAAATAATGATAAACATTTTGTCTATGAGAAGCAACTTCACTGTAAATGAATACTAATTTATGGACACTTTTAAATTAATTCCATAGTTTTTTAGTCTCACATCAAAATAAAATATAAGTTACCATATTATACTTACGTTTGTGTCATGAGCCGTATATTATTCAGACCCCATAAAAATCTGGCCAATAATTTTTGGGTGAATCATATGTGACAAAAATTTATCTGAAATTTGTCAGCTTTATGATGCTACATCAAAATAAAACATACCCTATTTTACCTATGGGACCTGGGACTGTATAGTGTATATTAATCGAAACCTCATCAACATATGGGCATTAGTTTTTACATGGATCACATTCAAAGGAATATTATCATAAATTTCTTCTCAGCTTTTCAGTGTCACATCAAAAGGAAACAAACCCTTTTTTTACCTGAGGTACCATGGGTTGCATATTAACTGAAGCCCCATAAAATTGCTAATAATAGTGTTTACTTTAATTTTTTCAGTGAAATATTATTTGAAGTCTTCAGCTGTTCCTTGTCATATAAAAATGGATTATACCCTGTTTTACCTATGCAGCCAAGAACTGCACATAATTGAAATCTACATTCGACTGGTATTTTTGTGTGAATTGTGTTCAGATAAAATTTAATACTAATTTGTTGATTTTCTCAGCTTTTTCACACCACATCTTTTAAGTTTGTGTTCCCAGAGTATATTTTTGTGATTGATTTAAACATATTATTATTATTAAGAGAGATTTTCCTCACAACAGAGGTTTTTTCTCCAACACAACAATAAAGAATTAGGAACATAGATCTTGACCTCATCCTCTCAAAATATTTCTCCAGATATTTCGATCGCGTATATCTTCCTCTTCTGCACCAAGTCTTCTCATTGCTATTTGTACACTTTGGAGCCAGGTAAACACGGGCCGTCCTCTTTTCCTCCTTCCTTTAACTTACCATTCTTGTACCAGTTTTGGTATCCTAGTGTCTTCCATCCTTCTTACATGACCATATCATTCCAGTCTTTTTCGTTCTATAACATCATACATTTCTTCTTTCACTTCCATTAGCCTTATTATTTCGGTATTCCTTACTTTTTCTTTTCTTGATATTCTTGCTGATCTTCTCCAGAAATCCATTTCTAATGCTTTCAGCTTCTTGATATGTTTTTGGTTGATTGTCCAGCTTTCTGATCCATACAACACTATACTTTCAAATAATGATTTGAATATAATTCTCTTTGTTCTGTTCATAACACTCTTGCTCCATAGAAGCTTGTCAAGAAACTATTTATGGTATCAAAAAGTTAATCACTGAAAATTAAATGAAAATGTATAATAATTACTGTATTAATGAACTATTCCTACATATAATATCTTTAAATCAAGGGTATCGCTTACCATGGTACGTCAATATGTTCCCTCATTTTACTTCTTTCAAATAATTTTGTATACACATATTGATTTTGTTAAAGAGGTAAGTGGTCGAGCAAATGTACATACTGAAAAAGCAAATTCAAACTTTATAATTTATCATCAAAATGTGCAATCCCTTAAAAATAAAAAAAATGAAATTGAATTACTCCTTTCAACACAGCTTAAAGAGGTAGCAGTCATATGCTTTACAGAACACTGGCTCAGTACTTCTCAACTGAATGTTACTAACTTTCCTAACTTAACTTTAGCTACATATTTTTGCAGAAGTGAATCAAAACAAGGAGGGAATTGTATATTTATTAAAAATGACATTGATTTTAAGGAAATTAGTACAATCCAAAAATATTCTATAGAAAAACACTTTGAGATATCTGGAATATACATTCCAAAAAATAAAATAATATTAATGTGTGTATACAGATCTCCAGATGGGGACAGTAACATATTCCTTAACATGTTTGAGAAAGCACTAAAAACATTACCATTAGTAAATAGAAATGTAATTATATGCGTTGATTTTAACATAGATTTTTCTAAGGATTCAAAGTTGACAAATGATACTTTGAGTCTTGTATCCTCATTCAATCTTAAAAATCTGATAGAAACACCTACACGCATTACAAAAAATTCTTCAACAACAATTGACCAAATTTTTCTAAATAATACTAATTACAGATATAATGTGATGAATTTTGACACAGGTTATTCTGACCATTTAGCACAAGTTTTAACATTAAAATTAGAATCTAACATTAACACACATACAAATATAAAATCATGCAGCTTTAAGGATCAACAGATCAACCAATTCAATAATTTCCTAAGAAATGAAACATGGGAAGAAGTATATAATTGCACAGATACAAATGAGAAATATAACTTATTTATAAGAACATTTTTGTATTATTTTGAAATATGCTTCCCTCTAAGAACACGAAAGCAAAATGTAGGCCTAATAAACAATGCAAAGGGCTGGATTACCTCTGGTATTTTAGTATCAATAAAAAAGAAACAGTTGTTACATGCAACTTCTAAGGACACAGGAAACAACTCCAGAATTTGATAAATATTTCAAAAAATACAAACAGGTTCTTAACAAGGTAATAAGACAAGCAAAGAAACTAGAAAATGATAGATATATTTCCTCAGCTACCAATAAAATGAAAGCCATGTGGAAGGTAGTGAAGAATGAAGTAGGAGCAAGACAGGTAGATAACCGTAATATTCAGCTTGAAGAGAATAAAAAAATAATATCTGATCCTATAGAGATTTCTAACACCTTTAATACATATTTTTCAAACATTGCCGAAGATTTGATTACTAAAAATTTTGGCAAGTCCAACATCAACACGCAAACTAATGCCAACCATGATAATAGCAAAACCCTTTTTATTCAGCCAACAAATGAAGAGGAAGTATTAAAAGTTATTGGGGAGTTGAAACCTAAATTTTCATCGGGAATTGATGATGTCCCAGATTTTCTATTAAAAAAATGTGCTGAGTTTATAGCTTGTCCTCTCTCTCATATATGCAATAGCTCATTCTCTAGTGGAATATTTCCAGATAGGCTTAAAACAGCAAGAGTAAAACCCCTTTTTAAAAAAGGGGAAAAAAATAAGGTGTCGAACTACAGTCCAGTGTCAGTCCTCTCATGTTTCTCTAAAATCTTAGAAAAACTATTTCACAAAAGACTAGTTAACTTCTTAGAAAATAATAATGTATTTTCAGATTCTCAACATGGGTTCAGAAAGAATAAATCAACCGAAACTGCCCTTTTTTCATTTTACACAGAAATACTACAGACTCTTGATGCGAAAGGACACATATCAGGAATATGCTTGGACTTGTCGAAGGCATTTGATGTAATTGATCATAATATCTTGCTTTCAAAGTTAGATCACCTGGGAGTTAGAGGAGTAGCTAACAATTGGATAAAGTCATACCTGCATGATAGAAAACAGATTGTTGAATGTAGCTTTAAGACTAACAACAGTATAAACTATGTTCACTCAGATTGCAAAACCATAAAATATGGAGTACCACAAGGATCAATACTTGGTCCTGTCCTATTTTTAATATATATAAATGATCTGGAAACAACAAATAACTGCCAAAAATATATTAAATTTGCAGATGACACCACCATTTTAATGAAAGAATGTACCAAAGAACAATTATTAAAAAATATTGAATACACTTCTAAAAACATTGCAAACTGGTTTTCTCAAAATAAGCTAATAATAAATACTGAAAAAACAAATGCCATACACTTCAGGACAAAAAATAATTTAGATACACAGTTACCTACAGTAAAACTTAGTGGTAAACTACTTAAAAATGTAGAGAATATAAAATTTCTAGGTATTCATATACAAGAGAATTTAAAATGGAACACACACATTGAACACCTTTGTAAAAAACTAAATACTATCTGCTATATGATGAGAATCTTAGTTGGTTGCATATCTAATGAAACCATTAGGCATATTTATTTTGCATATGTACACTCATTACTAAGGTATGGAATCATTTTCTGGGGGAACTCCCCACCTAGTATCAAATGCTTCAAAATCCAGAAAAAATTATCAGAATTATTGAAGGAGTACGAAGTAGAACCTCATGTAGACATTTATTTAGAAAGTTACAAATTCTACCACTGCCCTGTTTATATATACTGGAAACTGTAAAATTCATTAAAAAAATTATAGAAGCTTCTGGGTATAAACTACAAACAAACAGTGACATACACTTGTATAATACTAGACAGACACTAGACTTTCATATACAACAAACAAATACTACCTTCTGTCAGAAAGGGCCACTTCATATGGGAATCAGATTGTTTAATAAACTACCACAGAGGATCAAGTCTGTTAGAGAAAATACTAAATTCATATCATCAGTGAAGGAGTACTTGCTCGACCACTGCTTCTACTGTATTGATGAGTATTTTCGAACCAAATGTTAGTTTTAAACATTGGTGATGTCATTAGTATCATTTAAATTTGTAAAGAATTAATTGTATAATTGTAACTGTAACTCTTTTTGTCTATATCATATCTGTATAGTATGTTATCTCATAGTATATAATAGAATGTTTGTTATATATTTGTTTGTCTGTCTGTGTACAGACCAATTTTGACTTGCCCTATATCATTTGTACTTCGTACTATGTATGATGCTAAGGGGCCAATAAATACAAATACAAAATACAAATGTAGATATAAATAATGAAAGAGATGGTTCATTGTCTACTGAAAATGATGGCAGAATGGCACGGAAACCATAAATCACTAACGCAGTTTCTACACTGTCCTGCTAACATCAAGCAAACATATCTGTATTTGATAATCAGCTTTGCTGTTTCCACACCATATTCATGTTTTTTTATGTGTTACACAATTTTAAAACATACTTCACTGCTTTTTAGATGGTGTTGTGATGGGTACACACTGTGCCGCTATGCAAGATCCTAATAGGATTCGACATCGATTGTATGAAGTAGCACCACATATGGCATTTGTGGGAGCTGGTCTTAATAGTGTAGCATTTTCTTCAACGGGAGAGAACATACATACATCTGTGGAGGTAAATTTACAGTTAAATGTGTATAACTGTACAAACTTTAAGTAAATGTTAAGCAAAAGTCAGAAGGAAGGTAAAATATATGTACCAGGCAATTAATTACTTAAATTAGTTCAAAATTCTACAATTATTGTATAACAGAAGAAGGTCTGATTCCGTAAGTATGCCAATGTTTGGGATTTTATTATCATGATTAAATTTTTATGTTATTGTATGAGTTTTTTTTGTGTGTGCATTTTTTTTATGCTACCACCACTAATATTGTTTTTCTAGGATTATTAGTAGTTCACTTCACATTATTAAGTTATTACAAGATATAGATAAATATGAGATTTTTTGTTCTTGTAAAAAGAAAACTTTTACTTGTTTTACAGATCTTGAATTTCCGCCGTGATAGCTCTGAACGCTACAAGCTTGATACTGTGGGTAACGTTTATGCCGATGGAAATGTTCAGGTTGATACAAATAAAATGAAAGTATATGTTTCTAACAATCGAGATGAAATCAATATAAAAGATATTTCTACTGTATGTACAAGCAGTAAAAAAAGCAACAGTTATATTAGCCACCAACCTATGATGATGAAGGTTTGTACGATAATTTTCACCTCCATATTGTAACTTATTTCATATACGTACATATTACAAAGCATCATTGAGTACTGATTAGTCACTATACACAACAAAAGGAAATAATACAGCTATTAAATATTAATTTGATTTTTAAGGTTCCATCAAATAAAAACCTATCTATCTTAGGAATACTACCAGTACACAGTCAAGGAGAAGGGCACTTTGATTGTGGAGAGCTACATTTTAATTCAGTGCTGCATGCTGGTGCTATTCTGTATGCACTAGATCAAGTCAACAATAATGCTTCCATATTACCTGGTGTAATTCTTGGAGCTGTTTTGGTCGACAGTTGTTCTCAGGCATCACATGTCTATGGAACACTTTTCAACATCCTAAAACCACCAATGGATAGTCCCCTAATAACAGAGCCCACACAGCCAAGTGAGTGACGTTTTCGTTATTTCACAATATTATCAGCAGTATATTTCACTTAAAACTTGTAATATTATTCTTTGGCAAAACACTTCTCTGGTTATTATTTCAGGAGAAGATATTGTAGCTGTTATAAACAGTGATGTGCAGTCTGCAGATGTTGTGGAACCACTCTTAAGGAAACACAAAATATCGCAAATTGTTGTTTCCATTAAAGAACAGATTAATCAAGGGATAAAGATTCAAAATAACAGTTTCTGGGTAAGTGAAATTAACAACTTTTATGTCAAATTAGTGTAAAATTTAATTTTTTGTATGTGTTGTGAAACCATCTTACCTCACTTTACTTCATAAGATGTTTCAAAGCATTGTTTTAATGATGACAATAATCCAGATCTCTCCTACACTAAACTATTGGAAAATAAAATGTAACACTAATATCTCTGTTTCCATATCAACTTCTTTGTAAACCTTTGTATCAGCTGTAATCTTAATTTTTTATTTAATCATAAATATCTCATTCCATACATATCTGTACTTCTCAAATTTAATACTAACAGTAGTGGTCATAATACCAATCTGTCAAAATTATTTCATGATGAATTTCCTCATTTCTTACCATATTTTAATGGACAGTATTTTAAACTATCTTAAACTGGAAGAATCTTTTTCACAATAGCTCTTCAGGTAGCACCATCTGGAAGATGCCAACGTCTGTAAAAGATTAATCTGTGGATTATTTCAGATGCTCAAAGTCTGATGTTTATTTCTTTTATTAGTTATGATTTTAGTATTTTATCAAAACTAAAACATCTAATTAAAAAGAAAAGAATTCTTTTAGAAGGCATTTATTGCATTCTTCATTTTCTACAATTTTAATTTAGAAAGAACTAAAAATCACACAGAAAGTGGCCACATAATGCAGCAAAGTTATTTACTTAATCCCATCTTTTCCTGCTGCATCTAATGAACTTCTAAGATGTTTCGCAACAGTAACAACCATAATTGTGGTAGGTCTACATGACAGATCTAATTTAATAACTGGGTAACTGTTCAGTTACCAAAATGCAGAATTTTATAATCTTCTTACAAAAGTTGAACTGATGTTGGGTCTTAACCCAGCTTGCAGTCATACATTGTTAGGTATTACAGGTCTGGTGTGATACATTTCATTTTAATGTCATAGGTAATGATATTATTCTCCTCTCCTTCCCCCTTTCAGTGTTCCATTAATAAGCTTAGCTTTCAAATGTACCTATGATAAGGTGTATCTGCCAGCAGTAGTTTACAGTTTTACAATTGGGATTCAAAATTCTTGTTGTGTCCATTTCAAACTTATATTTCTTTTGTATTTTTTTTTACTAACAAATCAGTCACATATTTTGCTAGCTGAAATTTTTCTGCTGTTGACATTAAGGATCAGTTCCAGGTATTTTTTTTAACTCACATATCCATCAAAATTTTTCAGTTTCTCTGATTATTAGGACCTGTAAACAATACAGAGTTCTTATTATTATTATTTTTTTAAATTTGCTTTTGTTTTTACAGTTTAGCTGCATCTGTTTTCCATTGCTGTGATGAATATGCTATGGTGCCAAAAATAACATTATAACTTTCCATTTCAATATGTGAGTCTGTCTGACAATTCCTTTGCTGGTGTTACAGTTTTGTTGATTTTGTTGTTATAGCTTCAATGTCAACAACAAATAACTGCCATGTCATTAGATACCCCAGATTATAAGTTAGTGAGCCTTTAACACAGTAATAACACTATATCAGCAAAGTATCTGGGCCTACCAACTAACATCTCAATGCACCATTAAATATAGATAAATAAATCAAATGTAATGACACTGACATAGCATGTGATTTCAAAACAACATTATGATTTAACATCATCGATTAGGAATGAAACCATAACTTAAGTTAATGGACAGTGGTAAAACAGACATATTACATGGTAACACAGATTGACAGTGATGTAAAAAGTCTACACTTTACTTAAAAATTGTGACTTCACATGTTAATGTCTGTTTCATACCATGTTCTATGAAGATTATAGCTTCTTTCTCTATATTTAACATCTTATTACTAACAGGCATTCTTTTCATTATGTATCACTTTTTTATGCCTTTGAGAAATATTCTTGTTCTATGTTGCCACCTTATTACTTCTTTTAGTAAAAAACTATTATTTTTTAGGATGATGTATAATTTCATGTAAAAATATGAAACTGTTTTGTTCTTGCAGGAAGAAATACTGAAAAGTCCACTTGTTCCAAATTCTATTCTCGAAGCTGCTAAAGCATTGCGATCTCATTCAATTGTGATTGTCCGAGAAACTTCAGAATGGGCAGAAACTTTAACAGAAAACATTAAATTCCATCCGCTAATAAAGGATGGTATGATGTGTCTGTCAGGAGTGTATTCATTGTATAATAAAAATGTAGAAGGTTTAGTTGGAGCAATAAGCTCTTCAAATATGATGGTAACAGCAGAAATAACAAAAAAATTAAGGCCAGGGACAGTGATTGTTCTACTTCTGCAGGATTCAGAGGAGATCCAGTCATTTTTAAATGTTTGCCATGCTATAGATGGTTTAATATTTATGACATTACTTCAGAATAGTGAGAAAAAAATAAATGCAGGTATGACAAAATAAGTGATTGTCAGTTAATTTGACCTTTATTGTTTGTTAATTTGTTTTTGATGCTAAAGAGTTTTATTTATTTTTCCTGCAGGTTTTCATAATGTTATTTCACTCAAACCAGTGCTCCACACTGACATGACTGAGGAAATAATTGATGACTTTAGACAGTGGCTGAAATACAAATTTATTACCTATGGACCTAGTGCACTTCATACTTTACCAGTATCTTGGATAAATGACTTTAATGGCTCTTCATTTGAAGCAGCTATTTTAAAAGAAGAAACATTAAACTCATCTATATCTAGTATTTGGGATACAATGGGCACTGTATGGGCAATTGCAAATGGCCTAGACAGAGTTATAAAAAGAAACTGCAGTTATTTCTCAGATGCAGACTTACTTGATACCTGTGGCTCTGATGCAGTAAATATAATTCAGTTGATAGGAAAAGAAACATTAGAAGCTCTATCTAGTAAATTCAAGCTGAATAGCTTCACCTTCTGGAATGGTCCTCAGTACATTGGAATGTGGGAAGAAACTCTTGGTTTCAAACTAGTAAATCCAGTAAACTTTTCCAACCTTCTGTCAGACTGCACTTCAGTCCAGTGTTCCGAATGTATGGAACATTCAGAAGTGAATGATTTTCAAAACAGTCAACCTACAGTTTACCACAACTTTAATTATTCATGGCCTTCAGTTGTAGGTGGCATAACACTTCTTGGTATACTGTTAACAGTCCTAATATCTCTCTATTTTCTTGGAATATCATCCTTGCCTAAGATGTATACATCAGGAAGCTCATCAGCTATGGAATACTTGATATTACTAGGACTGCTGCTACTGTTCCTATCCAATCTTAGTTTTATTTTAGCACCAACTGTCGCTGTGTGTGGTACAAGACGCATCTTCCCAGGATTCTCATATACCATCATTTTCTCTGCAATGCTTCTCAAGGTAAAGAGGATATGTTTAAACACTCTTAGGAGTTCTTCATTTTTAATACAAAATTTTTTAATGAAAATAACTTTTAGGCAAGTATTTGAAATGCATTTTTATATAAGTTTTTAATTATTTCCTTATTATTTTTTTATCTAGTGAGCGTAAGTTTTAATGGTAGTTTTGTGTAAAATTAATTTTGAAGGATAAAAAAAGAGCAGAAAAAATTGCTTAGTTAACTGAATCTTAAGTGATTTTAAGAAAAATACAGTAAGATGTATCATGTCCAGTCATGCACACCCATTATTTACCTGTTGACACTTTTACTACATTGATTTTATATTGCTTGGTCAGAGATATAAAAGCATAAAAAGAAATATTGATTAGTATAAAGAGAGAAAATTCATATTTAGCAGACTACATCAGTGCATCACAATCACAAAGTCAGTGAAAATATTTGAGATTTGAAGTGTTACATAATTTTATAGTTTAGAAGTAAATTAAATAAGGAATTATAACTGTCTAGCAATGTTGTATGATGCCCTTAATTGTTCATAGTACAGCACAGATATATGTTTGTGATATGTAATTACCACCTAATGAACTCTAAAATATTAGGAAATCATACAAAATTAGTACCAAATAGGCAGAGATGATTACCTAAGGAAGTTAAAAACTGTACTGATTTCTCATGATTGTTATTAATAATGAATATTTGAATACATGGATAATTTTCAGTGTTTCATAATTATCATCTAACTGAGAAAAAACTTTAAAGGGGTAAAATATCAGCCACGACAAGAGACCAATGATCCATTGTAATTCTTTCACCATTTATATCCCAATCACGAACTTCTAAAATAATACATACTGTTTTATAATCAATTTTCTAATGACCAATTTTTCTTTTTAAAATAATCTGGATTTTATTCAGATTTAAATGCAACCATTTTAAATTGAAATGATGCAACTATGTTTTACTATATTTGGTATTTTTTAGTAGGGGTTTTCATCTCCTTATTCCGTAGTGAATTAAGCAGACATAATTATATCAGGTACTGCAATTGCAAATAATAATTCTTGTTACTGAATTAATTTTGAGAGACAAAAATACGTTGAAAATTTGTATAAAGGTTGGCAAGGTAGTGGAAGTTGAAGGTGCAAAATTAAAATAGATTTCTTCTTTTTCAAAGAAAACATCCACAAACTGATCTTAAAAATAATTTTCATGGATACATTTTTAAGATTTAAATAAATTATACAAATTTCAGTATTCGATAAAGAAAAGTGTTCAGACTACTAACACAGTATAATGATTTAATAGTTGGATTTGTGAAAGTTTTGAAAAATCAGAATGTGCTGTCTGTAACTTTGAAATACACACCAGAGAGAATCCAGTACTTGTGCTCATCTTCTGTACTTTATAAAGCACACTCTGCAATTTTTTTTTTTTTTTACAACTGTACTGTAATTTCTAGCATAAACTCTGTTATATAATAAATTTTTCACTTATACATTTCATTTGAACTTCAGTACTATTGTATCTCACAGAAAATTATTTTTTCCCAGACATTCACTACATGGCAAGAAAATGCTAGCAATCCGACAGAAAGTTGGGCATTCTGTTCTGCAGGACTTATAGTAACAGCAGTGATATTAACAGCAGTACAAGTTGTATTGTCTGGGGTATGGCTGCTGCTGATTCCTCCACAAGTTTATATAACAACTGTTAAAGATAATACTTTTTGGCAATGTTACCCAGCTGGTAACTTCCAGGCTCATTTGTTAATATCAATGATTTATGTTATATTGCTGCTCATAATAACAACAGTTGTTTCTTTAGTTAGCTATTCAAGGTACTGTTTTACATATAATAATGACTTCATTACTTATTTCAAGATTTTGACACAAAAGAATTTATGCATCTAAACAGTCGAAAACTCTGTTTCTAATTACAGCCTCAAGAAAAAGTTCAGCAATGAGACAAGTTTTAATGAGACACGATGTGTACTGGTAGCAACAATTTTGACAGCTGTTGTTTTTACTTTCTGGGGAATAACGGCAATAACAGCAGTTTCTCCTCAAAATTCTGATCTTGTGACAGCAGTAGCCCATGTGGTTTCAGCATATATCTTGTTGCTTTGTCTTCACATACCAAAATTTTTGTTTTGCATTAATATAAATTCTGAAACATCAAACCAACCAACAATACAACCTGTTTTTGATATCTCCAACTTTCATCCCACTGCTCTGAAGACATTACCAGGTAATTTGTTTTATGTAGGAATTATTACTTTACTCTCTACTGCACTTTTATTCTATTTGTAAATCTAGAAATATTTTGGATATGAAAAATTGGGTTATGATTACAGAAATGTTGGAATGGGAAAAATGCTGCAAGGCAATAATATTATCGAAGGGAATTGTTTATACCAGACAAAAACAATTCACAAACACAAAAAGCACAATATTTCAGACTTTTCCTTTACGCATCAATATAGAAGATGAAGCACACAACTAGGTTCACCAGAGCTCCAATCATCAGTCCAGCAACTGTAGGTGCTTTTGTGAAAATAATCATATTCTTCATCTTTTATGTTCATCAGTGTGTTAGAAATAACCAATCATTTAAAACAATGTAATTTTTTGTGCCTTGTAATGAGATACCCTTTAAATTAAGTCTGAAGATCTTACAATAAAACAAAATTTTCCATTTCAAATCCTTCTCTCAATTAGAGAATATTTTTCAAAACTTTTAATAAGTGCTTAGTACCACTGGTTAATATGAAACTTTCATGGTAGTGTGGCACCTGTCACAGGTTTGTGGTGAATTGTGTGAAAAACAGTGAATGTAAGAATGTAGTTGAGAGGAAAAATGTAAACTAAATGAGGCTCTTCCATGGTTTGAAACATTCAGAGCAGGATAGGAAGAGCTCAGAGCTGGAAAAAAAAGGTTAATGAGATGAGTGAAACAATGAGAGATGTAAGAAGGATTCCTTAGGCCCAACATATAGAGGTGAAAATGAAAGAAAGAAGGGTCAGCATGTAGGATTAAAAGAATGGTTACGAGCTCGCAACATGCCATAGAAGAAATAAGGTAAATGGGTCAAAGGTGCCAGACTTTTCAGAAATTGTGGGGAGAAATAGGTTGGACATGTTAAGAGCATCATATAACTGAAGGAGTAGGTAAGGTGCAGAAGGCCTTTAGGAATAAAGGCACAGGATGAAAAAGTGGGGGAAAAGGTTCTGCTGCCAGATAGTAGCCATGAGAGAAATGTAGAGGAACAGTTAGGCACAGTCTACCAGGTCACAATTTTTTTCAAACCTGGTGCAACTTTAGGACAGGTAATAGAGAATATATGCTCACTATATGGGGATTTCATTCAAGAGGCTAGAGAAGTGATCGTGGAAGGTACTGCAGATAGTACCGAGAGAAAAATGTGTTATAGTCTTGAGCAACCTTTCCCAACCTTTTTCAGTGGGGGACTCCTTAGAGATTATCCACAGACCCCTTAATAATAGTAATAATAATAATAATTGAAAATTGGCTATTCTAGAAATGTCATTTGATAGCTTGGACTTGTATCTCACACATGGCCAGTGTTTACATGTTCTCGTGCCTCAATTTATGATTTTGTAATGATTAATTTCATTTTTATTTTGCCTGTGGACCCCTAGGGGTCTGCAAGTCATGGGTCGGGAAACCCTAGTCTAGAGTAATGGTTCCCAACAGGGGCAGTACCACCACCAGTGGGTGTTGAAAAGATCATAAGGTGCATGTCTTCAGCAAAACAAATTGAGGGAGTGTTGAGGACCAACAGCCAACCCCAGCTTTCCAGTATTATATCTGGTTTTAATGCTGCATCAAAGAAGTTTTTAACTTCATTCCTATAGTTATATGTAGCCAAAAGGGGATTCAGCATAGTCAACAGTTCATTAGCTAAGAAAAGAAATAGATTTTCAATAGTGGAAAGCTGCAACTTAAGACTGATGATGATAAACAAGGCACTGAATACAACAGTTCATTAGCTAAGAAAAGAAATAGATTTTCAATAGTGGAAACCTGCAACTTAAGACTGATGATGATAAACAAGGCACTGAATACAAAAAAATAGTGACATTACATTGATACCAGCCTTGTAAGTAATAATATTGTGTTTTTTTAAAAATATATATATAATTCTTATTTTTTAATCAAACTGTGACCAATATACTAATATTGTTAATATCTTTTGACAGAGTAATTTTAGAAATCTGCCCATTTTTTCTTTATATGATACAGTACACTTCACCGAATGAGTCACTGTTTCGAAAAGTAGCTGACGAGCCAAAGAAGTTCAGACAATATGGGTTGCATTATTTATAACAAAAAGGGGTTTCTTTTTTGAAAACGAGGGCGGTGAGTATTTTCTATAATGTCGGTGGTAGGACAGAAAAGGTTGGGAACCTACAGTCTGGAGAGGGGCCTGAGGAAGGTGGTGAAGAAGGCAGAGTGTACTAGGGTGGAACTCATGAAGTCCTTGAGTCACCATTAGTGACCATAGTTGAACTATGCTGTGAGGCAGGTAAACATGGAGCTGAAGTGCTGCTTGCAAAATGTGTCAGTCCTGTCTTGGGGCTTGAGCGTGTGGACAGCATTCACAAGTGGTGGTTCATAGACAGGGCTTACACTCGAATAGAAGGGAAAAAGGGGAGGGGGTGCAATTTCTGAGTTCTGAGCTCTAAGATAAAACTGTAATGGAACACACTTCCAGTTATTATGGTGTCAGAGGTGTGCCTTGATTAAAAAGTGATCTGCTAGGTAGAGGAAATTCTTAAAAGATAGAGAGCAGAGTATTAGGGTAGGAAATACAGTCTCAAAAGAAGTGGAATGGAATATGAGAGTGCCAAAGGATGGTGTATTGGGACCATTGCTATTCATTACTCAATGCAAGAAGTTAGGTTGTTTACACATGACAATGTTATACAATAGGATCAAAAGGGGATAAGAATGTGAACAGCTGCAGGGTGACCTGGACATGATATGTATTTGGTTAGGTCAATATGGACTGAAGATAAATAACAAGTAGAGTCAACTTATTAGGTCCACAGATAAAAAACTAAAGGTTGTTTATAGAGGGGAAAGAATTGAACATGAAGAGATTGTTGGAAATGTACTAGAGATAGATTCAAGAAGAGACTTGGAAATATATTGGAAGAATTAAGAATAATACATGGGAGGCAAAAGACGACCATTAGCACATGCTGGCACTCGTTTTCAGGCACAATGGAGAGGTAAAATGTTCTTTTTCAGGTAAGGGAGTAAGGGACTGGAATAATTTACCAAACATTCTAATAGAATTTAAATTTAAAATCTGTAAAAAAGAAGAAAGGAGTAAATAGATGACAAGGTAAAGTGCCGCTGGAGCATGTTCTGTCACAGTTTGCCTTAACACCAGTAAACTAATTTTTGACAAAACTTTTATTGCTGATTTGGTTCGAATGAACACATTTTGTAGCTTATTTTACTTAAATGCAAACAGATTACTATCAAATCAACCAGAAGGCTTTTTTTTAAATGGATATCTGTTGTTTCAAATAATAATTTTGTTTATTTTCTCTCTTTTTACAGTATTCAACCCTGCACCACCTACTATACCAGATGACGATGCAACAAATGATGATGATTTACTAGATGATCCCACTCAGATCATTCCAAGTTCACTCTATTCACTTGAAATGTTTAGTCCATCACAGAATAGTCAGCTTGATGATGATGAGGAACATGGTGACCACTGTGAACCAGGCACCAATGAATTTACAGCACCTGTTAATCTTGTTTTAGGTGTTGATGGTGAGTTCTTCATATTATTTCCTGCATTTTCTGTTTTTCTAAATATTTGAAATCTGGCAGTTCTGAAATGCTGAATATAATGTTCCATATTAAATGTTGCTCACTTAATACAAGTGAAGCATCTTTTTTTTATCAAAAAATGTAATAATTTGCTAAATTTTTATTGGTAAGTTGTAAGAAGAAGCATCCATTATGTAGCACATAGACCAGATGAGAAAGTTCATACCTTGCTGTATAAAAGTCGCTGTGATAAAGGACGTTCTTCAAAATATATACTCATTGTATGTAACTGACAATATTTACAGATATGCAAAAACAATTCTTTCAGTTTGCTGAAGACAAGAAAAGTGCAGCTCAGCTAGCTTTACCGTCAATATCAAATTTTATTAGATTTTAATTGTGCAATAGCTTTTTGAAAATTATTGTTGTAGCTTTCTCACCTTACACAAGTGAAGCATTTTTTTCTTTTCATATTGTAGCAATTTGTAATTTTTTTATCAGTAAGAAGAAAGGAACCTTTATAATGGTTGACACAGAATGTTCTTTGAAATACATTATTAATTTATAAATTCAAAATAACATCAGATGTGTAAGATAGTTCCAGTTCTCTGAAGATAAGAAATATTGTAAAGTGTGTTCATATTTTTCCTGGCCCTCCTGCATTTATCTGTTGTGATTGACAGGTTATTTTCCCTGTCCTTCCTTGTTTCCGTTGCCTAACAGCAGGTTTATCGTCACTATTATCAAATTTTAGAATTTATTTGCTCACAAGTTTTTTTTTTTTTTTTTTAAATAAATATTTTTGAGGCTTATTCCTTGAATTCTTTTTAATTTCAGAAACTATTTCATACATGTGATCTGCTGCCATATTAATGTGAAAATCACGCATAATAACATTCCACTTACGAGTTTGTTACTACTTTTAATGGTTACTGCAGATTATCAAAGGAAACTCTGGAAAACCATGCATGTATTGGATATTAGCGTGAACCAAAGACACTCCTAATGTATAACTAAGCAGAAGAGACATGTAGATCAGTCTGTGATTTATACAAGACATACAGTATTAACAAGTTATAGTCTATGTTTCACTAAAGGAACTGTTCAAAACCATCTTACCAGATTAATTTCTTGAATTATGTTGGTTTATAATCAGTCTTTTTGTAATACTTTTGTAATAAATATTAAATATTTTGTTTTGTTTTGTAATCACATTTAAAATTTATTTTGTTCATTATCATAAGGTATCCTTGTACATTAACTGAAACAAAATTACTACCAGTATCGCCTCTGAGATATCTGAAAAATTTTGTTTTTGAATAATACCATTTTTATTCATTTTTAATTTACTTGCGATGGAGTGCACACTCCGGTAGCACATCCATTTTCACCCTTTCCTGTTTCAACCCTCTTTTGCCCTCTACAAATTTCAGTTTTAAATTCTTTTAGCATTTATGGTAAATTATCTCTCTTGTTAATTTATTGTAATCCCTAACCCCCTTAAATATGAAAAAATAAAAACCTTCCCACACCTTTATGCCTGAAATTGTTGCCAGCTTGTGCTTTTATATCAGTGGTGGAACAATCACCAGTTATTTTAAGCTGCTTATTAGTAGCATAATAATGTTAATTATTTCATTACTAGTGAGAACTTTGTGAATTTGAAGAAGGTGGGGTATATTACTTCAGTACATAATTCATTAAAAGGCAATCTTTGTCTGTTTTTCTGTTCTTAGCAGGTTGTAGTATAGGTTGGGTAATAATGATACTATATGATGTTTGCAGTAGGCAGAATGGAAATCTGTAAAATACCCCCTCCTCTTCCCTTATTACTTCATTAGGACTGATTTACATACCAGCATTTTCTTGGTACTGTACTATATCTACACCTATAACTCAACATAAACCCTTCCATGGTTGTCACTCCTCTCTTTGCAATATCTCATTTTTGTTTATTTACTAGCCGGTTTGTAAAGAATTTTGATTGACAGCTACCATCATGTAACCACTAAAGTGCACAGTGGGAAACTCAAGGTCAATACCACACACCATCACCAGTGGTCTGCCCTTTTTAGTTGTGGAAACAAATTGAAATATATGGACACTCATGTCTTTGGTCGAAATATGAAAATATCCTTGATCGAACACCGTATCTCCCATACCCCCCCCAGCTGCCGAAATTCGGCCAACATTGTGCATGATGGTTGACTCCATGCTACTACCACAAACACCAGTGATCTGCACTAGGTAGGTTTGGCTGAAAAGTGATACACCGGGTCTTTGGTAGAAATATGATATTGTCGCAGGTCGACCACTTTCAATCACCATATCTCCCACACCCCCATAGCTATCGAAATCTAACCACCATAGTGCACGATAGGAGACACGATACTACTACCACACACATACACCAATGGTCTTTGCTATGTAGTTTTGGCAGTAAAGTGATATATACAGAGACACATGTCTTTGGTCGAAATACGAAAATATCTGAAAATATCCTTGATCGGCCACTTTCAACCGTCATATCTCCAACACTCCCACAGATACTAAAATTTGGCCAATGTTGTGATTGATGGGTGACTCTGCTACTACCAGACATAAACACCAGTGATTTGCACTTGGTAGGTTTGGCTGAAAAGTGATACACCGGGACACATACGTCTTCGGTAGAAATATGAAAGTACCACAGGTCGACCACTTTCAACCATCATATCTCCCACACCTCCTTAACTACTGACATCTAACCACCATAGTGAACAATGGGAGATTTGATGCTACTACCACACACAAACATCAAAGGTCTATCCTATGTAGTTGTGACAGGAAAGAGAAGTATAAGGAGACACAAGTCTTTGGACAAAATATGAAAATGCCCTGCATTGACCACTTTTAACCTTCATATCTCCCACAACCTCACAGGTATCAGCATTCGACCAACGTTGTGCATGATAGGAAACTCCATGCTACTTCCACACACAAACACCAGTAACCTGTTCTAGGTAGTGGTGTCTGAAAAGTGAAATATAGGGAAACACAAGTCTTTTTATATATATATATATATATATATATATATATATATATACGAGGGTAGGTCCAAAAGTTCCCGGCCTCACCTACTTAGCGGATGGGTACAAAAGTTTGAATTGCCGTGCTTCGAAGGTAATGTTTTGAGACACAAGCACCCATATTTTCGTTCCTCTCCACAAGTTCCCGTGCACCAGAGAGAGGACCAAACATAACCTGTATGCACCATGCCAAGTGTGGAGTATCGTGCGGTGATAAAGTTTTTGACTAAAGAATGCTGTACGCCGTCTGATATTCATGAACGCCGCAAAATGTGTACGGAGATTCTTCCCTTTCGTATTCTACAGTGAAACACTGGGCCAAACTTTTTAAATTTGGCAGAGAATCCCTGGAAGATGACCCACACTCTGGACTCCCGACGACAGCGATCTCTGATGAAAACATCGCAAGTGTGCAGGAGGAAGTGCTGGAAGACAGAATACTGAAGGCAAAAGAAATTGCAGCAAGACTGGGCTTGTCAAAAACCACTGTTCTTCAAATTCTCCATGAACATTTGGGTATGTACAAGGTCAGTGCACGATGGATTCCAAAAATTCTGTCTGCAGTGCCGAAAGCAGATCGATTGAACTATGATCGAGATATTTTGAAGCTGTGGAAAGAGGAGAAACATTCATTTCTGAATTCTAATGTCACTGGTGATGAGACCATGGCCCTGTACTACGATCCTCTGTCAAAAAGAGAATCAGTGGAATTGTGCCAGGTGGGGGAATCTCCACCAAAAAAGGCGAAAGTGTGCCAGTCGACGAAGAAGATCATGGCGAGTATTTTTTGGGATAATGAAAGAATTTTATTGCTTCATTTCAAGGAGAGAAATGCTTCAGTAAATGCAGTATACTATGGCAACTTAATCATGAATCTCTGAGACACCATAAAAGAGAAAAGGAGCGGTAAACTTTCAAGAGACGTGAGGCTCCTGCACGACAGTGCACCTGTCCACACTGCCATGAATGTGAAGGCCATTGTTAAAGAATGCGGATTCTCTGAACTGCTTCATCCACTGCACAGTCCAGATTTGTCCCCGAGTAACTATTTTTTGTTTTCTAAACTGAAGTCTGACCTCCGTGGACGCAAGTTTTGCAACGAGGAAGACGTCCAGGCAGCTGTAATTTAACATTTTGACAGCAAAGATAAGAAATATTTTTCTGACGGAATAAATTTGTTAATTCCACGTTATGAAAAATATATTACAATAAAGGGAAGTTATATTGAAAAGTAATATATATATATATATCATTTATTTGAATGTCCCTTCCTACTTAGGCCGGGAACTTTTGGACCCACCCTCGTGTATATATATATAATAAGATTTATTATTCTTGCTCCAAAATAACCTGCAGAAGAAAGATCTCTGGGGCATGGAATGTGCCATGGTTAAAATACAATATGTATACATACAGGATGAACAATAATCACAGGGAAAACTATTATATATTTCAAAAAATTGAAAACATTAAAACTGAATTTTATAAAAGTTAAATGATTATGCTGGGAGTCATATTAAAATTAGGTCATGTCAGTTCTGGAATTTCTATTTTCTAGCTGTATAAACTGTTGAGATCAACACATAGGATTCTTATTATACTAGCTGTTCATGAGTGAATAATTAGATCTGCCATTATTGTATAGTTAAGAGACTTTTAATCAATGTTTTGCAGAAAGTTGAAGAGAAGAGATTCATGGGGGCTAGGTAGAAGAATTTTTAAAAGGTAGAAAACAGAAAGTTAGGGTAGGAAATGTGGTATCAAAAGAAGTGGAAGTAAAAATAACAAGCTTAACTGGGCAGGACACATTGGACAAGTGGTTGGAAAAGGTTTCAAAATTCTGCACTTGTTGGAGAGAGTGATGAGGGGATGCACAAGAGAAGTAAAGGAATTGGGTTACAAAACTTTGGTCAAACCAGTGCTCAAATGGTAGTGTAGTATGGGACCCACATTTTGAGTATCAAATACAGGAGTTGGAGAAGGTGCAAAGAAGGGCTGCTAGATTTGTTTCTGGAAATTATCGCAGAATGCAGTCAGTGACAGATATGATAAAGGAGCTGGAATGGGATTCATTGCAAGACAGGAGGAGGATGAGGAGGGTAATGGGAGTGTACAGGGCGTATACTGGCGATGAGGCATGGAAAGATATTGCAGTAGGTATGAAAAGTAGTTCATGGAAGGGAAAAGATGACCAAGACCACAAGGTGGCACTCGATTTCAGGCACAAGGGTGTGGGAGATTTTCTTTTTTAGGTAAGGGTGTCAGGGATTGGAATGAGCTACCAAGGGGAATGATGAGTAACCTACCAAAAACGTTAAAAGAATTTAAAGTTAAAATTTGTAGAGGGCAAATGTAGGTGAGTGAAGAATAGCGGGAAGTTGGGTGTGTAGGGAAATTGCCACCGGAGCGTGTGCTCCATTGCAATTAAATTAAATTAAAATATATATATATATTTACAAGGGTGATTGTGAGGAAGAGGTGAAAGACAATTACTATAGATGTTCATTAGCAATATTGAATGATGGGTCTATTTTGGTCAGTATGCTGCAGTAGTAGCTGACACCAATTCTGTCTTAAACAGGTAAATCTGATTGGACTATTTTGGATGGGGTTATCTGTATGTTGTGGGTGGGCTGTAGAAAGGTTTCGTTTTGCATAAAGGTTTTTGTTTAATTTTAAGAGGGGCTTGAAGAGTATTTTGTTTGCTTTTAGTGAGCAAACGTTACCTTATATAATATTTTATACTGTATGCTTGTGTCCTTATTTATGTGTGTTGGTTCGTCCAGACAAGAATTACTAGTGGTTAAAAATGAGCACTGCTTTCAGATTAGGTAGCTGTGACATTAACATGAAATATGCTGTGGGTGGCTAAGTTTACTTGCTGTAGTGAATGATGGCAGGAGAAAGGAGGGATGTTTCAGAGAACAGCTTAGGTGGGACAAGATGTTCAAAATTTTAAATAAGTCAGGTCTAAAATACCAAGATGGAAGAATACTTTATAATCTTTAAAAGAATCAAGTAGCTACAATAAAAGTAGAGAATCGTGAGAGACACACATCAGTTAAAAAGGGGGTGAGGCGAAGTTGTAGTCTATCCCTGTTAATATTCAACTTGTATGTAGAAACAGCAAGAAAAGAAATGAAAGAAAGATTTGAATGTGGCATAAATGGTCAAGGAGAAAAAATCAGTATGCTACGATTTCTGATGACATTATCTTGTTAGCAGAGCAGGCTGAGGATATTAAGAATTTATTGAATATCATGAAAAAAATTCTGAAGGAAGATTTTGGACAAAATATAAACAAAAGTGATTAAATGTAGCAGAAAAATACCAACACTATTAGATTAAATATAAAAATAGGGTCAGATGTGATAGCAGAAGTTAGTGAATTTTGCTACTTAGGATGTAAAATTAGAACTGATGGCCGAAACAGGAATGATGTTAAAATCAGGATAGCAGTAGTGAAAAGAGTCTTCATGAAAAAGAGAAATATTTTAGTTTCATGTATTGATCTAGGTCTCAGAAAGAACTTTTTAAAACTTGTCTGGAGCACAGCATTTTATGGCAGTGAAGCAGGAAGAAGGAAATTTGAAGCATTTGAAATCTGCTGCTATAGAAGGACGCTGAAAATTAAAAGGGTGGGTAAAGTATGAAACGAACAAGTTCTGGAAATGATGGGTGAGGAAAGAAGTTTGTGGAAGAAGCTTACAAAAAGAAGAAACAGGATGGTAGGTAATATTTTGAAACATGTAGGATTGGTTAATTTTTTAGTGGAAGGAACAGTCGAAGGTAAGAACTGTAGAGAAAGGTAAACATTAGAATATATGAAGCAGATAATTGAGGATGTGGGTTGTAAGGGGTATGTTGGGATGAAAAGGTTAGCCCAAGATAGGAAAGGATGGAGGATTTCATCTAACATGTCAAAAAAAAAATATTAATAATTAATCATGCAGGGAGGACAGCTAGAATTTATTGTTGAGGTTGGAGGATAAATGGGACAGATTGGTATGGTGAGTTCAGGTTGAACTGCTGGTGGCTTGGCTTTACATTTTAGGCGGTAGGCTGGGTGATTTTGGTCAAAAGTGTTGCAGATAGGTGGAGAGATTAGGTTAGGGCAGTCTTCATGGTAATCTTTTCATTTGCAGTGTGGGCACATGACCTCATTCTGGCAGTCTTGGGTCTAGTGATCATTGTATGTTAGAGACTTCTGACAATGAATGGACTGTGAGGGTATAGGTTTTGACAGTTCTATACAATATTTTTGATAACAGAATTGCAGTAAATAATCAACAGTTTTTGGACATTTATTCACAAAATAGAAAAACCGGTGATTAGAGCATTTTTGGTGGGGGGGGGGGGGGGAAACCTATAGGAAGACCAGTGGAAACTATCATTGAATGAATAAGATGAGAGGGAAACTGCTCTGGTTGTGGAGGATTTGTTTTCGTTTCTGCTGTTATGAATCATCAAGTCTAAATTTGATGTTTTAGAAATTATTAATTCTTAAGCTATTTTTTTCTGCTAATTTGAAAGTCACTGGCACACTTTGCACTTCTGGAGCCAATAAAATTATCTGTAGTGGCAATACTAGGTTTTCCTTCTTAACCTCATGTTACATTGTTATTATGAGAGGACATCTCGCAAAAGTTTGGTAATGTTGATTTCTGAAGGAACGATCAAAATGCTAGCAAAAAGTTCTCGACATATCTGTGAACCTGGAGCTCTCAAATATAAGGAAACCTTTATTTCAGATAGTGTCGTACTTGTTTCAAAATTGCAATAGCACTTTCTTTATCAAATCAAATAATAATTTTCACTTAAGAAAGTATGCAACCAACCATTTATATCAACAGTGTTAAACATCCATTGATATACTATTATTCTATGTCAAATTACTGCATGTAATGGTTTATTCAGTGATTCACTAATTAGTTAGGGGGTCAGTTTCACAACTTAAACTCCACATTTAATTTATTCAGCAAGAATTTCATTACCGTATTTTTTTCAAACTGTTTCTGATAATCAACTTGAACTTTATTACTTGATGAGGCGCAATCTATAGAATACTATCATCAACCTAAACTGAAACAAATGCTGTTAACAAACAAACAAAAAGTATAGTTCTCAAATCATTTAAAATGTACTATAAAAGATCTTGTGGTTAGTGATAAGTGAAAAATCTGGATTTTCAAACGAAATCAGGCACCAAGTTTCTTTGTGGATAAAGTACCATCAGTAGATATTATGAGGGCTTCAAGAAATTGTCGTACTAGTCCTTAATGGAAATAAAAGTTAGTACACTGCAGGGCCGCATTTAGCCATAGGCTACCTAGGCTGTAGCCTAGGGGTCCGCACCACAAAGGGACTCGCACCACATGAGGTTTTAGCACCAAAAGTCCTGAAATGCTCTTGAAAATGGAAAACAATGTTCACATATGCGCAGTTCAATTCTTTGAAGTACGGCGTACTGTAAAATGACAATTCAATGCGCTTAGACCAAAAAGTAACAACTTTGCGACTTATAAACCTTATAACATAAGGTTGTTGTATACTGTATGTAGGGGGTATGAATGTAGTCTGAAGTCACTGTCATGTACCAGTAGTACGGTACGAACTAAAATTCCCTAGCCATCATGTCTGGAAGGTCAGGTAAGTTAAATTCATTTTGCATACGATACAAATAGCGAGAAACGTTGGGAGGTCCCAGCTTTAATGTTTTGTTTGAAAGTATATATATATATATATATATATAAAAATGGAAAGAACAGATAAACAAGACGCAACACTCGCCAGAGTTGAAGGGAGGAGGGCAGCAGCAACACAAAACAACACACAAACAAGGAAATACAATATTTCGGGTAAAACCATTTTTCAAGTAAAAAGAAGTGGCTGGGCTTACACAAGTCTGATAGCCACTGAGAATGAAATAGACCGTCGGAGGTGGTAGGGGGAGCAACGATATAAACGTTCGTTTATAATTGAAATAGACGTATTTAGAATTCAATTTAAATTCTATTTTTTATTTACTTTGTTGTTTTAAATTGTTTTTATTTCTTTTAAAATTTTATTTCAGTAGGCCTACTCAGGAATCTCGATCGCTTCGTGTACCGGGGAAGGCTCCGATTAGTGGAACGCTGTCTAAAAGCAGTTTAGTCGTTGTCTATTTTTAATCTTTCTCTACTGCGTGCTTTGGTGATCTTAATCATATGTTATCGTTTCTTTTATCGTACTCTTTCATATTGTCATAAAAACTTTTCAGTTTGTAATTCCGCAGGGTTTTGTTGAGAGTGTTTATTGCAATAACACAACTACAATAAACAGCATCGTATCTATCGATCATCAGTCGAAAAATTGAACATCGCAGCATCACTTGTTAACCTAGTTCATTTCAGTCTCGGAAACGATAAATTTCAAACTTTCGATTCTTGAGTAAGTTACCGTATATTTTTATTATCATTACATCATCCAATATTTTGCATTAAAAGGTTTATTAATTTAATAATAAGTAATGGAAATGGCTATATATATATATATAATAAACTCATTTGGTGGGGTGGCTCTACTTTGAAACTTGTTAGACACACTGTATGGCGTCAGCAATTAAAACTTTTCTTTATAAGCATGTTAATATTGAGCCTCGTACATGACATGTCCCAGGGGTTATAAGAATATGAAAGATGGTTAACAAAAGGAATTTATTCTACAAATTAAAAGACATCCAATTTTACATGTGAATAGCTTTTGCAGATGGCTAGCTCAGTTGGCTCTCCCAAACAAGTCTTTAGCTACTCAGGGGTATTTTTCGGGCCATGATGTGTTGCAACCAGTCGCACGGTTAGAAATACTTTACCGTGTCCGCGCACTGCTGGCGACACTGCTGGCGACGGAATGCGCACCTCAGACACTCAGAGGATGGAGGTAGACCGGCCACCGCGTCCACTCACTTCCACCCACAGTCCACAAGTGTCTCCTCTCCACTCGCCTCGGAGCAGCATTCCATGGAACAGGATACCAGAATATTCTAGTGGCGTGTCCCTATTGTTCGTAGGTTGGCTGTCCCTACTGTTATTGTCATCAGCGCAGCGGGTGGCTTGACGAACAGGCCCGTGGCTTCCGCTCACCAAAAAAATAGCCCTCCCTCGATACGTGCACACTGCCTCGCCCTTGGGATCGCGACTTATTACAGCTTGCCGACCAACCCACCTAAATTTAAATTCCATGGAATTTAAATTTGCTTATAAAGTCTTCTCTGCAACTTTGTTTACAATTCAGTTGCTGCCCTCTTGATAGCAATATCCTTGATTTACAAAGCCATAAAACCCTGCAAACTTACAATTTCATAAGACATTTATAACCTTTACCCATTTTCAAACAAAATTCCCCTGCGGAAATGTCATGTGAGGACGCGTCAAAAGCGCCAAACAGTAAATGTTTACAATACAACTCGCTTCATGTACAAAACTCCCCAATGCATCAGCCATCCAAAGTGTACCATCCACATAACAGCAGGGTCCAGCCTTAATCTATCATTATACATTATACACATAACATAAAAAAATATATAACACTAAAACTAAAAAAAACAATGGTTCACAGTACTTATCATAGTGTGTCATAAGCACTTACTATAGATTCACAATGCAATGTCCTTAAGCGTTACAGGTCCATCAGAAATAAGAAACTATGAACATTTTTACGTGAGGTTGTCCCTCCACAACTCTTCCTCTACACAGCTGAAGTCTTTCAGTACCTATTGTTCTTAACCTATAATCTATGCATTTTCTACTAATTCCAAAATATCAATTGAGAACCTGGAGCTCTGAGGAATCGTTATGATCTTAAAATTTCCAAAACATAAATCTCCCATACAGGATAAAAGATAACCCATAATTCCATAATTCACATACACCTTCACACATAATACAATTACAGATGAAAACACGTGGTGATATCAGTCAGTGCCACCAATAATCACATAAAATCTAATCTTAATGATCCAGTTTCTTAGAACATAATTACATCAGACTACAGGGGAATAACATTAATCAGTGTCCTCTAATATACACAAAGAGTAAAACAACAAAACTCATGCTATACAAACAATTACTCTAAAGGCAGATGATGCACCTATCACAAAATTTGCACACATAACTTGAATCTAACAGCATTTACTAAAACAACTCATCTATTTACAATACAACAGTATTAAAAACAAAACTTCAAGCAAGCATTAATATGCGAAGGTAGTTGCCTCTTCACAAAAAAATAGTCATCTCACCCCGTTCGTTCACCCAGAACAAAGTCAAGGACACTCACCTGCCGGCCTCCAGCTCCACTCAAAAGACTAGGGGATTAGTCTACCTGCTGGTTCCCCTATTCCGAGAAATTCACACCAACAATTCCGACCCCCCCGCTGTCAGGGACAACATCCGCCCCAGCTAACATTCCCAGATTCGCAACAAGCTACTTTCTCCTGTTTCCTCTCGGCATTCCAAATCCTCAGTAGCCTACTTAACTTTTTGTCACTGCTATAATTTTGCTTATTTTAACATTACGCTACCTCAGTATATCACCAATCCTTTTGAACCGATCATACTTGGGAAACAATATAAGTGCGTGTAGTGGGACATTTTACTCATCTATGCGGACTTTCATATGGAGAGGGTGATGTTTAAAATTTAAGGTCTTGTTTTCTCGAACTCACTTTGGTGTTCCCCCCTTTTTCATTTACATCTTCATGGGAGTAATTATCAGAACTTCAGGAACATAAGATAATTATGAATTTTAACAACTGATGGCTTCCTTTACTTAGTTTACCGGTCACTGTTGTGCATACTGCACCACACCTGTGACTAAATCACGCCATCCGTTGTGTATCTTTCTGCGAGAGGCCTGTTCTTTATTCAATTAAAGCAACAATCTACTTCTTCCGCTTTTTGGCTATTCCGGGATTGAGCTGCCCAGCTTAATGGGTGGACTTATTTTCCACATTACAAGACTGCTGTAGACACTCAGTTCCCACTTCAGCCTATCTGCACATAACACATCTGCGCCTTTCTGACGCCATACCTCTCTCCGACACACTACGTAGACAAAAAGGAAGTTCTCTTTTCATTGACAAGACCATCTTATGTGTATTGGTTACTCCCGCGAGCAACATTTCATTCACAACCTTATCGTCATATTTAATTCTGAATTTGGCCGCTAGATTTTCTTGCAGTTTCTTGCAGATGAACACTTTTGGTTTTCATTCCCACGCCACTTGAAACGCATTATTTATAAGGGATATTATTTTACAGGATGTAGCGTTTTCATAGCCTATCAAGACATTACTTCTTCTTTGTCCCAACTTTTATATTCCGATCCTTTTTACATTTGTATTTAACAGCGGTAGCGAAGTCAGTCGGGTCAGCAAAACTTACCTGAACTCTCATTACTTCTTCATCAGAACTCACGCATTTCATATTGAATGTGTGTACACGATTTTCTTACAAAAACTACCGTTTACAGAATAGACTGTTGTACTTATACCCACTACACTACTAGCTTATATCTTAACTAAGGGCCATATTACAACCAATACAAACAACTAGGTACCTTCAAACTCACTTCAGTGTCAATTCCATCGAGAAAGCATAATAAGTTTGCCGGTTATGAGTTGACTTTAATCGTATGGAAACGAATTTTACACCATCGTTCCCTCTCAACATCATAAAGGCGAAATCACAGCCTTGAGCTCTTATTTTTCCAACCTTGAAATGAAAATACTTCACGCTTATGTTGCGGCATGCTGCTTTTTGAACATTCGTCGTCATGGAACGCAGTCCGTGAACACCTGTGCCGAAATCTTTTCATTCAGTGGAACACCGGGCAGACCCTTACCGTGAAATATCTGTTCATACAAGACACACTTAGATTTTCGGCCATCTGACAGGTCTAGTATAGAAATCCCAATCACTGAACATGTCTTTGCTGTTTGAATGAGATGAATGTACTGCAAGTCCATACGTTCACTTCCTACAAGCGTTACCTTCGGCGCCTTGACATATCTTAGTGCACATGCTTGCAAGACATTCTCTTTCTGATCCCCTAGGATATTCAGTTCATTTACTATTTGTCTGGAAAAACTCTTCTGCGTCTCACCGAGACTTTTGCATTCTGCTTTACACTCGGCGATACTCTTGCGAACCTCACTGATCTGCCCTCCGATATGATTCATCCTTGTTTCAGTGCTTGCTTGTACATCAGCGACTCGCAGTTCTAGTTGGTTTGCTCGCGCTTCCGTCCATTGTTTCCATTCCAACATTTTTCTTTGCATCTGTGTTGACTGCTCATTCACGGCGCAGGAAATTCTGATTTGTTCTTCCTGCATCATTTTCAATATTTTCTTGACTGCAATGAGTCCTTCAGACATGGTATTCTTTGCCAATCTCCTCTTTTATGAGTACTGCGATTTCACCTGTGACTTCAGTCTTGACTAAGTTTATTTTGGACTTCAGCTGGTCTTGTCCGCTCTTTATATCAGACATCACCACGAACAGAAGATCAAATTTTTCGGCTTTGGTCAGTGGATTTTTAGCTGGCTCCGGCTGTTGGGCAACCATTTCTCCAGAAAAAGACATGGTACTTTCATCCCCTTTTCTCGTTACGCCCAAGATGCGCGAAACGGGCATCGCTTCTTCGCAATTTGAAGTGCCGTCTTTGATTTCCATGTTAACTTATGTGTTATATCGCATCAATTGAGAAAACATGAAACTTCCAACGCTGATCTGTCTGACATTAATTTTACTTCCACAACAGGACAACAACCACATCATAAAATCTCCAATAAATACTGTCAAACAATGAAATATCAACAAACTATCCATTAGCACAAAGCACATATACCAACTACAACGCTGATCGGACCACCAGGCATGAAAAACTCAACATCCAGAACAGGAAAACACTACCAACTTCAAATTCTCTAAGCACCGAAACATAAAATCCACATATATCAGCTATCACATTTTTTTTTTTAACCACCAGACATCCTTAACTCCAATTCTAGAGCAGAATAACACAATTTACATGACATTTTCCAAATCGTGCCAACTACATGAATGAAAATCAATATAGGTCACATCAGTGTAACATGGACATACATTCTATCTCTCTATTCCAACACCTCTGCTCTCACAGTCAAATTTCACAACAAAAAATACCATTACCATAAAAAAAAAATACATAGATAAAGTTTGTGAAAACAACCGATAACCAGCTCTGCAGTGTATCACACAAGTACTTGCAATAATTCATCAATCAACTTCCCCAATGGAGCATCACAATCAACATTACGTATGTCAATATACATCAACAAACAGCTCTTCAGTGTATCACACATGTACAGCCTGTAACTGCGCCCATATCGCCCTTACAAATCCTAGCTGTTACAATATACAAACATTACACATGACATATATAATTATTGTACATGCTGGATTGCTGCTGTTACAACCACACCGGAAAATGCTGAAAACACAGAGAGTTCTACTCACTACTACGACTTGTTTGCAACATATCAAAACAATCGTACCTCAGGTTGGCGCGCCATAATGTAATAAACTCTTTAGATGGGGGTGGCTCTACCTTTTAGACACCCTGTATGGCGTCAGCAATTAAAACTACATGATCTTTTCCGTACCAACATATTAATATCGAGCCTCGTACATGACATGTCTCAGGGGTTACAAGACATAAAAAGATGGGTTCACAAAAGACTTGAATTTATTCAAACAAGTTAAATGACATCAACATTTACAAGTGATTAGATTTGCAGATGGCTAGCTCAGTTGGCTTTCTCAAACAAGTCTCTAGCTACTCAAGGGTATTTTTCGGGCCATGATGTGTTGTAACCATGTCGCACTGTTAGATTCACTTTACCGTGTGCACTGCTGGTGACGTGATGCGCACCTCAGACGATCAGAGGATGGCGGTCGACCGGCCACAGCATCCACTCAGTTCCACACACAGTCTACGAGTGTCTCGTCTCCACTCCGCCTCGGAGCAGCATTCCACGGAACAGGATACAAGAATATCCGAGTGGCGGGTCACTATTGTCCGTAGGTTGGCTGTCCCTGCTGTTATTGTCAACAGCGCAGCTGGTGGCTTGACGAACGGGCTCGCGGCTTCCGCTCGCCGAAAAATAGCCCTCCCTTTATCTGTGCACACTGCGTCGCCTTGGAAACGCGACTTATTACAATATATACATATAAGGGCCCGCACCAAAGGTATAGCCTAGAGGCCCACAAGTCCTAAATGTGGCCCTGATACATTGATTTGGTGAAACTAGCAGACTAATTTTCAATCATAACAGCCTCCATCGTGAAGAAGGAAAAGAATTTTCGATTTTCATAGGAAGCCATATCTCAACTTCATTATATCATTCAAAAAGGAGATACGAAATGGTCAGAATTATCTTCCATTGACGGGATGAGAAGGAAGGGCATAAAACACAAGTGTACCTTCAAATACAGTTTCAGAAAACTTTTCTGAAAATCTGATAACATCAATTGTTGAGATATTGTAATACGATTTCTCCATATCGCTAGAAGAGAAAAGTAGATTTACCTGCAGACGTGTTTTAACTCCGCTAGAAACATTTTTAAGTTTCCGGTCCTTGTGTTGGAGTGAAAAAAGACTTATCCTTTATTATTATTATTATTTTGCTTGCATTAATCTTAAAATATTTTTCTTCTTACAAACTTTTGTGACATCTCTATGGTGCTAATTTCTTCTTATATAACCTGCCGTAGGAATCTACTTCAACAGGTGTTTTGTTTATCCTTCACGAAACAACCTTCCTAATTCATATGCCATCAATGTTCAATCAGAATCAGTTCTCATTTTTGCATTTTGTTTGAGACTATTTCCATCTTTTACGTACGGTCATCTGTCTCACTGAAGGGGAGTCCACAGATTCTATGTTATTCCAGTTTGAACGGATAAGAAGTTAACTGTAAGCAGTGTAAATGCCGCTGCAAAATCTAGCAAGGATGAGGTGATAAGCAAAGTGCTTGGCACCACACGGTGGTGTTTCCATTTGTGGTACTGAATCATTCAGGCGCAGTGAGAGCTGGCAATAACAGCCAATGATTGCCGGTAAGGTTTGAAACACCCGAGCACTTAACAGGACGTGCTGAAAGATGTGCAATGACGGACTTCCCGGGGCTATACCGTATAATACATACAGTATGCAAGTAAAGTACAGCTTCCTTAACTCCCCATTTTTAGAACTTCATTTACAGCTGTGTAAATAGTGCAACTGTGCGAAAATATCAATCGGAAATCTCATTTTTGTTTCGAGTTTTGTGTCTCTATTTTAACTATGTAGAACATCACGTTTCATCTTCGTCTCTTGTAGAAACACAGTTGAAGGCAGTTTTTTTTAGAGGAGTAGTTTTTACAGTGTTTTGTTAACTAAATCGATGGCTGAATAAAGACTTGCGTAACCGTTCATTTGTTGAACAACGTTTTTCTATGATTTGCTGCGTTGATTCAGCTGCACCTATGAGTAATATAAGTCTGTATCTTACTCTCTCACCAACAATTACTTAGTTTCATTACGTCTATAGCTTTACATAAATACGTTTTAAAAAACTTCATTTATTTCTTCTTTTATGAGGTATTAAGAATCTAAAACACAGTATACAATTTCGTAAGAAGATAAATATTCTGTCATAAAAAGTGATTCTTAACTAATTCAGAACATGATGAATTCAAGAAAACATGAAATTCTTAGCTCAACACAGATGTATGGAGCTTTTAGCCAATTAGGAAAACTTTTTAAATTGGGACTGGCCTACCGAATGCTTAAATGATTGCATTCTTTGGAAACATGCTGAATGTATTGAGAAAGGTGATGAGTGGTGTACCAGGGAATTGAGGGAACTGGGATACAAAACCTTCAACAAGAATATGCAGGTATAGTGTGGGAATCAGTTTATTGATATTACATACAGGAAATGGAAGGGATGCAACGGAGGGCAACTAGACTTGTTTACGGAATTTGTCACAGAACACAGTCGGTAACTAATATGATGAATGAACTTGGTTAGGAGACATTGGATGACAAGGCCCGGATGGAAAGTGTGGATAGTATGTATAATGCATACATTGGCGATGAAGCCTGGTTGGATATTGGGATTGGTATGTAGAGAGACGATGCGATACGGTAAGTTTTCTTTTCTAAGAGATTCGGGGATGTTACTAAAAGAGGTTTCAATTTACGTGAAACGATAGAGTTTAAAACAAAAATACTAGTGAAATAGAAGTAAGCGTGTACAGAAATTTCTCCATCGCAGCTAACATTAAAACTAAAGTATGAATACTAAAAATTTGAGAAAGCTACTTGAGCTGTATGTATTGTTGACTAACCGTTGGTAGCTACCAAGAAAAGTGCTCGTGGTTTTCTCATTACACAGTCGCTATCTTTCTTATTAACACTCGAGATTTTGCTCAGCTTATCACTAACTTAGTATATTAGACTTCATCGTCATCTGGAAAAATTTAATTACTATATTGTAAACGTTTAAATATTATATAAATTCGAAACTTTTTGTATAATGGAATTTCAAAATGCATTGAAGTATGCAGTAATATATTGTTGGCGCATGAAGAGTGGAAAGGGTAGTAGATTGGAAAGTCACACCACTTGCGTCAGTGAAAGGTGTGAGGTGGAGTACCAACACACTAAACGGAATTGCTCGTCGATAATCCTGAGCGTCAGGAATTTTGCCATGTGAAAAATTAAAACTTTATTATTTTTATCATCCTTTCCCCTCTTTCCATAACTTTAATAACCTTCATTTTTTCGAAGCTGCCGGAATCTCGACAGGAAAAAGAAATCATTATAAATTGCTCTCTGCCGACGGAAACCAATATTTCCCACATTCTGTCACTCTTCTTTGCTCCCCTTTCCCCATTACTTTTTGCTCAGCCTGGGTATATTTATCGATTTCCTTTTTATCATGTTATTACAGCCTTTGCTACGTGCCTTATTGCCTGACTGGCTCAAACACGTTCCTACGACTTCTTTCTACGAGGTGCAATTGTTCATTTGGTATTGTACAATTTTCCGTTTACCTTAGGGTTGCTAAGAAACACTGAAAAATTTCTAACAATCCGGCAGTGGACAATTTTATTTAAAATAGTTAAGTTTATGAATGGACTAGGAACTGATCCCTGAGGGATCAGCTATTTCACATTATTCTGTCATAATCTCATCTGCATTTGTATCTTTCAACTTTATATTACTTTCTGTGTATGATTTAAACCAAAGTCCTGCCCTGTTAATAGTATCAATGTTTATGTTAAACGAAATTAAATCCTTTACCAGATTGCAGTAAATTTCTAAGGATATTTGAGTTCATTATATAACTGCGTTTTCATGAAAGCAAAAATTCAAATTTTGACAAGGTATTTATTGCAAAAATATTGTTTTTGAGTTTCTTTGATAATGCTGACGTGATAATGGTCCTAATTTTACAATATGATGCGATGCAAATTTGTTGATTGTCTGTTTGACTACACTTATTGATTTTCTGACGTGTTTTTTTCCTCGAGAAGCTTAGTTTAGGATCATTTATTGTAGGTATTTTCTCGCCTGTCTCACTTGTTGGTGGGTTTATTCTAGAAATATTCTGAAAATGCTGAGTAATAGTTGTAATCAACATTTCCCAAACGTTGTTAGAATCTAGTTTTGATTTGTACCCACATTGTGCTGTTTGTTTATCGACTGGTTAGGTAAATATCGTATTAGTCTTTGCAATCTTCTCATTTGTGGAAGTTGATGGAACTTTGGCGTTTTTGCGGACAAGACGCAACTAATAACTAATCAAGTTTATGATAAAGCATCTGAAACAATATTACGGAAGAATGCTCCTAAAACTTTTTTTATTATTATAGGAAAAACCCGCTAAAAATCGAGACCAAGCAGTCACATACAAAAATAATTATTAATGAGTAATTGATTTTTAAAACATTTAGCTTACTTTTGATTTCTGCTCTCAAAATTTCCTGGACTGAAAGCATGCCAAATGTTAACATGTGCTTCCGTATTTCATGTGTCTTTGCATCGCTGCATTGTTGCACATTTTCTCGTTATTGATCTACAACATGGAACATGTACCCACCGAGTAACTTATTCAGCTGCTCACAACACGACACGGGTGTGCTGGGGTTATGGTATTTCGCCCCTGAACAGGTTACTGTCCACGTATGCGATGTGCCCGTGTCTTGCACCGGACTGGGTGCATTGTTAATGGCTGTAACACTGCACTCTGTTGCAACATTGAAACGCCAGCGCGAGGGAAGGCCAGACGACTGCAGCCAGAGACAATATACTGCAGCCATATTGCCTTCAACTCACTACAGCCCGTGGAACAGCTGTCAGGATATCGACCTGGGTTATTCGATTAATGGAGTATTTAAGGTGACAGATGGGAACTATCAAAATTAATATGTAAAAACGCCATTAAAAGAAAAAAAATTTCAGAATGAATCCGACAATAATGTCTCAGTGATTAAGAGGATCTCTGGCGAAGAATAAGAGATCGTTGGCGATGGAAATTGTTACAAGAGTTCCATACATTCTGACGGAAAGACAATTTTCCTAATATTAAATGTGTAAATATCAATTAATTGGAACTGTAAAAATTATTTGAGAATTATAAACTGTCTGTTCCGGTACAGTAAATGTGAACTAGGAGCTCATTAGCGAAAATGAAAAATAAATCAAGTTTCAGACACTGGAGTACTGTTTATTTTAGTGTAAGTACCTGAATGAATGTATGTTTATCTACGAATGAATGAGATAGTCTCATTCACGTTTATAAAAAGCGTATTAGTTGACGATATTATTTAAAATGATATTTTGCTTCTGTTATTTTTAATTGTATTACCGAAATACGACGAAACTAAAGTCTGAAGAAATCAAAAGTAAAGAATAAGAATGAAGAAGGAACGAAAGGGAGGACCATGCAAAAGAATAATACAAAATTAAATAAAGTTGACAACAAATCTTCTCGGCTTTGCAAACCCGAGAAGATTTGCTGTCATTTATTCGCCGGGAAAGCCTGTATTCACATATTAAATAAAGTTATTAAAACGAACAAAAAAGAAGTAAACATTACAGATATACCACATGAAGTATTACAAATTCGATTTCTGCATTGTATTTGGTGATCACTGCATCATCTTTGTTTACTTTGATGCTATGCCTATATCTCTGAAACATTTTTGTGACTGCTGTAATACTTGGAATACCTGCTTAGAGCAGTTTTCCGGACATAATCTATATTTTGAGGTATAACAAAGTTTTTTCAGTGATTTAGCAGCCTGAAACTGATCCTCATGATTTAAAAGGAGAGTTGTTGTCTATTTTGGAACATAGTCCACTATGCGCTCCACGCACGCATTTCTTTCGACTATCCGCGCGAAAGGATTTCTGTAGGATGTGATTTTTTTTTAATCGCAGCGCATGTGGGTCATTATCTGATCTGAGCGCCTGACTGATTCGGAAATACGTAGAAGTCTGAGAGGCCTTGTGTGAGTAGAGGAAATGCAGTAACAACTGAAATTCATTTTTCCGATAAATTCTTATCAAATTTTAGTTTCTTAACGATGATATTTTTCAAGGGGAAGAAAAAAAATCTACCGAGAGCTTCGCTGCTCCACGTGGACGAAATCATTGATTTTCATAGTCATTATCACTACTTATATAATTCTGTAAACGGCTGTTTCCGCGTGATTTCTTTGTCCACGCGTCATGCAAAAACTGCTGAACCTATTTGGACGGGATTCTTGTTCCGTTGTTACTGCTGAGTAAAGACCTCTGTCAACTGCTGATTAATGCTGTGGGGATTTTGTAATTTGCTTAATAATTTTCGTAATATAGAAACTGCAAAAAATTTCAGTTGCGATTGTTTGTATGATTTTGACTTGGATTCTTTCTTTTTGTCTATTGTAGTTGTTCATATAGTTGAGGTTATGTTTCGGAATTAATACTGAATGTTTGTAACTAGTTACTTGCAAAGACGATAGAGTGTATATACGCACTTCTGACATTTTATGCATACGTAAACCACTAAATAAAGATTTCATGACGTCTATTGATCTGTTTAATACTCAATTATCAGCACATGTTTTTGACTAGGCCTGCCTAGTTAGCCGGTGAAGAACTTCTTAAGCAGACATTCTATCACAGAGAAGAGAATGAAAATACACGATATATAAAAACTTTGAGCTTTCCAGCAGTCAGGATTCTGGAAATGTTTTCGAATTAAGATTTTTGAGAAATGTTGGATAAATTCATTTTTTACGCCACGTCGACGACGATATCATTAGAGGCAGGATAGGATTGGCTACAAGGAACTGGAAGGAATTCGGCGGTGGCCTTTTGAAGGCAGCATCCCGACATTCGCCTGAATCAGGATGCCCGGACGGGAGATTCGAATCGGCGTCCTCCCGAATGCAAGGACAGAGCGTTAACCGCTTACCCACCACGCTTGATGAAAAATTCAAATTAAATTGCTGTCCTATAAACTTAGAGTATAAAAATACTTCACTGAATATTTTATTCTCAAACATAATCAAAAGTTAGTTCTAGATTTATATTTTGTTGTTAGTTTAATCTAGTATGCCTAATTTCTTTATATACTTCAAAAATATTCATATCGAGAATGCTAAGAGAAGAATCGGCAAATCAATTAATGTATTCGTCGTATTACAGAACACCTGGTATAGTATTCACAAAATTAGGTAACAAATATGTACAAACAAACATAATGTCGAAAACATAACTTCTTTGAAGAATCCAGAATAGCGAAGATCCATTGAATCTTAAAGGTGAAAATTTGCACAGATAGGTGTTACGTGCTTTATTTCCGCTTAACTTATTGTCGACAAGGAAGGTAACTGACGAAATATGATAGAGCCCGATGGGTGAGTGGCAATGTTCGGGCCTGACGTATGGAAGAACACGGGTTCAAATCCCCGTCGTACCATTCAGATTTAGATTTTACATGGGCTCTCAAAATCATTCCAGCAAATGCCGGGAAGGTTCCTTCAAGGGCCATGGCCATATTTACTGTTTCCAGATTATAAGAGAAGTCACGAAATTGCGGATAGGAAAATAAGGTTTTTGTATGGTAATTCAGTAGAAAGAAAATGCTTGTTGAAAGAATAAAATGCAAATACCTGGGAATATCAGATGACCGTAAGCTAAACTGAGCAGGCAGGATACATTGGATTTTTTTTAACTGCATAACGTCTCTTAACAGTGAGGTCTTTAGAGACGGGAAAGAATGGGGGGCAAGGAATGGGAAGGAATTCGGCCATGACCTTTTGAAGTAAGCATACCGGCATTCACCTGGAGTGATTTGGGGACACCATGGAAAACCCAAATCTGGATACCCGGACGGGGATTCAAACCGCCGTTCTCCCGAATGCGAGGCCAGAACGCTAACCGTTACACCACCACGCTCTGTGATACATTGAAGACGTTGTAGGTAAAGGGTTCCTTATGTTGCATCTGTTGGAGAAGATAGTGAGAGAATCTACCAGGGAAGTAAGAGAGATGAGTTACATGACATTGGTCAGGCTCTTGCTATTGTATTATGGGATGATATAGGATCCACAAGATTTTGGTTGGGAAGGCGGGGGAAAGAACTGTGAACATATACTGGTGATGAGATGTGGATAAATATTGGTGAAAGATTTAAAATCAGCACATGTTAGGGAAGAGCGCAGCATGATAACAAATTATTAGTAGATTTCAGACACAAGGGAACAAGAAAGTTTTCATTCCTGGCGTGGGGAAAGGAGAAAATTACCTAAGGAGGTAATAAACAATAAATATATTTTAGATTGTGAAAGAATTTGGGGTAAAGATATTTATGAATCGTGTAGGGAAAATTCCACTGGGCACAAGCTCCATCACAATCATCAATACTAATAAAAGGTATGTTTGGTCACGGTGTCTGTCACGCTTTGGTGCAACGCGGCTGGTCTTCGTTGCCAGATAAACAGCGGCCAGAAATGTTATTAAAAAATTAAGTTTATGGGAGTTATTTAATAACAATTATATTCAGTTACATGCAACTGCAAAGAAATGAATTGCCAGAACACTGAAAGAAAAGTAAGCATTTCGTTTAAATCCCAAGATTAATTATTAGCTGCTATTTGTTTATTTATATTCGTACGATGTAGATGTTTTCTTATTATCTCTGCTCAGAAAGAGCGCTGTTACAGAAAGCCAAGAAATATCTATAACATCACATCATTTCTAAGGATATGAGCGTTATTTAATGAGTGCCGCAGGGTAGCGTATTGGGACCATTGCTATTCATTATTCTAATGAATAATTGTGTTGATTGTTTACTATCTGAAATTAGATTGTTTGCAGATGACATAATGCTGTATAAAAGGATCAAAACGATAGAGGACTGTAAACAGTTGCAGGGTGATCTGGACAGGATATCTAGTTGGGTTGGTAAACATGGGATGAAGATAAATACAAAGAAGAGTCAGCTAATTAGATACACAAATAAAAAACAAAAGGTTTATTATGAATATAAGGTGGGGAAAGGATTGCTTGCTGAAGATTTGAAATGTAAATATCTTGGCATTACATTTGATAACAAGCTTAACTGGGCAGGACACATTGGACAGGTGGTAGGAAAAGGTTTCAAAGTTCTGCACTTGGTGGAGAGAGTGATGAGGGGATGTACGAGAGAAGTAAAGGAATTGGGTTACAAAACTTTGGTCAGACCATTGCTCGAATATGGTAGTGTAGTATGGGACCCACATTTTGAGTATCAAATACAGGAATTGGAGAAGGTGCAAAGAAGGGCTGCTAGATTTGTTTCTGGAAATTATCGTAGAATGCAATCAGTGACAGATATGATAAAGGAGCTGGAATGGGATTCATTGCAAGACAGGAGGAGGATGAGGACGGTAATGGGAATGTACAGGGCGTATACTGGCGATTAGGCATGGAAAGATATTGCAGTAGGTATGAAAAATAGTTCATGGAAGAGAAAAGATGACCATGACCACAAGCTGGCACTCGATTTCAGGCACAAGGGTGTGGGAAGATTTTCTTTTTTAGGTAAGGGTTTCAGGGATTGGAATGAGTTACCAAGGGGAATGATGAATAACCTACCGAAAACGTTAAAAGAATTTAAAGTTTGTAGAGGGCAAATGTAGGTGAGTGTAGGATAGGGGGAAGTTGGGTGTGTAGGGAAATTGCCACCGGAGCGTGTGCTCCATTGCAATTAAATTAAATTAAAAAGAAGGCGGTTTGGTCGCGATGTCTGTCTCAATGTGACGTCACATGGCCGGACTTTCGTTGCCGGTCTAACAACGACCAGAGGTGTTACTACAAAATCGAGGTTATGGGCGTTATGTAATATCAATTGCATTTAGTTAATCAACTGCGAAGAAATGAATTGCCAAAATACTGGTTTAACACACCATTTTTGACGGGCTTAGAAGCTGGATAATAATAACAATGAAGATTGGCGTTCTTGAATAAAATGTGTCTCTTGTCTTAATTTTCACATTTTGTAATATTTGATGCGTTATTCTGTGAGCAGAATTATAATTTTGAGCAAGAAGTAAGAAACATTCCACTGTTCAGCTGGATGACTGTCTAAAACCACACACAATTCATAGTTGATGCTGAGTCTGATGAGTGTGTGGTTAACCTCGGGCTTGGAATTTGAGAGGACGCGGGGCTAATTCCTGTCAGGCCCTCCAGATTTTAGTTTTACATTAGTCCAAGAGAATGCCCTCAATAGACCATGGTCGAATTTCTTTTTTAAAAATATTTGTTCCTTATTATGAGTTTCTGCATTGTGAATTTAATGATATTAATGAATGTGTCATCAGATTTCCAGTTAATTACGAAAAAATCTTTGAAATGTTTCAAAGTGACGATAAATTCAGAAATGATTCCTTTTTTCCCTTTTATTAAATCAAGTCAAGTAACGTATTGATGTGAAATGAACAGTGTGGTTATCGAAAAGCAAACATTCAATCTTTAGGAGACGAAATAAATTTTTATTACCCTGGAAGCAGTAACATCTCGCAACAATCTGAAAAGACAGGTCTTATTTTTTAACTCGATTTGAATCGAATTCCGCTCCGATAGTCATTGCAGTAACTCGTTTTAAGCCAGTATCATTAAGGACTGAAACAGAAGGAGCCTTTCGTTCATACTCTTGATCTCCGATTTATCTGAGACACTATTTTTGGTTGCCTCGATTGGAGCTGTTCCGAAGACATCTCATTATAAGTTGGTTGAACTCGTCTCATTATTAGTTGAAGAGCAGTCGTATAAAACAACTCTGAACTTGGCTAAACAAACTCCAGGGCGTCCGATGCCCTTAAAGCGCCACCCTCGGTTCGATTATCCACTAGGCAGGTTACTGGATGTTAATCCACTGCTGGCTTTACCGTATCCTTGTCATCTGTATCGACTGTGCAAAGTATGAATTCGATTTGTCTTGTAATTACAAACGTCGTTTTATATTAAAGATTTGCGGAAGTAAAATGAAAGTGCTACAAGCGGGTAAAATTTCTGTTTAGAGATTTCATTGCATTCTTACAATTTTGGGGTGTTGAATCCATTTATACGAAATAAACGTATTCTGAAAATGATTGGTGAAAATAAAAAAAAAATGTTTTAGGGAAAATTTGGAAGAAGAATTGTCGCGATCCAAGACTTGAAGGATTGTTTAATTTTTGATCATATATATCAGTTGAAATTAAGATCTGTAGTGGAAGAGTGTATGAAGAAGATAAATGAGAGCGTAGATTGTAATGAGTATAGAATGATGGGTAATTAGCTCAGGGAACAGTCTCATTCCATCCTACAGACTAATAAAAGGAAAACTAGTGTTTACACATTTTTGGTAATTTCTGGCTCTGTCTCGAATTTACCAATGTGATAACCATTGTTACTACAATCTCCAGTGAAATATGAATAAAAATGTTTAAGTGTGTATTAACGCCATTTTATTAGGCCATTTGTTTCTCAAAAAAATTTGGATAATGATTTTCTGGAAATTCATATTAGATTTGGTAGTTATGTATGAATGATAGTCATAACTTGGTAAATTTTATAGAAATCTGTAAAAGAAAGTAATATTTTTTATTGGTAATTAATAGCAACTGAAGTCAACTTTCCTTACACGAATCTCAAATAGTATACAATCGATTTGCCTGATTTTTCCTGGCAGGTTGAGGAACAACACTCTCCTTGTGAGTGGTGACTTTCCCGGCGTATCTATGCAACAAAATCTTTTCGGGTGTCCAGCCGAATGGTGGTGTAAAAACACGACGTTTCGACAGCTGACTCTGCTGTTTTCATCAGGTATACCTGTGTAACGGTTAGCGTTCTGGCCTCGCATTCGGGAGGACGGCGGTTCGAATCCCCGTCCGGGCATCCAGATTTGGGTTTTCCATGGTTTCCCAAATCACTCCAGGCAAATGCCGGGATGCTTCCTTCAAAAGGCCATGGCCAAATTCCTTCCCATTCCTTGCCCCCCATCCTTTCCCGTATCTAAAGACCTCGCTGTTAAGAGACGTTAAGCAGGTTTTTTTTTTTTAAAAAAAACCTCTCCTTCCCTCCTTTGTTAGCGTATCCATTCAGCTGGAAAGAGATTAGCGTCAGATAATGGGGGCATGATTAATGGGTAGGCACTTTTATGAGCCAATTGAAACAGAGATCCTTTCGGGGGATTATATAATGCAGTGGGGATTATAGAATTTGGCCGGAGAAGGATGAAAGCCTGATTGGTACTGGGATTAAGGGCAGCGGTGGTGTGTATGGTGTATTTTATGGCTTCACGCCTAGTCAACATCTAATCAGTAACAGTGGGAAAGGAGGCAAGGAACGGAATTCGGCTATGCCCTTTCGGCATCACAAGTAAGCCTGTTTCCCAAACCTTTCACACTGTGCTTTCTTCAACAGCCATATGCATAGATTAATAATTTGCGGTGCAAAAGATATGTGTCAGACTGTGTCTGTCACAATATGAATGCGAAGTTGATCTCCCTGCCTCATCGCAGCTTATAGCTAAGCAAATGGTGTAAGCGAAACTTAGCTCAAGAAGAAGAAACCTGGAATAACCGTGGATCTTGAAAGGAATTAGGTTCCTTGCAACCATCCATTGAATCCATCCGTTGCAAGATACTTTCATGCTAATTTTTCTTCGTATTGGGAAGTTTCCACCTACTTACAATGATATTTTACGAATGTGAAAGCTTCTGTTCGTTAGGAAGGGAAATTTCTAAATGAAAATGATCGCATTAATGTTACTTCGACCTTACATCGTTTTCTAGCGAATTTATGAAATCATTCCTCGCATGGTACTTAAACATTTCGTATAACTCTTCGATACAAAATGAATATAAATTCTCGAGTTGCTATCACCATAAATTAGTTGTGGACTTGTAGAATTGAGTTGGCAGTTCCTACCCCTGGAGAATAACAAAACATACTTGTATACAGGGTGTTTGAAAAAGAACTCCCTAGTTTTAGGTATAAATTTAATCTGTAAATTAATGAAAAAATACATCAACAAGTACATACATTGAAAGAGAAAACCTTCGAGTTTTGTTTAACATCAGTACACTTCAACATGGGATCCATTTGTTGCCCTGCTCACGTCGAGACGATATTCAAATTCTCGCCATGTATTCACCAACATATCAGGTGTAACTGTCCCAACCGCCGTGACGATTCTTTCCCGTAAATGGTTTATGTCTCGGATTTTTTCACTGTACACAACATTTTTTATGTGTCCCCAAAAGAAAAAGTCCAGAGGGGTTAAGTCCGGGCTTCGTGGTGGCCAAGCAATTGGGCCAGCTCTCCCTATCCACCTTCCCGGAAAGCGAGTGTCTAGAGCCGCGCGCACATGGTTACTGTAATGAGGAGGGGCTTCATCTTTTTGGAAAAACACAAGCCCTTTTTCCGCCTCAATATCTTCCATTTGGGGAAAGACATACTCTGTCAACATGTCGTAGTAAATGTTTCCATTTATTGTTCGTTCTGCAAAAATGAAAGGACCAATCACACGATCAACCATCAAGCCGCACCAAACATTAACTTTGGGAGAGTCACGCTGATGCTGAATAACTTCATGTGTATGCTCTTCCCCCCAAACTCTGCAGTTATGACGATTAACTGTCCCACTTACATGAAATGTAGCCTCATCAGAAAAACAAATATTTTTCAAAAAAATTTCATCATCATCAATTCTGCTTAAAAAGTCAATAGCAAACTCTAGCCTTTTGATTTTATCAGTAGGTTTTATTTCATGTAACAATTGCAATTTGTAGGCACGCAAATGTAATCTTTTACGTACAACATCATAGAGCGTACCTTTAGGAACACCTAATTGTAGACTACGTCTGGCCAATGACTTTTTTGGGCTCCGAACACACGAAACACGGATCTGTTCAACAACATCTTCAGAAGTTCTAGGCCTTCCGGGTGATTTCGCTTTTAAAACATTACCGATTTCCTTGAAAGAATTTAGCCATTGACGGATAGTTTTTGGTGTAGGAGGTTCACCACCATACTGACGTCTAAAATTACGTTGGACTGTTATAACAGACTCAGTTTGCACTAACCAAATAACACACTGCGCTTTTTGTTGTGGAGTAAACATTGCACCGCACTGCACGCCCGAACACAACTGAGGGAACTGTTCCCTGGCGCCGTCTCAAGGTCAAGCAGGTCTGCCAACTGCTTGGCGGCAAAACTTAGAGTGTTGCTTAATCAAACACCACAAACTAGAATAGTGTATATCACTTTTTACAGATTATATGACACATTAAAACTAGGGAGTTCTTTTTCAAACACCCTGTACATTTAAGTATCGTGAAGTGTATTTATTCTCAGGAAATATTGATTACTGGTTAGTGAGGCATCTAATAAAGAGAGGAGATGTGTCTCTGAAACCAATAATTTCATGTAACATTCAACAGTCTATGTATTATAAAAGACTTAGCCGTCATGTGATACACGTTGCATTTATTATGCTATTTCGACGTTTCTACCGTGTTGTGGGGTTTCCTTCAGCGGTCAAACCACTTCCTGACTCTATCGAAATCTGGTGTTGAATTAGACCGTTCTCGCCTTTGTATTGGAGAGACTATCGATTCGTAACAATTGATTGAGTATAACGCTCAGAGATATAATGTTCGAAATCTCTGTGGTGAATATTTAATCAAAATAATATTTATTTAACTAACATTTCATCGGTTGACTTAGGCCGTAACCCCCTACAATTTCGAAAGCCTTCATCACAGTTCGTTCTAGGTAGCCCTTGGATTTGGCCAAAACATTTGTTTCCTTCAATAGCATTTCGTAGTTTAATGTTCTGTAACGATTTATTTGGAGTATGACTCAGCCAGGTCTGACGAATATGTTCGCGACAGTGCGTTGTTTCGCCAATGTATACCTTACCTCAGTCACATGGCACTTCGTAAATTCCACTGCAATGCAACGGAGCTGTTTGATCCTAGTTCGTTCTTAGATTTTCATTTATTTTGATGTTGATATTACCACTTTCAGATATGGGTTGAATATTAACCTCAGTTAGAATTTTCCCCATTCTTTCTATGATTCCTTTCACATAGTATAGCAAGGCGTTTTGTTTGTGGTTATCAGGTGGTTGTTTCTTAGATTAATTGTCATTGCTCGTGCTATCACATGAGACCCGTAACTATTTTATTACAGTGTACGGCTTAGATGTGCTCCCTAACCCTATGCCCACCACACTTTCAGCAGTACAGCGTTTTAATCAAAGCTTGTTGGTAAAGCGTGGAGGTACTCGTCTCTACGAATTGGGAACTTTGCGTACAAGCCTGGGTCCTGGACAATTTCTTATTAGAACATCTAGGATGATCAACTAACCGCTCAGCTCTCGTTTCATTGTGAACTTAATTTTGGGGTAGATACTGTTGACGTGTACCTGGAATTACTCGTAATATCACTCTATGGAGAATCTACGCGGAATTTTGTACTTGACTTTTGTGGCCGTCAGGGATTAGGAATCTGTGAGCGGTAGCATAACAAAAATGCGACTTGCTGATCCAGACCGCCAGCAGGGTGGTAAAAAGTGTGAAATCCGCTAAGTGCTTTTAAAGGTGAGAATAGAAAATTGGCTTAGGGTAGAAGTGGACAGGCTGTAAACATGTGTTCGTGCAAGCAGGATGAGAAAAAGGATTTTGATTACCAATTCTAAATAACCGTAAAAGCATCCGTCAATTTGTTTGAGAGTCAGGATTTGGAGGACTGGCGAAGATGTCGAATGGACTCAATGGTAAGAGTTTGTTGTAAGTAATTCTAATGTTAATTCAATATGTTCTATTTCCAAGAAAAGAAGATTCTACAAACACTTTTCTGGAAGAGGAGGCCGACCGGGGACTTGGAGAAATCGAGGTCAGCTGGTTTGGAAGCAAAGGAATAAGGCGCAATGCTTCATCTGTGCTGGTCTCGACAACTGATGACCCGCAGGCGTCGTAGCAGAGACAGCTTAGAACTTAGCGGATAGATTCACACGTTGTTGCCAATGCCTTGCTGGAAGAATGGCCGCAGCGTTCGGTACTTCAAACCGGCTTTTGCTTCAAATTGCAACTGCTGGAATACACTGTGACATCTGATGATACTGACTCCTTCAAAAATTAAGTGTCCGTAGTGAACTGTTAATCCATAAATAGCGACCCTGAGCATCTCATGCTTCAAATTCGCTTGATCTTTTGTATCTGTATCACGTTGAATGAAGTTAATAAAATACACGTGTCGTCATTTAAGTTGATTTTTGGTGATTTTCTAAAAATTTTGGCTAAGGAATGTTTCCTTGTCTTCGAAAACTCAATCAGTATTCGCAATTCTTTATGACTAGCGGAGTTCTCGGCGTTGCCCGGTATAGTTGGCGTAGATTTACCCGTACATTATTTTTATTCCCGCAATGACAAACATGAATAAAAGATTCATAAAATTCCCGCCAATTTTTTCCGGAATTAAAGCGAACCTAAATTCACACGACCCCTACCAAGAAACGGATGGGTTGAAGTTTATTTGCACGTACACTATTTTCATCGATCCGAAAAGATTCATGTGTATCAAGCTTCATTAATTTGGTTAAGAAATTGCATTACTACATTACCAAACAACGCTAGATTATGTTAGAAACTCACATTTTATTCAAATGCGAAGTGAATGGATATACTTTTTACTCGAAACGCCAGATACTTTAACTCCGCAGATTCAGTCTTTTATACAAATATCAAAAGTGAATCCAGAATAATATTATCATAAATAAATGATTTTATTCAAACAGAAGACTAATGCTGATGGCCAAAAACAATGTAGTTGTAGGCCTACTGCCAGAGATAGTGGTCAAAGAAAATCTCTGTTGTTTTTACGGCTATCTATGGTATTTAAAAATTAAATATCCTGAATTAAAGGAAAGAATACTTCAAGTTTTGTTTAATGTGAAAAATAGTTATCATTGTAAAGTTATCTTATTGCTTTCACTAAAGGCTATGGTCAGAGAAATTGTAATTGTGTGTTTCGTGCAAAATTTGCTGCATCTAGTGGTTCCATCTGTGGTATTCCTCACCATACCTTCAGAATTTCATTTAATGTTCCGGCTTTATGTAACTTAGAAGCATAAGACACACCAAACAACTGAGTTGAGATTCTAAGCTTTAAAACGGCGAGAACCCCATCGAAATCTACTCCGTAGTTTCCGAGTTTTTATGAGACCAATATATCCAGTTTTCGTTTTATAGATATAGATTATATCTATATTTAAGGTGTTCCATACATATTAATATTTAAACGTCTTATAAGAACATTTCAAGTTTTATGTATTGTTCGCTACGGGAACATACCACGAACGTATCATCGACATATCTAAACTACATGGTAGACTTCATCGATTCAGTCTCTTTCCCTCCAGTGAACGAAACTGAAGAAGTTGTAACAATTATTGCAGCACATAAATCGCAGTTGCTTCAATTGAATGGAGAATACCATCCTTGCAAGCGTTTGTGACTTGGTAACGCTTTCAGGGCAGGCTTAAATATCAGTGGCAGAGACGTGAAACAATTGATTCTCTTCACTTGGAGCCGGCTGAGCTCCGCGGCAGACATTATATGGAGCCATCGCTGGCGACGTAGTTAAGGCTGCTCAGATTATCTTTATGTTATGGATGGCGATGCTAAATCAACAGTACCATCGACGTCAGCCCCGTCCCTCTGTTTATTGTTCTTCTGCGCCGCGGATAATTTTGGGCTCAGGCGAGGACTGGAGCTCACATTGACGGCGCGGGCGACGCCAGAGATTAAACGAACGGCGGCGGCGCTGACGTGAAAGGAAGGGTGGAGCAGCTGGCTCGAAGATGCACCACTGTTGCCATGTGCTCGACTGTTTTCACAAGTCTGCGGCATTCGCTGAATAAGCACAGCTGATAATTCGCGCAGGCTGCTGATGGTTCGTTGTGCTTGATTCCAACCAGAAACCTACCTCACACCATTATAAACGAAATATGACTGTACCCTGATCAACCTTAACTAAAAATAAGAAAGAAAAATGATATTTATGTATCAACTATCATGGAAAATACACGATTTACCTCCAAGTTAATATAACTGGTTTTATCAAATAAATGATGTGATCTAATTTGGTTCACCTAATACACCATACAGTTTACCAACAAAACTTCTTCTTCTTTGGCTTTACGCATCTATGAAGTCGAGACCATTAGAAGTAGGATAGAGAAGAGCACAAGGTACGGGAAATCGGCATTAGAACCTTGCAGGAACCATCGTGACATTCGTCTGAAGTGATTTCGGGAATCCGTGGAAAACCAAAATCTGATTGGTCGGATAGTGACTTGAGTACCAAGCACGAACTTTACTGATCAACTACCAGACTTGGTGGAAATAAAACTAACCCTTACAGTTTACCCTTTGAAATTGTTCATCGATATGTAATAATCGTTTATAAGGCGAATAATGGGACCGAGTAAATCTTACCTGTTCCATTGACAAAAAAGAAAGGAAACTTATCAGAATTATATACAACACCTCGCCTATCTATTCATCTCCACATTAATATTATCGTTTATTATGTACTTCATATGTGTATTGCTGCTCTTTCATTCGATACCGTTGTTAAATTTCGCTATAATTTCTGGTATTTAATCTTCAATGTCTCAAAATGTGGCTCACAATCGTGTACTTTCTTTCGTAAGATCCTTACCTATTTTATACAAGTAGGTTTCTACTTTACACCAAAAGAATTTCTGCATCTTATTTACTTCGTTTTCGTCTTCTGGATAGCCTAGCAGCTTTTATCATTTACTGAGTGAGTCTGTTGGATTGCACAAAAGATCGTAGCTGAGGTTTATTGATTCATTATGGTAGAAAGCGTTAAGTAGGTGATATTATCAAGGATATGATATATGAAATGGTGGATGACTTGGGCCAGGAGAACAGTTGCCATGTTTCGTAGATACTTGCAAGAGAAAAGTCATACAGTTTCTATTTGTTTTCGCTACCAACGATAATAAACTGCTAAATAAAATGCTGGTTTATATCGATATTAATTAAAAATAGCATTAACACGCGGTTGATAAAGATCTGTTCCAGACCGACATGTAAAGGAATACCACTATATCTGTGAGTACTGTGTGTACATATGTATATACATATTTATTAAGAGTTGTACTTTACATAATTATTGTAACAACACATGTAAAATACTTTACAGCCACTGAAGATGCCCTATACCACAAGGGCGAAACGCATCTGGGGAATCAAATAATATACAAAATTCACCAAACCAGTTGTTTTTGACGGATTCATTTACATAATAACAAGAGATTATTTTGTCACGAGATTATTGTTATTTAATGGCTTTGGTGTGGCATTAGCAACGACTGGAAATCGTTTCTAACTTTTTGGTATCCTGCATACGTCAACTTGCTTACATTTAAATTTATATTTACTTAACAGAATTTAACAATTTTGAACATGAAGTTGTTTCATTGGTTAGAATGAGAACCGTTAACCAATTTTTGATATTAGACCCTTCGGTTAAGGAGCGTTCATAAACCACGTAACTCCATTTTAGCCTGCTGTGAACCCCCCCTCCTCCCCACGTATCTCTACGTGGCTTTTGCCACTAGCCCCCCCCCCAAGTAGCATGTAACTTTTTTCCCCTTTTGATTCCAGAAAACATTTTGCACTGTTTCCTCTTGTCAGACTATTGTAAATTACGTACGGAGATAATTAACTGAGGGAAATAAATATTCACATGTTGTTGTGAGTTCTGTTCCTCATTTTAACTATAAAAAATGTTATGAAAGGAAAGCTACGTGGCCTGGCTCTGAATCCCTCCCCCCCCTCCTCCCCACGTAGCCCAGCGTAGTCTTCCAGCCAACCGCTCCCCCCCCCCCCCTGGACCAAGCCACGTAGTTTGTGCACGGTCCCTTAAATGCTCTAGGTCTTGTAGCCCTGTGACCAATGATTTCTCATTTAACATTTCGACTCGTTCCATCTCTGTGAACGTCCTCAGCTGCTTGGGACTAAGAAACACTGTGTGTGTTTCTCTTTTATATGTGTATGAGACGGAACTGTAAAAGTTATCGCTCTCCTGTGAGATAAGATTCGTTCATTGCCTCTCCATAACTTTCTTGTTAGCGCAGAAGATACTGTAAATAAGCGGTGAATTTCCAGTCTAAAAGAAATTAGGATAACTTTTAGAATAAATTTTTGATGTAATTTCCATTTTAAAATGTCACTAATAGATTCATTTTGTTTAACGATATGGCGAGACACATTGAAAAGTCATAAATGAAGAAAACCTGTTGCAGAGGGAAAAACAAAATTTGTTTTATCTGTTTTCACTTATTTTAATTCTTCAGCCATCAGTCCGTGTTATCTTTCTTACAAAAATCATTTTAAACCAATGAGAATCTTTTACAAATGTTTCCTTTTGGCTTGTTATATAAGGCGTAAGACGGTGGATCTAATGAATGGTAGTAAGTGAAATTATAGAAATACTAGTAGCTGTACTCTTCTATAAATTGTGATGAAAACATTTACGTAAAAATAATCAAAATTCGGGCTTCATTATGTAACATAAAAGAACGAAACATCTTTTGTAAAGCTATTCCGACGATCATTCTGTGTTGTTTCGAACATTTTAAGGTGGTAGTCTGTATAAATTTTTCGGGTTTCGCTGTACAGTAGCGCTCTACCATTTAAATATATTTCGAAAACGATAGCCGGATTAAAAAAAAAATAAAGTGATATATGCTGAAGGGTTACTGTGTAAAAAATATCAGAAAAAAAGGATCTTCACTTCAGTAAAGCTAACCCACAGCTTCAAAAAATTATTTAAACAAATTATAATGGATAACGTGATTCCAATATTTTCATATGACTCTCTGATATCCTTCAATAAGATCTTCAAAACCACCGTGTCAACTTTACCAAACTAAGATTTTTAAGCGACATAATTAGTTCACTGCTTCAAGCAGACAACGTTTTGTGGTATCCTAAGAAGCTTATTGGTAGTGAATTTCACTATAGCAGTAATTGTTGAGTACATAAGCATAAATGGGTAATCGCACTATTATTAACTAGTTCATTACAGCTGATATCAGTTTAATAGTACAACACGATCTTACTAAACATTTTAATAATATTCTTGAAGTTTCTGTTTTCATAGACGTGAATCCCATTAAGAAACGAAATCCATCAATTTAAATATTTATTCACACCCGGGCTTCAAATACTGTTGCCTCAAGAGAAAGGGCGTCAATAGACAATTTTTCCGCAATCAATCTTTCAGACTAATGTGCTGTTTAATGCATACCGGTTGCAGGAACGAGCACGCAAGCATGCATGAACAGCTTCATATCTCTCTCTCTCTCTCTCTCACACACACACACTGAAAGGTATGCCTGGTGTGTACTGGAACAGACACACTCCCTCGCAGATTTTATCATGCGCGAACCAAAACAGACAACCAATTGCATTAATATTTCAGAATTGCCATGCCAACCGTGGAGGCATAAATAATGGCTAAAATTGCGATTGCTGGGCGCAGGATGCTCACCACTGCCGAATAATGCATGGATGGCGGCCATTTTTGGGGCTGCGAGCCATCCGTCGCGATTATTTACGGCGTAAACAGGTGTGATGCGCCGCGGATGGGTCGGTTTACGACGGATGGAGGGCAGCCGCAATTAATGTACACGCGAGGACAACTGTGCAGCCGCATTTCTGTGTGAGAACCTGTAGGCTGACAGCTGCTATTAATACACGCTTTTGGTTGTGAACAGAGATCACTACTTGTGAGAATCAAAAAAGAGTAATAAAAGTTCAGTGGGGTAAGGGTGTCAGGGATTGAAAAGAATTATCAAATTAAGTGATGAATAATTTACATAAAACGCTGACGTAATTCAAAATTAAAATTCGTAAATCGCAGAAGTAGATTGGGTGGGGGGGGGAGGGGGGGAATTTAACATTCAAATTATATAAGACAGTAAAAAAAATAAAAAATGAGTATTTAGATGACCGGATAGTGTGCTCTATTGCAATAAAATAATAATAACTAGTGATCGCCCAGGGGTCGAAATTAGACCATAATTCACTATTCATTTCTTTCGTGAAAGAGTAATAATCATTATTTTAATTAATTTTTTACTTTCTATTTACCACTGGTTCATATGAATTTAGTCCGTCATACAATGATTTAAAATATTCATTTTGACTCAAGGCCCATAAAACTGCTTTAGCCTTATGATAACATGAAGTAAATGCTTTCTTCCCCCTGAAGTAACTTCTGTTTCGAAATGTCAAAACCTGCATTATAATTATAAACTATAAAAAATTCTTGGAATGACATTTAAATGTATCCATCAAAGTAATTTCATCATTTTGTGTGTTCTGTGGTGTGACAGCGTCACCCACAATGAATATAATTAAATTATTATTAATTATATTCATAATTCTTTTTTTTTTGTTATATTCAAATTTATTAATTATTTAGTCTTGCAACGTGTAATTAATTGTAAATAATGAGGGTTGTCTGGATAGGTTAAATGTATGTTTAAAACCAGGGCGGCCAAAGGTATAGTTTATTATAAATTAATTTTTCTGTAAACGCATGGCTCAGAAAGGTTGAATATTGAAGGCTAGAGACTGCCATTTCGGACGGTTGGGGATGGAACAAAGCGAGGCGAGGCGACATAGTGGCGCCGGGCCAGCCCGGCTTGAGTCCCGTTCGAAATCGGGCGGTGACCTACCCCCTACCCCGCTACTACCCCGAAGGCCACGTAAGAAACGCGCGAAGGAAACGGCGAATGCGACGCATGATATTGAACACGTGACGACGGAAATGTGTAGATAGCCAATCCTGAACATTTATTGGGGTCTACAATACTAATTCCGTGGAGTTCTTTTACATGTGGCGAGCAACTAGCCGAGGAAGAAGAAGGAGCCATTTTAGACATCACTTCTGTCCAAGACGAGCTGATGAACGGACGTGACTTGGGTCCAAGACGAGCTGGTGAATAGACGTGTCAGCCCGGCACGCTCTCTGATGATCATTGTGGTTGATCATTTCTTGTTTTGGGAAAGCGAGATGTCGAGTGGCATGCTTGCCATTATTTGGAAGTTATGCTAATAACGCGGTCGTAGCCGCTTATTTGGCATCCATTGCTGCAGTGGCATTGTGTTTGTCGCTCACCATCACGGCGATGATTCTATGGTAATGTACCAGAAACGACGGTCACTATTCAGTGGATTTTAACAGACTTATGTGCCCTTAAGCGACGCCTGGGTTAAGACTCTGCTCCCGTCACTTAAATTCTGAGCTAGCTGAATTTATATTTCGATTCAATTTTTTTTTTAAGCATCTTGCTGTTTGTTAATTCAATTTTGATGCTTTTCATTCACTTTATACGGCGCCCCCTGGGATTTTCCTTTGTACAGTAAAATGTTAGCTTCAATTTGATGGCCTGTGTTGCCATGTTATTTCAATGTTAACTTTGCTGTTTTTATTACTTGTTTGAGATATTTCATTCAGTTTTGTTTGCTTACTCCGGCGAATTGTAAACGTCGGGTATTGCTTGTTTTTGCTGATCTAATTGTGTTTAACGTAACGTTAATTACTACCCGACCTTGTAAGGCCATAAGACTCAATAAATGAGGTTTTATTTTGTGTCTGAAATTCATGGTTCTAGTTAGTAACCTATTAGATCCCCTTATAGCATCATTATTATATGTATTTTTCATTTTCAGGAATTATTTCAGAATTAATATTAATTCCCCCCTCCCCTTTTAGAGCCCACTATTGTATTTTAATACAATTGGCGCCCAACGTGGGGCTTTTGCAAGTCGAAATTATTTTGAGAATTTCACAAGTCTAAAAAAATCCATGGATTTGACCTGTGTTGATTTATTTTATTATTTTAGAATAAGTTTTATGTTGAAATTTGTTTGCTTGTTTGCCATGCTTGATTTAAATTTAAATGTGTGATTTATTTCAATCAGTTGTTCAAGTATATTTTCGTTCACTTGCATCAAGCATGGTTAGTTTAAAATTAAAGATAGAGTCAGTGCTTTTGAAATTTACTGCATGGTAAAAGTTAAGATTTTTCTTTATGCTGATTTTGCTTATGTGTTGAGGTATTTTGTGTCGCATGAAACATCGTTGTTTTTCCTTGTTGTTTAATTTTGGATGGGTTTTATTTCATGTTGAAGGGATTTATGCGCGAAATTTGTTTAATGCTGTACTTTTCGAGTTAAATCGTGCCGGTTGTATTTGTTTGTTGTCGATTGTTCAAATTGTTCGGAGTTGAAATTTTGTATCTTACGATCAAATCTATGAAGTTGAGGTCACGCACCATTAATAGGGCAGATCGATCAATTATTCGTAACATTTCCGAGCAAACTAACGCGATGGATCAAGCACCGGAAGTACGCGAAATGCCGTTGGCAGACAACGAGTGTAATGATACTCCTAGTACGCGCAGCATTCACTCAAATGCATCATTAGATGGGGAACAGTTAGGAATTTTTCCAACCCCAGACAATGAAACCGTTCAAAATCCACCCACGCAACCAGATCAGGAAACACGTGGTGCGTCGCAAATAACGGCAGAATTGCCACCGGCGACCGCGCAACCTCAAGAACAAAACCTAATCTTTAAGATGCTGGCGGAATTGAGTAGGAAATTAGATGAACAAGGAAAATTTATTAGAGAATGGAGAGATGAAGTGCGAAGGAGCGTCCAAGCAGTGGAAAAGCCTGCTGATGACGTTCGAGTAGGTTGTAATTCATTGGAGAATGCGAACGGAGGAGTCACGGTAGAGCTGAACACCAGTGTGACGGAAATAAGTAATTCTGCCGCAGTTGACCTTGAAAATCACGAGCAAACCGCTGTAGAATTAGAGCATCCCCACAACAATCAATCTGAGGAAGAATTGCAGATTGCGAATGAGACGTTTGATGAACTCAACACTCAGCGTCTGATAAAGGAAATTTGCTGCTTAAAGGCAAAAATTTCTGAGCTCAGGAATTTCGATTGTTTGCGTGGTCATTGGCCGAAAGAAAAGGAACGTCAGTCAAGAAAATACAAGACATTCCTAGGACACGAGGCGAAAGATTCGCAGTACACATGCTTCCTTCAAGCCAGAGAAGTGTCCGTAAAAGTTTCATTGCTTGGAGAAAAGCGAGATGGTCCACCGAGTTCGCGATCTCTAAACATCGGATGGAAATTTTCCGTCCGCAACTTCGAGTGCAACGGGAATCAATTTGTTCACTCCTTGCCTTCAGGAAATTCACGCTTACAAATGCGGGATTTGAAGTGTTTTTCTGAGTGGTTTATTGAGATTGGTCGGAGTGAGGTGGTTTGTGACGTGGCACTGAGTACGCAAGACCTCGTGGTCAGCCGTGTCGGTGACCTGAGTAACTATACATGTGCCGGAAACACCAAACCATCTGCCGAATCCGCTACCAAACACCTGCAGCTTTACAAAACGGTGTTTCGAGAAATTCCGTTGGCTGGCAGGTCGATGCAAAGAGGAGCTTGGGACCTTGTAAGTCAAAGTTTCGAGCCACCCGAGATTCTGTCGAATGCGGCAAAGACGCATATTCCGCAAACAGGCTCATTTTCCACAAGAAGGTCCATAGACGCCACAAGGTCACTGTATAGGCATTATTATCGCATTATTGAGCATGCCGAAAAAGGATGACAAACGGGCGAGGTCTTGGACATATCGAATTTTGGAGTCGTAAAAAGGAAACGTTCATTCAGCGTTGAATCGCTGATTCCGCAAATTCACCCTTACAGCCGTGTAGAAGAATTTTACTGCCTTCATGAGCGAACGAAAAGGATTTGATGGTCACCGTAAAAATGTTGAGAAGTTTGTCAACATAGGCGTCTAATGAACGTAGAAGATGACCGTTTTCTTTCAGTCATTATCAGATAATAAAAGATATGGTATGCATGTCGCGCAATCTTCAAGTGAATCAATACGGCATACGATTATTGAGAGCGAAGAAACCTTCAGAGTTTGGTTTGTAAAAAAAAAAAAAACTCATCCTAATCAAGGAGAATACTTTGGTCCAAACAATGAGCTGACTGCTATATTCTTACCCATTTGGTCGTCTTGATACGTGAGTCCAAGGTTTTATAAAGGTCGTGTTCCATGAAATAGGTTGCGATGCTTCCTTCGGCGGTGTTAATGAATGAGTCCAAGGGTTTTATGCATATGTTTGCCGAGGCAAATGCGTTCGACTGTGGGATTGATCCACATCGTTCGGCAGTTTCTTGTTAAGTACCAGTTCTTCGTTGAAACGTGAGAAAATTTACTGATCAAATGAGTAGAGGATTTCTTAAGCACTAAGTAGAGCCGTAAAATTCCGTGATGCCACGCGAGATACCAAATAGTATACCTGTGATAATGATACTATAATGACTTGCACAGCTATTGGCGGTCCTGACAATCTAACAAGACGCGCAACATGAAGCAACGGGGTGTAGAAAATTTATCAACGGACACACGCTGAATAACGAACAATTTACGGCAGCGACTGACGTTGTCTGTAAATAAATATAGCTTAAGGATCAATATACATTTAGTTAGGTAATAACATAGAGCATATGTTTAGAAAGTAAGAGTGTCAGTCTTGAGACACGTAATTGCCTAACAAGCGTAGCGCTAACGCAGCGAGAACAGGTAAAGGACGCTCAGCTGTTTGGGATAGCAGCTGTGCCGACCGCCAGTTTTCCTGGAAGGATTGCAATCAGGTTAAACGAAAACAGGTAGCCTGAGCCGCATGCTTAACGGGACAGCGCTTACTGACAACAACAGAGCGGGCAAAGTGGAAACAGCTGATCGCTTGGTTTCACCGCTATAATGTCTTTGCTACGAGTGTAGTTTGGAAAGCATAATATAGTTCATTTTGCGAGAACCGTCTTTCTTTTGTATTGTATGGATAATTATGTAAATTCGCGGAAGATTTTTCTTTTCCATTTGATTTTCATGTTATGTGGTTTCGGCATACTTGTGTCGGCCTTGATAATGGACATTCGGTGCATTCTTTATTCTTGTTGTTGCTGTATCTAACTTCAACACATGTGCTAGATTTGCATAGCCCGTAGTAAATAATTAATTGAGTTGTCTAGTTTTAATGTTAATATCTTGTGCTTACATCATTTTGTTTATTGATTGAACAGATCTATTTTGTCGTTCATTTACATCTATGTACCTGTCAATGTTTTATGATGTTTTACTTTGCATATTAGGATAAGACATTTCATTATTTATGTTAACCAGAGTCACGTGTCGTATTTACATATTTAAAGAGGTCACATGTATGCGATAGTTCGAGTGAGCTGGAACCATGAAACTATAGTGTAGGCAATGATTTTGATGCAACGGTAGGGTTAGAATAGTTCAAATAAAATTATTGGCATAATTTTATTTTGATTGGGTAGCAGGTATATTGTGGTGTGACAGCGTCACCCACAATGAATATAATTAATTATTATTAATTATATTCATAATTCTTTTTTTTTGTTATATTCAAATTTATTAATTATTTAGTCTTGCAACGTGTAATTAATTGTAAATAATGAGGGTTGTCTGGATAGGTTAAATGTATGTTTAAAACCAGGGCGGCCAAAGGTATAGTTTATTATAAATTAATTTTTCTGTAAACGCATGGCTCAGAAAGGTTGAATATTGAAGGCTAGAGACTGCCATTTCGGACGGTTGGGGATGGAACAAAGCGAGGCGAGGCGACATAGTGGCGCCGGGCCAGCCCGGCTTGAGTCCCGTTCGAAATCGGGCGGTGACCTACCCCCTACCCCGCTACTACCCCGAAGGCCACGTAAGAAACGCGCGAAGGAAACGGCGAATGCGACGCATGATATTGAACACGTGACGACGGAAATGTGTAGATAGCCAATCCTGAACATTTATTGGGGTCTACAATACTAATTCCGTGGAGTTCTTTTACATGTGGCGAGCAACTAGCCGAGGAAGAAGAAGGAGCCATTTTTAGACATCACTTCTGTCCAAGACGAGCTGATGAACGGACGTGACTTGGGTCCAAGACGAGCTGGTGAATAGACGTGTCAGCCCGGCACGCTCTCTGATGATCATTGTGGTTGATCATTTCTTGTTTTGGGAAAGCGAGATGTCGAGTGGCATGCTTGCCATTATTTGGAAGTTATGCTAATAACGCGGTCGTAGCCGCTTATTTGGCTTCCATTGCTGCAGTGGCATTGTGTTTGTCGCTCACCATCACGGCGATGATTCTATGGTAATGTACCAGAAACGACGGTCACTATTCAGTGGATTTTAACAGACTTATGTGCCCTTAAGCGACGCCTGGGTTAAGACTCTGCTCCCGTCACTTAAATTCTGAGCTAGCTGAATTTATATTTCGATTCAATTTTTTTTTAAGCATCTTGCTGTTTGTTAATTCAATTTTGATGCTTTTCATTCACTTTATACGGCGCCCCCTGGGATTTTCCTTTGTACAGTAAAATGTTAGCTTCAATTTGATGGCCTGTGTTGCCATGTTATTTCAATGTTAACTTTGCTGTTTTTATTACTTGTTTGAGATATTTCATTCAGTTTTGTTTGCTTACTCCGGCGAATTGTAAACGTCGGGTATTGCTTGTTTTTGCTGATCTAATTGTGTTTAACGTAACGTTAATTACTACCCGACCTTGTAAGGCCATAAGACTCAATAAATGAGGTTTTATTTTGTGTCTGAAATTCATGGTTCTAGTTAGTAACCTATTAGATCCCCTTATAGCATCATTATTATATGTATTTTCATTTTCAGGAATTATTTCAGAATTAATATTAATTCCCCCCTCCCCTTTTAGAGCCCGCTTATTGTATTTTAATACAGTTCACTATTTAATTTTGGTCTATTATCATTTTTAATTTCACGCAAATAAGTACTGCTGCTTTTTTGTCTCTCTCTTTCTCCTACTTGTCAAGGTTTATATCAAGAGATAATGGAAGGAGGTGCAAATATCTGAATTAAAAATACAAAAAAAAAAAAAAAAAAAATCGTAATGAAATTACTGAAATTCAAAAATCAAATATCCCTTAACCAAAGTTTAACCGTTTAAATAATAAAAATACCATATAATATGTGGCAGAGCACTTCATTCCTTTTGGAAATGTTCCTTTTATAACTTCAAAGATTCTACTTTATGCGAGTTTTTTGTTTCACCTAAGACCACAGTGTATCTCAATTTAATAATGTATTTTTAACATGTATTAACTATGCTAATTATATTTTTTTCTTTACTGTTGACCAAAGATCACAGACATTGGCAGAATCACTAAGTATCGTTTCCATTAAAAAAACAATTGAATTTAAACAACGATTGTTTTATTTTACTTATTTTAATGTATTTGTAACACATATTATATATATATTTTAGCTTTCTGGACTTCTTCTCCATATAAACTTTAACTGTGCCAAATCTCACACTCTTCCGTTTCCGCAATATTCTTGAAAAGGGATCCGAAGTTTTCGCTTAGCGTATTAATATATAGATAGTAATAATAATGATTGCTGTCACGTGTTAGGCTACGGTTACAGTGCAATCGTATCCGCGCGAACTATCCATCAGGTGAAGTGGCTCGAATTCACGCGAAGAAGTAGTTTCTGGGTTTTTGAGTTCTCGCGCGATTCAAAGCGACTTTATCCACTAGCCTCGTAAAATTTATCAGATGATCGGAATCGACTATAGAAAATTTAAGAATTTGGATACTGAAGAAGAATTTTATTTAGCCGAAAACCCATTGTTGAAACTCTTTTTATCTGAACATAGAAAGAGGAAATGTTAAGTTAAATGTAATATGATTAAATCACTATTTGAGTAAATATTTTAGGATGAGCGTTCCACTGTTCTGCGACATTTAGTACTACCTGACAGTCTGTAACTAAACGTTTCGAATATGTTTTCATCAAATATGGATTTAAGAGAAACGCTCTATCACCTAGCAAGACGTGCGAAAGCACTAGGTCGGAATTGGAAAGTTTTTTTTATCTTCTGATAGTAAAGCTTCGTTTTCCATCTGCTGCCACAGCTCAGATTGTAAATATTGGATAGGTAAACATCCTGCCAGTGTTTGAAGAAAAGTTTAGGATTGAGAGTCTAACGTTTGCTGAGCGGAAATTGGAATTTGGGAAAACGGCTTTCATTCAAGATATAGCGTATCTACTTATACCCTTCATTGGAGTTGTATTTTGGTGTTTTGTCCTACTTAACACTATTAAAATCCGTTAAAAACATCTGACATACTCCTAGTCAGATGGGGGCGGTGTTAGTTCGGGACGTTTTGCTTCGAAGAAAAATCCTAGTTTTATCGAGGATCGAATATCGGTTGTCTGCCCGAGGTAAACGGCCTCCTATCAATAATAACTAATGCAAAAATATAAATATGTTAGAAATTCTTGCCTATGTATTAGTGCAACGATTATCTGATCGTTATATTGCATACTTCCACTAAGCTGAAAATATTTAGAGACATAAGAGTAACTGATATAACCGAATTATAATAATAATTCATTCTAAAATCAAATAAATATGAGAGATACATTTTATCTGTTTCGAAGAAGGTATGGGTTGTTTATTCGTTAATGCATCTATGTTTGAAATATAACCTCCCTTCTATTTCTGATAGTTGGAAATGTGTAGGTGAAATAACTAGCCAAGAATCTAAGGTTGTTGTTAACTGTGATAATTATCTTAAAGACTCTGCCTGTAACTTATGTAAAATTAAACTAAACTTTTCTACAAGAAGAAGCTAACTTATATTCAAGTTTTTATTTGTAAAGTATGATATTTTTACTAACACCCTCCACATGACATATATTCAGTCCTTTCCGTATGAGAAGAATGTTTATTTTCCCAGTTTCTATTTTATAAACCATACAAGTATTATTCTGCTTCATCAAAGCTTTCCGAACTTGTAAAAACTGCACACATTAAACTGTTGACTTTTTCAAAAGATATTATTCATTTTAATGACATGACAGGTACAAAAAATATTCTTTCATGTTTACAAACGAACTGGTAAAATATTATAAACAATCCCCATTACTGTCTTCCTTCATAGAATTATATGACTGCACTTTAAAGAAAATTGACAGTAAGGAGTTTTTTTTTTTTGAGACAATCTACATTTAAATCGTTAGAATTACATTAACTATTTGAAATTTTTAATGCTGAATTATTTAGTCTGACTCTCTTAAGTAAGAATTCATATAAGCCCTTGTATATTGAGTTCAGTGACATCGTTCTATTTTGCTGGTATTAACAGTTCAACAGCAATATTCGCATCAGATATGATGGGAGAGTTTATCTCAGACCGATTATAGAACATAAAACATATAAATCAAAATTGACAATGTTGATACATAATAACCAGTAGTTTATAGACTCATTCTGTATTGGGTCATTGCAGCAACAAAAACCTAGAGAATATATTTATTGTTTACGCATATTGAGGTTTACGACTGCATGCTAAATATATTAGCCGACATTAATGTGACACGAGAAAGAAAGATAAACAGTGGAAGCGATTATGTATAGCACAGTGTAAAATAGAATTGATTTTGCGTGTGCGTCACATTAAGTCTTTGCTACTCTAAGCAAATAATGACTTGCAGCAGAGTTATTAATGAACATGTCTGGGATAAAAAACGCTTAGATAAATGGAATTAAAATAGAAACATAAATTCGAAAATTTGATAACTTAATACTTAATCACAAAGCATTAATTAAAATCTGTTACAGCCAAATAGCATGCAAATGTGCTAAACAGAAACTTTTTACAATATTTTGTAGCTAAAATTTTATAAGATTACAGTACTTTCTCTGTTGTCGAATATGTAGAAATTAAGACAAGGTAAATCTTTTTAACCGTAACATTTAGTTGTTAGGCTGTATAATGAATACTTATTGAATCATGATTCGAAATTAATGTCTTCTGCAAATAATAGTTTGGCTTATACATTAAAAAAAAAGAAAACATTGGGTTTATTAGTAAAAAGTAAATGAAGTTTAAAATTTAAAATACCTCTAATGTTATAGTTTGCCAGAGTTATATCGTCTTGTCAGTGCGAATAACACAAGATGCAACATAGTTTCCCATGAACACAGACAAAGACGACGGAAGATATCAATAAAATAAACAGCAGCGTTATAAACATTACGAAGTGTTCTGTACCAATGTCAAGCCTGTTTAACGCTCAATCCGTCCTTCCAAACCTTCAACTGCCGTGGATTGTCGCCGTGCAGCAAAATCTTCCGCTTCAGCGGGTTTCTACCCTGGTTCCTTTGCAGATCGCGATCTATGAATGTAAAAGTTTTAATTTTCAAGTTTTAGTGGAGATTGAGGTTAAGCTGTAATAAACGCTGGACCAGAACGACAATATAACGCAAAGTATAAGAACTTTACTATTTACTTTTAATGGTCATCATATCTTTGACGTCATTACTTCATACTGATGATTGTAGTTTCTAATTGCATTGTAATCTACATAGTCTCGATAAGAATTAAATAAAGTACAGGACAAGTTACAAGTAGTTCAGAATTTAATTCAAATTTAAGTTTCTTTCACGAGTGTCGTATTGCTAAGTATTACGTCAGGCTCATTGCGATCTGTGATAATACCACCACAAAATCAATTCTCTTTTCTTAAGCTGGTGTTTTGCTTCTTTTCCCTACTAAATGGTCAGTAAGGACAATTACATACACTATTGCGGGGTGAGGGACGGGTGTGGGTACGTCTGATGAGGAGAGTGTTGGGGGTGAGGGGAGCGAGCGTTTCGATACATATGCAAACCGCATCTTCACGGAGGGGTTTCGACGTTAGCCTTGAAAACTGCATGTCGCTCGGCAATTGTCATGTGGATTAATGAGATACAATGTTTTAGTTTATTTAACAACTAATTTGCTACATTATTTGCTGTTCTAAGCACTCTTTGGCTATAATTTTAAAAACACTTACTTCATTGGCGCCAACGAAGTCAAATTTCCACCCAGTTAAAAAAAGAAATTTATCATGACTTTCAGAGGGATCAACCACAACATTCCCCCTTACACTGTGATTTATTTATGTGCTCCTGTCAGAATTTCAAACCAGCATCCCTTCTTAAGCTTGATGGATATTCTGTCTGTCCACTTTTGTCCTTAGAAATTCTTCGTCTTGAATTTTACCATGACTATTTATGAATGAGGCGTAGGGGTGTTTCTGTCCCGCAAACGAGTCGATGGCCTCCCAGGTATCTTTGCGGAAATCCTGCAGTTATCCACACCATTCCCCTTTCAATCTGGCGACACGAAAAGTCTAGTTGCTCCAAACAGATTTTACTCTTAACTTAGCACCGAATATAAAATGTGAAAAAGAGTCTCTGAACAGTGTCTGTATATTTGTATCACAGAGCCTTTGTTGTATATATATGATTTGTTTATTGTTTACCAATATGTGTAGTGTGTGTACTTCATCCTCCATCTTCTAAGTACAACTCCCCGCAATAATCACAAACAGAACCAAGATAAAAACCAATTTTACAGATGTCCTAATTGAAACGGTGTCCCATCAACAGATGTTGTAAGCTACTAGTATGAGAGAAAGTTTAACCACAGAGGTCTGGGGGGTCAGCATATGTCTTCACGAAAAGATCCTCTAAGACAAGAAAAAGCAAGGGTATTAGAAATATTTCTATGGAGAAGTTGTTCAGTCATATTGAAAGTGACCGTTGGAACAAATCTTACAACTGATTTAGAGATTAATAATTCGAAGCAAAAGAGAAACTTGTTTTTCATAATTTATATTTTTATTGTGTTAAGTAGTTTACTGTGATTTGATTACTTTCTTCTACGGTACAACGTATGGTACCCCAGCTTACTTGTAAAGTGAGTTAGGTACTAATGGTTTATTCAGAACTAGCAGAGTTCCCGGTGTTTCCAAGTATGATCCAGTCTGATTTTCCCACATATCAAATATTGAAATTCATAACAGAAGTCAGTTTTCTGCGTTTGTAAATCAAATTTCATGTCTTTTTATATATACATATTTGAACGATTAACCCGTAGTGTTTCAGAAAATAGATGGTGACTTTAGGGTTGATTTATTCCTATAATATTTTTAACCACACTACCAAGAACATGTGTACCAAGTTTCACCAAAATAACCACAGTGATTCGTGCAGCAATAGAAACACTGAATTTTTTCAGAAAATGTGGAAAAGACAGAATTGTTCAACAATAAATTATAAAAATACTGGAAACGCCAAAACTAAAGGTTTTAAAACAATTCGCTTTCCTGTTCAATCCCATCAGATATTACTTACTATTAACAGCGAATATAATTTCACTTCCAAATATTGTAGCTGTATGGCCTGAGATCGTAGTTTCAAGAACGAATTTCTCGGAAGATTCTGCAGTAAAGGTTTTAAACAGTTCACTTTCACGTTCAAACACATCAAATATGCATTACTTACTATTAACAACGAATACAATATCACTTTCAACCATCAGAGATGGTAGCTGCGTGGCCTGAGATTGTAGCTTCAAGAAAAAAAGAAGATATCGAAAGGTTTTTTTCCATTATATTATTAAAACTAATTTACATATCTTCCACTATACGTACTCTTCGCATACAATACAGCCATCTATGGGGTTTAAAGTCTAACGTTACATGCGATAACATGGCTAAAACTTTTTTTTTTTTTTTTACGTAATATGACCTGTTCATCTAGTTTGGTATTTTCACGCTATACGTTCAAATTTTTCGCTTACTGTACCGGCGTTATTTTATGTTGAAGCATAAGACAAACAATTCAGTTGAGATTCTAATCTTTAAAACGGCAAAAACTCCATCGAAATCTGCGCAGTACTGTATGAGTTTTTCTGGAACCAATGTACACGCTTTTCGTTTTATAGATATCGCCGTGTTTGCCTTTGATGCGATTCGAGTGCTGTAATAATAACAGCAGTGCTTCAAATTGCGATCCAACTGTTAGAATAATTCTCAGTAACCTCCCGCTGCCTGCTAGGTATTTATAACTGAAGCGAAACGGCTGAACTCGACTGACCCGAGACAACGACGAGGCAAACGTCCCGCATGCAAAGTGAATGCACCTGCCCGGAGCCATTCCACGGTGGCCAATAGGGACACGGCGCAAACAAACGAGTGAGGTGGCGGACGTGACGTATCGGCTGTCGCCGCAAGTGCTGCGAGACCCAATATCGGGCGACAGGCCGAGGAAGGCGGTGCATACTGAGCGGAAACGTCTGTGTGATTACACTAGCAACGAAAGGTGAGCTGGGTCGTTGAGAAGAGTCACCACTACAGTGTCGGCAAGGCGATGGCTACAAATAACACTAGAGTGACTATCGAGTTACACGTTCAACTGATCAAGAGTGGAATACATTGAAGAGGTAATAGTATCACACAACTGTGGTATTAATGGCATACTTACTTTTAAATATATGAGATACACGGTTAAATAAACGTCATATCTTCTGCAAACCTAACAAATTTTTGTAAAAAATAATATTTTTCAGTTATAGATATCAGAGGGGATCTATCACTTTGATTAACTGAAATTACCAATTATTTTACCCTATCGCTACAATAAAGATTTATTTTCTTGGTTATAAATATGGCCGAAATCGAGCTGAGGAAAAAAAAAAAATACTGTTAAATATGCTTTCAGTTTGATAGGAGTGAGAAACAGAGTTTACAATGGTACATCAAGATACTGCATCAACCAAAGTCGGTACAGCGTTCCGTAGTCAGTATCTCGATACAGGATGCCCAACATTGAATCTTGAAGGTTGTCTGCAAAGTTCGACCAAATAAATATCAAAGCCTCACTGTGAATTCTTGTCTTCCTCGGTCCAGAATTACCATTTTTATAAAGCCTACTTTCTCGCCACTGAATTTTAAGGAAACAGTATTCAAAATCCGAATCTAATAAAGAATTTTGGGCTAGCTTATGAAATTGTCCTAGTTAAATATGTAAAGAACATACCCTCTCGAAACCCCCTCCGGAGTGTTATTCTCAGTCACAGGGGTCACACAAATATTTTTCGGGCACAACAGTTTCAGTCTGTAGAAACTATTAACTTATTAATCTAGTGAAAATAACAAAAATAAGCATAAACTGTTTAAATAATAACCAAGAAATAAATAGCAGCTAGCTACGGATTCGAAGTTGGAAGGATCTGACAAATAGCCAACTGAAAAGAATTGTGAACATATATCGAGAGTGGCTGTTAAGAGATTATTAAAAGTTGGAAGAGAAATAACGCCGTCGAGAATAACTGCTCACATGGAGCCCATTAAAAAAAGAATCGTAGTAATATCGAAACTCCTGGCTGAACAGTAGAGTTTTCCCAAGACATTTTGAGAAAGCGGCCTAGAACCCTGGTACAGCCATCCACATGTCTGTTTTCAATGAGTTCCCTAATCACGTTTGGCAAATGTTGGGATGTTTCCTTTATAAAGACCGTAGCCGATTTCTCTCCCTTTCCCTCTATTAATCTTTCTTGTGCTCTAATGACCTCGTCTTCGAGGAATATTAGAGCCATAATTAAAAAATAACAGTAACAAACAGGTTTTAAGTACAATAAATAACGAAAAATCTCTTTTAATGTCGAGCCAGTTTTTTTGATTGTGTAAACATAGACAGCTTGAGAATAATTGTGACATATCCTTCTTACAGTAATGCTTGTTCAAAAACTTGACAAAAATTACGTAAATTTTTAATCTCTTGGAAAGAGTTCTAAGGAAATTATAGCTTCGAAAACAAATAACGATTAACTAATGTTTTTATTTGTTTACATGCTATTAACACCAACAATTTTTTTTAATTTAATTTTTTTTATACCTTTCTTATTGATATATTTCATGATAACATACGTTTCGTTTAAAGTTTACCTGACTACTTAATAAAATTCACTATTTCTCATTCTCTCTCAAAAAATATTGTGCTATTTTCTTACCTGGTTCTGCTAACTGCTACAGAGAATAGAGTATGGACTTAACAAAAAAAAATATAAAAAAAATTCCCTGAACATATAATAGGTAGAGTTAAATGAAATGCATACCATTCTTTATGCTCATTTTGCAAAAGTTTGAAATCATGATAAACAAAGCTAAACAACTAATCTCTATTAGCTGGCTATAACAGCTCCATGTATGTATGTATAGCGAAAACATCCAAAGATGGCGAGATATCTTAATAATCAACATATAGAATTAAAAAAGACACATACTTTCCTTAATGGTTGGTTTGCAATTTTAATTTAAAGGTAAAACATATTCGATCATTACACAAACATTAATCGGTAACCTTCGTTTCTAGTATGCTATAACAACATATGTGGATGGCTCCGTCATTACCCCGTCGAATAAGACACGTCAGCGGATCGTTTGACAGGCATAATGAAAAAAATGGCCTTTAACTACATTAAATTGACTATGAATATACCTGCTCTCTAGAAAGCTGCCGAAACCCCTCCTCACCGTCTCGGCTCCACTACTTGCCGTTGGTCCCCTTTAATGAAATCATACGTAATGGGGCGTCGTGGCGGACCTCGGGTTTCAATTAGAGGCGTCCGCACCGGCTGATTACAGTCCCGAGATTACCTTCCGGAGGTCAAGTCGGGCTCTTCCGGCCAGCTGGCTTACGGTCAGAAACTGAACGCTGCAGCGCAAGGAGAAAGGGCAATGCTATCGCAGTTAAAGGGGTTAAGTGTTTCCAGTATGCTCAACTCACGCTTCATTGGATACCAACTATAGGTGTTGACAGGACTTTCAGTCACCGTTTAATCACAAGGGTCACTGAAATGGATCCGCAGAACCAGAAAACCACACAGACAATGAAAATTACATCAGTATGGATCAGAGAGTAAGCTCAACTCACAAAATCCTTTACAGTTTCAGACATTACCGTCAATAAATGGGAAGCTCTTCCCTGGAATAGGTTTAAGTAGTTAGCAAGTTTGCCTTATTCTGTAGTTTTTATATACCGCCTGTAACATTTATAATTCGTGTGTAGTATGAAAGATAATTAGTCTTTTATCTAACACTAATTAAAAAATTTATCATGATATAATTTTACTGTGACAAGGTTGGATATGAACGTAAAGCCAATCTGGCGAGAATATGTTCATCCTGCATATTATTTCTGTTTTGAATGTTCATGTTTCTGAACTATTACGAAGCCTATAACAATGAATAATGTATCAGTGGGTAAAACATTTTTACAGACTTCTTACATATCATACTTAGTCTACTTCAAAACACATTGCTTGTTTAAAATTTAAGTTAAAAGTGGGTCAATGGGTGGACGGGACAATGTTTACCTTCCCGAAGCGGCTGCGTGTGCGAGACGCAACCAGCCTCGTACAACAGTCACAGTGGTAGCGGCAGATTGAGGCGTTGGTAGTAACCGAAATTACTGAAGTAAAACGTGTTTGGGTGCGGAAGGGAGGAATTTATTAGCGTAACGCGTTTAGTGACATGTGCCTTAATGCTATGCGCTTGCGCCTTTAACAGTTCCAATATGCATGGTTTAATGACATCAACAGTTGGTGACTCGTGTATGACTCAATGTCATATTGAAAATTAACAAAACATTAGGATTGTAGTAATGTTAATTTTTCTTAATCGAAAGTTAGATGAGATTATTGGTTATTTATATTATTCTTTATTAAGTTGAAAGGATGTTTGGCCATCGCTGCGAAGATTTAGAATTGCCAAAACCTACAGACTGTAACTTTACGACGATGGCAACAGATACAACATTGAAGAAAATATCCAAATGGGAATGGAAGCTTACACCATGCTGAAGAACGAACAGCAACAAATTTATAACGATTTTCAGGGACAAATACTTGCCATACCATTTTCTAGAACCACCAATTCTAGCAATAATTTTGTTTCAGTTATCAAAAACGACAAACAGGAAATTCAAGATGATTGCATTCTGACAGTAGACATTGTATACAAGAAGTGTTGTAAATTGTAAACACATTAATAAATTCTTTTCGTTATTTTGCGTTACATTTCGCTGAGTATTTAATTACAACAATTCAACAATAGACCGAGTCTTTTCTGGAGGGGGGAGGGGGTAAAGGGGAAGCTTCAGACGAATCACATTGATTTAATATTTCTTGTAACACAGCTTCTTTTGAAAAAACTGGTCATCAATAATTTCAAAGATGTTTAACATGAGACTCGTCAGATAAAAATTCTTCTACTTATGGGCTTCGTATTGTTGCTATATTTATAAAGCGGTGAACTGTTTTGTGTCAGATGCTCAGCTGTTGCCAGGTCTTGCAAAAGTCAAGAAGGCACAGATAGCAGAAAGGCCTGCTATTCATTGAAGCTTAGATAGGATGTGCAGCAGTGGCTATGGCTACGGCCGCGGCCTCTCCTCAGATTACCGGGTGTTGCTCATTAAAGCCTGTAGTGGCGAGAAGTTCTGCGTCGTCGCGATAAACTCCAGACACCACCCTTGTGCTGTTCGTTTTCTGTTCACCTTCCAGGCCTAAACTGGTAACCGATCTGTTCTCTTCTTGTCCAGATGACTTGAAGTCAGACGTCCTCCCCTCTCAGCCGTTTTAGCGAATAAGCTCCTTCCCTCATCACACATAAATGTGTGTTTACATGGTTCTCTTTTCGTAATCACTCCGGATGAATAACTCGCATTGAAAGGAAAGTTAACTGATCCAAGATGACGGATGAACGAAATATGACTCGGGTTCAACTTGTTGTCTACTTTTGATGTTTCACTCGGATGAATCATCAAGAGTGACGACCGAGCATGGTCGGTGAACGGTTAACGTTCTGGCCTCGCATTCAGGCGTACGTGGGTTCGAATCCCCGTCCGACAATCCAGATTTGGGTTTCCCCAAATCACTTCAGGCGAATGCAGGGATACTTCCTTCAAGAAGGCCATGGGCGAATTACTCCCCGTTCCTTGTTCCCAGTACCATCACGCCTCTAATGACCTTGACGTCAACGAAGCGTAAAGTCATAAGTAAAAAAAAAAAAAAAAAATCAAGAGTGACGTGTGTAAACAGCAAAATATCGAAGTGAAACCTCCTCCTGGATTGGTTATATTTGTTTGTATCTGATTGTTGTTGTTTTCAACACAAAATGATTTTAAATGAAAAGAAAGCACTTTCTTTTTAATATCGTTACATAATCACGAGTGTTTATGGAGAATAAAATTGTGAAAGTCTTAAAAATATAAGTGATACAGCTGAGGAGGATATGATTAAATAATTGAATCTCCCACTTTTGACGATAGAAAACATCAAGTTCAAAATTAAAACTATCTGAACTAAGTATTCTCGTAAATCAGAAAAAGTGATTCAAATTTTGCATCTACAGGGAATGCAGTCTCTAATATTTCAAAACAGTTACCAGTTGCAAGAATGCTTAGGGTAATTTCCAGATTCAAATTGGCTGGAAGACATTTTCTCATAGCAGTATCCTGTTTTGTAATTATTGATGAGATTTTTGATAGCAAATCTTCAGATCGTGATTCATACATTAGAAGGTGATTTTTAAACGTTATTTTGTCCTCCAATATCCACTCTTTTAGCATGGCTGCTCAGACACCCCATTCTACCATGCCAAAAGATCAAATATCTCGTCCACCAACTTCTCTTTTATTCGATTAACTTTTAATTTCTTAGACAAAGTTTCTGCAAATTAAATTCATTCCAACACGCACAAGATCGCATGCTGCCATCTTGAAGTGAATTGAATGCTTCATATGTGATGATACGCGTAAACGAAAAGTGAATTCACGTTACCTTTCGCTGTGAGTGATTCATGCGAAGTGATTGCGTAAAGTAAATCATGTAAACCCACCTTAAATAACACATGACTAATGCTACGTGAATTAGAAAGCGTGTTCACAAATACACTGCAGACAAAATACACAAAATCGCATACTCCAAGAACCACAGTTAGCGAGTTAACGAATTGTTACACCGAGACGAGTGACTGGAGAGTATCAAGCGATTAATTTCAATGGGTCCTTTAACCAGCCGCGTTTCCTCAGTTCCAAACATGTGAAATGTTTGTCATATATCGCTATGAGCGAATCTTTTGATTTGACATAGTATAGGTGCGCACTGAGTGGTCACATGTAAGGCGTGAGAAATGCTGCAATCTGGGATTTTTCACTAAAATATACATGAGAATCGTTGATATACGGAGAAAACATCGGCGACATTGAGCAGTAGTGAGCCACATGATTTCTCTGCGAAAGCAGAACAAAGATGTTTTTGGAACACAATGTTATCCAAGAAAGCAAAGCAACACGTTTCTAAATAACAATGACAAGTCGTGGTTGGGAAGAGAATACCTGAAAAGCAGGTAGAAACAAACAGTGATCCTCTGTCTGGGGGTGGTTGAAACAAGAAGAGGAAGAAAACTAACAAAATATATCACATTCCAGATTTCACCACGCCTATTGTGACTCGTCAGTTTTGGCGTGTTAAAGTTCAACGGTGTCGGACATGGAAAGAGAGAATGTCAGTGGTTTAAACATCGGAACCTCGGCACTCGCTCTTCCAAATACAGTTTTTTGGATTGCTTAAATTCAAAGCAGATATGTTGACTTGATACGTCCTGCTCGAATTTGTGCGTGTGAATGATTTTCACTGAAACAAAAACTGTATTTTTTCTCAGGTCGCCACAAATCATCAAAGGTCAGAAATTGTATAAAACTTGGTCTAAAAATAAAATAATTGGTATCTAAATAATAATACCATGTATTATAAAAGCGAAAAGTCATAATAAATTTTAGTAATACCTCATATAATAATAAAATTCTTGTATCTGTTTCATTTCAAGAACACTAGAGGAAAAGGTCCAAATACTGGCTACCGCATTTATTTTGGTTACTGATATACCTGGTCGCTCAATATGCATAATTTTGTAGTCACTTGCTTCTATAAACAATCATGAAGGCCATACGAGGGTTCAAAACTTCAACAATCAATTTTAATTTTCCAAAATCAAAGGATTACAACAAAATGGAAAATGACTGTTTTTGTTTTTTAAGAGGTGGTCCAAATATGGGCTACTTGTATAAAAGGGAAATTTATGCTGTAATAAATTAAAAACATCAAATTTTGTTCAAAAACTTTAATAACTTGAAATTTTATAATCATTTCTCATTTCTTTTAACTTGGAGATGTTACAGATGTATACCTCATTGTCCATTCCAGCACATTCAATCTCTGCTCAACCTTCACACTTGTTGAACTCAATCCACACAGATATCATTTCAAAATAGTCCATTAGAGAAAATGCATGCTGCATTGTCAGAACCACATTTACCCCCAGAGAAATTGCCAACTCGTCATCGTCATTATCGTCTTTTCCGGAGTCCAACTCTTCGCTGAGCTTACTCAAAGCGCTTTTTGGTTTGGCTTGGCGATTTTGGATTATTTTTCCTTGTTGAGGCACCTGATAACACTTTCACAAGGCTGTACACTCTACACATTTTTTCAATCATTCGCTGTAAAGAGATCCAGTTATGATGCAAGATTTGGCGCACTTGCGTCCACTATTTTTCTTTGCAATGGTGGGGATCGAAGGTTAATCATTTGGATTAGCCCTTTAGTACTCCATGAAGCTCAGGCCATCTACTTTGAGATGAGCTGAAATCCATTTACTTTACTGAATAAGTAAGAAAGAGAGAAATTATAGTTTATATACCTTGAAAAGTTTTGAGTTTGTCAAAAGCAAGTTTTCTGATTTAAAAAAAAAAAAAAAAAAAAACCACGTGCGTTAGCACGTGTGTCACGGACCAAGTTCATTTGCTCATTACTATTCCCCCACCACTTGATGTCTTCATGTTCCTTTTAGTGCCATTCTCGTGCCTGCGCACAATCCCCTTCCCCCACTTTCAGCAAATAGCCCGTCTTCAGACCTTCTGCTCTGCTGATAGAAATTTTTCCGAAAAACTTTCAGGAAATGTTCATAGAATTAACTGTTTGCGTATTGACACACATTATTTTATCTTAATAATATACGATGTGAAATCTAGCCCTATCGCTCTCTACTTCCGTTACGTGCTTTGAGAATAGTCACGCACTGGTTATTGACGTAGTTGACGAAAATGTAATAAGCGTTAACTGCTGTGGAAACGATAATATTGAAAGTTTAACTCCTTCGCTAATATGATCCCGTGTTACTTATGTTTGACGTACTTCATGCTTTGCTCTCAAAGATTGAACTGACCTACGGCGGGTTCAAATGTTTCGGCTTCAATCTGATATCCAAAAAGAGCGTCACGAAATAAGTACTCGCCATAATTCACTACGTGAAGCCGTTCCTTTCAAAATGGAGAAGCCCAGAAAACAACCTTGAATTTGAGATAGCAGAAATATAAATTAATATTCTTAAATTACCAGTTGCACCGTTTGTTTCCGGCAATGCGAAATAAATATTTCTAAACTCCCAATACACTTAAAATGCGAAAACACAAAAGCTTGAGATATTTTGAAAGCAAAGACAACAAATAAGTCTATCTTCATAAGTAACGTACTATAAAGTCACTTATCTAATTTATGAACCAGTTTGCGATTGTAAAAACTCCTGTAAACCACGCTTTCATTTTATTGATAGCACAGTAAAAATTTCTTATTCTTGATAAAGGAGTCGGAACAAGGATTTTCCACTGGAACTGTCAAATATTCCAAACCAGTGTAAAAACAGTAGAAAATTAATTGTTTGGGTTTTGTTCATGATGCTTGAGGTCAATAACTTTCATTTACTGACATCAACTAGGAGAGCCCCTTAATGGTTCAAATTGAATGCATTTACGAAGACAAATATTATTGTAACAAACTTGAAAGTTTATAGTTGGATTCAGCGACATAGAATCAGGTGATGGGCTAGGCTGTTACGATTATCAATAGTTGGGCATTTTGTAATTTTCCTCAGAGCAAAGTTTGACGGGGGTTTCTTGACTGCTTTACGAACTTCTCGAAGTTCTCTGTATAGTGAGTCATGTGATATACGCGTGTTCTGTTTGTTCCTCCGGTAGATCGAGCGTCTCTTCTTAAACGAGGAGGGAATTCATCGAGGATTTTGCAGGACATATAGCTGAAGAATGGTAGAGGGTCAATTCTGCACCGAGTTGGCTCATTTCATTTCATCGTGAAAACTCACTTGTTTTAGCAGATATTAGGACAGAAAGCCAAAGCAATCGCAGAAGGAATTTATCAAGACAAAACTACGCTGCCGAATGTATTTATTGCATAACATTTGTTCTTTGTCGGTGAAAATACTCTACTCCACATTTTCAAGGCGAAGTGAAAAGAACGACAGAATAAAAGAAATCTGAACCAGAACTGATAGTTTTAGAAATATTTTTTTCTTACTCAGTACGGTGCAGTAAAACGGTGACTAGAGTGTGAGACCATTCTGGTCGAGAAGTACTGATGTCCATCTCTGACAATATTAATATAGGATTTCTCGGAAATTCTGGGAAAATATCAGGATGCTCCAGTATTGGAGGGGTTAGGGGACGATGATTTCCGGTTCGAATACAGCAGCATAGGTGTGAAATTGGGTGTTGTGTATGTGTTACCTTTTCCTTGAATTTAATGATGTTATAACAATTGAAAGGTAATATTATTATACATGGTGATGATATTGATCAAAATGGTAAAGCTAACAAAGTTAATGGCATAATAATAATAATATAAAGATAACTCGTTGGTGGATCTAAAATAGTTGATTATAGCTGAGGAGCCAAAGAAACTGGAACACCTGCCTAATATCGTGTAGGGCCCCCACGAGCACGCAGAAGTGCCGCAACACGACATGGCATGGGCTCAACTAATGTCTGAAGTTGTGCTGGAGGGAATTGACACCATGCATCCTGCAGGGCGGTCCATATATCCATAAGAGTACGAAGGGGTGGAGATCTCTTCTGAACGACACGTTGCAAGGCATCCCAGATATGCCCGATAATGTTCATGGCTGTGGAGTTTGGTGGCCAGCGGAGGCGTTTAAACACAGAAGCGTGTTCCTGTCGGAATGTACAATGGATTTGAATGGATGCAGGTGATAACCCAGAACGAGTACGTACGTGTCACCTTTCAGAGTCGTATCTATACGAGTCAGGGGTCCCATGTCACTACAACTGCACGCGCTCCACACCATTACAGAGCCTCCACCAGCTTGAAAAGTACCCTGCTGACATGCAGGGTCCATGCATTCATTAGATTGTCTCCATATCCGTACACGTCCATCCACTCGGTACAATTGGAAACGAGACTCTTCAGACCAGGCAACATGTTTCCAATCATCAACAGTCCAGTGACGGTGTTGACGTGCCCAGGAGAGGAGTAAAGCTTTATGTCGTGCACTCAGCAAGGGTACAAGAATGGATCTTCGGCTCAGAAAGCCCATGTCGATGATGTTTCGTTGAATGGTTGGCACGCTGACTCTTTTTGATGGGCCAGCATTGAAATCCGCTGCAATGTGCGGAATGGTTGCACTTCTGTCACGCTGAACGATTCTCTTCAGTCGTCATTGGTCCTTTTCTTCCAGGATCTTTTTCCGGCAGCAGCGATGTTGGAGATTTGATGTTTTACCGGATTCCCGATATTCACGGTGCACTCATGAAATGGTCGTTCGGGAAAATCCCTACCTCATCGCTACCTCGGAGATGCTGTGTCCGATCTCTCTTGCGCCGACTACAGCACCACATTGAAACTCACTTACATCATGATAACATGCCACTGTACCAACATTAACTGATCCAACGCCTGCGCCAGACACCTGATGGCTCTGTATTTGCGTACGCATGCCTGTACCAATTTTTTGGCTCTTCCGTGTATGATACAATGGAGTATGTGATAATCGTTTTCATTTTTGTGAGAGAAGAAGAAATGGTGCACTTGATACAAGATTTTATGAAATAATACGTTACTCTGGTCGGCTTCGATCCCGAAGGCACTTCTTAAAACTCAAGAGATAGTTGACGTCCGAAAGTAACTCACGAACAAAACACCCTGGAAGAAGTCTTCAAAACATGTAGCTGGAATTGAAGAATAGTTCGGTTAAGAGATATGCTGAAAGAGGTCTCTTGTTATGCGCAGTCATAAGCTGTGTAACGCAGACAAAGTATTTCTTGTGAACCAAACTGAGACTCTACCAACAGACCTCAAATCTTTACAACTGAGGAATGTGCTAGAGTGTGCTTGTTTCGCATAAAAATTCAACCTATTTCGACGAAGTTTCGCACCGTTGATCTTCGTAAGCCATATGTTAACACTTTCCACCTGGCTATCAACATTTCATCAGATTCCAGGCTACTCGGATATCTGTACTACGGACTGACTACAGTAAACGTATTCCAGACATCCAAAATCCAAAAAAGATGCCATTTTCAGTACCTCGATACCAAAACTGACGCTGGAAGTTTCCCTAAAGAAATATCTAACACAATTTTTTAGGCCATTTTAAACACAGCTTCTCGATATATCACGATCACCTGTGTAATAGTATGTTAGACCACCTCTTAAACGCAATAAAGCAGCGATTTGGGGTGTCATGGATTCTACAATTCATTAGTAGATTTTCGGCGGCATCTGGTATCAGATTTCGAGACACAGGTCACGCGATTCTGTTAAATTACGGACAGGTGGTTTATGGGTGCGGTTACTGATAACGAGAATCTCGGAAACGACGTGGCTTGTCGGATTTTTGCGTGATACTATAGTGAGCATCTATGGAAAGTGGGTAAAGGACGTTGCTACCACAAGTAAGCAACATGGTGTTGGGCGTCCACGCCTCGTCACAGAACGTGGATGACTGTTCTGTAAATCAGGATAAGCGGTGATCTGTGGCACAAGTGTTTCGGAGCACACGAATCTTGGCTGTATTGCGTTCCAAGGGTGGATCAATACGCTATTAAGCAGGGATAATAATGTTTTGGCGCATCAATGTATCTTGGGTTTTAGCATCACATTGATGAGCCCTCGGGTAAAATGATTTTAATTTTTTTTTTTTTTTTTTTTTTTTTTTTTTTTTTTTTTTTTTTTTTTTTTTTTAAATACTGCATGGGGTATGCAAACGTCGCGTCGGTGTGTGCAACCCTACCTACTCTTGATCATCACACAAGATCAAGGTAAATCTTGGACGCAAACATGATGTTTTAGCAGCTAACTCCGCCGCTTCTTCAGTTGTAAACCTATCTGCACTGGTCAAAGGGCCGATTGCTATTTACTCGTAATTTTCTCAGATGCCGCACCCCTCTTTTAACATATTGGTCGCTATATTCGCTTTTTCGTTATTCAGTTTTTTAACATATACTTGCCGAAATATTACTAACGCAGTAGCGATAATTATTCAGTTTGGTGTGAAAGGATCTTTGGCAGAAATACAGTATTTTACAGTTGTAACGTATTTTTAATTTAATTCTCAACTTGATTGTAGCTCCTAACTAATAAGTGCGTAAGTTTAGTGGCACTGGCTGATGCACTCATGTATGTCGTTTGCATTTGCCTGTTAGGTATGAGTGAACTAGAAGTCCACCCAAGCCTGAAAAAAAAACAACATACAGTTGTTAAATTCCTTTCTAAGTGAGAAAGTTGGCAAAATAATTTGCGTCATAATCGTTCATAAATGGATCAACTTAACTTTAGCACTCTGAAAACATAAAAAATCATTCTCAAAGTTAATGTACTCGTACGCTATAGGAAATATCGTACCATTGCATTAAATGAGAAGGAGAGTAAATTAAAAAATAACAGGATGGAAAATATATGTTTTTTGTCACTTTATCAATAATTAATAAATTAAATTCCTTGTAGAAGTTTGATATTAATTAATTTTATGAAAGAAAAATTGAATAATTTATACAAGACATAAACAATGCGTAAATAACTAGCGTAGTGCACTGGATTTTGCATCTTTGTCAACTGAACGTTAATAATTACTAAAGTAAATGGGAATTTGAATTTCAGATTGGAATGATAATATTTGGTGGTGCAAACACTAATAAGCAATCTCATGGATACACAGTAGCTCATTACTAGATAATATAGTTCGGTTGTGTTGTGGCTGATTTGGAAAGGACTGCAACAATAACTGTGAATACACATTGAGCTTCGGAGAAGTTGAATGGTTTTCCAGCAATGAACCAATATGATTTCACATTGAGTCAGAGTGGCCAGTTGGTTTTTCCAAACCTTTCTAGGGATTACACTCTGTAATATTTATTGGCGTGTCGTCGTAAGGGTTACGGACTGCTTTGTGCATGGTATTAATTGAGTGTTGTATCTTTAGTCCACTGGCCTCGATCATAGGGAATCAATGCAATTTGTAAAGTAACTTCGCGTTGTCTGCGTGGTTCCGATGGTTTTTGTTGGGTATGAAAAACGTTTTGTGTCATTATCTGCAAATCCGAAAACGCAATCTTAAACTTTCAGGTATTGAATGTTTATTTTATTTGCAGAGATCCAGTTCAAGGACGAGATCAGTCAAGCGCAGTTATTTTTGTTTTTTTGCTGTCATCAGTCTTTCGACTGGTTTGATGCAATCCTCCATCCCTTCCTATCTTGTGCTAACCTCTTCATCTCTACATATCCCCTACAACCCACGTCCTCAATGATCTGCTTCATATATTCTAATCTCTGTCTTCCTCTACAGTTCTTACCTTCGACTGTTTCCTCCACCAGCAAATTAACTAATCCACTATGTCTCAAAATATGACTTATCAGCTTGTCTCTTCTTTCTGTAAGCTTCTTCCACAAACTTCTATCCACACCCATCATTTCCAAAACTCGTTCATTTCTTACTTTGTCTGTCCACTTAATTTTCAGCATTCTTCTGTAGCACCACATTTCAAGTGCTTCAATTTTCCTCCTTTCCGGTATTCCTAAAGTCCATGTTTCGCTACCGTAAAGTGCTGTGCTCCACATATAGAGTTTTAAAAAGTTTTTTTCTAATTCATAGATCAATATTTGAAACTAAAAGATTTCTCATTTTGATGAAGGCTCTTTTTGCTAGTCCTATTCTGCTTTTAACATCATTCCTGCTTCGGCCATCGGTTGTAATTTTTCTTCCTAAGTAACAGAATTCACTTACTTCTCCAATTGCATTCGATCCTATTTTTATATTTAATCTACTAGTATTGGTATCATTTCTGCTACATTTCATCGCTGTAGTCTTGCTTTTGATTTATATTCAGTCCAAAATCTTCCTTCAGTATTTTGTTAATGCTATTCAGTAATTTCTAAATTTCCTCAACCCTTTCTGCTAACACGACAATGTCATCAGCAAATCGCGCAGTATCTGGACTTGAATGTCTCGATGATGCGTCATGGGGTGCAGGTGCCTATGTTATTCGAGGAGCAGTCCTTGTTATTCTCCACAGCAGAATACTGTTGCTCTACATGGCTTGGTGGTGCTCATACTGCCAAAGCTGACATCCAACGTAACGCTTCCATTAGAATAGTTAGTGATGTCATTAGATCTACCCCAGTATCCTGGCAGCCTGCACTTTGCAACAATTCTCCACCAAACCCGACAACAAAATTAATACTGCTCAGAGAATTGGAAGGAGTGATGGTTAACAACATGATTCCTCTATATAGCGACCTTCTACACCTGTCTACATAGAAGCAGCTAAGCGTAGAAAATAAAAACTATGACTTACATGTAGAGTGCCGAAAGGAGTAGAACGCCAACAGCCCACACAACTGTGAGCTCGTAAAAGATGCGACGACCTGCGTGCCAGGGTTTGACGTGTCTAGACGTCTTTGGTGCCAACTGAATAGATTTCGCACGGGTCAGGAAGTGTGCAATGCAACCGCACTTAAGTGGGTTCTCCATGAAGACGCGCTATGTTAATGTGTATCCAAACTACTGAACACATTGTCATGGAATGTCCAGATTGTTTATGTGGAGTCTTTCTCACTCTTCATCAAGCTGAACCAGCTGCCAGAACATGGCTGAAATACCTTATTATAATTATTTAACTAACTCGTATTTTTTTTTAATTTGGAAAAGATACTAATAATAATCACAATAATAATAACAATGCCTCACCACACATAGTTGGTGAGTGGAAACGTTCGGAAGAACGCTGGTTCAAATCCCCGTCTGGCCATAAAGATTTTCTTTCTCCAAAATCACTTCAGGCCTGTTGTGACGAAATTTTCACTGTTTGTGATTTTATGATTTGACTTAAAAATCTTTACCGATAATTTCGTATATTAATAGCTTCCCATACAGGTATCTGAAAATGTATTTTTTTTTCCGGTAACTGTTACGAGGATTTTATATTACCGAACAGACATAAAATCCTAACCTAATTCGACATCTATACTGAGTGTGTTAATTAATTTATCTCATGTTATTTGTAATAAGAAAACGTTTCACTACGCCAATTAAAAAGATTTAATTTTTGAGGTTCAACTACACGAAAATGTGATATTATATTTACGGCAAATGTTACAAAGATACCATACAAACCTACGAGAGAGCCCTGACCAAAGTTTTTGAAGTTACCCAAAATCAATAACAAAGGAAACTTCTTACGTAGTTATTTTTTCCTTTTTCGAGTTAATAAATGCTACTCGCAAAAAACAAAAAAAAAAAAACAACAACCGTGTGTGAGTTAGTATACCCAACTAAGTCCGCTTGGATGAAGCTGCTAGTTTATAAACAAATCTCTGACGTGGGAAAACGTCATGTCGATGTTTCAGAACACAGTGTCAGAACTTGCATTTGAGGTGGCGATTGCAAAACATTAAAGTTTCAAAAGGGTGGTGACCGGAAAATGTTACGCGCTCCCACTGAACAGTGGTTTCACGACGGCGACCTTCTAAAAAAAAATTGCTAAGTGCGTCTGTGCGTGGGTCGTGGGCGACTGCATAGCGCGTGCTAGAAACGGGTTTAGCGTCGAAGGTATTTCGAGCGAGCGTCGCGGTACAAAAGACTCGGTGCATCATTAGCGTAGGGTGACGAGTGGCGGCGCCGTTGTGGGATGCGGGGGCGTTTGATGATCCCCGACTGGGAGCCCATTGGGCCGGAAGACATTGCGGGCCCGGTCTCTAATAACGACTTGTGTCGGCCCGCCTACAAACACACCGGACGGCGTCTCTCCCTTCTTTCGTCCCTCCTCCAGGTACGGCGCCGTGTTCAACCGACCAAACACGTACGGTAATTAAGTACCGCGAGTTCGCTCGCCACCTCTCGAACTCAGCCGCGGAGTGGCTGGAAGTCGGTACGTACAGAGAAAGAAAAAGAGGTGGAGAGGGAAGGAGGAAAAGAGTATAGGAGGGAGGAAAATAAGACCGGAAAACGCTTTGAAAGTTGGCTCGGTGCTCGAAAAAAAACCCTCTTGCCGCCCACGCCGCGGTGGGTTCTCTCGGCGGAAGGATTTCGTCGTCGCAAGCGTCCGTCATTCCAAAGACTGCGGTGGCTTTGTTAATTTGGTAATTCACTAAGCAGTGGCGCTCTTTGAAAACCGGGACCGGCGCCGGAGAGGTAGCAGTAATTGGATTCCCTTTGCGCATACTTGTTGAGGCTGTGCAGTCGTCCAGCGCCGCAGCGGCCGCTCCGTGAACCAGCGTGGTGGGTGTGCACGCACAGTAGATGCGAAGCACTGCTGGAGCACACGATACACACGATAGCTACAAAGATTGTTTCTTGTTATATGCGGTATCGCAATGTATTAAATTAAACTTCATCTTTTAACAACTATTTTTATTAATTATTTTTTCCCATACGCGTTTCGCTCTGATGATATGGGGCATCGTCAGTGGAAACTTGACAGTATCAGTTACATGTCGGTCAGGAGCATGCCGGTTTTGCACATTCATTTATCCGGGATTAATGCTGCGGTTGAATATGCTGCCTGCTTTGTATATTACGATTCATATCACAGAAACCAGCAGAAACCAACTCTGTGTAATCAAACAAGTAACAAAACAGAATTGAATACCATAAAAGAAACAACCAAGAAAAATTAATACAAAACACACATAGTTGATGTATTAAATAAAACGATAAAAAATAACCATTTCAATAACAAAAGCACGAACACTACAACAACACTAACACCTGAAATCATACAAACATCCATCAACAATGAATGCAACAAAAATAAGTGGTATACTGTGACACACTCAAACAAACGCGCGCGCGCACACACAGGGTAACAAATATGTTTAAAAAACAAGGGATAAATACTGCACTCAAAATAGATAACTCAATACACAAACAAAACAGAACTCAAGCAAATACAAACAAAAAACAGGCATTTACCAACTGACATGTGAGGAATGTGATCCACTATATATCGGCCAAAGAAGAAGATACGTAGCATTAAAGTGCAGTAACTACTCCACCATACCGAACATCCTTTCGACAACAACCATTCCCCCACAAACATAAACATAGACATGAGAATCTAAACAGTCATTAACACCAAATACAACATTCTCACGTTACAAGAAAACTATAAAATACAAAAGGTTAATAGCGCCAGGAAAACAAGTACTGAATGAACACATAAACTTACTCAAATTAATAAACAAAAACAACGCACACAAAACAAAACAAATTACACAATTTCCACCAACACACCAAACAATAAATTAACTCACTACATTCTTGTTTTGCTATTGTACACATAGAAATACGCAATGAAAAAATTTAAAAAATGCAATCATTTCCGACTACAAACATCAAACTCCCACTAACAACACACGCTCTACAAACATCACTGGAAAACAATTAAACGATAACAACGCCCAAAAGCTACTTGCTTTCGATTACGCGGAGTGTCAGATATAAAAAGTCCAGCAAAGTGAAACCTATATCCACGCGAACATACCTTAAATAGTGACATGTTGGTTGAAGACAAGGGGTAGCAACTACAAAATCTGACAACAGAAATGTGACTGCAAGTAACCTATTATACCATATTCAAATATCGTTCTGGAGGCTCAGTCGTTAAGGTGTCAAACTGGAGATCAAAAGCCGCCGGTTTGAATCCCTGTCTCCGCCGGGATATTCGTAAGCCCTTAGTCCGACCTTAACCTCTGGCCCAGCTTGCTGTGTAATGTGAAGTACGTCATAACGTTTCCGTGGTTCTGATTCCACGTTGAGCTGTAGGTCACCTCTAGGACTAACAACGCTAGTTGCAACACGGAAATGTGCACATTAAAAGCAATTTAAAGCCAAACGAATGCTTAATGTGGTCCTAGTTGGCCCAAACGAACATAAATGCAAACATTCTTTTATTTTATTTTTTGCTCGACGAGGTCATTAGAGCGGGAAAGGAACAAGAAGGAATTCAGCCATGTCCTTTCGGAGCAACCATTCCGGCATGTGATTTGTGAAAAACATAGAAAACCCAAATCTGGATGGCCAGACGGGGATTCGAACCCGCCTCCTCCCGAATGCGAGGCCAGAGCTTTACCTCTCACTCATCACGCTCGGTTACACAAATAGCATATAAAATTTTAATAGCAATAAAATTAAGAAAAACCTATGTGTAAAATTATAATATTGTCACGTAGTAAACCAAATTCAGAATCCTAGGGCGTAGCGGGGTCGTAGACGAAACACTCACTTTAAGGCAACGAAACTTTATTAACAGTTGGCACAGTACAGAAGCACGGAGCGAACTGACTCAGGCTAGAAAGGAGTATCGCTTATATAATGATGAAGAACAGTCTAGAACATTTTTTTTTTTTTTTTTTTAATTTCATTCGGCAACGGAGGCCATACAGCCAGCTCAATGTGTATTTTTTCCAATGTATGGACGCCACAGGACGGACAGGACATTCACACAGCACACAACACATAACATCCATGCCCGCGGCCGGATTCGAACCGGCGGCCTTCGGCACTCTAGCCCCTACGCTACCGAGGCCGGCGTCTAGAACATTAACACTAGTAACAACAAGAATATTCCAGAACAGTTTACACAAAGTTAAGAAATTAAAATTTTACAGCACTTAATGGATTCGAACCCACGACCTTTAGTTCAACAGTCTCTTAGCGTAACCACTACGCTACGATAGTCTTTCTTTCTTCGTGGCCTGATCCACTTGATGTGCGACAATATGCATACTTTACAGAAAACTAAATCCCTGAAGATACCTCGACGAGAGGCCAAACACGTCTGTAAATAAATAGAACCCTCAGAAAGTTGCATTTGCCTACTTATTAAGTAAGAATCATTATTATAATAAGCAACTTCAGAAGGAATGGCCAACAATAATCGCAAATTTCATCTGTCGTTTCGTTTTAAGTTTAGTCTAAATTCTTTTCTGAATGTATTATTAATTTCATGTGGGATATTTAGTGTATCATCACAGTCAGCAGTAAGCAAACCATGGATGCTGTTGTCCTAGAATTTTAGTTCTTTAATTAATTTTTTCGTCTGGCTCCTTCGAATCTCTTCCTTCGTACGCACGTACCGGGTGTGGATAAGTTCTTGGAAGTGAGAGAAAAAAAAAAGGAATTGTACTAAAGCGTTTGGTGCCAAGCGGTTTGAAAACGGCCAAAATTTAGAAAGAAATTCTAGATCTTCCTCAAATGAAATGTAATAGAATCAACTCCTCCGGTCTCAATCTATGGACGTGAGTGACCAAGCGAGCTACTGTAGCGCAACAGTCTCACAAATTAATACATAAAATCATACAAATAATTATTCGCACTTAATTATGTTTATATCTTTTTTGTATTCTCTGTCATATATTTAGATGGACCTTACTCTTAGGGTATGATTAGTTGTTATGGTCACGACATACAGATATGGACGGAAGAACGCTAGCTTATAATCAAGTAAATCTGGGTTACAAGAGCACAATATAGTTACGATAAAAACACCGGTTCCGCATTTTAAAATGAACACGCCGTCGTCAGAATGAATTTAAAAAAAGTGACGTGAAACGTTAATTTCGTTACATTCACTGCCGATGAAGAACTTTCATTCTTCGAACGCCAAAAAATATCTTTTCCCCGGATGTAGTACAGTGATGGAATAAAATAAAGAACAATATTTAAGTCATCTTGTCTAAGTACAAAATCATAAATACGACGGTACAACCATAGCTTATTCGTGATTTTACGCCATTAATCACCGAGATGATTGTTACGTTACTTCACATCTTAAGGTATAACGGATTCACTTGTGCCGCACTGGCTATAATGAATGGAAAGGCTGTCTTCCGTTCCTAATGACTGTTGTAGCAGAATCTCACCGCAAGTAGCCCAGGCGGACGACAAGCATCTGGCTATCTCTGCAGGAGGGGCGGACCGCATCCTCTGCTGCATTTATGGATGAGAGTCCAGGCCCGTTCTTTAAGAGATTAACAGATCCACTACTCTTCTCCTTTCTCCCGGTCGCGCGCAATAGATAAGGAGTGACGGTGAGGGTGGAGGGAGATATACTGCCTTGGCGTGGGCGCCGCGGTGGCCGGCCGCTTAGCAATTTCATTGGCCACCCGTCTCCAGTTGTATCGAACAGGTGGGGCGAGCTCAACAACACAGCCAGCGTGACCGGAACACAGGTAATAGGCCCCGCCTGTCCAACTTCGGCACAACTTTTTCCTTTCTCTATCCTTGATATGAGTCTCGAGTAAGATTTCTTAATATTTTCTCTACATAACCCCCTACTTCACTTTGTAAGATGGTGTTTACCTGTTAAATTGAAACTTGTAATGCTTTTATTTTGGTTTAAATCAATAAGGGATTCAAACCTCATCGACAGGAAGAGATTTCTTCACAGAGAACGGGCTTTATATTATCCAGACGTGGCAAATTACACTTTTTTTCATTTTTCGAGCTGAAGATGTTGTAAAGAGATACGCAGCGAACTTGGTGGCTGAGCGATAACATTTGGTCCTGGCATTCGAGAGGACGTGGGTTCAAATCCCCGTCCCACTGTCTCTGCTTTCGGTTTTACTTGATTTCCCGAAATCACTCTAAGCGATTGCCGAGACGATTCCTTCGAAAGGTTATGGCTGAATTCCTTTTCGGCCTTTTCCCTCTATTCTCACCTGGTAATAATGAACTCGATGTGGAAGAGTCGTAAAGATCAAAACGGGAAGGAAAAAATGATCCTTTGAAAGATGGCTACATGGAATGCTTAGATAAAGATTTAATTGGGTAATATGCTTGGGAAAAACATGTATACGCTTGATTAGCGTAGAAAGAAGGATTTATGTATATAAAAAAAACCCATACGGATTGATCAACTAAACCATTGATTTTGGAGAGTCATGGAAAGCTGAAGTCTAGACAACTGCAAGGGTAACCGAAATCGGGTTGTTCGAATGACGAATCCAAACTTTATTTTTTATTAGTTTAATGATCAGATTTGGAGCTTTGGTTTTACCACCGTATGCCATTGCTGACGCCAAACACTTTATTTTTACTGCCAGGTCGTACTTCATACTAACTGAGGAAGTGTTTTCATGTATTCGAAATGTGTCACTATGTTCTGTGTGTCATAAGTCTATTTTTTGTTTATGAAATGTGCAATTTATGACATGGAGATTCGGGAACTTTCCGGCATTCGTCTTGATGGCTGTGGAAAACCACCTAAAAACCAGTCAGGACGGTTGGTTCGCAGGGGCATTGGGTCGAGCGAAGCCCCATATTACCTCTCAGATCTGGCTGGCTGGTTATCATTCGTTCTTGACTGGTAATGTATAAATGAAGTAGTATAATAATTCTGTGTTTTAAAAAGTGAAAATATGTCACCTGACTTTCTCATTCTGAATACAATTCCATGGAATGAGAGTGTGTGAACTATGAAAATTTGTAAACGATGTACAGTGTTAAAAGAAACCATCAAAATGCTATGAAACGCGTGTGTATATTACATATTGTCAGAAGTTCCGTTCTCCATCCACGACTCCAGCCTCAGATGGTGAAGTGAGCAGTGAATGCGATGGAAATGATACATTGACAGAGTTGATACTTGATCAACGACCAATCACCAGCGTCATTAAAACAGCTTTGCAACTGAAATCCCGATCACTATTTCAACTGCGACAAACAACCACTGGGGTCAGAAAAACAAACATAACGCTCTCATCACGCCTCTCTTTCCGGAATTTATGGACAGCGAAATTTAAATACATAATTCACAATGGCGTATCGAAGCGGATGAGTTCTTGTTTGCCGTGGCGGCTTCAATCACGGGATAGCGTGCCCGACGCAATCACTCGACATTGGTACATAATGCATTTAACCGGACGGCGAGCGCTGTGGCCGCGCCTGTGAACTGGCAAACCGCACGGCGCGTGACGGCGTGCCCGCCAGCGGATGAATAGTTTATTGCGACCAGTTATTAACTAATGTATTTAATGTGCATGTTTTAAGCGGTGTCCTAAATGGAATTTATGGAAACTTGATTACGATACTGGCTGAATGGCTCTCTGCGGCCGTTTGTGCTGACAGTGCGGATTATTAATTTAGAGAACTCCAGTGGTCGTTTGGTATGACTGAACACAGGTACTAGTCCATCCGCGTCAGCGATACTGACTCAAGAATTCTGACGTATTTTTTTAGTTGTCCGGTTATTAGCTAACACAAGTTATGTTGCCTGTATTTGTGCCATTAGGGAACACTACGTGCATAGCTAAAAAAAAAAAAAAAAAAAAAAAAAAAAAAAATTAGCAACGTCTACGTCATTTTTGCCAAGCGTTTTCAGTACACTGATTGTATATTAGACGTTTAGTAACAGATAATCAGAAAAATTTGAAGAAAAATATTTTTACGGCATATTTGTTTTCAGACTCATGGACTACTCCATTATGTGATACTCATGGCAGTGTTGTTTGGCGTTGCAATAAGGTAGATAGCGTGGACGTTATTGTTCTTAGATATTTCCTCTATCTGTCAGTGTGGAGTGAAATAGTTACTCGTCATCATCTTGCGGTAGCTGTAGTTCTTCCTAGGGCTCCAATACATCATTTTTCTCTTGTCTTGGTCACCGCATATTTTTAGCCAAGGGATAGCTCTTTTCAATTCTAAATGAACCATTTAATGTTCTGTCTCTGACACCCACAAAATGCATTGACATGGAGGCTGTCTTAAAAATGATCGCCTTTCTTTGGAGCTGGATGAAATGAGAGGAGAAAAGAGAGTGATGGGAGTGTATAAGGTTGTAATGTCTCCCTTTCAATAATTTAAAGGAAAGAGTTTTAATCAGACATTACTCGGAGGTTTCTGCGATCTAAAGTCAGTAAGGGTGGGCGCCAGGTTTTAAGCATAGTTTCTTATCTTAAAGGAAAGCGCCTGCCGAAACAAAAACAAAAAAATGGTTGATCACAGAATTTTTTTTACTTATGGATTTACGCCTCGTCGACGTCGAGGTCATTAGAGGCGGGATGAGACTGGGGACAAGGAACGGGAAGGAATTCGTTGATGGCCCCTTTGGAGGAAGCATCCCAGCATTCGCTTGGAGTGATTTGGGGAAACCCAAATCTGGATGCCCAGACGGGGATTCGAACCGGCGTCCTCCCGAATGCGAGACCAGAGCGTTAACCGCTCGCCCACCACGCTCGGTATGATCACAGAGTCCACACTACAAGCTGTAATTAACTCAATAACGTAGGGATGGATGGTGATTAAAAACAGAGTTCACAATGAAACATGTAATTTACTTTTAATCACAATCTGGTCAGTGAAAATTAGTGCGCAGATAAACAATGTTTTGTGGATTTAGATTTGAGCAAGAGAGTTATCTCAGGGGGTTTACTGGGCTGGACGTGAGTGCAAGTGTCTCTTCCTTTCATGGTGGCTAATTACCCAAGATTGCGTGCTGTCGGAGGATCGAGGTGCAGAGCGTCTACTGGGCGGCCGGCGGCAGCGCTGCCCAGCGTGGTGCAGCGGTCCGTCCCCTCTGGCGCCGTCGACCGCAATCCCTTGTTCCCGCGTCGCTTCTCCACAACAGAAGCCTTCAACCTCTCCAGCCAATGGGAGCCAAAAACGCTCAGCCACCCGCCTATTGGTGACCGTACTCGGAATAAACAAAATAAAACATAACGGAGATTAGATCACGTTTTGCTCACAGGTGCCGTCACTATGCTGCGTGGGTCCACACCTCAAATTTTTTCTTGGTGTCTCACCGTCCCTGTTAAGGCACATTCCCACGATCCCTTGTAACGAAGGCGAGACGAGACGGGACCTCATTAGCCGAAGTGTAGGGACGACCGCGCACCGCTGGTTAGTCCTTGCTTAACTGGCCGCCACCTCCCCACCACGTTGCCTAGTGTCGTTTGGCACAGAGCACTTTACAGAAACAGAAGGGGTGCGCACCGCTGCTGCAAACCGATGGCAACAGCGCACTGCTACACACGCCTGTGATGTTTACCGACACAGAGTGGGTAGCTGCGTCTCATCTCCGCTAGCAGAGGTTGCCCTGTTCCCATGGCGTGTGGTCGAGTATTCGTCCCGTCGTCTCGTCTCGCCTTCGGTACAAGGGATCGTGGGAACGGGCCTTTATAACACGACACATTTCACCCCACGAAGCAGCCCTCAGTGGTCTAGCAAAAAACCACACCACATTGCCTGGCTTTCTGCTCCGCGTATCAGATCTCTCAGGGCACTACAAGGTGTAGACTGGCGATGAGACTTGGGTGGATGTTGGTAGAAGAATTAGGAGCAGTATGTGAAAGGGAAGAGAAGATCATAACCACAAGATGGTGTTTGCCTTCAGGAGTAAGAAAGTGATGAAAACATTCTTTTTTGCAGCTAAGGGTGTCAGGGAAGAATATTCTACAAAGTGAAATACCGAAAAATTTATTAAAAACGCTTAAAAACATTAAATTTAAAATTCCTTAAAGCCAGAAGTAGGTGGGTTCTGAAATTGCATTCAAAGAATTTTAGATTAAAAAGGGATTATGAAATGGTAGAATAATTCTGTGGGGAAAATACTATCGGAGCATATGCTCCCTCACCGTTGAATTCTAGTAAATTGAAGCTATCAATAAAGCTTTGAAGTTACAAGACAGCCTAGTGCTTTTGATCCCCTGATAATAAATCAAGAATTGTATGACACTGTATGAAGATTATGTCTTATAACTAAATATCCATATGTTATGCTGTATTTGAGTTGGTGATCCGCGATGCAAAATCCTTACTAGTTGTTTATGAAAGAACTTCTTTTATGACACTGTTTAAAAGTAATTTTTTGTTGTTAGTTTCTTAGGATGTAATGTGTAAATCGTAGTACAGATATTGAAATATTGCTAATAATCATTTCAGATGCCAGTTAATAAGTTAAATTATCCCAAGATAATTATTTGATGGAAATCACAAACTATTTTCTACTGAAATTATTGTTATTATTTTAGGAATTCGAGGTCATGAACACTATAAACTAATATATGTTACTGAATCCTTCTTCAATAGTTATTTGATGAGTAATTATAGAAAGAATAATTAGAAACTTCTTTTGTACCAATTTAACTTGCAAATTGTCACCAGCTTGTGTTCGTTGTAATATACGTACTCTGGCTGTAAGCATCCTCGTTTACTGTCTCTAGAGAGTTTAAACTCCTTGCACTTATACGACTTTTTACTGGGTTGTTATATTTCCCAAATTAGTTAGAAAATATTTTAATAAATATTCTGATTCACTTGTATTACTAGTGTACTTCACACACAGGTAACAGATTTTTACACCGATGTAAACTTTCATGCCTAGTAAAATCCGGAAATGCTGGGATAGAATTATAGTTCTTCCACAGCTAACCCCGGCATTAACTAATGGTGATTTCTGAACGAATGTGTATCGCTCTCCTTAACGTTTATCCCGGTTTCGTTGCACGATTGTTTGTAAAGGTGTGCTAGTTGAGAGAAAAAAAATATTAATCGTTATCGTTGAGAACATGCAAGTATCAGCGTTATGTTATACGACGACACATTAACACCATTAAAAAAAAATTAAATATTCACTGAAGTTCTCGGTCAAAAGGCGAAACGCGTACAATATTAAATCATTCCAAAAGAAAACAGTTATATTGGCGTTACTAACAACAGTTAATGTCAATTAAGCTGTTACCTAGAGACGATTTCAAATTCTATTTCGACTCATAAGTCTAAGAGGCAAAATGATTTCATGATTGAACTGACTGATGATGAATGTCAGAAGAACTACCTGCGACAATAGTGCAGCCGAGCTTTAATAATTACCTTTTAATTCAACTACAATTGGCTGAACAGGAAAAATATTGTTCTACAGCGGTGAATTGTTTGCTCTTGAGTAGTCAGAGCAATCGTTGCGCATTCTCTGCTGTTTGGGATGTGGAGAGCGTGTTGGAGCCCAAACGAGGCTGGCAGATTCGTGGGCTGTCCCCATTTACAAGTCGACCGCTGCACACGGATTACCTCCGAGGCCGGAAACGCTGATTAGATGCTAATTCTTAAAACACTCTGCGGCCGCACAAAGTACGGACCAACTTGGGACCCACGGGCGGAAACGAAGGTAGGGAAAAGTTGTGGGGCAGCAAATCGTGGGCCGCGACAGAAATGAATTTGCATTCGTTAGTCCCTGACTTGTCGGAAATCCTGTTTACTGAAGATTTCTTCAGCCAGAGTGGGTGACTTCGTTGCATTCAATTACATTCTGACGAACAGTTCTTCGCTGTAATCATAACTGGCTTCTAAGCCAGTCAAAAATGTTTTGGCAGTTAATTTCTTCGCAGTTGGTTTTTAAAAAAAGAATTGTTATTGAATAACGCTAGTGACACTGATTTTGTAATGTTGTACACATTTATGTTGAACCAAGTTGTATTGTATAATCCCCTTCATAATTAACAGGTTGATTTAAGCGAAATGCATAATTTTCTTTATGTTTGATTCCAAATTTTAACTTAATGATAAAAATATCGAACCACTACAGAAGCATGAATAAGTTACCTAAATTCTAACCTTGCTATATTAGGCACATGAGTCGACAGAGAATGCAGTGAAAAATCTATATCATCCAATATAAATTAGCAAAAGCAATACATAATTAATATGTAGATTTAAACGAAATACCTACTCTTCTTTATAGTTGGTTTGCATTATTAATTTCAAACCGTTACTGATAGAACAAAGCTAACCTTTGGTCATAAGTTTCTATAGTAGCGTTATCCCCGAAGAAGGATGGCCGCATGACGTCAAAACATTACAGACACAATGGCGAAGGCGGCCTTTTATTAGTATTGATGAATACTTCCATTAAACGGGAGAACAGATGATAATGCTTCACGGAATATTCCCCGAGATCTTTTCCAATTACTAGTTTCATCTCTTTTTTCGGTCACCATCCATCTTTTCTTATTTACATAAATTTGGTCTTTTGTAAAAATTGCTACTATTCCACAGAAATTTTTGTATTTTGTCTTACTCTGCTTACGAACATTCTTATTGTTCCACCTACTACCTGTCAAATCGCTAGTTTATTGTCAGTATAATTGCCATCTCATATGTCAAAAACTAGAAACTTTAATTGTTTACTTGTTTGATGTTAGTGTTGTAAACAGTTATGTCTGTTAGAAGCACAACTGAACTATCAAAATGCACGCCTTCTGCTTTCGTTTAGGGTTTTATGATTCATCAACGTCCAAGTGATGAAATGGGGAGGACTAATGGGCAAAGCACGGATAGGAATTCTGCTATGTCCTTTTGAAGGAACCAACTCGTCCCGAACATCAGGGAAACCAGTGAAAAGCGATATCTGGGTGGTTGAACGGGGATTCGATCCCGCGTCCTTCTGAACGTCATGCCTGAGCGTTATCACTCATGCACCAGACTCGATTTCGGAGTTATATTTTTTGTGTGAATGATGGCTTCCCCGGCGTGTCACTGAAACAATCTTCTCGCGTTCGCTGCCGAATTGTGTTGAAAGACGAGCTTTCGGCGACGTACTCTGCCACCAGCATCAGACGGCAGCAGAGTACGTCGCCGAAAGCTCGTCTTCCATCAACACAATCCGGCAGCGAACCCACGAAGATTGTATTTCATTACATTTTTTCACAGTACACTTTTAGTCCCAAGACATTAAACTTAGTTGCAATAAAAGGGTTCCCGTCTCCAGTCTGGCCGAGAGCATGGGTGATTTGAATTAAATGTGTTCGTTCTTGTCGTCCGTACTAGCCGAAACACTGTTACTTAAGGCAAGATACTTTAAGGCAAAAATAGATTCATTTGTGACTTCCCGTACATCAATATTTTTTAATAAATAATAATTTAGCTTATTTATAAACATTAATTTGTTTAGCCATATCATTCAATCTGATGAGTCCATGACAAAGAGAATATTTTTCTAACAGTAAATACTTTTAATAAACAATTTCACAAATCGAAATTCAGCGAATGGTAAGAATTTTCTAATTTCTTACAGCAAAGACGAATAAAGTAGAAATTTAATTTTAATTTAGGGTCAAATGAGATGTCTGCTATGCGCTTTTCAGTAATAAATAAACATTTATTTTTGATGTTTCACTTAAGCTTTGATAAATTTCATCCACCAAGCGAACAAAACTAGTATAAAACAACAAATAAAGCAATATGAAGTAAAGAATATAAAAACCTAAGAAAATTAATTTTCATTTAATAGAAAAACGTTTAAAAAATTATTTCAAATAAAATAATAAACTCTTTTTATGTCAGAGTATTTTAAATACAAAATGAAAATAGGTAGTTTGTATTTGCATTTCAAATAATGCACATCTCAGGATGCAACTCATTGATAAAGACTAAATTCTGCCTATTAAAATATACGTGCTGTCACACATTCCACACAAGAGGTCTGAGACACCGTTAGTGTTTCAGCGCAAAATGCCATGAGACTGATGATGGCTAAAGGTCGTGTAATCGAAACTTTCTGTTCTATTTTCACAATAACATCCGATGGTTTAACGATGAAAATGCAATAAGAACCTTAATAATGAAATATTTCTCAACGATGTACATTCTGTAACGTATTTTACTGATTCGATTATGTACAGCTATCTAGGGGAAAAAAAGAGTATTGGAGGGAATATTTTGACTGTGCATTTGTTCGATTACCAGTGTTTTTAATCTTTATTGAAGAAATAATAAAAGCTCTAATTGGTGTTTTTAGTAGTTAAAAGATTGTTATACAGAGATGATAACGAAGGCTTAGTGTCTATGTCTTAGCAGGTGGTGCAGCGTTGATTTATTCAGTAGTGATATTGAAGGATCAAGTTAGAAAGCGAAGAATAAAGCATTTATTTTTAACACTCCGAATTAGCGTCTTTCAGAAAGACAAAGCAACAATTTTCAGAGATTTCTACATGAGATCGGAAGCGTTTTACACACTTTCTTTATTATTTTAAGAATGCGCCACTGCACAGAACTAATCCATTGAGGTAATTCCGATTTGTGGTGGGTAGCCTGGTCTGAAAGTACAGAATTTACTTGAGGCAGAGCTTATCAGATCTGGGAACACGATCTCGTGCGACCCAATCTGGTGCGTCGTGGTGGGCAGGTTCACCGCCCCCCAGCCGCAGTGACGATAATAGGATCCGCCGGGCGATCCGAGGGCTGTCTCACTGCATTGAGCCCTTGGACCAGTCCCTAGGGATGTAGAGACGCTGATCACTGCGAACATGACGCCGATGGAGGGTAAGGACTGAATAGCAATACCTGATATCGTTAGACTGTTTTTGATACTGTTGCTGCTAATGAGTTGATGTAATATTTAGAAAAGTTCGAGATGGGCAGGTAGTAAACTAATTGGATCCAGCATTAACACTTGGGGGGGGGGGGACGAAGAAGCGGTGTCAAAGTCATGGCAACTAACGCAAATGTTACAGAGATGAAATTTCGTGAGTAGCTTTTCTCAAGATATTGCTTTTTAGGAGGCCAGATGCTCTCTTAAAAACAAAGAAATAGTACTACCCTCCTTAGCTAGGAATCAAGTGGAGTTAGTCTGCTTAAGGGGACACAATATCGGATTTTAGGTGAAAAAATCGATTTTCGTTTTATTGGCTTATTACATTCGGCCAAGTATCTTCTTTAAAATGACGTATCATACATGGCTCTACTAGAATTATAACTATTTTATTTTATAGATTTGTGAGATCGGGTATTGCGCTTTTGTTATACACTTCTCTTATGGCTGACCATAAACTTTTTGCAGAATATTCATGTGACATGAATTCAAATATCTCGCTATATGAGCACAGACTAAGGCATGCGGAATATATAATCAAGACATTAGTGAAAAAAGCAAGACTGGTGCGGAGGAGTGCCAAAAGAAGACTTGAAGATGATTATGAAGACTGTGAAGGGGATATTAACTATGGATCAGGAATGTTTTAATCTTCTTTCTCCGTTTCCCGTAAGTTTACTTTTTACTTCTTCTTGGAACATTATCACAGGAACTGGTGAACCTAGAAGTCTAAAATTTTTATGACATAGTCACATGGATTTATTTTACACACTGAAACAATGATTTTTTTAAATAAATTAATTACAAAAGATTTAGAGGTGATAATATAGTGAAAAGTGAAGGAAAATTACTTTAAGGTAAATATAAAATTTCTCTGTTAATAAATACTTTGCCAAAAAAACTGTTGTTTCGGTATTGTTACAATATATCAATGCACATAAAGTAAAAATTCTATCTCTCTAGCACCAGCAGTTTGCGAGAAAGTGTTCCCTATAGTAGGCATAATTTAACATTGAGGGGATAGGCGATTCCGTATCCCCTTAAATAACTAAAGGATTAATAGTTTACGAATGATTAAATATGTTTGAACAGATTAATAGCCTACTGATAAACACTAAAATCGTTTATGGGTTTGAGAAATTAAAATAAAAAATATTTTCAAAGTTGAAAGAAAAATATTCTTTATTAACCTGTCAATGAGAAAATTGTTTATCCACATACATCTATATGCGGCTGAAGAGAAGAAACAAGGCTTTGAACTTTTAATATATAAATTGCTGCAAGACATTCTATGCAGATGTTTTTAGAATAGCATATCAATTTTCTAGAAATATTTCGGTGTGACACAACCAAAAATCTTTCTAAACATACTCTCACCGACGCTATATGGAAGACAAAACTAGTAGATAATATCGGAGAGCTATTTTATATCAAAAATGGTGTCGTACAAAGTGATGGAATTTCTTTATTCCTCTTCAAATTTATTTTGGATAAGCTCATTCGAGAAAAGAGGAAAGGTTTGGATTGGTTCCTAAATTCGTAGGGACAAATATGGTATGTCTGACCTTCACAGATGACATCTTTTTTAAAACCAACAGTATCACTTCAGCGATTATAAAGCTTAAACGACTGACAGAAATAGCTTACAAAGGCTAAATGTTTACATTGATTTGAAATATATATATATATATACTACATGACAGATCTGAGTGATGGAGCAGACTAAAGATAAAATTGGATACGAAAAAAAATTTATATGCCCGGGTGAGCTGATTCAGCAGAATGAAGTAAAACAGGAATTAATGCTAGAATCCGCAAAGGTTAACTGTGTGTGCCAGTTGTCGAAGAACTTCTATGACATGAATATTTGAGCTACAACACCGCTGTTAAACCAAAAAGAATTTTGGAGAAGTTGGTTATCAGTCTTCATTTGAAAATTAACTATTTCTTGATGAGACCACGCAGGATATTAAGAAACATTCAATGCAGAAGGTGGGTTGGTGGGAAGATATAATACATTCAAGATAAAATCAGGAAATATGCAACAAGGTTAAACACATAACATCAATAATTAGGAAGAAAAGCTCGCTGTGTTTTGGATACATTTTCCGGACTGACCAAGTGACTGAGAATATCTGCAATTTCATCTCGCGAAAGGTGACAAGATGGATGATAAAATCAAAGAAAGATATGAATTTAGAAGGTTGATCACTAGCCACCAGCGTTTTGAGCTGGATCGGTTACCGAGTAACTGTAAAGGAACCCACTCAGAATATCTAAAGAGGGTACGAAACAATAGCAGGATGTAAATGCTGGAACACGATCGAGATTTGAACGCAAAAAAAAAATGAGATAATTTTTTACCACTCAGTTCATATTGGGTTACCTCGACGGAAAATCAGAACTTGGCAACTACATACCAAACTCGAGAGTTAAAGGTGGAAAATAAAAAAAAACAATCTTGTTACATTACTGAAGGTGGAACTATGAGAAATTTGAAGCAAGGAATACCAAAAAAATATGCAAGATACCAAACTTTGTGTCTTGAGGATTTCAATGAAAAAACAGTGGTAAGTTATCAATATAAATAATTGGGTGGCAATTCGCTGTTAGTAGATTAAAAGCAAAACTGAAGAAATTTCGTCAAAAACATTTAGTTGTAATGCGGAAACGGCAAAATTAAGCATCCCAGGAACAAGATGTTAATAAACGTAGATACTCAAGAAGGCAAGAAAACACCAGCTTAGCTCGTATTTTGATTTGGTAGCTGCGTTTTCATCGCATGGAATTGCAAATATATTCACAAGAAATCGTTACGGGCTGAATCATTAACCAACTAGCAGCATTAAATTTAAATTAGAGTTTGATGAACAGATGGTATTTCAGTCCAAGCGTTCCCAGAGAATGCAAATGAAATGCACCGTTTCTGTCAGACGTTTGTTCTAACTCGTTGCAGGCAAAAAAAGTTTATATCTGCTCAAAAATAGCGCCGAAGATTCCAGTCAAGAAAGGTAGAATGGAAACCTTTAGTTGCGTTCAGAACAATCTGCTGATATGAGAGAATTCAGTGTTATCTCAAATTCTGCAGAGCTCTATTTAATTCTAATCAGCAAGCATTTTGTAATACTCTTTCTCTCGTGAAACGCGACTATAGAACATTCAGCAAGAATTTGAGAAATTGCAGGCTCGGATTTTAATAAAATAAGAGTGCACATGGTTGTGATTCTGATGCGACCTTTCGGAATTGCTTCCTTTTTTTTTTAACTGCTTAACGTCTCTTAACAGCGAGGTCTTCAGAGACGGGAAAGGATGTGGGGGGGCAAGGAATGGGAAGGAATTCGGCCATGGCATTTTGAAGGAAGCATCCTGGCATTTGCCTGGATTGTTTTGCGAAACCCAAATCTGGATGCCCGGACGGGGGTTCGAACCGCCGTCTTCCCGAATGCAAGGCCAGAACGCTAACCGTTACACCACCACCCTCGGTAATTGCTTCCTGAATTCATCTCCGGCGAAGTGACTGGATACCGGAGTGAATGCTTTTTTATAGCCTGCCCTGGCCAACGGTTGCCTAGCACACAAAAGTTCCTACAGAAATCCTCCATTATTCATCGGTACGAATTCTTTTTTGTTAATTGAACTTTTGTTGCGTGTCTGTTTAGCCAAACATCACATTATTTGTCTATTTATGTTTCTTAAACGGGATCAAGTATAATTGTTGAATTTATTCAGTCATTTCACAACGATCATTAACACTTTAAGGATCACAGTTCACCTCGATGTTTGGTTTCATGCCACTTCCTTCACTTTACACGACTCCTTGTTATCATTGTAATAGCGGAAATTATTTACAGCTGAATCATTTGCTCATGAGTATACTCTTTATCCGATAGACGTGGACTGCCAAAAAAAACACAATGACACAACAAACGATCAGCAACCTCTTTTTTATTTCCGTAAACCTAGCCTAAAGCACTTGTTGCAGCAGCTTAGTACGAATTAGTAGCCTCTCTTGTGTATCTAAAAAAAGCGTTTAACGGTTAATTACCTAGTACTTGTCTCTCTTGTGTGCCTAAACGAAATGTAGATGTATAAACCATATTTGCTGTTTCATAAACTAGTTGGCCCTTGAAAGACATTGATGTTAACATCTGCGGTAGTACTACCTATACCCAATTTTTTAGTTATTTCTATAGTTTGTCATAGAAATTAGCGGTGTAGGAGAAGGAGAAGAGGTAGAGTAATAGCATCTAGGTCCAAGGAAGGAGGAAATAGCTAAGTGAAAGGGCGAAGAATTATTGGAAATCAATAAAAGAATATTCCAGATGAATGCACAGGATTAGTTTTCGTGGTCCTTAGATGACCAAAATTGAAGAGGAGAAACCACGCAGATTCTGATGAGGCAGAAAACAATTACGTCTTCAAAACGTAAGGCTTTATCGACAGCCCTCCACAACGGTTTTGGTTATCAGCTGACTTATCCAAACACAGTGATGTGTCAAATAACGTAATGCCAGTTAGCAATTTCTCGTCTCGACAGGCCGGCTGGATGGGAAAGTTTAACGGAGGCAGCCCAGCCCAGCTGTTCAGATTGACCTCAGCGAGGGCTCATCCATCGTCGCAGGCGGGTCCAACCCACACGACCAGCATACTGATTATAAAGACGACCGCTGCTGCCCGCCCGCTCCGCAGAATAGGGCAAAGTTTGTCCAGAGTTTCGGGCTGGCAGCGGCTGTTACGAACGGTCCGGTCTACAGGATGGACGCTGAGGAGACCTATTGCTGCAGTCGAGCCTGCAATATCTCGAGCAGGCTACAGCATGTGATGTGCCCTGATACGTGTGTGCCTTTAGTCGAGTGGGACTTGCCTCTACTATCTTCTTTTTTTTTCTCTCAACGGCTAGGTTGGAGGGTACTTGGGAAATTTTAAACCTTGGTGGATTCCGCACTGCATTTAAATACTTATTGTTTTTTGTTGGTGACTGTTATGCGTGCATCTCCAGTGTAGTGTATGGTTTGGTTTGTAAATAAATGAAAATGGAATAAGGGAGAGGATGAAGTATGAAGCCGGGCCATTCAGACCTTCTCAATGAAACCAAAGGGCCACTTGACTTAACGGCACTAGCAAACGGACGAATCCCCATTAATATTGTCGTATGACCATACTCCATACTCACTACGGAAAATTATGGGACTTAACCCAGGACTTTGGTGTATTCAGATGATTAATAATTGTGACCGAGCGTGGTGGTGTAATGGCTAGCGTTCTGGCCTCGCATTCGGGAGGACGGCGGTTCGAATCCCCGTCCGGGCATCCAGATTTGGGTTTTCCATGGTTTCCCAAATCACACTAGGCAAATGCCGGGATGCTTCCTTCAAAAGGCCATGGCCGAATTCCTTCCCATTCCTTGCCCCCCATCCTTTCCCGTCTCTAAAGACCTCGCTGTTAGAGAGACGTTAAACAGATTAAAAATAATAATAATAATTGTTCACCATTACATCTTCTACCCTGCCGGTCAAGTCCGGATGATGAAACTTTCTTCGATGAGGTAACCAATAGAGTCGACGGAGCTCAAGACGTATGCCACCGTTAGAAGACAGAATACTCTCCTCCCTCTGTCGATCTCCCAAAAACCTGGTTGCGCTATGTCGCCAAAGCTGTAGTTACTAGGTAACGTGTGTCTCAATCATTAATGTAATAGAGTCTGTAATGAATGGTTGTTCAATAGACTGGAATGCCAGCCAGGAGTATGATGATAGCAAACACGTGAAGTGAAACACGAAGAGGAACATGTGACCTTCTGTTGCTGATGAAAACCAACGAGGGCAACACACTTATAGTCATAATTTAAAAACGAGTTACCATAAGCAATGCTTTCGTTCAAACTTTCCGATACTCTTAGAAAAAAAAGATCTTAAAAATTCCGTTATTTTTTGTTTTGAAGATAGTTGTAGTACAAATTGGAAATTTAAGCGTGCAGTGCAATAACATGTCAACAAGACCAGAGGTGCTGACGTGTTTGCCAGTCTGTTTCAAGTTGTTGTTAATGCACTTGACGGGATACGAGCAGAACCGATCCTTTACCGGCATTTATAGTTCAAAGAATGTTAATGAATTGACGAAAAGTTTTCTATTTATTTTAGATTTTACATCTTACCAGTGACAGGGTCACTAAGAACGACAATCTAAGAGCGAAAATGAGTTATCATCTACTGGTAACAGTGTTAACTTCGTGGATTTTTCGTTTGTGTTATTCTGCATAGCAAGAAGTGTTTGATGCGAGGATTGGGTACTGTCTCACCATTGCTGAATGACTTTTTTTGAGGGAAGGCTGAATGTATAAGGTAAACATTTTGCAAGAAAAGTGTAAAATCATAGCTTTTCATGATCATTTTTGTATCTTTGCTTTGTCACACAGAATAGTAACGCCATTACTGACCTGTTCCATAATGTTTTCCATGTTCGTGCGTCTTATAGTACTGGAATGAGACAAAATTAATGTGTAAGAAGATATACTTGTTGTTTCATATCTTGGAAGAGTTAGACTAATATTTTGCTCACGTTTGAATTCGTACACAATTCCACCTGAATGTTGGCGTGACCTCCAAAAATGAATATTCTAACAAAATAGTTTTTCCAACAATTTATCACATGTGCTGTATAGTGTCCCTCTTATTCATATGCAAAGAATTCGCTTTTCAAAAAATAACAATAGTAGGAACTAATCTCACGATTTTGTTGCATATTTTGATGACTGAGGATGTGATTGTAATATGCCAAGTAAAACAGCTGTCCCGGTTGCTTTTCTGTAGCTCGTAAAAATTATTTTTTTGTCTTTAGAGGAGAAAACGTAGATCCAAATTTTCCGACATGTCTCATTTCAAATTTAAATTTATGGCAATTGCCATGGAATACATTTTACAACTTTCATCCGAACTGTTAGGTATTATATCTGATAGAAGAGTGATAAAATTAATGATTAAAGCGCAAAAAAATTAACTTGCATATATTTTTTTATTTTCCTTATTTATCATCACGTACATGTACGAATATTGCAGGTTGGGAGACGAGACAGTAAAATTACAAGTTTAAAAGTTCACACAGTAAAACAGAAATTATATTTGTTTTAATGTCTTTCTGTCATGGTATGTTAAAATTTCTAGCTTCACTTTTATGCAAGAGTTCCTATATTCAGTGATACTATTTGTATCAATATTGACTTGTAATTTTTTTTGTATGACACTATATTCTCAAAATTTAAGAAACATTTTCCCAACAAATGTCCACAAATTATTGTTAAAAGATTATTATTCCATTCGACAGCAGCTCAGAGAATCTGAGTTAATTATTAGATTTATTTCAAGAAGATTTGAAGATCTGAGATGAACTTATTGATGAAATTGCTTTTCGGCAGACATTAGGTAGTTTATTTATAAAGCTGGATAGGTGGTCATAAAGGGTATCCATTCGTACCTTCAACATTACGACATAACAAAAGCGTAATCAGGAGAAAGTGTGTGCATTTACAATAATTTTTTATTAACCAAAAATTATTGGCATTGTTAGAAACATATAGAAAATTAATATACTGTTTTTATAATTTGTTAAATCGCTGAGGGTAAGTAGACGAAACACTTCCGTAATAAAAAAATTACAGACTTTGCATAAACGTTTATACAAAATAATAATTCATTATTTTAACCAGCAACTGCAGAAGAAGTTCTACATACATATTTTAAATTGGTGTTAGCTTTTCCTCCGTCTCTCTTCCTATCTGTTTTAACGAACGGCATAACACAAAACCACTGGTCAGATTTCGATGAAGTTCTCAATAATTTACAGCCCAAGGCTCTTGGGATAAAATCAGGGTATGTTTCGTTTTGATGTGAAGCCGGAAAGCTAAGAAATGCTGGCTAAACTGGTAAACAAGTGTCTATCAATTATTCATTGAACGGGATTCACGAAAAAAAAACACTAGTCAGGATTTTATTTGCTTTTGAATAATGATCAGTCCATGGTCCAGGGGATAAAGTAAGGTATGATTTATTTTCTGTGAAGACGAAACTCTGGTAAATTTAAGGTAAGTGTTACAAAATTAGTATCAATTCTTTTGTTGAATACGTTCACGCGATAACTGCTTGTAGGATTAGGTTAATTCTTGCATTAGAAATATACATATCGTGATTTCGGCGTATTAATGACATCGTAATATTCAGTGGAATTAAGTATCAGGGATGATAAATGTCTAGTAAAGAAAAAAAAACCTTATGGAAATAATGATACTTCTGTATTTTAATGGTAAAATTGCCAAAAATTCCTTTCTTAAAATATGATGTGACCAAAGCGGAGACCTTAATTTTTAAAATGATTCCTTATTTATTTCGGTTACATTTCAAGGATCACGAAAACTTGTTGTTGAGCTATTGATACTTTTTCCCTTTAAGGGTCGAATTCCGAAAAATTCCTTTCTTAAAATATGATACACCAAAGCGGACACAGAAATCTTTATGGTACTTCATTTAACGATTTCGATTGGGCATCTAGGGAGACAAATGGCTCGTGACGCAATAAAAACACATTTTATAAATATTGACAATTTTAACCTTAAAGGGTCGAATTTGAAAAAATTAATTTCTTAAAATGTGATATGTTAACGAAAGCTTTAAAATGATATCTCATTTATCGATTTCGGTTAGGTATGAAGGGAGATAACGGCTCGTGACAGAAACACCTTTAGAAATAATGTATATGATTTTGCCTGTTGCACTTTTATACTATTTTCTATTATCGGTGTATCAAAATGAGCTCTTTGTAAATAAAAAACAAAAAGATCTATTGGTACACTGAATAATTCAATGTCTCAGGATCAAAATCCTTAAATAACAGATATTCATGACTCACTTAGAATTGAGGTAAAAAATTCATTTACTTAAATTAGATTCAGAAAATTTTGTGTAGGATTCCTTAATTCTCTTGTTTTTAAATAAAAGTATTCTATTAGGAGTAAATTTCTCTCGTGCGCTGAGGGTTCCGTATATACTTTATTTGTAGAATTTTTTTTAAAAAGTAATTTTTTAATAGAATTTATTAATCGCTTTTTGAAATTACTTTTCAAATGGAATAGAAAAATAAAAAAAATGATAATAAATTGTAGGGAACTAGGTCTGAGGCTTTTTAATTTTTTACTGTTATTCTCATGATATATTTACAATTCGATTCATGAATTCTCTATTGAATGATACGAATAATCTTTTGCTACAAAAAAATCATTTGCTGAAATACTGGATTTTTTTAGATTAATTTAACTATTTTGCGAAAACATTAAACTCCAGAAAAAGCCGTACAGTTTTCCTGTAAGCTTCACTAAACTAAAATCATTTTGAAATATTTTCAAATAATTAGTTTCGAAGGTAAAGAGGAGAATTATTATTACAATTTTTAATGGCTTTTTGTCGAAAGCTGGAACAAATCGTGGAATAAAAACAAAAATTCAAATAAATCTGCAGACGGCAGGTTGGCAGCTTTCATTTGATACCTACTAAATTTATCTTAACAAACTCTTTTATTTCAGCCCCCCACTTACTATTTTTCAAAAGTTTACATTATTGTCGCCTTAAGATAAGTGTATATTGGTGGCGGCGCATGGAAAGATATTGCTGGAACGAGTAAGAGTGGTGAATGGAAGAGAAAAAAATTACCATGACCACAACCTGGCACTCGATATCAGGATAAGGATGTGGAAACATTTCCTTTTGCATGTTAAGGAGTCAGGAATTAGAATAAATTACCGAGGGAAGAGATGAATGATTTACCAAACATGCTGAAAGAATTTAAAATTAAAATTCGTAGAGGGCAAAAAATAAGCGGATACAAGAAAGGGGAAAATGGGTTCGTAGGGAAATGTTTTCCATCGCAATTAAATTAAATTAAAAACCTACAGTAGCGTGAATCTACATATTTCTATGTTAAAAGATTCAGAACATGGTAACAACAGACAAATGAGTGAATTCGAAAGGATTCATCTTTCTTTGGCCAACTACAGACGCTTTTTGTTATTGCATCGATTAAATCGATCATTAAATACAAAATGCTACACAGATTTTTCATCACAATGACCTATGGAATTTTTCATGGTGTGTTCTGAGGGCAATCCAGTTTGATTCCTCTGTCACTAAACATAAAGGTTTTAAAAGTGACGACTGAGTTATATTAAAATGGCACTTAAACAGTAAATTTGGCTAGACGTAGGTATAACACATTTGACGATAAAATGCTGGTTAATATAGATTTTAAAAAGAAGTTGCTCGTCTTTGGTATTAAAAGATGGTTTAATTTTCTTTATCCCCGTGGTGATCTTTAGGTTATAGGTACAGTTTGCATTTGCATTTAAGAACTATGCTTATGTTCCTTCTAAACTAGTCTGCAACACATGGACAAGTACGTACTTCGCACTCGACTGCTCGAAATTCTGTTCCGGACACTGGGCAAGGGAATACTTGAGTCAAGTGTAGAAACGTGTGGAGGACCCTAGGGGCTTGAGGGTGCCGGCCAGCCCTCTGCCGTAGCGTGTAACAACGTCTGTTTGCAACTAGTGAGGCGAAGGATATCTGGTCGTGGAAGAACAGTTATTTTTAAGTTTCTGAAAAGTAAACTGAGAAGAATTACTAATATCATAACGTAATGGGAAATCGTTAGTGAGATGCACGACTGCTGGGATATTTTCTAGGAAAACCTTTTCATAGCACTTAACACTGACACGTTTTGTAAGTATGATAGTAAATATCGGGTATAGCAATAGCGCGTAGTGTCAAGGGCGGTGACAACACTTCATTCATGAACGTCATTATTATTAGTAATTATTTGGTTGTGCTATGCACAATGTGGAGTTTTCACACGGAAGAACCTGAAAATTCGCAATTTTTGGGACAGAGGTGCAGACATTCGCTGGCACGGAGACGTCAGTAGGTTTAGCCAATATGAACAAGTTAGTATCGACATTGGTGAATTCCAGACATTTTGGCATCCAAGGGATAAGTCGGCTAGGGCCGCCCACTGTAGTAATCTGTATTTTTAAGACTTTAGAAGGTAATCTGGACGATTCGAGTGGCCTCTCCCATGCGTCTGAATGTCACATGAAATTAGTAACATTATATCCTACGAACCAACTTGCTTCAAGGTTAATTTATTTCCATGTAGAGCTGGGAAACCGGGTCCCTAATCTGGTCCTGTCTAAAGCTCTTAGTATGCTCTTTTTGGCCAATCACGAGAATAGTGCATGTGCATGAGAACAGTGGCCAATCAAAGTGATGCTTTCCCCACCCCAGGCTCTGTCACGGAACTCACTTTAAGTTGGACACGGGGATAGTCACGTCCAGCCATTAGAAGATGCAACAGCAATTTTCTTCAGAATTATTAGGCAGAGGGTAGTTTTATTCATCCGTGCCTTCCGTAAGCTTAGGAAAGGGATTCAAAGTTAGAATTCATCAGATGTTCTTGAACTGTTTTGTAGATATTTTTTTCCAGTGAATTGCATTTCTGAATATATATGCTGTCATGTGGAATGTATAACAGTTTATATAACTTCATTAAAAATAATTTAACCTTTCCTTTGTGATTTCATTTATGTACTAATTCCTTTCACTTTGCTAGCACTAAACAACAGTATATATATCCGACCACAAAGTCACATATTTTAGATGAACCATATCCAGAAGTGAGATGGTTGAACGAACTCGCAATTGAGTATTGCAACACTGCACTCACAAACTAACAACCACACTTGTGTTATTAGAAGAGCGTGGGCTCAAGTTTGACTAGAGACAGGGAGTAATAGCAAGCTAATCAGATCTTTACATACTAAGGTTCTTTAAATGTAAAAATTGTGATGAAGAGATCAGTAATTAATCGAAAGTGAGACTTAAAGGTAAAAATAAGGAAGAAGGTAAGACCCATCATCTCCACGTATGGCGTGAAATTGGTTTAACACCCCAGCACTAGAGGCGATGGTCAGTACCTCAAGACAACTGCTTCATCGATCGGTGACGAAACATATCAGTATTTAATTATAGCAAGTTATGCTGTCTTTAGGCTTCCTTTTGACATTGGACTTGTAGGAAATGTCAAGAGCTTCTTCGGGTTTTGAAAATGGATAGGCAGTTCGAAGGCAGTAACTTCACGGACTCAGCTTGCCGGACGTAGTAATAGGAAATAATTAAATGTATATGCAGTAGAAACTGGATAAGCGAGAGTTCTGCGACTGCAATCTCATTTTCGCTTATCGAGGTTTTTCACTAAACCAAATTTTTCGCTTATACAGGTAGAGGAGTGGCTTTTCTCACTTAAAGAGTTTTAAAAACACAACAAATATATAGTGATAAATATGTATGTATTACATAAGTATTATTCTTTAGAATTTGACATAGGTGCTTACAAAAAGAAAACAAAACATTGTAATTTACTTAAAGAAATTCATAAATTTATTCTTCGTTTCCGTTTTTGCATTTTGTACATGTTTTTCCAGTTCATAAATCTTATCAAATATTGTTTTATTAACAACCGCCGAGTATTAAAAAAACTGATGGAGCGTCTCCACTGTATTTAAACCTTCTTGCTTCTTTGGGAAGTTCTTTCCTTCTGTATCCAAAACATGTGATCGGTCAGCTTCATCTTCATTGCCATTTCCGTCAGTACACATGCTCACACAATTTTTAACGATATCGTCGTCGGTGTGTTCTCCGGCGTTAGCGACGTCGTCAATTTTTGCGAAGTCTTCGAAGGTTGGCGTTAACATACTGGTTTCCTGAAAAACAAGGTGCTCCATTTCTCATTGGTAGGTACAACTTCAACCTCATTTTCCTCTGGCAGAGTCTCTTGTTTATTGCACTGATCCAAAACCCAGCTTTCTTTAAGCAGTTTTTGATAATAACGTCACTTTCTGTGTACAATGCTCTTCTTGCGAATTTCATGGCTAGAAGTACGTTAAAATCAAGACTAATGTTTTTTTTTCTTGCACGTAAGAGTATGTTAAACGACTTCTCTGCGATAAAAACATTTGAATACATGTATGATACATTGATCTAATGGTTGAAGTTTACTGGTGATATTGGCAGGCAAGAACATGACTCTTACGTTTGCAAGTGTTGGCAAGTACATATGGGCAGCACAGTTGTCACTAGCACAATTTTTTCGTTTTATCTTCGTTTTCTTGTAAACTTTTTTCAACCAATCTTTAAATGATATCTTTGTGATCCAAGCTTTCGTATTACTGGCATAATAAACAGATAGAGTCTTGACACCTTTAAAACAGCTAGGACGCTTTAATTTCCCAATGATGAAAAGAGGGGGGTTGTAAGCACCGACTTTGTTTTTCTCCGTCGCACTTTTAGCCTTTAAACGTAAATGTTTTATCCGGAAGGCACATGAAGAACAAAGCAGTTTCATCTGCGTTGTAAATATCGTTTGCTTCATACCCTTCTAAATGACTTGGGAGATCTTCATTCCATTGGTTACACACGCCTTGGTTCACAGGTTTACTTTCCCCGGCTGCTTTTTTGAAAGCTGTATCACGACACTTTTTAAAACCCTTTAAAAGCCTTTACTAGCTGAAAAGTTCTGAATTTCCAGTTTTGTAGCAAAGTCTTTAGACTTTTGTTTCAATAAGGGTCCATCTATGGGAATGTTCGTATCGATGGTTTGTTTTATCCATTCTAAAAAATATTTTTCAATGTTGGGAAATTCGGAAAGTTGACTCCTCTTAATATTTCCGCACTGAGACTTTATAGAATCTTTGATTTTCTAATTTTGTAGACGGTGGATTCTGGTAAACCAAACCTACTCCGTATTTCGTTTCGATATTTCACACTCTCAAACGCATTCACTATTAAGTTTATCACTTAACGACAACTCTGATTTTCGTTTTGTCATTTTGAGTACGTCCCGAGCCTTTCCGCGAAATTTATACTTATCAACTGAAGTGACATTTCTCAACGATCGAAGTACGATACGAAATCTAAGTTAGTCCCACGAAATTTAAGAACACCAAAACAGCGATTAGTTTCACGAAATTTAAGAATGGGTCATAAATAGCAGATGTTAAATACGGTCGACTGTAGTTTAAAGAGGCACATAGTTAAGTAGCAGTTTCAGTTATAGAGATCCACGAGGGGATAGAGGTTTCTGATTCTCACTTATTGAGGTTTTACAGGTTAAAATTACGAGACCTGTCAATTATCTCTTAATTGTAGAGTTTTATCGCTTATCAGGTTCTTCCACCCAGGTTTAACTGTATACATGTCCTTTGGTCTCTGCGACCATTCAGCCAGCTCCAACTTGTTTCTCTGTAGTAAGCTATTGCGTCGGGCATTACTATTGTAACTCAGGACACTATAGTGAAAACAACAGAAGACCAACACAACATTTAATTAATTCTACCAATAAGAGAGGCCGGACTCGAACCGACGACCCTTACAATGCGAGGCCAATGTGCTAGCATCCACAGTGCCAGGAGCGTCATGATAGGGAATCATGATGCCGTAAATTTGAATGTAAAGTGTGCAAGCAGTTGAGTTACATATGCATGCATAAACCTTAGGAAATTCCGATCCATAATCTCACCTCTTGTTTATAAACCCAACAGAGCGAAACTAATATGCGTACGAGATGCTGATTCACAGTTTACACGTCAAAAGCGGTCTGGTCGTACCGAAGCTACACGCCTCATACTCCCCACTAGACGTGTGCATACGTCTGAAGTACATCCGCCGTGCCTACGATTACTGCGGACGCTCATCGACACCCATTAGCGGGCCACTAACGGAGGTAATTGCTTCATGCTTCATTTGCCGGCGAAAGGAAACCGGATAGGACAATACCGCAACCAAAACGGCCTGACAAGTGGCCGGTTGGTCGGCTTCCGTCCGCGTGGAAGGACATCAAGAGAGCTGCGCTGCAATCGGAACGCGTTTCTGACCCTTCGCCGATCACGGCCGACGTCACCGCTAATTGCGTCACTCTAATTATCCAAGGGCAGCGGCCGTGTTGTGTGCTGTGTTCACCGACTGCTGTGACATTATTTAGTGAGTTGTCGCGATGAACGCCCTCGCAGGCTGCCAATTACGCCTGCGGTTGGCCGGCTGGCGCGGCCATCACTACCGCAGGAATAGCAAACCTCATTCACCGTGCACTTGGAGTGCATATTGACTTACAGCAAGTAATGAAAACTTTATTAGGCTGGTATCACTTACTCGATCACGTAATCTGATGAAGAATGAACGTTAGAGGTGAATCTATAAATGTGAAGTAAGCCTTGAGATCCTACGAGAATTGTTCAATAGAATACAATAATTGGATTCTACAGAACAGTGGAATCGTTTATAGTAAGTAATAAAGACCTGGTCATGATACATTTTTATGCGGGGTACATTTATTTATCTTTATTTTAAGCTATAAGATTTCAATTGTTTAATAAACGATTAATGTCATAAGTTTCGTTGCTTATTTAATTTTTAACTTAATTTTAATTGCAACGGAGCACACGCTCCGGAAGCAATTTCCTTACACATGCATTATCTCCCTTTCCGGCACCCACCTTCATTTGCCCTCTACTAGTTTCAATTTTAAATTCTTTCAACATTTCTGGTAAATTATTCACCATGTCTATTGGTAACTTATTCCATTCTCTGACACCCTTGTGCCTGAAATCGAGTGCCAACTTGTGGACATGGTCATCTTTTCCCTTCCATGCATTACTTTTAATTCTTACACCAATATCTTCCCATGCCTCATCACCAATATACGCCTTGTACACTCTCATGACCCTCTTCACCATCCTCCTGTCTTCCAATAAATCACATTCCAGCCCTTTTATCATGACTGTTACCGATTGCGTTCTGCGATAATTTCCAGGAACAAATATAGCAGCCCTTTCTTGCACCCTCTCCAACTCCTGTATTTGATACTCAAAATGTGGGTCCCGCACTACACTACCATATTCAAGCAATGGTCTGACTGAAGTTTTGTAACCCAATTCCTTTCCTTCTCTCAGAAAACCCCTCATTACTCTCTCCAACAAGTACAAAATTTTGAAACATTTTCCTATTACCTGTCCAATGTGTCCAATTGTAATCAAATATGCCAAGATATTTAGATTTCTAGTCTTCAAAAAGTAATTCTTTCTTCACCTTATACTCATAATCAACCTTTAGTTTTTTATTTAATACGCTGACTCTTCTTTGCATTTATATTCGTCCCATGCTTACCAACCCAACTATGGTACATACCCTATCCAGATCACCCTGCAGCTGTTTACAGTCCTCTACCATTTTGATCCTTTTATAATGCATTATGAATCTGCAAACAACCTAATTTCTGATTGTAAACCATCAACAAAATTATTCATTAGAATAATTAATAGCAATGATCACAATACGGTACCCTGCGGCACTCCCATTTTTACTTCCACTTCTTTTGATACTGAATTTCCTACCCTAACTTTTAGTTTTATAAGTTTAAAAAAAATTTCTACCCAGTTAATCACTTTCTCATCCATTCCAACAGTTTTTACCTTATTTACTGCCATTTTATGGCTCACTCTGTCAAAAGCCTTTGAAAGATCTAGTGCTACACTATTAATTTGGCCTCCCTTGTCCATTTCATCCGAAATATCTTGCATATATCCCACCAATTGAGAATCACATGAATATCCTTGCCTAAAGCCATGTTGTCTACTTGAAAACCACTTACGTTCCTCACACACATTTCTCATATTGCTGCATACCAATGTCTCCATTAATTTACCTATCACTGATGTCAAACTGATAATTTTCGACTCCATTTCTTTATGTACCGGCACTACTATCGCACTTTTCCAATCCTCTCGTAAGCAGAAAGTATCCAGACTCAAGATAAGCTACAATGTCACATCAGGATATCTGTAAGATATCTGTAGTAATATTATCTACACCAGCCCCTTTATGTTTTCTCAGCTTTCTTAATTCCTACAAATTCAAATTTTTTAATATCTTCATTTATAATTGAGATGTTAAGATCGTTCTCCGAATTAGACCCTCTCACTAAACCAGTTACTTTAAATCTCTGCCTTTTTCAAATCCCCAGTAAATTCTTCTCTATCTTTATCTATAAGCGTCTCAACACCCTCCCTTCCACTCAGTTTTTTACATAGCCATAGAAATTTCTCGATGCATCAGTCAATGGCCCTCCTGCACTCTTCATAAACCCCGTCTTTAGCTACCTTATTAGATATTATTAAGTCCTTGTTTAGTTTCTTTAAATATTCCTTAGTGTCCTGATGTCTGTTAACTCTGTTATGTTCTCTTCTTACCAACCTCTTTAACCTTCCAATCATACACAGGTTCTCTCTATTTTCTGTTTTTAAATAAATGTTTCTTTCCCATTTATTATTATCTCCTTGAACTCTTCCCACATTTACTCTACTGTATTTATGCCTTCCTTCCATTTACTGAAGGTTTCCTGAAATATCTCTTCAAGTTCAAAATCTGTGCCTTTTTATAATCGTACCTTTTTCCCCTTTCAATTTTGGCTGCTGGTTCACTCAGTCTTCTAATATCCATCTTAAAACTTCATGATCACTTATTCCTTCACGTATTTGACACCTCACAAGATTATCATCGGGCTTTATTAGGAACACGTCCAGAACATTTTGTTCCCTAGTGTTCTCTACCACTTTTGCAAATCATCCTTCCCTTTTTAAGGTATTTGCCAATCTCTGTTCCCTTGAGTTATTAATCTTATTTCATACCCAGTTTACAACTGGTAAATTCAATTCTCCACCAATAATGAACATTATATTCTCACCTCTGAAATCTGAGTATGAATTTAATTTCCCCCCGAAAGCCTCACCCCAAAAATCTGCCTCAAGTAAATCATGGTAATGATCCACGAACACCAGTGAACTATGGTAGTTTTTGCTAACTAGTATGAAACCTCCTCTACGAATTCCCCGTCTATCTCTGCGATACACTCTGTAGCCATCGGTAAAAACTTCATTGTCTAGTACTTCTTCTTTTAACCAACTTTCTCCCTCTATAATTACTTGTGATTCGTGTATGTCTATTAAGTTTGTAAAGTCGATTACCTTGTTCATTATACTTCTACAGTTCAGCATCACCCTCATCATCCCCAGTTCTACCCCAGTCAGTTATTGTTTCAGCAACTTCATCTATTTCCTTAACATCTGTGATTTTTCCCACTGTGAATCTACAATCAGTATTATTTCCATCCCTTCACCAGCAGCCCCTAACCTTAAAAAGACACAGTCCTGATCCCATCATTACTGGAAATGGGCTCCCTTACTGCTTTAGCTAACAACTCAGAAAGTATCCCCTTGTCCTTTCTATTTAGGTGTAGGCCATGACTAGTGAAACCCCACTTACCAATGGTGTTCACAGGCGCCCCCCCCCCAAGACAGAACTAATGCCTTTCCCAAGTAGCACTTCCGTTACTACATTTACCCGCCTCACAGCATAGTTCAATTATGGACGGTCATGGCGACTTAGGACCTGCATGAGTTAACCCTGGTATGCTGCGCCTCCTTCACTACCTTCCTCAGGTCACTCTCTATACAATAAGTCGCGTTTCTATCAATACTATTTCCTGCATCTCACTATTCGAAAACAATTTTCAAAGTTAATTATACAGATTAGCACAATTAATAGATAGCAAAAATCTGGCAACGTTTTTTCGTGTTTCTAGAATGTACAGCATCAGAATTGGGTGTATTTCTATTATATGTAGCAGTATAATTGAAGTAGAAAACAACTATGGATTACAGCTACTACACAGATTCTATTTATTTCAATTTTCTTATGTTGGTTTTTATGGGATCCCTAATGTTGGCTTCATTTTTAAAGAAATTTATTTATTTTATTTATTTATTTTAATTGGTTATATTACAGAACTTCGAATATGTACAGTAGCATATTTAAAAACCAATAATACTAAACAATTATTTTATTACTGTTTCACAGCTTTCGACTATAATAGAAAATGTTATTGTAATTGTTGGAGATAAATGTTATACAGCAGTAGAAATTTTTTTGATGGTGCAGGTACCAGCTCTGCTGAACCTTCCGCATTTCACGGCAGCAGATGTCATATGTCCAAAGTCCTCTAAAGTAAACGGCAACGAAACAGTCGGTTTGCAATTGTAAGCATTTTCGTATCAGCAGCAGTTTAGGAGATATGTTTCTCCTTACCGACTTTATTACTTCTGTTATTCCCGTACAAATTTTAAGTGGTCTGATGGTTCAGTGATTATGATGTATAACTATTGATCAAAAAGTCCCCTATTTGTATCCCGTTCTCAGCTTGGATTTTAATAGGCTGTTTATCTGACCTTCACCTCTTGCAGAGTTTGCTATGTGTATGTTAAGTCCGTCAGATTCTACGTTGAACTCTAGATCTTCCATGTCCGGTAAGTTTACCGGGTTAGATACCCAACTGCGACGGACGTGGATTGCGCAGCCTGTAAAAAACTGTCAACTAGGTCCTAAATATATTATCTTGGTTCTCCGGGTGGAGTCGCGTCGATTTATTAAAACCTAACGTTTATGCCATCATGCTGTGGCCTTCTTCACACCACCCGGAGAACCATGGTAATACACTCAGTGACCGCGGAAGCTTTCGTAATCATTTGGCGCTAAATAGATCACGCGAAATAATTATTACTATTAATGTAAGTAGTGACGCTTTATCCACGTTTCGCCACTTCTGTTCAATGCCAAAATTAATGCTCTAGAAGTAGTTCGTTTTAATTATTCCCAGAAAACGATGAGTTAAGAAAACAACTTTTTCCAGCAAATAATTTATTGATCACTACATGGCAGGCATAGTGTTAGGTTTGCACTGGCAGTGATGAATGTAGTGTTGGTGGGCCCGCTGGAAGTGATTGCCCATTTGAAAAGGCTCACTTTTTTTTTTTTTTTTAATGGCGTTTGGCCTTGTTAGGCATACAGCCAGCACAATGTATTCATGATTTTCCAATGTATACATATGGTATTGTATTCATTTTTTTTACTGACTGGTAAGGACAACATAAGACGGATACAACACATGGTTAAAACCATCAATTCCCTACGCCGGACTTGAACTGGCGACCCCTGCAACGCGAAGCAGGCTTACTACCCCTACGCTGCCGGGGTCGGCAACCAGCGAAGCAGGCTCGCTACCCCTACGCTGCCGGGGTCGGCCAACAGGCGCACTTGGAAATTGCGAGGTCCATCTGCTGGGTGGTTGGCTGTGTAAAGACAACCATATGGAGTTGTTAAGGAGTGGACTGCAGTTCGAGTGGTGAGTCGTGTGTAACTGGCCCGCTGCGTGCCTCGCGGAAATTATCGTGTCTCGCCGAGTCCGGTATGTCGGCTTTGGGAGTGGCGGTATCTTGTGAAGGATTGAACGAATACTAAGCCTGTGTGTAAATAGCGGCGGAATGGATTACTGTGCTGTCCATAGAAGTGATTCCTCCCACTTAAAATTCTTGAACATTAATTGTAGGCATAGTATTATATTTATCTGTTTAATAAATATTTAAATTAGAACCTCAATGTTAATTACTTTAGAATTCGACCCATGGAACGCAACACTATATTAACAGCGAGAATGAAATAAGAACTTGGTAACATCATGTTGAATCGAATGACTAGATTACAGTCTACAAATACACATTAAAAAGAAGGGTGATTGTCTTTATGCTACGTGTGTGATCCAAAATTGCGGTACTTTTAACTCTGTGAAATATTCGATTGCAGCATTAAGAAAATATAACTGGAAATGTTCGTAGAGAAGATGATTCTAAAACGCAAAATATCACGGATCGATGAAACAAGGATGTAACATATCACAGTGAAAACGGAAACTATAGAAGTAGATCTACCAAAAGGTGTGTCATGAAAGAGCCCGACTAGGGCTTATATGCATTGGTCAAATATTATCTGGCCAAGGTAAGCCTTCCTATGGCTATCAAGTGTGATTAGACTCGAATACACTAATAACATAAACATTCGTTGACGATGACTTATGATGAAAAAACAAAAGTGCAAGTACAGTTAAACATGACATTAAACGGTCAGTGGTATTGTCTGAATTATCAGTTAATATCCCTGTACAATCCCCATTTAAGTAAACGTAGTTGTAAGTAGAAACTTTGCATACGCATCTATATTGGCACCACGTTTTTTGTGGTTATCAGGTATTAGGTAAGTGGTCGTAATTTTCTTGTGATCAGTGTAACTTATCCGTGAAATATCATACAGTAGTCTTTGATTTCCGTGAAATAGAGCCTTGCGAAACGACTTTACTATTTAAGTCGGAATACATTAGAGTCTGTAAAAATTCGTGTCGAAACAGATTGTAAATATCAGTAAATTTGGTAATAAATGAAAATCGCTGTGTTTTGTAAAGTGCGTTCAAGTAAAAGGAAGAATAGCTCTCAGTATTCCGTTTTAATAATTTTCAGGCAAGGCTCACAGAAGAACTATTTTCAAAGCGTGTTATTAAACGCTTATAGCTTTTTAGTCTTTTCCCCCGATTTCTGACACAGGCGCATTGCTGTGTATAATTGGATTCGCGTTTCCGAAATCCGATTTGAAGCGGATTATCATAAATTAATTTAAGTGGACATAGCATAGACCGTGAGTGATTTCCATTCCATTCCTCAGTAAAGATGAAATAAAACTGTCAGTGCTTCCATATAGAGCAAGCGTCAGACAAAAAAGTGTTGGAACATTTATATTTTCAATTATTACTTAGTATGTTCATTTTCGGCACATTTCTAAGTTTCTTTTCACCAGAGATACTACGCTCAATATTTACATACAATGCGGTAACACTACGGCATTTGTATGGAAATAAAAGTTGGTTATTTATTATTCCCAAAACCTCGCAACTCACTTATGACTTCTTCGATAACTGACTGCGTTCTAATTAATCATTCTGGCCATCCTATAATAAAAAAAAATGTATAGTTAAGTATTCTACAGGACGAACGAAATAAATTAAGTTTTATTTTTTCACTACTACACACTTATTTCGCAATACATGGGCACTTAAATCCATAATAGTTTTAATGCAACATTTATAAGTTGATCTTACAAACGTACTGCCAAGTCAGTCCAATTAACAAAATTAATAAATATAAATTAACCCTGCACTGGCAGGGCCGGCGCTAGGATTCTCGGGCCCCAGATAAGTGTTCTCGGCCCCCCCCCCCCACCTCGATTTTTTTTTTTTACTGTACACTTTGATTTTTTGGATAAAGTTAGAAAATTTTAATCCAAAAAATCAAATAACACCTTTTTTGGAAAGTTTTTTTTGTTTTATTTTTGTTTAGCTAGACACCCTGGCCGGAGGGCCCCCTTCGGGGGCTCGGGCCCCAGGTACTTTTGCCCCGCTTACCCCTCCCTTACGCCGGCCCTGTGCACTGGTCGCGTGGATTACATATGTAGTCCACTCGAGCCATTTCTAATGGGACTTTTCAGAGCGCGACTACTGCAGGGTTAAGTAATATACCAATGATTCGACACTTAGAAGGTAGTGGGTGATACGTTGGTGAGATAATTCGGAGTTGGAACATACAGTGGTTGCAAGATAACCGCGTGGTTATAGATTAAAACTATTCCATCTTCCACCATACATAATCCATCCTTCAGCAACCCACAATGTCACTAAAGTTTCCCATCACGGCCTTTCTTTTTTTTTTTTTTTTTTTTTTTTTTTTTTTTTTTTTTTTTTTTTTTTTGCTTATGGCTTTACGCCAAATCGACCTCAAGATCATTATTTTCGGGATGGGACCGGGGGTAGGGAACGGTATGGAATTCAGACATGACCTTTGAAAGGAACCGTCCCGGCGTCGTCTGGAGTGATTTTGGGAAACCATGAAAAATTCAAATCTGGATGGCTAAACGGAGATTCGAACCCACGTCCTCCTGATTGCAAGACTACCACGCTCGGTCACATGACGCCATACAATGAGTAGAACTGACACTATTACATTGTCTTCCATTTTCTTTGACAACGTCTGCTAGTTTTCTTTCGACATTGAACAAACAATTAGCACAGTCCAAAAGCACGAAGTACATATCAGCAAAATTTCATATCTTTGATATCTTTGATATATTTTATCAGTACAAACTCTTTTAGCTATGGAATGTCTATAAATCTGAAAGGGCAACATTGATGAGGTAACTATATTATATAATTAACTTAAACTTAACTTAGTCCACAACACGAAGGTTGGTTGGATCCTCCCGAAGGAGGCATACTAAGCCATTGTGTCAGAGGTAGGATGGCCAGTTCCTTTCCTCTGGGACCTACAGTTTAACGTGGAATCCGAACCACGGAGCGTCCTGGCATAGCTCATATGATTAAACACAACTCTCAAAATTCCTGCGCCTGCCGGGATTCGTGCCCCGGGCAGGAGCAGCGAACATTTTTGAAAGCAAGCGCTTAGGCACTGAGCCACCAGAAAGCTCATTTTATAATTAATGGGTAATTTATAATTAATGGGTAATTAATTCCATATTAACAGGTAGTTCAGCCCCTCGTGGGAGCCTTCATCCATATTTCCACAAACATTGATCCATACCTGTGAAATGCTGATAATTTCCATAAAAAGAGAAAAAAAAAATATACAGATGAAAACGAATTGAAATTTCACGTACACACACGTACAAAACATAAACTTCAGTCTATTTCTATTTATTTAGAACAACTAATAAATATTATTGACACTTGGCTACGCCTGTGTTATCACTTTCACAATTGCAATTTCTTTATCAATATTCATCTCTCTTTCAATATCTCTGATGAATATTTATAGCACTTCAATACATTTGAAAACTATTACTGGTATGTTTGCTAATCAGTCTTTTCGGAGCAAATTATACACAACACATCTCTCGCTTTTTGTTGGCAATAACTTAAACTAATTCATGTTTTTTTTGTTTTGTTTTATTTTTATTTTCTGTGACCTTCGGTCTTATAACCATTCAGCCAGCTCCAGTATTTACATTTATTGCACGCAAATATGAAAGAAACGAAAAAAAAAATGCACACACACACAAAATATTATCCCAATGATGGTTTGAACCTAGGTCCTTCTCAGTTCCGTTAGCATTCTTAATCACGCAACTACACCAAGGCGTAGTTGCTTCTCTTCACGTTAACAGTGAGCACTTGAACGTCATAGTTTGTGTGATATGAACGCGGTCGGTAAATAAGAAAACAATTCCGTATCATTGTCAAGAAATTTATCATTCATCTGTAATTTTTTAACTACAGTTAAGAAAAATAGTCCAAAACATTCAGTCATTTAATTATTGCGCTTACCGTATATCTACATTATAGCTTGCATTTTGCTCGCCAATATCTCCTGAAACAACTAATTTAATTTATAGTTTTAGTCATCATTACGATCGATTTCTGTTAATTTCTAACTTTCAATTTAGATATAAATGATTCCCAAACTGAATTTGTTACATTATTAAGCTCTGCAAAATGAAAGTCGTATGTTGTTTATGATAGTACATATTTTCCGTTGTAGCCTTTAGCAGATTGTTCTCTATTTTATATTTAAAACGAAATCTCGTTAACAACAAGAAATAACTAACGACTAACAATAAAAATAGTTGAAAACATGGGTAATAGGAAACGCTCTATCCACAGCCGCAGCGTTTACAGGCATGTGACGTCACTAAAGCGAATAGCAATCCTAGAGCGTTTTCTGTCACGTGACGAAAGGTGAAAAAGATCTTATTTTTATTTTGCTTTTTTTAATTAAAAAATAATCCACATTTCTTTTCAAACTTAAGAATAATAGTCTCCTTAAGCATTATTCCACGCGAATGACCACAATTCGTAATATATTTTCAATAATGTCAAATAGCCTGTTTAATGGGTGGTAATGAAGTCTTACTTTAAAAAATCTTCATTTTTATAATACACAAAAAATGTTAAAATCAATGATTTCAGAAAAAGTCTTACATATAAAACAGGATAAATATAGCATAGCTTGCTCCAAACAGAAAAAATAAAATTATGATATAGCAACAATCTTTTGCTGTATGCTTGCAAACTTGTGAGTAATACACGTTGATAGCCAGATATCAATTATAAGCCGAAAATTAATTGTTTACATTAAAAAGGAAATAATACCAAACTGTACAATAATCACGCGTCAAATTAGCTATAAACTATTGGGCATATCACATTACGTATGGGAAGGAGTAACCAAGACTCGCCCTATTCTCAGTATAACCGGCAACGTCTCTCATGTCGCTTAATATTCATCTCGTGTCTCATCGCAGAGGGGAAAATGGAGACAGGGGAAGGCGCGGGTGCAGAAAAGATAGATCGAGGACTGGGTGCCACCCCGCTCATATAAAACAGCGCTCATCTTAAATCGTGCAACTCTGCCGCGCGAGGGGAGGGGTGGTTTAATACTGACGGCAGGACAGCTCAACAGAATTTAAAGCGCATCCGATCATCTCAATAAACATGCCACTTTGTAGGCCCGCTGCGTACCAAATATGAAACTAAATCAAATGAAATACGGCAAGAGAAAAGAAACAGTCCCCCTAGCCTATAAGCCCCTATAGCTTTAAGGGACAAGAGGTCAAATCTTCCAGTCAATGTACAACTTGTTGCATTACAATGAATGATCGATTTCCAGAATACATACTGCTTCTGTACAAACTTTTCGGACGGAGGAATCTATGACAAGGAACAGCTATATGCGGTAGGTTGAAAACAGCGAAGGCGCAAGTGACTATGAAGAAGAAGCAGTTTCTGAATTCGGTGCCAAATATTGTTAAAATAGACATTTATCATTAAAGATAGCAAAGATAATGATGATATAATCATTCTTCATGAAAAATTCTGTTAGTGGAATTATAATTCAGTAGGATTATAATGAGAAATAATGCTTTAACTATAGAAAAATGTTAAGTTTTTTTTTTTTTTTTTTTTTTTTTTTTTTTTTTTTTTTTTTTTACATTATCTAAAGGTGGTTTTATTTTACAGTTAAATATACCTTTTTCAAACTTGATTAAAATAGTCTGATGACATTTTCAATACGCTTTTTAGTTTGTCTTAGTCATAAAATTTCGACGGTTTTTCGAAAAAAATAATTTAAGTTTCTCAGAGTCACTTTGCGTGGAACCAACAAGGAATCTAATATGCTTTTTACGATTATGATGCTTGGGTAATATTCATACCACACAGTTTTCTCTAAATATGTTTAGCTGTAAACACCAGAATATGACGTTGAACGTTGATGCAACAGCTGAACTATAATTTCAATATTGGTTCATAATTTACTAAAAGTTATGTTGCCTTCAGAGACTCACGCCTTTAGAGCGTTGATTCAAGAATTAAGTTATTAGCTGCCGCATTGAATTATGAGTAGCAGAACTACCTGAGCTTTTGGAAAACTGAATGAATAATATGAGAAAGAACTAATTTTTTATTTCAACACCTCGGAACATGGATATTAGTCACGGGACAAAAAGAATAGGGGAGACTGGGTACGGTTGTGATAATTTTCATTTGATCGCTCATAATTTTTTAGTATGCCAGTTAGCTGGAAGGACGGTGTTTTTTAAAGTAAAATGTACATTTGCCTATGTGTAAATACTAAAGTTTTGACCCTAAGTGCAATGGTTCATAGCAGCAAATTAGAAAAAAAGCAAAAAATATCACATCCGACCACAGCACAGGGGTGGGGCGGTTGTGACAGTGCTTGGGGTAGGTAGTGACAGATTCAAAAATACACCAAAATGGTCTAACATCACTTTTATTGCTAGTAATATCAAACATAATGTAAAATAATTTTCTGGTAGAAAATATTAATATTTACATAACAATAGAAATTAATCTGGGAACACTTTAATCGCTTATAATTAATAAGGCATTGTAGTATCTATAGTTGTTATAATAGTCTTGATAATGACATTCTGATAATACCTGGTATATCGTAGATCGCCATTGTTTTTCCAGGGTGACTCCACATCCATCCATCATAAGCAGTATTTATAGATTTTTTAAGGGGCTGAAGACTATTCGATATAAGGCTGCGGTTTGTACGAGCAGTGTGGAGGAAATGAAAGTAAAATGATTACATTTTCTTTACAAAAATCAAATGTATCAAAGTGGGTGTGCGAGAAATGGTTATCCAGCACAAGCAAGATTATGCGTTGGAAAAGCATTAGAAAATTTCTTAAATTGTTCGAGAAATACTAGGAAAAATGCATCTTGCATCCAGCGTGAAGAATTCGCAGTCCCTGTCGATCCTACGGGCCCGTCCCTAACAAAATTATCGTGATAGCGAACCCGTGGAAATATAAATAAAGGGGGAATAATATTGCCCAAGTCATTTACTGCAGTAGCAAGCGTGACTAATGTGCCTCGTACAGCTGAAGTAAGAGCTTCCACGTGCCGTGTACCACGTCTTGCTACTGCTTTATCAGGTTTCTGGGTGGTAGTGACGCCTGTTTCGTCAACATTGTACATATCCTGTGGCTCATAGATGTGTCTGTCCATGACAATTTGCGAATTGTCAAAAAAGACTTCCATATTGGTTTTGTTAAAGCTTGTTGCTCTTTAAAGTCTAGTAGCTTGAGCTACACGAACAGATAGTGAAGGAATGAACAAAACTATTGCTCATCAACCATCTCATTTTCAAGCCAAGTAACAGGTCGCTAGGGCGCCAATGACCTCGCTGTCTACGCACCCTGAAGCCACAACAACAGCAAAAGCTAATTTCCGTATCTCTTTCTGAGAAAGACCAAAATATATTTCCGCGAAACGTGTTACATATCTTGACAGCTGCTGTTCTTGCTACTTCATTATGAGCGACATACGCCCTGCTGACGTCTTCATTGTGGCCCCCGCCGGCACAATCGCATTTACGAATGTACGTATTATAACAAAGTCATGCGATTAACTTCGTACATAATCGCAGCTCTCCGTAAAGAATTTCCGCGTTTCACTTCTTTATAAGCTTCTTCATATTTTGTGATGTCACACTTCTCCCTTTCGGTCTTCCTTGAGCGTTTTCTGGGCATCAAAACAAAATTTACTTGTGTCACAACTAGTGTTGCAAACTGAAAAAAACATGAAAAAAACATGAAAAAAAAACCTAGCACCCTTGGTTTTTTTTTCTAATTTTTTTTTTTTTTTCAGAAAACAATATATTTGATAAATTATAGTTTTATTTATGGAACATTAATTTTACATGTGTGTTTTAAATCTTACTAAATCATATAAAGTCTTACATATTGATTCCTAAATGTATCTATATAGGTAATATAATTTTTTATTCATCCTCTATGTCGGTACCAGATTCACTAGTATCAGTACTACCAACACAAAGTCGGTGGGAGTCGGAATTTTCTGTTTCTTCTTCTGTCCCCTCTAGATCCATAACTTAAGAAATAGTTACGTTTTCTTTTACTGGTTGTATTGTATGCAAAAGCTTTCGAAATTGCAATTTTAAATTGTGAGCAAAGTACACACTGTGCACAAAGACTGCGCCGATAGTTCTGTATTACGGTCTTTTAAGTTTGAATTTAAATCTATTATCATACAAAATAGGAGCTTTATTTGTTTTCAATCGTTGGTTTACGCCAACGGTTGCAAGGAAATGATTCATAATTACTGACAATGACTCAGTATCACTATACGCTGCGAGTTTAACAAGTATACAAATATAAGGAAAGCACAATAAGTAATAAAAAGAGGCAAAAAACCGTAGATAAATTTATAATTCCTATTTTTTTTTGAAAAGAACCGTAGGTCTACAGATAAATTTGGAGGGCCTGGCAGCACTAGTTCAAATAGCGAGTATCAATCCAAACAACGGGGAACGGGGATTCCTTCTCACTTAACCTAGCCTTTTCGGGAAGTCCCCATTCGTAAAAGAAAACTTCAGTCAATGTTGCCAATATTTTTGTAGTTTTTCTTTTCTACTGAACCAGAAAATTATAGTATATTCAGAAATTAAGATAAGTACTTAGAATAAACTCTAAAACAGTCATATTAAACGATTAATGCCTTAAAAATTTGAAATTTAATAGTTCTGAAAAAAAAGTCCCAGAAAAAAAACATGTTTTTTTTCACAGTTTTTTTCATGTCAGAAAAAAAAAACCGTTTTTTTACAACACTCGTCACAACTGTAGCCAACGCACTCCTTCGCAAAACAACAATCGCCATGACAATACAAAATAATATAAGTGCAAAGTAATCACTGCTTCTTAACTATTAATGTTTAAGCTATAACGAGGAAAAACACTCATTACCTTATCTGTACACGTGCAACAACAATTACTAAAAGAAATCAAATAAAAATACTTTTGACTGTTAAAAAGTAATGTATGCCTCTGCGATTGTTAATATCGCGCGATTGCTGAAGCGAAACACGTTCAAACAGGCACGCCGCTCGTCTATAACCCCTCCCCTTCCTGGTATTCCTGATAGTTTCGATAATATGACGTCTGTCACAACCGTACCCAGTCTACCATATTTACAGATATGGCAACTGAGTTTTGCTTGTTTTACGTAAACCAAAAATAAGTTAACCTGTGAATAAAATTGACTCTACTGACGGGTTTTCTCCAATATCTGTTACCAACAGTGGTTTTATATTTGCGTATCGTACTGGGTATCTGTACTTTCTATTAATTCGTGTTAACTGAATACTGTAATTCTGTCTCAGCCGATCACTGCTGTTAAAATTTTTTAGCCAAAAAGTGACACTAGTCGATCTTTTTCGTCCAAATTCACCTGAATTTGTAATATTAAATGCTGTTTTAAAGGCTAGATGCTGTTTTACAATGTTGCCGTTGTGACTCTAACACCACCACTAAATACTATTAGACAGCAGAACTATGCAGTAATTTAAAATATCCGTTCTAGTTGCTTCTTTCTGCGACATGAATCCTCGATTTTGTGCATAGATTCAATAAAATACTAAACCAAACGCGGCGTGATAGGTATAATTAGCTTCTGGGCCATAGAAAATAAAGTGGTTAGTAAGGAACCCAACAACATGATGCGGAGAAAGGTTCCATTGGATTCAACCAGTCACTGAAATATCAGCTTCCGTCTGTAGATCTCTTTTTTCTCCCAATTCTACCTTGGGCGTCACTTACGTCACGCGAGTGATCCTCCCCAGGCGTTCTGGCACTTTTCCTTGTTCAGCCCATAGAATCTGCCCTAACTTGTGTTGCCAATTAAAGTTGCAATTTTTGCCAACTGCCTCGGGCCCGGACGTTGGTAGCGGCGGGGAGAAGGAACGGTAGGAGAGGGGATGCAATTTGAGGCGGGGAGTCGACCAACTCAAATCGAGGGCGCACAGTAGCTCCAATCAGGCGAGCCACCACCACCCCACATAATTCCCTGACGCTTGTTGTCTCTCTTTGTGCGTCAAACGCGATGCTGTCTTCTTTATCCTCTTCTCAGTATTCCGTACAGATGAATCAGCTTAGGGGTTTTGGTATCCGTTCCCGCTTTTGATAAATTGCTGGAAAGTACGCAGCTTTCCGAGATCCGACAGCAAATCACTGTGCAGCCTTTTCATAACCCAGGTCGACTGTCCATTTACTGAAGCTTCTTTTAAAATTCCTAGAAACGAATGCGTTTCGATTGACATTGTTGTTTGTTATATAGGTACGGGATGTTACTGATATGCAATAAACTTGTTGGTTATTGATCTCTTTATTGTACAGCTAAAAGAGTAATATTTGATTCAAGCTTCGATTTTTGTATTTCTTTATATACAAGGGTCATTATGACGAGCTGAAGTAGGGGAGGAACATGAGTGCTACCAACTGTCTGTGGCTAGTGATATTGGCTTTGTGCAAAATTTTAGCCCATTCCGTTAGTTTAGTTCATTGCAGCAAGTTCATGTTGTCCGGAGCTGACACGCAATTAGCTGGTTCTAGTCCTGGTGGTAGAAGATGATTTCACCATCCGGACTTGGCTGGCAGTGTAGGAGAGGTGGTGGTTCACAGTTCCTAATAACCATTTTTTTACTTATGGTTTACACCTCGTCGATTTCTAGGTCATTAGAGGTGAGATGGGACTGGGAACAAGGAACGGGAAGGGATTCGGCCATGGCCTTTTTGAAGGAAGCATGTCGGCATTTGCCTGGAGTGGTTTGAGGAAACCGTGGAAAACCCAAATCTGAATGCCAGGACAGGGATAACCGGTGTCCTCCCGAATGCTAGACCAAAGCATTAACCGATCACCCATCACCCTCGGTCCTAACAACCAGATTGTGCACCAAAGTCTTGGTTTAAATACCAAACCTCGCAGTGGAGCGTATACAGTGTGGCCATTCGACGCTGTTTACGGGGATTTGTCCTTCGGATGCGGTCGTTAAGTCTGTCACCTCCTCGGTAGTTTTTGGAAGTGTAGGCTTGAATTGGCGAATATTGTCTTTCACACTTTCTTCATCTCTCATTACATGCAGCACAAACAATAGACTGTACTGAATATGCACTCTATCACATCTCTCCACATCTACAATAACACATACGAATACACACTAAGGAAGACACGAAAACCGCCCATTTCATGTTCCCGATAGAATTATCACGGAGAGGGTACACCCTCCACAATAACCGCCAGTGCACGGAATCATGTACTGCATCATAGCAGGAAACGTAATTTTAGTTGCGTTTTGTTTCGTAGAGTATTTTTTTGAAGCGAAACTTCTTTGGTCGTGATAGAGAGAAATTTGGTTGCATTACGAATTACGCGTTACGAGTTAAGGGTTACGAGCGTTGTACGCATGCGCCGCAACGTTCTGCGCTTGTACAGAACCCAATTATATTATTTAATGGCATCGACAGTTAGCGACTTGGATCAAATTGAAAATAAGCAAAACGTTAGGATTGTAGCAGTGTGTATTATTCAAAAATTAGCTGACATTATTTATTATTTACAGCATTAATTATTACCGCATACAACACAAAGTGCTGTCTTACTTCATTAAATGATGATAAAATACTCATAAATTTAAGTGAAGATTTCAAAGTCAGTTTTGCACTAAACAAAGCCAAGAAGCTGGCTCAATTTTTAAGAGATAACTTGAGTTTATATTCGCAAACTAATCTACAAATTTCAACCACAAAATCTAAACGACTATTGATTCAGTCTTCACGTAATATCTGATCATGTTACTATTTCAGTAACCATAAAACATTTATTACAGAAGTATATGATACAAATTCAGCAGATTTAGAATAATAATAATAAGAGTAATAAATAGTAACATAGATTATTATTGATAAATATATAATCATCTATATAATAAAATAGTTATTATCTGTTCCAAATAAAAATTCCTCTTTATCCTCTTGATTGTAGGAACGGTTATCAGCTAATTCTTTTCAAGTTGCTATCCAATATAAAAAGCTCTAAACACAAAATACAGATTAAGGTGCAATGTAATACTTTATAGTCTAATGTCTCTCATAATATAGCGAATTGTGGCTTAACTTTTTAATCATTTTCATTTATTAACGAGAATAAATTACAAGGTCTAGAAATTGGAATCAGAGAACGATTTATAGTATAGCACTTCAGATACCTTACCCAAATACCTTTCGTACTGGTGGGCCTTCGTCTGAGAGTTAAAATCTGTGAAATATATTTGTAGAAAAGCTGTTACGCCAATGACGCCGAAAATAAGTAGCTATGTGGTGTAATTGATGCATTAGTATACAAAAGGTTGTGGGTTAGATTCCCGCTAGGTTAAGATATGTTTATTTACTCCGTGAATTTCTTTTCCCTACCATTTGCTGTTAGTAGTATTAGAGATTTATTTTTAATGAAATTCAGCAAAAAATAGTGTGTTTTTCTTTGTAGCATTAACAAGTTTTTAATGATAGGTGTCATAAAAACATTTAAAATTTCTTCCACAACGGGAATATTTGATGGGAAATAAATCTCCATGGCCACAAATTATTCTTGGTATTGAAGAGGAAAAGCATATTCCATTTACCTTTTTAAATTCCCGTTTTATTATTATTTTTTGTTATAATAGAAACTTACCATACATACATTATTAATACAAGTAAATGGTTGTACAAAGTCCCCATTTACAGAAAAATACAAAAAAGATGGTATCGTTCATCCAGTTGAATGCAAAAGAAACATCGAAAACATAAAAAATTACACAGGAAAAATATGAGGAGAAAAGTGTGTACTATCCATAGAAGTTTCATTTCTTGGCTGTGTACATACTGATACACGCTCTAGATTTTTTTTTTTTTTTTTTTTTTCTTTTTAAATAAGGGTTTGGTGTCTAAAAAAATTTGTAGTTCTTCCCGCTGAGAGATGTAATATCACAATACCCTAGACATTCTTTTTATGACGTCATGTAAATAAAAACCAACTATGAGGTTGTGTGAGCTGAAAATAGTCTCCCTCTCTCTCTCACAATAAATATTAAATTGCTCTGAAAGTAAATTCTTATTTTTTCAGGTGCGTGATATTGACAGAGCCAGTTCTCTACAACATACGCCAAAACAGCGATGAAAGCACAACTCGGCCTATTTTAAGAGAGAAGCTGAATTCCACATTGTGACAATCTGCAGTAGACACATCAGTAGTACCTTAAAAACCACTAAGAGCTAATTATCGACACCTACAACACATCAGCTTTAGCTGTTTCTTTCGCTTTGTGTTGGTGCAAGGTAAATTGTCCAGAACTTGATATTACTTCTAAATACTTCACTCAAGCATCTTGAACAGTCAGAAATTATTGTTTCCTAGGGAGCTATCAACAGATTTTATGATATTTCTGCATTCTTTCTTAATTCTACGGTATTAATAAACTAATGGTACTCTTTCTTATTATTTAATATTTAATGCTACCTTGCATCATTTTCTTAGCAATAAATAAAAGCGTTATTTTTTCTGTATTACGCCGACACATATAATAAAATTGCTAAAATCTCGTCTGAAAATGAAAATCGTTTTAAAAAATTTCAATTTACACTAATTATGATAGAGTGTCTCAAACTACGATTTTGGTATATTTGTCTGTCTGTTTGTCTATGTTTCCACTCGCGTCACGAAGGTGCTAAAGAATCTACTTACGTATATAGCTTATGTCATGAGTTAACATTTTGGGTACATTTTATTTCACAGTTCTTGATGATGCAGAGACCATTACAATAAATTTAGGAATTTTTGTCTCTGTTTGTACGAATTACGTATATACTAACGAACGGATTGCAACGAAACTCTTCATATTGGATAATTTTTACACCAAGAAGTCACATATTTTCCTCATACTACAGACGCAAAAACTCTAAATTTTCGCATTTTTATTTTTTTCAATAATAATACACATATTAATGAGATGCTGCAAACGCAGCAGCTTCTATTGGGAGAATTCAGATATACTTATCGGCACCACAAATAGAGTTATGTGAAGTTGAAAACAAATTTTCAAATGAAATAATTGTTATTACAATATTATGTTATTATAACACATCTCTATAAAAAGGAACCACACAAAAGCGGATACACATCTCAGGCTCTGAAATGTTTATGAAAACTTAATAAACTACATTTTCACAAAATAATGGGCGCTTGTTACTTGTTATTTGTATTTGACATACATAAAGACGTAGGTCGTCTTCCCGTTTGTCAACAACAATAATATTACTTATGTCCTCCTGCTAACTCACTACTGCAACCCCAACCAATAATCACTGCTCTTAACAAACACTGAATAGTAAGAAGCTTTTGCTAACAAGATGAAGGAAAGCAATTGAGGCTAAAAGTAAGCGGACTAAAGCGATTACGTTTGTCTTCGACGATCAGCGGGTCCATTCGGAAAACGGCAGAACTTTTATTCCTTCCGTTCTGTGACTTCGAAAATTTGTGTCATATCTTAATCATAACGGAAAAATCATAAATCAGGCATTTCGGTGATATGTAACAACTGCTGCTGATTCATCTAGTTAGTTATATATTAGCTCATCGATTTTTTCATGTTACTTATGTCCGATAAATTTACAGGACCTGAAGTAATGATGTATCACAATCGAGGCAATATTTGCCATTTGTCTGCGGATATTGTAAACTTTATGGAAGTGGGTTTTCTGTTATTCTATTATTCTCTTAAGCGGATATGGAAAGCTGCCTAAAACTGAAATCAGGTTGGTCGCGCTTCGGCATTTTATATTCGGTCTGTTGAAGTTTTTTAGTAATTCTTTGGTGTTAGACAATTTTGGTGTTACATAGCCGCTGTGAGGTAATTCATACTATACTAACGCAGCCCATTGTTGGACATTCCACACTTTTGCCGTGGATTCACCAATATTCAGGAATTCGGAAGACAGCAAAAGTTCTAAACAGTCAGCGGCTGCGTATATTGGTGATGGTTGTATTGACTAACTGGGAAAATTATAATACTTGTTACTACAGAAAAATCTCTACAACAAATCTAAAGCTGAGTGAATGTTGCAGAATATTTCGGTATAATCACTCTTACCAATAGGCATACAAAGAAAAATAGATCATGGTATGTTTAAACACCGCACGAAATAAAATTTCACTGTCTAAAGCGCAGTTTTGTGTAGTCTTTGAATGCGTTGCTCCGACAGATTTTTTCTTATACATTCGCGTGATGATGTGATAACTTATTACCTTACCTTTTGTTTTATAGAAAAATGATAGATCTACATTGTCCCGGTACAATTATTGGAACTTGTGGATCTGGTTAGTGTTTAAATTAATTAACAACTTATATGCCTAAATTGTAATTTAGTTTGAAGTAACTCCTGCCGTTAATAACGGTTAGTGTAAGCAAAGACCATCCATGTGTGACCTGTCGGGATCTTAGGGAGTGACTGGCGGATATTGAGGGTCATTTCAAGAATTCGGCTATAAAGAGGAGGCGCCATGATCAGTATTACGCTCTGGTTTCATTAAAAGCACGCGGAGGTCCATTTCCCAGGTACTCACTTTACTGCAAGCAGTTTGGAACTGAGGAACCACTCCAGAAAAAATCCTCGGTTTTATCAATGTTTTAACTACATTTTACTATCCAGTTGTTATAAAGACCTAAGTACTTGGCCATCCCGCGTTTGGTGTCCTTTCTCAACATTGTACTGACACAAATTATAAGATAATGTGTTTTATTGTTGGTTAGATAGTATCGTACAAATTTTTAGCAGTATAACCATTGTTAGCTTCCAATATGATATGGTAATACTATTTGGTAACCACTTTATGGGTCAACTCGCTATGGATGTAGTAGTAACATCGACAGTTCCCTTACAAGACCAAGTGTGAACCATACTTGTGAATAGTGCCGTGTTCTTAACGGGGAACTATCTGATGCTGTATATTGTATTGAGCCAAATGTGGCTTATCACATACAGGGCGATGTATTGGTTTTTGTCAAACAGACAACTCGCAGGTTCAGTTTTCTGAATCACCCAATTCCTTAGTAAACGAAATTGGTTTTCCTAGCACAAAGAAATAATGTTACAACTGAACTATGAGTACCATTGTAAAATTTCGCCAGACCAATTAAACCGGTTCACTATTCATCGGTTGCCAATTACGAAGTACAGCTCTACATCACAAAAAAGTTGGGAAACGTCATTGAGCGCTTCGACACCAAAACGATTTCGGGTCTCTAGACACTGCATCTGCCATCTATTAATAACAGATAAAATTCGGGACAGAAAAATTAGGCTAAGCATTCAAGCCCACTAAATAGTGTTGCAAGGAATTTCTACATGGTCAAGTGATGAAAGTTATGTGGAGGAAAAAGAACTCGAGGAAGATACTTTTCCTTTCACAGTGGAAGTAGAAGCTCTAGCAACAACTTCTAGAAGGAACACGAGGTGGAGCATCAGCGTCTAGTGTCCATAATGTGGATTTGGATTGTGACCAGGTTGTTTGCAGCACAAGAGACAGTGGTCAGAGTTGATAAAGGTGGTCGTTGATTTTTGCCACTTCACGCAGTCGCTTCATTCGCAGTCAGTACTCTCCAAACCACTGCCACACCTATCACCATTCAAAAAAATTTAATAGCGAGGACGTATAGTTGAAAAATCAGCTGTATCTTCAAGAATAAGCTATCAGTAACTTCCAGCATAAACTTATTATGCAATTAGACCAGTAATGATGCTCTACATATCTCAAAAAACTACAAAGAAATAATTGTATTTAGTCTTTTGTGCTAAGCAATTTTAATAATTTCATTTTGTAGTATAAAATCTGAATCGAAGATGAAGCATTATATGTTTATGGGGTCAGATTCTTATGTTGTTCCATTTTAAGCGAAAGAAAACAGTCTTTTATAGTCAATGTACAGAAGTAATATTAAATACCTTGCTTTTAATTGTTATAAAATGTTTACAGGTAATGATTTTATACTGTGAGGGTATCAAACATTTTAAAAAAGTGATATTATGGCATACAATTTGATTTACACAACGTGGAACATTACCTTCACTGACAGGCAAGAAATATCTTACTGGCGTAGTGTTCCTTTCTGAATAAATTTCCACTTACGCACTTAGGAGTGTGATGACAGCTTATGACATAATCGTTTAATAAAACTGAGAATCTAATGAAAAATTAATAAAATATTAGAGAATGTTGGCATATAACTCTCATTAACACGGCTGTCCATTTCACCAAGCCATCTGCCACAGTTCTAAAAAAAATATCGTTGATATATTGCATGGTATTTCATAAGATTTATCTCAGAATTCATGCTGAACTGCATACCTTGGCATCAGCGAATGAGTGAAGCGGGTCCAAATAAATTTGACTCAATAAATAACAAAAAATAATGTTACTAATCCAGACAATCAGAATTTCGCCTAACTTTTATATATCCAGCGTTATCCCGGAAAAAAAAAAAAATGGTGGCGGAAGGCAAAATGAGCGGATCTTCACAAAGTTTTCGTAACAAAAATAATGTAGTATGTAGCCGGTTTCTGGCCGTTAGCAGAATACAAGTTGCGCCGGTGCCCCGCTATTCTTGCACCCCCTCCTCACCCTCATCCCCGTAGCCCCTTCTTTCTTTTCCTTTTTTTTTTATCCACCTCTTTCTTCCCGCGATTTCTTGAGCAAGATTGATGGCGGAAGTTCTAAACGCGGGCCAGCGCTACGCGGCTCCAGAGATAGTCCGCTCGCTCAAGTCGAGTCGAGTCGCGAGAAATCTCCTGATGCGCGTGTTGTGCTTTATAGGTTTTCTTAATGGATGTTACATTCAAGCGGCGAATCATCTGCCACGCGGCCAATGCGGTAGCCCTGGATACCTCGCCTCCATCCGCCGCCACCGTGCCGACAGAAGTAGTGGCAAGATCGAAGACACTATTACTATCATTATTACATTGCGATTCAATAAAAGTTGGTGACGAATGGTGAATTGCACCTGTCCTAATGTGTAATCGTTTGTGCATGGGAAGGAATTTACTGTACATGACAGGAGGTATGCATGGGCTATTTTGAGGAACATTTGAAATACTTCCTGAAATCAGAGAGAGGATACGTATCTATTTATTTCCTGATTTTACATAGCCTATTTCCTTGTTACTTAAAGTAGGCCCTTAGTTTCTACAGTTTTTATTCATAAAACAATTTACTTTATTAAAAATAGATATGGATAATTATTCTTAAGGATTTAAAGTATTTAAACTATTCTAATAATTAATACACCAATTAATCTACTAATTAATCTACCATCACACTAATTCACACCAAAATCAGCAAGTGTTTATGTGTTTTCATACTTCTAATCAATAAACTGTCTATTTGTAATGTTCTTCCTACACCAGTCTGCGTCGACATCCAGGCCGATAACTGTCTCTGCTGATGCAGCGGGGCGACTGCAGACATGCTGACCACAAAGTGCCGTCAGCCAGCTTCATGTTCCAGGTAGTGGTCTCGTTCTTCACCGGTTTGTCCTTGGAGTCACTTTCTCCCACATCAGCAGTTCCCGCCTGGAATCAGAGTAGGCCGCCCCCTAAGCCCTGGAGAAGGTGCCTCTGACTTCCAGAGGCACTGCGAAGAATTGAGTCTTTGCCGTCTTCCTGGTGCAGTGCTGGTGGTCACATTTGGGTTGTTCTTTCCACTTGAGTTTCTTCCTCTCCTGCCCTTCTTTCTGTTTCTGATGCCGTTTGTTTGCGGCGTCTTCTAGGCTCTGCTAATTTAAATTAAGGAAATCTCTCCTTCTCGCACAGCGATGCTAAATTAGCAGCTTCATCCAGTAAGTGCCAGAGCTCGGTATCACGAAGTATATTCTTCTATTCTGAAGTTATATTTGAAGGTATGCTCTTGGTTCCTCAGTTTGTTTGCGCTCCCAAATCACGTGCTCGGTAGTACTTACTTCACCACAGGCGCACCTGTTTGTTTCTTTGAGGCCTCTCTGTTCTAAGAAACTGTCATATGGACCAAGGCCAGATATGTAGTGTATGGTTGTAGGTGAGTCAGGTTAATTCTCTCTTTCACGCAAAGAAGCATGTCGAAGATCCTTCTGACCATGTTGCTGTTTGTCCGTATTTGCTGCCATTCATCAATCAGCGCATCCCAAACATCTTTCTTGGTTTCAACAGGCCTTCCAATTATTTCAGTAGCTTGGTCATACCTTCCTTTTTTTTATCGAATATAACGCTCCTCACCTCCTTACTGCCACGTCCATGGGCCAGACGACGAGTATAACTGTTTGTGCATCTGTGGATGTGGAGGATACGTATGAAGCACTTCAATCCATCCAGAGGGTTGATACATTTCCCCACCGGTCATGGACCGCACGAAACATATCTCCACAGGATCAACAGGACAGAGAATGATCGGTGCACCTACAGATACCCAGGGATACCTGATCATAAACTGTTTGAATGTTCATTAGTTGACGATCGAATCAAGCAGTACAGAGTGAAGCTCGTGGGAAATACTGCGTGACAACCTCCTCTGGGAAGAACTGGACAAGCTGGCAGATGCTTCGTCAGATGCAGCCAGGGAGCGGTATCGGCTTCAGCATACCCAGCAACCTGTGAGAATACAGCAAACCATATAAGGATTGAGTCAAAATACCCGAAATGGACGAGAAATGTTACAAACAACTAAGTGCAACGCTGATGCCGGAAGTGTGGCTTCTGGAATTACCGAAGCTTATTCTTCAGCGGATACCAGCGTGCAAAGGAAAACCTAACTTTTGTAAGATCAAGTGATTAGTTCTTTAGTATTATTGGGTAATAGTTTTAGTAACAGGTAGTAGTAACAGGTTTTAGTAACAGTGTGTAGTAAGAATAGTAAATTATTTGTACCATTTCGTAGTACATTGGATTTGTGTTTATCTTTTAAAATTTTGCTAAGCACGAAATGTTATTATAGTATTAAGAAATAACGGTTCGTTGTAGACTTTAGTGAACGAACCATCAGATTGTACAGATAAATAAATGAATATTGTGAGGAACCATCCAGCATTTGCCTCGAGCGATCTGGGAAAACCATGGAAATCCCAGATCAGTATGACCGGAGTGGTTTATCGAGACCTACTGCTATCGAATTTCTAAGTTTTCTCGCGCAATAAGTTCTTTCTATTCCATTCCTTAACCGCTTGTGAAAAAGTAAGTATAGAAATACATTGGTTCTGGGCCTAATTACTCTTATCTTATTTTCTTGTTCATTCCTAGATATTATTATTGCAGGTAGTTGTATGTGTTTGCTGTCATCCTGAAATAGGTCAGTCTTGAATTTTTCAATTAGCTTCTGACGAGAGCAACGCCTTCGGTTTTTGGGGTCTTCCCAACCTAACTCAATCAACATCGCATTCACTCTTTCCCTCCAGCTATATATACGTACCTGTCACGGATAGGGAGACTCTTCTTTGGACATTCTTCAATGCCTCCATTAGCCACATTTAATGGGGACCGTACAGAACAACAATATTCTAAGTAATGACGTGCCAGTGCTTTGTATGCAATTGATTTAACTTCAGGTGTACACTGTTTTAAAATACGACCTAGAAATCGGAGCATATGATTTGCTTTCCCAATTACCTTCTGAATATATTCATTCCACATCAAATTATTACGAATTGTTACCCCGAGGTTTTAAAGGGAATCAATCGTTCTAAGGACCTTGCCATTAATTGTATATTCAGAGCTAAATGGTGTCACCTTTTTACTTGTATGAATGAGTTGGCATTTTTTTAGCGTTTAACTCCAGCTGCCAGTCTCTGAAACACACGATTATTTTCTTCGAATTTTTAAACATTAAATATGATTACATACTACTGGGATGAATACAACGTTCTACGTGCTTCCTTGCTGTAATATTACAATGTTACACTGAAGGACCTTATCGACTTAATTTGAATTTTAAGTTTTATGTAGTACCATGCTCATATTAATCCGAGCGACCTGAATTGCACATCACTACATTTCCACCCAAAACTTATTCAACCCTTCCTACACATCTGCTTACACAGTCCTATACCCAGTAGGTTGTACAGTCACGTTAATATCCGAAATTGAGACTCACACACTTCACACAAAAAACGTGATATATTTTAAAATATTCGTTTTACAAACGAAAATATGGATTATATTTTGTTAATAACAGAGTTATGCAGACATTAAATGCACTTGGTTTAGGTTTTTTAAAACATTTAGGAGAAATTGGTGCCCCTACAGAATATAAGAAGTTACTGTTTTCAAACAAAATGTTAATTTTGAACAAACGCTAGGATCAAAAGAAAGGAAGACCTTATACCGATTATATTTCACTTAAAATAATTAGATATTAAGGAAAAAATCAATATTTGCGATGTATAACGATTCTAGGTAGCGATATTGTTTTAAGTGAGAGCGTTGAAAAATAACCACAGATTTTTAAGTTAGTTAATATTGTGTGTTTATTAAGACATGTTGTTCTTTTACTACTATATTTAAACTTATTTTAGAAACACGCGGAAAAACTTATAACTAAATTACTGTCGTCAAATTACATGTCGTGAACGCAGTTTCAGTTGACAGTATTTTAGCGTCAAAAAACTTATTTTCACCTACCATTAATATCGAAAGCTGCTTAAACAGCACTGAATGTCCTTTAAAAACAAAAGAAAACACGATGAGGATTCAATTGATAAGAAACAATTTCACATAGCCTTGTCACATTTTGCTTTTAATGGTGTTTAGTAAGCAGGCAAAATAGAAAAAACTAATACGGCTTTTTCGCGATAGCGATATTCTGTGGGTGTTGCTATTACAACTCATACGACAGGTGAAACTTTGGTTGGCTGTACTTTCAATAATAATAATAATAAATTACTGGTGAATATTCAAGGACGTGCACTGAAAACGTTAGGTAACTAACAAACTGCTACGTTTGCAAGCGGACACGTACGAAATAATTGGTTGACTTCGCGATTTATACGGTTTTGCTACTTGAAATTATTATTGTAGGCCAACTTATCACCCCATATTGATGTTACTACGGTGAGCTCTTCCGACAGTAGTCCGTAAAGAACTTGCACTGATTTAAGGGGTAAAATTTTACCAGTCATCTGATAACTCAAAATACAACCAGAAATTACACAATTTTACAAATGATACTAATGTGGATCATAAATTCAATAATAATTGTTTTCATATTTTGTAACTGTTGTTTATGAGACTTCGGAATACACAGGAAACTGGGAACAAGGAAACGTAATGCTGATCAACACGTGTATAAGAGCCGTTGCGCCTCTGCTGCCGTCTTGGTTGGTAGCTCTCAGCCGCTAATACCGTAGGTGTCGCGGATGCTACTGCCTACCTGGAAACGTGGTGGCTAGCGTTCAGTTAATTCCTGGAGTAGACGGTTCAAGTCCAGCCACATACATAACTGATTTTCATGAAGTGTGTGTTGACTGTACTGTGGATCACCAAAGTCACATCATAAATCAACTTAGTAGCTAAATGAATGGAGAGGATGCACGTATCGATAAACTAAGGCAAATACCTTCTTTGTCTATTTTTTAGAAATTTATTCTTTAAATGTGTTATATATTTTGAAATATCACGGAAAAGATTATTTCCCAATGTTTGGAAAGGAATCCGGCTACGGTATGTGAATATGAACTATTCCTCTGTTAGTCTAAAATTATTTCGTTAATATTCTGAGAACAAAACATTGATTGTGTTAACCATAGCATACAAAACATTATTAAAAAATATACTTCAAAGTGGACTTCTCAGAGAGCTGAAAAAGTATAAGCTACAGTGACTGCTGGGAACAGGAGATGTTGTTTAAACACGTTCACTGGTCTCTTTCCCTCAGCATAGGATATCTGCCGTCTCGAGTAGCTGTTCTCTGTGCTGGACGGGTTCCAAATCCCGGTAATAGCCCTGCCGTGGCGTGGAGTCGTATCTGTGAGCGATTACAGCCCCCCTACCCTCCTCACTGCCTGACTTACTCTCCTTTTGTGCTCGTCTGTCGGACAAGATTGATGCTTGCAACGCATTTGCAGACAGAAGTTTTGTGCTACACCGTCTGCTCAACTTGCTTTGTATCGGATAGAGGAGAGGATGGGAGAAACGACTTATGTTCTTACAGGGAGATACGCTGTTGTGATGTAATTAGCTTTTTGATGCAGTGAAGACGTTACTTACTTAAAACAAGAAGACTTTAGAATTCAGTTCTGAGCGTTAGATAAAGGGAAGGAAATTAGTGTTCCTTTGCTTGTTTAATCTTTCTGCCCCCCCCCCCTCCTTCCACTTTAATAATTCTGTTCACTTTATATCAACCGGATCTGTTACTGAAGATTGTCTGCATTCAATTTGTAAGAAAATCACTCATTAATCGCAATGCGAAATGTAGGAACAATTACAGTTTTTGTGGATAGATAAGGAATTTTAGAATACAGTTCTATAAAAAAGCTAATACTGTTAGGTGAAAGTGATTGCATGTAGCAGGGTTGGAATCAGGGCGCGTTACAACACAGAATCAAACAGTTAGAGGCTATGGAATATAAGCAAAGTGAGTAGCTACGCCTCCAAAGTGGAATAGACGGTCAGCAAAATTAGGAGTTAGCAAGACGTCATTTGGACAGAGCTGGTAGATAAGAATTATTCTGATTGGCCAAAGGCACTCCCCACTACAGATGATAGGGAGGGGGGAGCTGCACAAAAGTGGACTGCACAGGCTGAGGAGAGGTCTTCTGGATCGTCATCGACCTAGTCAAGAATCTAGGAGGAGGTCGTCATCGGCGAAGACAGCTGAAGACTACAAGTGATGTAGCAAGGAGACTTCACAGCCAGAACACAGGTGGGAGTTAGCCAATGATCTGTTCGCAATGTAGTTGGCAGGGATTAAATGCATAGAAAGGGATGATAGCGTGGATATTTATAGAAAGAGCTAGGAGAGGCCTTGATGTTAATAATTAATGTAATAAAGTGTAAATATGTAATTACCTCTACTGAGAGTTTCATTCAGAGTGCTACTTCTCACATGACTAGAGGTTACCCACAGTAGATATATATATATATATTTCTCGGGAGGTGCAAGGCGAACAAACGAAAAAAAGTTCACTCGTCCACCACACAGTGAAATAAAACTTACATAGATAATGACCACACAAATTCAAATTATATTTGGTTCTACTTAATTACATTTGATTCAAAGATTGACACTGGAAACTGGGACACTTATTCAATCAAATAAGTTCGTAGAAATTGTCCAGCAACCAACAATCCTCCACTTAAATCCTTTTCTTGACCACAATAAATTTCAATCACATATTTCAGCAAGTTCATAGAAATCTTCTAAACACATATTTAAAATACCAAATTTATCTTCACATAATGAGTTCCTTACAACCAATCACCGTAGCAAGAGTTGGAATTAGTACAGAGGCATCGAGAGAGACAAAGGACTTACATCATTGCTGGGCATGCTTCCGGTGCAGGCAGTCGCAGCAAAAGATCTCATTGAACAAAACTGAGGGCCCTATTGTGTTCTGTAGGACTTAAATACTCCCCGGCTAACTGTGGTTTGGATCGTCCTGTGTCCTTCTGACGTATTTGCTACCAACCCCGACTTCACAAATTTCTTTGACTGTTTTCGAACCCCCCTACCATATGGACGAACACACAAGATTCCACAGATAATACCTCCCCCCCCCCCCAAAGAGGTTGGGGACAGGACCACCCTGTTCACACCAAGACCACTGGCGGGCAATGGGGTGGTGACTTTAAAGCGTCACCTTCATGCCGTAATGACTGCCACCGCAGCGTCCAAAAATTGCTGAGATAATATTGGTAATGCATCACTGCCGCTGCAGCAAACTTAATATCCGTGTGGTCGTAATGACCTGGAGAAAGGGTGTCTATTAGCTGAGCATTCCGCTCCTGCCAAAGCCGCCTTAACCTAACCCGGCAATCCTATCGGGTACAGGGGACCTACAGTTTAACGTGGAATCGGAGCCACGGAATCTTTCTGGCGTACGTCACATTACACAGCAAGCTGAGCCGGAGGTGAAGGTCGGGTTAAGTAATTTGAATATCCCCGCCGAGACAGGGATTTGAACCAGGGACTTTTCGATCTCCAGTCAGATGCGTTAACCACTGAGCCACCAGATCGCACGTAATAAGAAATTAAATAATTGTATTGAACCTCTAGCTCTTTACTACATTGATATTTCCTTTCATGTTTTCTCTGTATTAGTCGAACGTTGGATGGTGAACACTAAAATGACACTGAATCTCTTTATTTCCAACATCATGCATATCCCTGTTACGCCCATTTTGGCTGGATGTGTTCAGCCGCCGCGCCATCCTACAGTCCGGCTGTGAGGTTAGAGCGGTGGCAGCGACCAGGGTTGAATAAACCATCAGACGGACGGTTCTCGCATCAGGAATTCCCTTTCAGTCGACGCCAAGTGGCTGCAGACTGTCGCAGTCTCATAGATGCACAGTAAATAACTATAAAAGTCTCTGAGTGGTAGTACGAAACTCGCTTCTGCCAGTGGTTGAATTGCAACCATCCTGCAAATGTGCCGACGGATTTAAATGTTTGTTTTCTTCTTTCAGCATATATCTCATGATCAAAGAGAATAGCTTGCTTTTCCATCAAGGTACTGTTGATTCAGATACCGTCGCAAATCTTTAATTTGTTGTAACCAGTAGCATTAAGAATAAGGCAGTTTCCTTTCTGAGCCGAGACCAGATGATGTAACCCAAGGCTTTTGATTCCCGAATCACATAACGCCTCTCTCCAAGGATTAGCTGCCCGACAGATTTCTCTGAGAACAAAGAGCTAAGCATT
>JARYHS010009186.1:87688617-87713853 GCA_031002005.1 Vandiemenella viatica
TTTAAAAAAAATGTAAAATTTCACCTTCACTATTGATGTTTAGTTGTTTTAATTTTTTTATCTTTTGCTCCGGATTATAGTTTTATTTTTTTACTTCAGTGGAGAATTTTTTTACCGTCTACCTGCGGGAGGAGTATGAGTAATATTAGCATTAGATCGGACCTAAGAGGTTTGGCCTACAAGAATAAGTTGATGCCACAAATAGAGTATAATACATGATATACATCATTAACTCCACTCGTGACCATCAATAGTCGCACAATATTGTTAATTACGCAAGCTTTCAGTCCATCATTTGTTGATATACCTTCCATCTTTACATCGGCAGTCGAATACAGAAGTGTAATGTGTAAAATTTTGCCATATTCACTAATGAAGTTGATTTTCAATCAAATACTGAAAAAGCTGGAATCTAACTTTATTTATAACTTTTTTTAAAAAAGGTAGGAATGTTCAATGTTTTAAGGATCTTTTCTTGGTTGTAGTGAGAGAAAATCAGTTTTCTTTCGCTAAAATACATCTACAAACTTTTTTTTTTTTTTTACGAACGCATATCTCACTGATTCCATCTCATGCCACCGGCAATATTTATTTAATAATTCTTTAAGTTCATGGTTTTTTCTTTTTTTTACGTTCTGTAGGTTCAAAAACAGAACCGGATAACAGAACGTCAGGGCAAGTAGATTCGTTAAATTAATACTAAAGTAATTAATTTTGTAAATGTATTATGTGCCATGTAGCAGACAGCTGCATCCAATGGCTCTGTAACGTTTCCACAAATTTAAATCCAGTGCAAAAATCATTTTTTGTATTAAATTTCATGTTATTTTATGTTTTTGAAGACGAATGTAATACATAAATTGTTTCGTGTCCTACCTTTTGTTCAAAACTAACATTTTTTTTGAAAGCGGTGATTTTTTTTACTAGTTATTGACACTAAATAACTCTCAAATGAATTAAAAAAGTACAAATCAACTAATTTAATGTCTGTGTAATACATTTGTTGCCTTACTGTAATCACTAATCAAGTTTATGAAACGAATAAACTGAAATGTATTCCGTTTTTTGTGTGTCGAGTACGTGACAATTTTTCACAGTAACATGAGTGTACCACCTACCGGGTATAGGACTGTCTTTGCAGTTGTGTATAATGGGTTGAATAATTCCCAGGAGGAAATTTAGCGATGTGCGATTCAGGTCGTTCGGATTAATATGAGCATGGTAGTACTTGTTTGTTTCTTATTGCTGTTGTTTTAAACACAAAATGATTTTAAATGAAAAGAAAATTCTCTCATTTTAATATCTTTACATAATCACGAGTGTTTATGTAAAATAAAATTTTGAAAATCTTAAAAATAAAAGTGATAGAGTTAAGGAGGATCCGATTAAATAATTGAATCTCCCACTTTTCACGATAGAAAACATCAAGTGCAAAATTAAATCTATCCGAACTAAGTATTCACGTGAATTAAGTTTTAAAATCAGAAAAAGTGGTGCAAATTTTGCATCTACAGGGAATGCAGCCTCTAATATTCCAAAACAGTTACCAGTTGCAAGAAAGCTGAAGGTAATTTCCAGATTCAAATTGGCTGGAAGACATTTTCTCATAGCAGTATCCTGTTTTGTAATTAGTAGTGAGATTTTTGATAGCAAATCTTCAGATTATGATTCATACATTTGAAGGTGATTTTTAAACGTCATTTTGTCCTCCAATATCCACTCTTTTAGCATGGCTGCTGAGACGGCCCTTTCTACCATGCTACAAGATCCAATTTCTCGTCCACAAACGCCTCTTTTATTCCATTAACTTTTAATTTCTTAGACAAAGTTTCTTCAAATTAAATTCATTCCAACACGCACAAGATCGCATGCTGCCATCGTGAAGTGAACTGAATGCTTCATATGGGATGATACGTGTAAACGAAAATTGAATTCACGTTACCTTTCGCTGTGAGTGATTCATGCGAAGTTATTGCGTAAAGTAAATCATGTAAACCCACCTTAAATAACACATGACTAATGCTACGTGAATTAGAAAGCGTGTTCACAAATACACTGCAGACAAAATACACAAAGATCGCATACTCCAAGAACCACAGTTAGCGAGTTAGCGAATTGTTACACCGAGACGAGTGACTGGAGAGTATCAAGCGATTAATTTCAATGGGTCCTTTAACCAGCCGCGTTTCCTCAGTTCCAAACATGTGAAATGTTTGTCATATATCGCTATGAGCGAATCTTTTGATTTGACGTAGTGTAGGTGCGCACTGAGTGGGCACATGTAAGGCGTGAGAAATGCTGCAATCTGGGAATTTTCGCTAAAATATACATGAGAATCGTTGATATACGGAGAAAACATCGACGACATTGAGCAGTAGTGAGCCACATGATTTCTCTGCGAAAGCAGAACAAAGATGTTTTTGGAACACAATGTTATCCAAGAAAGCAAAGCAACACGTTTCTAAATAACAATGACAAGTCGTGGTTGGGAAGAGAATACCTGAAAAGCATGTAGAAACAAACAGTGATCATCTTTCTGGGGGTGGTTGAAACAAGAAGAGGAAGAAAACTAACAAAATATATCACATTCCAGATTTCACCACGCCTATTGTGACTGGTCAGTTTTGGCGTGTTAAAGTTCAACGGTGTCGGACATGGAAAGAGAGAATGTCAGTGTTTTAAACATCGGTACCTCGGCACTCGCTCTTCCAAATACAGTTTTTGGGATTGCTTAAATTCAAAGCAGATATGTTGACTTGATACGTCCTGCTCGAATTTGTGTGTGTGAATGATTTGCACTGAAACAAAAACTTTATTTTTTTCTCAGGTCGCCACAAATCATCAAAGGTCAGAAATTGTATAAATACTGGTCTAAAAATAAAATAATTGGTATCTAAATAATAATCCATGTATTATAAAAGCGAAAAGTCATAATAAATTTTAGTAATACCTCATATAATAATAAAATTATTGTATCTGTTTCATTTCAAGAACACTAGAGGAAAAGGTCCAAATACTGGCTACCGCATTTATTTTGGTTACTGATATACCTGGTCGCTCAATATGCATAATTTTGTAGTCACTTGCTTCTATAAACAATCATGAAGGCCATACGAGGGTTCAAAACTTCAACAATCAATTTTAATTTTCCAAAATCAAAGGATTACAACAAAATGGAAAATGACTGTTTTTGTTTTTTAAGAGGTGGTCCAAATATGGGCTACTTGTATAAAAGGGAAATTTATGCTGTAATAAATTAAAAACATCAAATTTTGTTCAAAAACTTTAATAACTTGAAATTTTATAATCATTTCTCATTTCTTTTAACTTGGAGATGTTACAGATGTATACCTCATTGCCCATTCCAGCACATTCAAGCTCTACTCAACCTTCACACTTGTTGAACTGAATCCACAAAGATATCATTTCGAAAGAGTCCATCAGAGAAAATGCATGCTGCATTGTCAGAACCACATTTCCCCCCAGAGAAATTGCCAACTCGTCATCAGTAGCATTATCACTATGGTCTTCTTCCGAGTCCAACTCTTCGCTGAGCTTACTTAAAGGGCTTTTTGGTTTGGCTTGGCGATTTTGATATTTTTTCTTTGCTGAGGCACCTGATAACACTTTCACAATTCTGACAGTGACAGTCCGTTGTTCAAGGCTGTACACTCTACACATTTTTTCAATCATTTGCTGTAAAGAGATCCCCTTATGATGCAAGATTTGGCGCACTTGCGACCACGATTTTTCTTTGCAATGGTGGGGATCGAAGGTAAATCATTTGGATTAGCCCTTTAGTATTCTGAGATGAGCTGAAATCCATTTACTTTACTGAATAAGTAAGAAAGAGAGAAATTATAGTTTATATACCTTGAAAAGTTTTGAGTTTGTCAAAAGCAAATTTTCTGATTTTTTAAAAAAAATAACCACGTGCGTTAGCACGTGTGTCACGGACCAAGTTCATTTGCTCATTACTATTCCCCCACCTCTTCATGTTCCTTTTGGTGCCATTCTCGTGCCTGCGCACATATCCTCCTTCCCCCACTTTCAACAAATAGCCCGTCTTTAGACCTTCTGCTCTGCCGATAGAAATGTTCATAGAATTAATTGTTTGCATATTGACACACATTATTTTATCTTAATAATATGTGAAGTCTAGCCCTATCGCTCTTTACTTCCGTTACGTGCTTTGAGAACAGTCACGCACTGGTTATTGACGTAGTTGACGAAAATGTAATAAGCGTTAACTACTGTGGAAACGATAATATTGAAAGTTTAACTCCTCCGCTAATATGATCCCGTGTTACTTATGTTTGACGTACTTCATGCTTTGCTCTCAAAGATTGAACTGACCTGCGGCGGTTTCAAATGTTTCGGCTTCAGTCTGATACCCAAAAAGAGCGTCACGAAATACGTACTCGCCATAATTCACAACGTGAAGCCGTTCCTTTCAAAATGGAGAAGCCCAGAAAACAACCTTGAATTTGAGATAGCAGTAATATAAATTAATATTCTTAAATCACCAGTTGCACCGTTTGTTTCCGGCAAGGCGAAATAAATATTTCTAAACTCCCAATACACTTAAAATGCGAAAACACAAAAGCTTGAGATATTTTGAAAGCAAAGACAACAAATAAGTCTATCTTCATAAGTAACGTACTAAAAAGTCACTTATCTAATTCATGAACCAGTTTACGATTGTAAAAACTCCAGTAAACCACGTTTTCATTTTATTGATAGCACAGTAAAAATTTCTTATTCTTGATAAAGGAGTCGGAACTAGGATTTTCGATTGGAACTTTCAAATATTCCAAACAAGTCTAAAAACAGTAGAAAAAGAATTGTTTGGATTTTGTTCATGATGCTTGAGGTCAATGACTTTCATTTACTGTCATCAACTAGGAGAGCCCATTAATGGTTCAAGTTGCATGCATTTACGAAGACAAATATTATTGTAACAAACTGGAAAGTTTATAGTTGGATTCAGCGACATAGAATCAGGTGATGGGCTAGGCTGTTACGATTATCAATAGTTGATCATTGTGTAATTTTCCTCAGAGCAAAGTTTGACGGGGTTTATTGACTGCTTTACGGACTTCTCGAAGTTCTCTGTATAGTGAGTCGTGTGATATACGAGTGTTCTGTTTGTTCCTCCGGTAGATCGAGCGTCTCTTCTTAAACGAGGAGGGAACTCATCGAGGATTTTGCAGGACATACAGCTGAAGAATGGTAGAAGGTCAATTCTGCACCGAGTTGGCTCACTTCATTTCATCGTGAAAACTCACTTGTTTTAGCAGATATTAGGACAGAAAGCCAAAGCAATCACCGAAGGAATTCATCAAGACAAAACTACGCTGACGATTGTATTTATTGCATAACATTTGTTCTTCGTCGGTGAAAATACTCTACTCGACATTTTCAAGGCGAAGTGAAAAGAACGACAGAATAAAAGAAATCTGAACCAGAACTGATAGTTTTAGAAATATTTTTTTACTCAGTACGGTACAGTAACACGGTGACTAGCGTGTGAGACCATTCTGGTCGAGAAGTACTGATGTCCATCTCTGACAATATTAATATAGGATTTCTCGGAAATTCTGGGAAAATATCAGGATGCTCCAGTATTGGAGGGGTTAGGGGACGATGATTGCCGGTTTGAATACAGCAGCATAGATGTGAAATTGGGTGTGTTACCTTGTCCTTGAATTTAATGATGTTATAACAATTGAAAGGTAATATTATTATACACGGTGGTGATATTGATCAAAATGGTAAAGCTAACAAAGTTAATGGCATAATAATAATAATATAAAGATAACTCGTTGGTGGATCTAAAATAGTTGATTATAGCTGAAGAGTCAAAAAAACTGGAACACCTGCCTAATATTGTGTAGGGCCCCCACGAGCACGCAGAAGTGCCGCAACACGACATGGCATGAACTCAACTAATGTCTGATGTTGTGCTGGAGGGAATTGACACCATGCATCCTGCAGGGCGGTCCATATATCCGTAAGAGTACGAAGGGGTGGAGATCTCTTCTGAACGACACGTTTGCAAGGCATCCCAGATATGCCCGATAATGTTCATGTCTGTGGTGTTTGGTGGCCAGCGGAGGTGTTTAAACACAGAAGCGTGTTCCTGTCGGAATGTACAATGGATTTGAATGGATGCAGGTGATAACCCTGAACGAGTACGTACGTGTCACCTTTCAGAGTCGTATCTATACGAGTCAGGGGTCCCATTTCACTACAACTGCACGCGCTCCACACCATTACAGAGCCTCCACCAGCTTGAACAGTACCCTGCTGACATGCAGGGTCCATGCATTCATGAGATTGTCTCCATATCCGTACACGTCCATCCACTCGGTACAATTGGAAATGAGACTCTTCAGACCAGGCAACATGTTTCCAATCATCAACAGTCCAGTGTCGGTGTTGACGTGCCCAGGAGAGGAGTAAAGCTTTATGTCGTGCACTCAGCAAGGGTAGAAGAATGGACCTTCGGCTCAGAAAGCCCATGTCGATGATGTTTCGTTGAATGGTTGACACGCTGACACTTTTTGATGGGCCAGCATTGAAATCCGCAGCAATGTGCGGAATGGTTGCACTTCTGTCACGTTGAACGATTCTCTTCAGTCGTTGTGGGTCCCTTTCTTCCAGGATCTTTTTCCGGCTGCAGCGATGTTGGAGATTTGATGTTTTACCGGATTCCCGATATTCACGGTGCACTCGTCAATTGGTCGCACGGGAAAATCCCTACCTCATCGCTACCTCGGAGATGCTGTGTCCGATCTCTCTTGCGCCGACTACAGCACCACATTCAAACTCACTTACATCATGATAACATGCCACTGTACCAACATTAACTGATCCAATGCCTGCGCCAGACACCTGATGTCTTATATAGGTGTTGTTAACCGCAGCGCCGTACATATTTCTGTGTTTGCGTACGCATGCCTGTACCAATTTTTTGGCTCTTCCGTGTATGATACAATGGAGTATGTGATAATCGTTTTCATTTTTGTGAGAGAAGAAGAAATGGTGCACTTGATACAAGATTTTATGAAATAATACGTTACTCTGGTTGGCTTCGATCCCTAAGGCACTTCTTAAAACTCAAGAGATAGTTGACGTCCGAAAGTAACTCACGAGCAAAACACCCTGGAAGAAGTCATCAAAACATGTTGCTGGAATTGAAGAATAGTTCGATTAAGAGATAAGCTGAAAGAGGTCTCTTGTTATGCGCATTCATAAGCTGTGTAAGGCAGACAAAGTATTTCTTGTGAACCAAACTGAGACTCTACTAACAGACCTCAAATCTTTAAAACTGAGGAATGTGCTAGAATGTGCTTGTTTCGCATAAAAATTCAACCTATTTCGACGAAGTTTCACACCGTTGATCTTCGGAAGCCATATGTTAACACTTTCCACCTGGCTATCAACATTTCATCAGATTCCAGGCTACTCGGATATCTGTACTACGGACTGACTACAGTAAACGTATTCTAGACATCCAAAATCCAAAAAAATGCCATTTTCAGTACCTCGATACCAAAACTGACGCTGGAAGTTTCCCTAAAGAAATATCTAACACAAATTTTTAGGCCATTTTAAACACCGCTTCTCGATATATCACGATCACCTGTTTAATAGTATGTTAGACCACCTCTTAAACGCAATAAAGCAGCGATTTGGGGTGTCATGGGTTCTAAAATTCATTAGTATATTTTCGGCGGCATCTGGTATCAGATTTCGAGGCACAGGTCACGCGATTCAGTTAAATTACAGACAGGTGGTTTATGAGTGCGGTACCTGGTAACGAGCATCTCGGAAACGACGTGGCTTGTCGGATTTTTGCGTGATACTATAGTGAGCATCTATGGAAAGTGGGTAAAGGACGTTGGTACCACAAGTAGGCAATATGGTGATGGACGTCCACGCCTCGTCACAGAACGTGGATGCCTGTTCTGTAAATCAGGATAAGCGTTGATCTGTGGCACAAGTGTTTCGGAGCACACGAATCTTGGCTGTATTGCGTTCCAAGGGTGGATCAACACGCTATTAAGCAGGGATCATAATGTTTTGGCGCATCAATGTATCTTGGGTTTTAGTATCACATTGATGAGCCCTCGCGTAATATTTTTTTTTTTTTTTTTTTTAATACTGCATGGGGTATGCAAACTTTGCGGTGGCGTGTGCAACCTACCTACTCTTGATCATCATACAAGGTAAATCTTGGACGCAAACATGATGTTTTAACAGCTAACTCCGCCGCTTCTTCAGGTGTAAACCTATCTGCACTGGTCAAAGGACCGATTGCTATTTAGTTTGCTCAGATGCCGCACCCCTCTTTTAACATATTCGTCGCTATATTCGCTTTTTCGTTATTCAGTTTTTTTTAACATATTCTTGCCGAAATATTACTAACGCAGTAGCGATAATTATTCAGTTTGGTGCAAAAGGATCTTTGGCAGAAATACAGCATTTTACAGTTCTAACGTATTTTGAATTTAATTCTCAACTTGATAGTTGCTCCTAACTAATAAGTGCGTAAGTTTAGTGGCACTGGCTGATGCACTCATGTATGTCATTTGCATTTGCCTGTTAGGTATGAGTGAACTAGAAGTCCATCCAAGCCTGAAAAAAAAAACAACATACAGTTGTTAAATTCCTTTCTAAGTGAGAAAGTTTACAAAATAATTTGCGACATAATCGTTCATAAATGGATCAACTTAACTTTAGCACTCTGAAAACATAAAAAAAAAACATTCTCAAAGTTAATGTACTCGTACGCTATAGGAAAGATCGTACCATTGCATTCAATGAGGAGAGTATATTAAAAAAGAACAGGATGGAAAATATATGTTTTTTGTCACTTTATCAATAATTAATAAATTATAATTCCTTGTAGAACTTTGATATTAATTAATTTTATGAATGAAAAATTGAATAATTTATACAAGACATAAACAATGCGTAAATAACTAGCGTAGTGCACTGGATTTTGCATCTTTGTCAACTGAACGCTAATAATTACTAAAGTAAATGGGAATTTGAATTTCAGATTGGAATGATAATATTTGGTGGTGCAAACACTAATAAGCAATCTCATGGATACACAGTAGCTCATTACTAGATAATATAGTTTGGTTGTGTTGTGGCTGATTTGGAAAGGACTGCAACAATAACTGTGAATACACATTCAGCTTCGGAGAAGTTGAATGGTTTTCCAGCAATGAACCAATATGATTTCACATTGAGTCAGAGTGGCCAGTTGGTTTTTCCAAACCTTTCTAGGGATTACACTCTGTAATGTTTATTGGCGTGTCGTCGTAAGGGTTATGAGCTGCTTTGTGCATGGTATTAATTGAGTGTTGTATTTTTAGTCCACTGCCCTCGATCATAGGGAATCAATGCAATTTGCAAAGTAACTTCACGTTGTCTGCGTGGTTCCGAAAGTTTTTGTTGCGTATGCAAAACGTTTTGAGTCATTATCTGCAAATCCGAATACGCAATCTTGAAATTGAATGTTTATTTTATTTGCAGAGATCCAGTTCAAGTACGAGATCAGTCAAGCGCAGTTATTTTTTTTTTTGCTGTCGTCAGTCTTTCGACTGGCTTGATGCAATCCACCATTCCTTCCTATCTTGTGCTAACCTCTTCATCTCTGCATATCCCCTACAACCCACGTCCTCAATTATCTGCTTCATATATTCTAATCTCTGTCTTCCTCTACAGTTCTTACCTTCGACTGTTCCCTCCACCAGCAAATTAACTAATCCACTATGTCTCAAAATATGACCTATCAGCCTGTCTCTTCTTCCTGTAAGCTTCTTCCACTCACCCATCATTTCCAAAACTCGTTCATTTCTTACTTTGTCTGTCCACTTAATTTTCAGCATTCTTCTGTAGCACCACATTTCAAATGCTTCAATTTTCCTCCTTTCCGGTATTCCTAAAGTCCATGTTTCGCTACCGTAAAGTGCTGTGCTCCACATACAGAGTTTTAAAAAGTTTTTTCTAATTCCTAGATCAATATTTGAAACTAAAAGATTTCTCATTTTCATGAAAGCTCTTTTTGCTAGTGCTATTCTGCTTTTAACATCAGTCCTGCTTCGGCCATCGGTTGTAATTTTGTTTCCTAAATAACAGAATTCACTTACTTCTCCAATTGCATTCGATCCTATTTTTATATTTAATCTACTAGTATTGGTATCATTTCTGCTACATTTCATCGTTTTAGTCTTGCTTTGATTTATATTCAGTCCAAAATCTTCCTTCAGTATCTTGTTAATGCTATTCAGTAATTTCTCAATGTCCTCAACCCTTTCTGCTAACAAGACAATGTCATCAGCAAATCGCGCAGTATCTGGACTTGAATGTCTCAATGATGCATCCTATGTTATTCGAGGAGCAGTCCTTGTTATTCTCCACAGCAGAATACTGTTGCTCTACATGGCTTGGTGGTGCTCAAAGCTGACATCCAACGTAACGCTTCCATTAGAATAGTTAGTGATGTCATTAGATCTACCCCAGTATTCTGGCAGCCTGCAATTTGCAACAATTCTCCACCAAACCCGACAACAAAATCAATCCTGCTCAGAGAATTGGAAGGAGTGATGGTAAACAACATTATTCCTCTATATAGCGACCCTCTCCACCTGTCTACTTAGAAGCAGCTAAGCGAAGAAAATAAAAACTTTGACTTACATCTAGAGTGCCGAAAGGAGTAGAAAGCCAACAGCCCACACAACTGTGAGCTCGTAAAAGATGCGACGACCTGCGTGCCAGGGTTTGACGTGTCTAGTCGTCTTTAGTGCCAACTGAATAGATTTCGCAAGGGTCAGGAAGTGTGCAATGCAACCGCACTTAAGTGGTGTCTACATGAAGATGCGCTGTGTGAATGCGTATCCAAACTACTGAACACATTGTCATGGACTGTCCAGACTGTTTATGTAGAGTCTTTCTCACTCTGCATCAAGCTGAACCAGCTGCCAGAACATGGCTCAAATCCCTAATTATAATTATTTAATTAACTCGTATTTTTTATTTTGGAAAAGATACTAATAATAATCACAATAATAATAACAATGCCTCACCACATCTAGTTGGTGAGTGGAAACGTTCGGAAGAACGCTGGTTCAAATCCCCGTCTGTCCATAAAGATTTTGTTTCTCCAAAATCACTTCAGGCCTGTTTTGACCAAATTTTCACTGTTTGAGATTTTCTGATTTGACTTAAAAATCTTTACCGATAATTTCGTATATTAATAGCTTCCCATACAGGTATCTGAAAATGTAATTTTTTTCCGGTAACTGTTTCTAGGATTTTATATTACCCAACAGACATAAAATCCTAACCTAATTCGACATCTATACTGAGTGTGTTAATTAATTTATCTCATGTTATTTGTAATAATAAAACGTTTCACTATGCCAATAAAACAGATTTAATTTTTCAGGTTCAACTACACGAAAATGTGATATTGTATTTACGGCAAAGGTTACAAAGATACCATACAAACCTGCGAGAGAGCCCTGACCAAAGTTTTTGAAGTTACCCAAAATCAAGAACAAAGGAAACTTCTTACGTAGTTATTTTTTCCTTTTCCACGTTAATAAATGCTACTCTCAAAAAAAAAAAAAAAAAAAAAAAAAAAAAAAAAAAAAAAAAAAAAAAACCGTGTGTGAGTTAGTATACCAACTTACCCACCTAAGTCCGCTTGGATGAAGCTGCTAGTTTATAAACAAATCTCAAATCTATGATGTGGGAAAACTTCATGTCGATGTTTCAGAACACAGTGTCAGAACTTGCATTCGAGGTGGCGATTGCAAAACATTAAAGTTTCAAAAGGGCGGTGGCCGGAAAATGTTACGCGCTCCCACTGAACAGTGGTTTCACGACGGCGACCTTCTCAAAAAAAAATTGCTTAAGTGCGTCTGTGCGCGGGTCGTGGGCGATTGCATAGCGCGTGCTAGAAACGGGTTTAGCGTCGAAGGTATTTCGAGCGAGCGTCGCGGTACAAAAGACTCGGTGCATCATTAGCGTAGGGTGACGAGTGGCGGCGCCGTTGTGGGATGCGGGGGCGTTTGATGATCCCCGACTGGGAGCCCATTGGGCCGGAAGACATTGCGGGCCCGGTCTCTAATAACGACTTGTGTCGGCCCGCCTACAAACACACCGGGCGGCGTCTCTCCCTTCTTTCGTCCCTCCTCCAGGTACGGCGCCGTGTTCAACCGACCAAACACGTACGGTAATTAAGTACCGCGAGTTCGCTCGCCACCTCTCGAACTCAGCCGCGGAGTGGCTGGAAGTCGGTACGTACAGAGAAAGAAAAAGAGGTGGAGAGGGAAGGAGGAAAGGAGTATAGGAGGGAGCAAAATAAGACCGGAAAACGCTTTGAAAGTTGGCTCGGTGCTCGAAAAAAAAACCTCTTGCCGCCCACGCCGCGGTGGGTTCTCTCGGCGGAAAGATTTCGTCGTCGCAAGCGTCCGTCATTCCAAAGACTGCGGTGGCTTTGTTAATTTGGTAATTCACTAAGCAGTGGCGCTCTTTGAAAACCGGGACCGGCGCCGGAGAGGTAGCAGTAATTGGATTCCCTTTGCGCATACTTGTTGAGGCTGTGCAGTCGTCCAGCGCCGCAGCGGCCGCTCCGTGAACCATCGTGGTGGGTGTGCACGCACAGTAGATGCGAAGGACTGCTGGAGCACACGATACACACGATAGCTACCAAGATTGTTTCTTGTTATATGCAGTATCGCAATGTATTAAATTAAACGTCATATTTTAACAACTATTTTTATTAGTTATTTTTTTCCCATGCGCGTTTCGCTCTGATGACATGTGGCATCGTCAGTGAAAACTTGATAGTTAAGAGTATCAGTTACATATCGGTCAGGAGCATGCGGATTTTGTACATTCATTTATCCGGGATTAATGCTGCGGTTGAACATGCTGCCTTTTTATGCCTTTGTTTATTACGATTGATATAAAAAAAAAACAGAAACCAACTATGTGTAACTAAACAAGAAACAAAACAAAATTCAATACCATAAAATAAATAGCCAAGGAAATTTGGTACAAACCACACGTAGTTGATTAATTAAATAAAAAGATAAAAAATAACCATTTCAATAACAAAAACCCATACAATACAACAACTTTAACACATCAAATCATACAAATATCCATCAACATTGAATGCAACAAAAATAAGTGGTATACTGTGACACACTCAAACAAATGCGTGCACACACACAGGGTAACAAATATGTTTAAAAAACAAGGGATAAATACTGCACTAAAAATAGATAACTCAAAACACAAACAAAACAGAACTCAATCAAATACAAACAAAAACAGGCATTTACCAACTGACATGTGAGGAATGTGATCCACTATATATCGGCCAAACATGAAGATACATAGCATTAAGGTGCAGTTACTACTCCACCATACTGAACATCCTTTCGACAACAACCATTCCCCCACAAACATAAACATAGACATGAGAATCTAAACAGTCATTAACACCAAATACAACATTCGCACGTTACAAGAAAACTATAAAATACAAAATGTTAATAGCGCCAAGAAAACAAATACTGAATGAACACATAAACGTACTCAAATTAATAAACAACGCACACAAAACAAAACAAATTACACAATTTCCACCAACACACCAAACAGTAAATTAACTCACTACATTCTTGTTTTGCTATTGTACACATAGAAATACGTAATGAAACAAATAAAAAAATGCAATCATTTCATACTACAAACATCAAACTTCCACTAACAACACACGCTCTACAAACATCACAGGAAAACAATTAAACGATAGCAACGCCCAAAAGCTACTTGCTTTCGATTACGCGGAGTGTCAGGTATAAAAATTCCAGCAAAGTGAAACCTATATCCACGCGTAACATACCTTAAATAGTGACATGTTGGTTGAAGACAAGGGGTAGCAACTACAAAATCTTACCATACACAAATATCGTTCTGGAGGCTCAGTCGTTAAGGCGTTAAACTGGAGATCGAAAGCCGCCGGTTTTAATCCCTGTCTCCGCCGGGATATTCGTAAGCCATTAGTCCGACCTTCACCTCTGGCCCAGCTTGCTGTGTAATGTGAAGTACGTCATAACGTTTCCGTGGTTCTGATTCCACGTTGAGCTGTTGGTCACCTCTAAAACTAACAACGCAGGTTGTAACACGGAAATGTGCACATTCAAAGCAATTTCAAGCCAGACGAATGCTTAGAGTGGTCCTAGTTGACCCAAACGAACATAAATACAATCTTTTTTTCTTTCGACGAGGTCATTAGAGCGGGAAAGGACTGAGGGGCAAGGATCAAAAAGGAATTCAGCCATGGCCTTTATGAGCAACCATTCCGGCATGTGATTTGGGGGAATCATAGAAAAACCAAATCTGGATGGCCAGGCGGGGATTCGAACCAGCCTCCTCCTAAATGCGAGGCCAGAGCTTTACCTCTCACTCATCACGCTCGCTTACATACATACTATATAAAAATGTAATAGCAATAAAATTCAGAAAAACCTATGTGTAAAATTATTATATGCATACATTACAGAAAATTAAATCCCTGAAGATACCTCGACGAGAGGCCAAACACGTCTGTAAATAAATTGAACCCTAAAAAAGTTGCATTTGCGTACATATTAAATAAAAATCATTGTTACAATTAGCAACTTCAGAAGGAATGGCCAGCAAAAATAGCAAATTTCATCATCTGTCTTTTCATTTTAAGTTTAGTCTAAATTCTTTTCTGAATGTATTATTAATTTCATGTAGGAAATTTACTGTATCATCACAGTCAGGAGTAAGCAAACCATGGATGCTTTTGTCCTAGGATTTTAGTTCCTTAACTAATTTTTTCGTCTGGCCCCTTCGAATCTCTTCCTTCGAACGCACGTACCGAGTGTGGATAGGTTCTGGGAAAAAAAGAAAGAAGGAATTGTACTAAAGTGTTTGGTACCAAGCGGTTTCAAAATGGCCAAAATTTAGAAAGAAGTTTTAGATCATACTCAGATGACATGTACCGTAATAAAATTAACTCCTCCGGTCACACGCTATTAACATGAGTTATCGAGTGAGGTACTGTAGCATAACAGTCTCACAAATTAATACATTAAATCATACAAATAATTATTCTTTCTTTCTTTGATGCATCACTCATTATTATCGGTATTAGCATTATTATCATTTAACCAACTACACTTTTTTCCAAATTTAGATATCTATATTTATTCCCTCAGTTTTTGTTTTCGTCTCTACATTTTGGTATATTACTATTTCTATCACCTTCTGCGATATATTTATATATAACATCTTAGTCCCACCGCCATATTGATAATCCACTCAGCCATGTAGGAACCTTCGGCGTGTGCACACCTCCAGAACCACATGACTCATTCTCTTTAACATGAAGAAGGTTTAAGACCGAAATATTGTGTATATTTTTTCTGTTCGTGAAATATGTTCTTCTCCCGTCGCTTCCTTCAACTTTGGTGAGTTATGAGTCATTTTCCCTTTCTTTGTAATTTATATTGCCTCAAATCGTTTCCTTTTTACTTTGTTTAATTACAAATAATTATTCATACTTAATTATATCTATATCTTTTTTGTATTCTCTGTCATAAATTTAGATGGACCTTACTCTTAGGGAATGTTCAGTTGTTATGGTTACGACAGACAGATATAGACGGAAGAACGATAGCGAATAATTAAGTCAATCGGAATACAGGAACACAATACAGTTACGATCAAAACACCCGTTCAGCACTTTTAAATTAACATAACGTCGTCAGAATGAATATTTAACAAAAAAAGTTACGTGAAACTTAATTTCGTTACAGTCACAGCCGATGAAGAACTTTCATTCTTCGAACACCAAAAAATATCTTCCCCCGGATGTAGTTCAGTGATGGAATGAATAAAGAACAATATTAAAGTCATTTTGTCTAAGTACAGAATCATAAATACGACAGTACAACCATAGCTTATTCGTAATTTTACGCCGTTAATCACCGAGATGATTGTTACGTTACTTCACATCTTAAGGTATAACGGATTCACTTGGGCCGCACTGGCTATAATGAATGGAAACGCTGTCTTCCGTTCCTAATGACTGTTGTAGCAGAATCTCACCGCAAGTAGCCCAGGCGGACGACAAGCATCTGGCTATCTCTGCTGGAGGGGCGGACCGCATCCTCTGCTGCATTTATGGATGAGAGTCCAGGCCCGTTCTTTAAGAGATTAACAGATCCACTACTCTTCTCCTTTCTCCCGGTCGCGCGCAATAGATAAGGAGTGACGGTGAGGGTGGAGGGAGATATACTGCCGCGCCGTGGGCGCCGCGGTGGCCGGCCGCTTAGCAATTCATTGGCCACCCGTCTCCAGTTGTATCGAACAGGTGGGGCGAGCTCAACAACACTGCCAGCGTGGCTAATAGGCCCAGCCTGTGTAACTTCTCCACAACCTTCTTCTTTTTCTATCCTTGACATGAGCCTCGAGTAAGATCCTTAATATTTTCTATACATAACCCCCTACTTCACTTTGTAATATGGTGTTTACCTGTTAAATTGCAACTTGTGATGCTTTTATTTTGGTTTCCATCAATAAGGGATTCAAACCTCATCGACAGGAAGAGCTTTCTTCATAGTTAACGGGCAGGGAATCGGAATAATACAATTTTATTTTCTTTAGTTAGGCTTTCTATTATCCAGACGTGGGAAATTACGATTTTTTCATTTTATTAAGCTGAAGATGCTGTTGAAAAAGACCCAGCGAGCCTGGTGGGTGAGCGATAACATTACTGGCTTCAGGGAGGTCGTGGGTTCGAATCCCCGTCCCATTGTCTCAGATTTCGGTTTTACATGGATTACCGAAATCAATCTATGTGAATGCCGACACGATTCATTCATGGCTGGATTAGTTATTTGCCCTCTATTCTCTCCCGGGTATAATGACCACGACGTCGAAAAGCCGTAAAGATCAAATCAAGAAGGAAAATAAATGATCCTTAAAATGATGGCTATATGGAATGTTTAGATAAAAAATTTAATTGTATAATATGCTTGGGAAGGGTAGAAAGAAGGATTAAAAAAAAGAACATTGGAATTGATGGATCGTTGACAGTAGGGTTACCAGAGCAGGCACACGATTATGGGAAAGAAAGGGGAGGGAAAACGTCCACGATTTTTGTGAATCAACTAAACCATTGATTTTGGAGAGTCATGGAAAACTGAAGTATAGACAACTGCAAGGGTAACCAAAATCGGGTTGTTCGAATGACGAATCCAAACTTTATTTTTTATTAGTTTAATGATCAGATTTGGAGCTTTGGTTTTACTGCCGTATGCCATTGCTGACGCCAAACACTTTCTATTTACTGCCAGGTCGTACTTCGTACTAACTGAGGAAGTGTTTCCATGTATTCGAAATGTGTCACTATGTTCTGTGCGTCATAAGTGTATTTTTTGTTTATGAAATGTGCAATTTATGAGATGGAGATTCGGGAACGTTCCGGCATTCGTCTTGTTGGCTGTGGAAAATCGCCTAAAACCACAGTCAGGATGGTTGGATCGCAGGGGCATTGGGTCGAGCGAGGCCCCATATTACCTCTCAGATCTGGTTATCATTCGTTCTTCACTGGTAATGTATATATGAAGTAGTATAATAAGTCTGTGTTTTCAAAAGTGAAAACATGTCACCTGACTTTCTCATTCAAAACTCTGAATAAAATTCTATGGAATGAGAGTGTGTGAACTATGAAAATTTGTAAACGATGTACAGTGTTGAAAGAAACCACCAAAATGATATGAAATGCGTGTGTATGTTACATATTGTCAGAAGTTCCGTTCTTCATCCACGACTCCAGCCTCAGATGGTGAAGTGAGCAGTGAATGCGATGGAAATGATACATTGACAGAGTTGATACTTGATCAACGACCAATCACCAGCGTCATTAAAACAGCTTTGCAACTGAAATCCCGATCACTATTTCAACTGCGACAAACAACCACTGGGGTCAGAAAAACAAACATAACGCTCTCATCACGCCTCTCTTTCCGGAATTTATGGACAGCGAAATTTAAAATACATAATTCACAATGGCGTATCGAAGCGGATGAGTTCTTGTTTGCCGTGGCGGCTTCAATCACGGGGTAGCGTGCCCGACGCAATCACTCGACATTGGTACATAATGCATTTAACCGGACGGCGAGCGCTGCGGCCGCGCCTGTGAACTGGCAAACCGCACGGCGCGTGACGGCGTGCCCGCCAGCGGATGAATAGTTTATTGCGACCAGTTATTAACTAATGTATTTAATGTGCATGTTTTAAGCGGTGTCCTAAATGGAATTTATGGAAACTTGATTACGATACTGGCTGAATGGCTCTCTGCGGCCGTTTGTGCTGACAGTGCGGATTATTAATTTAGAGAACTCCAGAGGTCGTTTGGTATGACTGAACACAGGTACTAGTCCATCCGCGTCAGCGATACTGACTCAAGAATTCTGACGTATTTTTTTTAGTTGTCCAGTTATTAGCTAACACAAGTTTTGTTGCCTGTATTTGTGCCATTAGGGAACACTACGTGCATAGCTAAAAAAAAAAAAATATATATATATATAAAAAAAAACATCATTAGCAACGTCCACGTCATTTTTGCCAAGCGTTTTCAGTACACTGATTGTATATTAGAAGTTTAGTAACAGATAATCAGAAAAATTTGATGAAAAATATTTCTACGACATTTTCAGACTCATGGACTACTCCGTTATGTGATACTCATGGCAGTGTTGCTTGGCGTTGCAATAAGGTAGATAGCGTGGAGGTTATTGTTCTTAGATATTTCCTCTATCTGTCAGTGTGGAGTGAAATAGTTACTCGTCATCATCTTGGAGTAGCTGTAGTTCTTCCTAGGGCTCCAATACATCGTTATTCTCTTGTCTCGGTCGCCGGATGTTTTCAATTCTAAATGAACCATTTAATGTTCTGTCTCTGGACTCTGACACTCACTAAATGCTTTGATATGTAGGCTGTCTTAAAAATGATCACCTTTCTTTGGGGCTGGATGAAATGAGAGGAGTAAAGAGAGTGCTGGGATTGTATAAGGTTGTAATATAATATTGTAAAGGAATGAGGTTTAATCAGACATTACTCGGTGGTTTCTGCGATCTAAAGTTTTGAGCAGAGTTCCCTATTGTAAAGGAAAGCGCCTGCCGAAAAAAAAGGTTGATCACAGATTTTTTTTATTTGTGGCTTTACGCCGCGTCGAAGTCGAGGTCATTAGAGGCGGGATGGGACTAGGGACAAGGAACGGGAAGGAATTCGTTGATGGCCCCTTTGGAGGAAGCATCCCAGCATTCGCTTGGAGTGATTTGGGGAAACCCAAATCTGGATGCCCAGACGGGGATTCGAACCGGCGTCCTCCCGAATGCGAGACCAGAGCGTTAACCGCTCGCCCACCACGCTCGGTATGATCACAGAGTCCACACTACAAGCTGTAATTAACTCAATAACGTAGGGATGGAGGGTGATTAAAAACAGAGTTCACTATGAAACATATAAGTTACTTTTAATCACAATCTGGTCAGTGAAAATTAGTGCGCAGATAAACAATGTTTTGTGGATTTAGATTTGAGCAAGAGAGTTATCTCAGGGGGTTTACTGGGCTGGACGTGAGTGCAAGTGTCTCTTCCTTTCATGGTGGCTAATTACCCAAGATTGCGTGCTGTCGGAGGATCGGGGTGCAGGGCGACCCAGCGTGGTGCAGTCGGTCCGTCCCCTCTGGCGCCGTCGACCGCAATCCCTTGTTCCCGCGTCGCTTCTCCACAACAGAAGGCTTTCACCTCTCCAGCCAATGGGAGCCAAAAACGCTCAGCCACCCGCCTATTGGTGACCGTACTCGGAATAAACAAAATAAAACATAACGGAGATTAGATCACGTTTTGCTCACAGGTGCTGTCACTATGCTGCGTGGGTCCACACCTCATATTTTTTTTCCCCTTGGTGTCTCACCGTCCCTGTTAAGGCGCATTCCCACGATCCCTTGTAACGAAGGCGAGACGAGACGGGACCTCATTAGCCGAAGTGTAGGGACGACCGCGCAACGCAGGTTAGTCCTCGCTTAACTGGCCGCCACCTCCCCTCCACGTTGCCTAGTGTCGTTTGGCACAGAGCACTTTACAGAAACAGAAGGGGTGCGCACCGCTGCTTCAAATCGATGGCAACAGCGCACTGCTACACACGCCTGTAATGTTTATCGACACAGAGTGGGTAGCTGCGTCTCGTCCCAGCTAGCAGAGGCGGCCCTGTTCCCATGGCGTGTGGACGAGTATTCGTCCCGTCGTCTCGTCTCGCCTTCGGTACAAGGGATCGTGGGAACGGGCCTTTATAACACGACACATTTCACCCCACGAAGCAGCCCTCAGTGGTCTAGCAAAAAACCACACCACATTGCCTGGCTTTCTGCTCCGCGTAACAGATCTCTCAGGACACAGCAAGGTGTATACTGGCGATGAAACTTGGGTGGATGTTGGTAGAAGAATTAGGTCCAGTAAGTGAAAGGAAAGAGAAGATCATAACCACAAGATGGGGTTTGCCTTAAGGAGTAAGAAAGTGATAAAAAAATTTCTTTTCTTGTTGCTATGGGTGTCAGGGACGAATATTCTAAAAAGCGAAATACCGACAAATTTATTAGAAATGCTTAAAAACATTAAATTTAAAATTCCTTAAAGCCAGAAGTAGGTGGGTTCTGAAACTGCATTCAAAGAATCTTAGATAAAAAAATATTATGAAATGGTAGAAAAATTCTGTGGGGAAATTGCAATCGGAGAATATGCTCCCTCACCGTTGAATTCTATTAAATTGAAGCTGTCAATAAACCTTTGAAGTTTCCAGACAGCCTAGTGCTATTAATACCCTGACAATACAAGTAAATCAAGAATTGTATGACACTACATGAAGATTATGTCTTATAACTAAATATCCATATGTTATGCTGGATTTGAGTTGGTGATCCGCGACACAAAATCCTTACTAGTTGTTTATGAAAGAACTTCTTTTATGACACCGTTTAAAAGTAATTTTTTGTTGCTAGTTTCTTAGGATGTAATGTGTAAATCGTAATACAGATATTGAAATATTGCTAATAATCATTTCAGATGCCAGTTAATAAGTTAAAGTATCCCAAGATAATTATATGATGGAAATCACAAACTATTTTCTACTGAAATTATTGTTATTATTTTAGGAATTCGAGGTCATGAACACTATAAACTAATATATTTTACTGAATCCTTCTTCAATAGTTATTTGATGAGTAATTATAGAAAGAATAATTACAAACTTCTTTTGTCCCAATTTAAATTGCAAATTGTCACCAGCTTGTGCTCGTTGTAATATATGTACTCTGGCTGTAAGCATACTCGTTTACTGTCTCTAGAGAGTTTAAACTCCTTGCACTTATATGACTTTTTACGGGGTTGTTATATTTCCCAAATTAGTTAGAAAATATTTTAATAAAGATTCTGATTCACCTGTATTCCTATTGTACTTCACACACAGGTAACAGATTTTTACACCGATGTAAACTTTCATGCCTGGTAAAATCCGGAAATGCTGGGATAGAATTGTAGTTCTTCCACAGCTAACCCCGGCATTAACTAATGGCGATTTCTGAACGAATTTGTATCGCTTCCCTTAACGTTTATCCCGGTTTCGTTGCACGATTGTTTGTAAAGGTGTGCTAGTTGAGAGAAAAAAAATATTAATCGTTATCATTGAGAACATGCAAGTATCAGCGTTATGTTATACGACGACACATTAACACCATTAAAAAAATTTAAATATTCACTGAAGTTCGCGGTCAAAAGGCGAAACGCGTACAATATTAAATCATTCCAAAAGAAAACAGTTATATTGGCGTTACTAACAACAGTTAATGTCAATTAAGCTATTACCTAGAGACGATTTCAAATTCTATTTCGACTCATAAGTCTAAGAGGCAAAATGATTTCATGATTGAACTGACTGATGATGAATGTCAGAAGAACTACCTGCGACAATAGTGCAGCCGAGCTTTAATAATTACCTTTTAATTCAACTACAATTGGCTGAACAGGAAAAAATATTGTTCCACAGCGGTGAATTGTTTGCTCTTGAGTAGTCAGTGCTGTCATTGCGCATTCTCTGCTGTTTGGGATGTGGAGAGCGTATTGGAGCCCAAACGAGGCTGGCAGATTCGTGGGCTGTCCCCATTTACAAGTCGACCGCTGCACGCGGATTACCTCCGAGGCCGGAAACGCTGATTAGATGCTAATTCTTAAAACACTCTGCCGCCGCACAAAGTACGGATCAACTTGGAACCCACGGGCGAAAACGAAGGTAGGGAAAAGTTGTGGGGCAGCAAATCGTGGGCCGCGACAGAAATGAATTTGCATTCGTTAGTCCCTGACTTGTCGGAAATCCTGTTTACTGAAGATTTCTTCAGTCAGAGTGGGTGACTTCGTTGCATTCAATTACATTCTGACGAACGGTTCTTCGCTGTAATCATAACTGGCTTCTAAGCCTGTCAAAAATTTTCTGGCAGTTAATTTCTTCGCATTTGGTTTAAAAATAGAAGTGTTCTTGAATAACGCTAGTGACACTGATTTTGTAATGTTGTACACATTTATGTTCAACCAAGTTGTATTGTATAATCCCCTTCATAATTAACAGGTTGATTTAAGTGAAATGCGTAATTTTCTTTATGGTTGATTTCAAATTTTAACTTAATGATAAAAATATTGAACCACTACAGAAGCATGAATAAGTAACCTAAATTCTAACCTTGCTATATTAGGCACATGAGTCGACAGAGAATGCAGTGAAAAATTTATATCATCCAATATAAATAAGCAAAAGCAATACATAATTAATACATATGTAGATTTAAACGAAATACCTACTCTTCTTTATAGTTGGTTTGCATTATTAATTTCAAACCGTTACTGATAGACCAAAGCTAACCTTTGGTCATAAGTTTCTATAGTAGCGTTATCCCCGAAGAAGGATGGCCGCATGCCGTCAAAACATTACAGACACAATGACGAAGCCGGCCTTTTATTAGTATTGATGAATACTTCCATTAAACGGGAGAACAGATGATAATACTTCACGGAATATTCCCCGAGATCTTTTCCAATTACTAGTTTCATCTCATTTTTTTCTGGTCACTATCCATCTTTTCTTATTTACATAAATTTGGTCTCTTGTAAAAATTGCTACTATTCCACAGAAATTTTTGTATTTTGTCTTACTCTGCTTACGAACATTCTTATTGTTCCACCTACTACCTGTCAAATCGCTAGTTTATTGTCAGTATAATTGCCATCTCATATGTCAAAAACTAGAAACTTTAATTGTTTACTTGTTTGATGTTAGTGTTGTAAACAGTTATGTCTGTTAGAAGCACAACTGAACTATCAAAATGCACGCCTTCTGCTTTCGTTTAGGGTTTTATGATTCATCAACGTCCAAGTGATGAAAGGGGGAGGACTAATGGGCAAAGCACGGATAGGAATTCTGCTATGTTCTTTTGAAGGAACCAACTCTTCCCGAACATCAGGGAAACCAATGAAAAGCGATATCTGGGTGGTTGAACGAGGATTCGAACCCGCGTCCTTCTGAATGTCATTCCTGAGCGTTATCACTCATGCACCAGACTTGATTTCGGAGTTATATTTTTTGTGTGAATGATGGCTTCCCCGGCGTGTTACTGAAACAATCTTCTCGCGTTCGCTGCCGAATTGTGTTGAAAGACGAGCTTTCGGCGACGTACTCAGCCACCAGCATCAGACGGCGGCAGAGTACGTCGCCGAAAGCTCGTCTTTCATCAACACAATCCGGCAGCGAACCCGCGAAGATTGTATTTCATTATATTTTTTCACAGTACACTTTTAGTCCCAAGACATTAAACCTAGTTGCAATAAAAGGGTTCCCGTCTCCAGTCTGGCCGAGAGCATGGGTGATTTTAATTAAATGTGATCGTTCTTGTCGTCCGTACTAGCCGAAACACTGTTACTTAAGGCAAGATACTTTAAGGCAAAAATAGATTCATTTGTGACTTCCCGTTCATAAATAATAATTTAGCTTATTTAGAAACATTAATTTGTTTAACCATATCATTCAATCTGATGAGTCCATGACAAAGAGAATATTTTTCCAACAGTAAATACTTTTAATAAACAATTTCACAAATCGAAATTTAGCGAATGGTAAGAATTTTCTAATTTCTTACAGCGAAGACGAATAAAGTAGAAATTTAATTTTAATTTAGGGTCAAATGAGATGTCTGCTATGCGCTGTTCAGTAATAAATAAACATTTATTTTTGATGTTTCACTTAAGCTTTGATAAATTCCATCCACCAAACGAACAAAACTAGTATAAAACAACAAATAAAACAATATGAAGTAAAGAATATAAAAACCTAAGAAAATTAATTTTCATTTAATAATAATAATAAGAATAAACCGTTTGAAAAAGTATTTCAAATAAAATAATAAACTCTTTTTATGTTAGAGTATTTTGTATTTGTATTTCAAATAATGCACATCTCAGGATGCATCTCATTGATAAAGACTAGATTCTGCCTATTAAAAGATACGTGCTGTCATACATTCCACACAAGAGGTCTGAGACACCGTTAGTGTTTCAGCACAAAATGCCATGAGACTGATGATGGCTAAAGGGCGTGTAATCGAAACGTTCTGTTCTATTTTCACAATAAAATCCGATGGTTTAACTATGAAAATGCAATAAGAACCTTAATAATGAAATATTTCTCAACGATGTACATTCTGTAACGTATTTTACTGATTCGACAATGCACAGCTATCTAGGAAAAAGAAGAAAAAAAAAAGAGTATTGGAGGGAATATTTTGACTGTGCATTTGTTCGATTACCAGTGTTTTTAATCTTTATTGAAGAAATAATAAAAGCTCTAATTGGTGTTTTTAGTAGTTAAAAGATTGTTATACAGAGATGATAACGAAGGCTTAGTGTCTATGTCTTAGCAGGTGGTGCAGGGTTGATTTATTCAGTAGTGATATTGAAGGATCAAGTTAGAAAGCGAAGAATAAAGCATTTATTTTTAACACTCCGAATTAGCGTCTTTCAGAAAGACAAAGCAACAATTTTCAGAGATTTGTACATGAGA
>JARYHS010009186.1:87714853-87731331 GCA_031002005.1 Vandiemenella viatica
ATTATTATTGAAAGTACAGCCGACCAAAGTTTCACCTGTCGTATGAGTTGTAATAGCAACACCCACAGAATATCGCTATCGCGAAAAAGCCGTATTAGTTTTTTCTATTTTGCCTGCTTACTAAACACCATTAAAAGCGAAAATGTGACAAGGCTATGTGAAATTGTTTCTTTATCAATTGAATCCTCATCGTGTTTTGCTTTTGTTTTTAAAGGAGCATTCAGTGCTGTTTAAGCAGCTTTCGATATTAATGGTAGGTGAAAATAAGTTTTTTGACGCTAAAATACTGTCAACTGAAACTGCGTTCACGACATGTAATTTGACGACAGTAATTTAGTTATAAGTTTTTCCGCGTGTTTCTAAAATAAGTTTAAATATAGTAGTAAAAGAACAACATGTCTTAATAACACACCGCAATATTAACTAACTTAAAAAATCTGTGGTTATTTTTCAACGCTCTCACTTAAAACTATCGCTACCTAGAATCGTTATACATCGCAAATATTGATTTTTTCCTTAATATCTAATTATTTTAAGTGAAATATAATCGGTATAAGGTCTTCCTTTCTTTTGATCCTAGCGTTTGTTCAAAATTAACATTTTGTTTGAAAACAGTAACTTCTTTAGTTCTGTAGGGGCACCAATTTCTCCTAAATGTTTTAAGAAACCTAAACCAAGTGCATTTAATGTCTGCATAACTCTGTTATTAACAAAATATAATCCATATTTTCGTTTGTAAAACGAATATTTTAAAATATATCACGTTTTTTGTGTGAAGTGTGTGAGTCTCAATTTCGGATATTAACGTGACTGTACAACCTACTGGGTATAGGACTGTGTAAGCAGATGTGTAGGAAGGGTTGAATAAGTTTTGGGTGGAAATGTAGTGATGTGCAATTCAGGTCGCTCGGATTAATATGAGCATGGTACTACATAAAACTTAAAATTCAAATTAAGTCGATAAGGTCCTTCAGTGTAACATTGTAATATTACAGCAAGGAAGCACGTAGAACGTTGTATTCATCCCAGTAGTATGTAATCATATTTAATGTTAAAAATTCGAAGAAAATAATCGTGTGTTTCAGAGACTGGCAGCTGGAGTTAAACGCTAAAAAAATGCCAGCTCATTCATACAAGTAAAAAGGTGACACCATTTAGCTCTGAATATACAATTAATGGCAAGGTCCTTAGAACGATTGATTCCCTTTAAAACCTCGGGGTAACAATTCGTAATAATTTGATGTGGAATGAATATATTCAGAAGGTAATTGGGAAAGCAAATCATATGCTCCGATTTCTAGGTCGTATTTTAAAACAGTGTACACCTGAAGTTAAATCAATTGCATACAAAGCACTGGCACGTCATTACTTAGAATATTGTTGTTCTGTACGGTCCCCATTAAATGTGGCTAATGGAGGCATTGAAGAATGTCCAAAGAAGAGTCTCCCTATCCGTGACAGGTACGTATATATAGCTGGAGGGAAAGAGTGAATGCGATGTTGATTGAGTTAGGTTGGGAAGACCCCAAAAACCGAAGGCGTTGCTCTCGTCAGAAGCTAATTGAAAAATTCAAGACTGACCTATTTCAGGATGACAGCAAACACATACAACTACCGGCAATAATAATATCTAGGAATGAACAAGAAAATAAGATAAGAGTAATTAGGCCCAGAACCAATGTATTTCTATACTTACTTTTTCACAAGCGGTTAAGGAATGGAATAGAAAGAACTTATTGCGCGAGAAAACTTAGAAATTCGATAGCAGTAGGTCTCGATAAACCACTCCGGTCATACTGATCTGGGATTTCCATGGTTTTCTCAGATCGCTCGAGGCAAATGCTGAGATGGTTCCTCACAATATTCATTTATTTATCTGTACAATCTGATGGTTCGTTCACTAAAGTCTACAACGAACCGTTATTTCTTAATACTATAATAACATTTCGTGCTTAGCAAAATTTTAAAAGATAAACACAAATCCAATGTACTACGAAATGGTACAAATAATTTACTATTCTTACTACACACTGTTACTAAAACCTGTTACTACTACCTGTTACTAAAACTATTACCCAATAATACTAAAGAACTAATCACTTGATCTTACAAAAGTTAGGTTTTCCTTTGCACGCTGGTATCCGCTGAAGAATAAGCTTCGGTAATTCCAGAAGCCACACTTCCGGCATCAGCGTTGCACTTAGTTGTTTGTAACATTTTTCGTCCATTTCGGGTATTTTGACTCAATCCTTATATGGTTTGCTGTATTCTCACAGGTTGCTGGGTATGCTGAAGCCGATACCGCTCCCTGGCTGCATCTGACGAAGCATCTGCCAGCTTGTCCAGTTCTTCCCAGAGGAGGTTGTCACGCAGTATTTCCCACGAGCTTCACTCTGTACTGCTTGATTCGATCGTCAACTAATGAACATTCAAACAGTTTATGATCAGGTATCCCTGGGTATCTGTAGGTGCACCGATCATTCTCTGTCCTGTTGATCCTGTGGAGATATGTTTCGTGCGGTCCATGACCGGTGGGGAAATGTATCAACCCTCTGGATGGATTGAAGTGCTTCATACGTATCCTCCACATCCACAGATGCACAAACAGTTATACTCGGCGTCTGCCCATGGACGTGGCAGTAAGGAAGTGAGGAGCGTTATATTCGATAAAAAAAAAGGAAGGTATGACCAAGCTACTGAAATAATTGGAAGGCCTGTTGAAACCAAGAAAGATGTTTGGGATGCGCTGATTGATGAATGGCAGCAAATATGGACAAACAGCAACATGGTCAGAAGGATCTTCGACATGCTTCCTTGCGTGAAAGAGAGAATTAACATGACTCACCTACAACCATCTCCAGGGCTCATACACTACATATCTGGCCATGGTCCATATAACAGTTTCTTAGAACAGAGAGGCCTCAAAGAAACAAACAGGTGCGCCTGTGGTGAAGTAAGTACTACCGAGCACGTGATTTGGGAGTGCAAACAAACTGAGGAACCAAGAGCATACCTTAAATTACAACTTCAGAATAGAAGAATATACGACACTCTTCGTGATACCGAGCTCTGGCACTTGCTGGATGAAGCTGCTAATTTAGCATCGCTGCTCGAGAAGGAGAGATTTCCTGAATTTAAATTAGCAGAGCGTAGAAGACGCCGCGAACAAACGGCATCAGAAACAGAAAGAAGGGGAGGAGCGGAAGAAACTCAAGTGAAAAGAACAATGCAATGTGACCACAAGCACTGCCCATGACTAAGGCGCCTCCAGGGCTTAGGGGGCGGCCGCTCTGATTCCAGGAGGGGACTCCTGATGAGGGATAAAGTGGCTCCCGGGACAAACCGGAGAAGAACGAGACCACTACCTGGAACGTGAAGCTGGCTGACGGCACTTTGTGGTCAGCATGTCAGCAGTCGCCCCTCTGCATCAGCAGAGACAGCTGGCGGCCTGGATGTCGACGCAGACTGGTGTAGGAAGAACATTACAAATAGACAGTTTATTGATTAGAAGTATGAAAACACATAAACACTTGCTGATTTTGGTGTGAATTAGTGTGATGGTAGATTAATTAGTAGAGTAGTTGGTAGATTAATTGGTATATTAATTATTAGAACAATTAGTAGAGTAATTATTGGAATACTTTAAATCATTAAAAATAATTATCCATATCTATTTTTATGGGGTGTAAGGGTTTGGGAGAGACAATACTAGTCTTTTCCAACCAAATGTCAACCTCTCCTTCACGTGGTGCACCCTGTTTGCACGGACGAGGCTCTGGCGACTGAAAGATTCCCGGTATAAGGAGTCACCCACTGCTTGCCAACGGCCTCCGAAAGGAGGGCGGAAGAGCGGGGAGTGGTTCAGGGCACCCTCTTGCCCTTGGGGTTGGAAACGGCCCCTAAAGGCGGATGAATCAGAAATGATCAACGGCATGGGGATGCAGAAGGCAACGGGAAACCACTGCATTAAAGACCCAAAGGGTATCCCGAGGACATGTAATCCTCTCAAATTACATATATCATGATGGCTTCTTCCTGGGTAAAATATTCCGGAGGTAAAATAGTCCCCCAATCGGATCTCCGGGTGGGGACTGCTCAGGGAGGAGTCATCAGAATGGATAGAAACATTCTACGAGTCGGAGCGTGGAATGTTAGAAGTCTGAATAGGGCAGGTAGGTTAGAAAACTTAAAAAGGGAGATGGAACAACTTAAGTTAGATGTTGTTGGGATTAGTGAGATTAAATGGAAGGACGCACAGGATTTCTGGTCTGGGGAACACAGGATAATTAGCACACAAGCTGTCAATGGAGTCACTGGTGTAGGATTTGTAATGAACAAGAAAGTAGGGAAACGGGTGAGTTATTATGAACAGTTTAGTGACAGGATTATTTTGATGAGGTTAGAAACTAAGCCCGTCCCAACCACATTAGTACAAGTATATATGCCAACGTCACAGGAAGATGACGAAGAAATAGAAAAAATATACGCTGAAATTGAAGAATTAATCCAATATGTGAAAGGGGAGGAAAATCTAATAATCATGGGTGATTGGAATGCAATAGTGGGAGAAGGAAAAGAGGGGAATACTGTAGGAAGTTTTGGTCTAGGAGAAAGAAATGAGCGAGGAAGCAGGTTGCTAGAATTTTGTGAAAGATATAAGCTAGTAGTGGCGAACACACTGTTTAAGAACCATGCAAGAAGAATATACACCTGGAAACGTCCTGGGGATACAGGCAGATATCAGCTAGATTATATCATGGTCAAACAGAGATTCAGGAATCAAGTTCTAGACTGTAAAGCGTACCCAGGAGCAGACATAGACTCGGACCATAATTTGATAGTAATGAAGTGCAGGCTGAAATTCAAGCGAATAAGGAAGCAGCATAAGCAGAACAGACTGGCAGTGAATAAACTGAAACAATCTAGCACAAGAGAAAAATTTGCAGAAATGGTAGACTTAGGTCTAAGAAGTAACTGTGAAAGGAGCTCAACCGAGGACGAATGGAATGCATTAAAGACCGAAATAATGAAAGCTGGCAAAGAAACATTAGGCTTTAGGGAACAAGCTGCCCGAAAACCTTGGATCACAGAAGAAATTTTGGAGCTGATGGATCAGAGGAGAAGGTACAAAAATGCTCAGGATGAAGCAGGAAGAGAGCAGTACAGGCAATTTAGAAATCAAATAAATAGGAAATGCAAAATAGCAAAAGAAAAATGGCTACAAGAAAAGTGTGAAGAAGTAGAAAAGGAAATGGTCGTAGGAAAAGTAGATGTTGCATATAGAAAGATCAAACAGAATTTTGGAGAAATGAAGAAAAGAGGTATGAACATTAAAGCTGCCGATGGGAAACCTCTTTTAAGCTCAGAAGATAGAGCTAACCGATGGAAGGAATACATTGAGAAACTGTATGATGGGGACGACTTGAACAATAGTGTATTGGAAAAGGAAGGCGATGTCGACATTGATGACTTAGGAGATCCTGTTTTGAGGACAGAATTTAATAAAGCTCTGAATGACTTGAAAGCAAATAAGGCAGTTGGAATTGATGAGATCCCTGCAGAACTTCTTAAATCTCTAGGAGAGGAAGGAATCGAAAGATTATTCAAGCTGATATCAAAAAGTTATGAAACAGGAGAAATTCCAACTGATTTTAATAAAAATATCATCTTCACACTTCCAAAGAAAGCACAAGCCGACAAATGTGAGAATTATCGCACCATTAGTCTAACATCACATGCTTCAAAATTACTGACCAGAATAATATACAGAAGGATGGAAAGGGTAGTAGAAGAGATAGTAGGTGAAGATCAGTTTGGGTTTAGGAAAAATCGCGGTACAAGGGAAGCAATTCTGTCTTTAAGATTAATACTTGAAGGGCGGATCAAGAAAAACAAAGATACTTTTATGGCATTTGTTGATTTAGAAAAAGCTTTTGATAATGTTAGGTGGGACAAGATGTTCAAAATTTTAAAGAAGTCAGGTCTAAAGTATCGAGATAGAAGAATACTCTATAAACTATATAAGAATCAAGTGGCTGTAATAAAAGTAGAGAATCACGAGAGACATGCATCAGTTAAAAAGGGTGTGAGACAAGGTTGTAGTCTATCCCCGTTAATATTCAACTTGTATGTAGAAGAAGCAATGAAGAAAGTCAAAGAAAAATTTCCATGTGGCATAAGTTTTCAGGGAGAAAAAATCAGTATGCTACGATTTGCTGATGACATTGTCTTGTTAGCAGAGAGGGCTGAGGATATTGAGAAGTTATTGAATGGCATGAACAAAATACTGAAGGAAGATTTTGGACTGAATATAAATCAAAGTAAGACAAAAGTGATGAAATGTAGCAGAAATGATACCAATACTAGCAGATTAAATATAAAAATAGGATCGGATGCTAATAGGAGAAGTGAGTGAGTTCTGTTACTTGGGAAGCAAAATTACAACCGATGGCCGAAGCAGGAATGATGTTAAAAGCAGAATAGCACTAGCAAAAAGAGCCTTCATGAAAAAGAGAAACCTTTTAGTTTCAAATATTGATCTAGGAATTAGAAAGAACTTTTTAAAACTCTATGTGTGGAGCACAGCACTTTACGGTAGCGAAACATGGACTTTAGGAATACCGGAAAGAAAGAAACTTGAAGCATTTGAAATGTGGTGCTACAGAAGAATGCTGAAAATTAGGTGGACAGACAAAGTAAGAAATGAACGAGTTTTGGAAATGATGGGTGAGAAAAGAAGTTTATGGAAGAAGCTTACAGGAAGAAGAGACAGGCTGGTAGGTCATATTTTGAGACATGCTGGATTGGTTAATTTGTTAGTGGAGGGAACAGTCGAAGGTAAGAACTGTAGAGGTAGACAGAGATTAGAATATATGAAGCAGATAATTGAGGACGTGGGTTGTAAGGGGTATGTAGAAACGAAGAGGTTAGCACAGGATAGGAAGGGATGGAGGATTGCATCAAACCAGTCTAAAGACTGACGACAGCAAAAAAAAAAAAATGCAGATATATAATTAATCATTAAACTTAATGCCAAATCACCCATTCTTCACAAATACTAAAAATAATAAAAAAATGTTGTGTGGAACTATAAATTAGCGCCTGCGCAAGATGGCAAAATGCCGTGTCTTTGGCATTGTCGGTAATATAGTTCCAAAGAATGATTTTTTGTTTTTATTATTAATTGTAATGATTAATTATATCTCCATTACAATTAGGGAATTAGGGGGGATTAGTAACGATATTAATCGTTAAAATTTGATTGGAAATATAGGGGGGGGGGTGCTGCAGTCTCACGGTGCCTACCCACGAGACGCCACTGTTCTACATGTTCAGCTCCTAGCAACCTCTATAATGTTTTTCTGCTGAGTCATTATGCCTCTCGATTTTCTTATAGCATAATTAAGGGGTCACACAGGAGAGTTTAACCTACGCAAACCATACAGTGCTGGTTCAGCCATATAAGAGCAAGAATAATTATTGCGAAGAAATTTTTCAGGAGATGGGATGAAAATATTCGGAAACCAATTTCATGAGAACAAATTGATTCAGAATACTATCTGATTCGTTGATAAGGTTGCTAAATGATTTTACGTATTTGGAGAGTACGTGGAAAAAAGGAATACGCGACAGCATCTCTCCGAAAATGTAATTTATTTTTAGAAATGATACACAATCGTGGTTCTGAATGTATAAAATTTTATAATAGAAAATCGCTTTTACAAGCGGATATACATTATTGGTATATTTTTGGTAAAATAAAAATTGGTATATCCTTAAAATCGTGTTACCTTATGAAACTTGAATGTACACAAGGCTCATAGTAAGAAGTCATCGTATTATGCACTGAAAGTAAAGTGGTCACTAAGAATTCATTTAGCTAGATCTATTGAATGGGCGTTCATACAACAGATTCAAAGTACAATTAATTCGAACAATTAATATGTACTGTACAACTATAGCTTACAATAATTTCATCTGAGTTTCAAATCGCTGTTCTGAATATTTTTGCAAGTTCATTAAATGTTTTGATCAATGTGGAACTACAGGTTTATAAATTACTCAATCTAATAATCATTCTACTCACAGACGATTTAAAACCTGAAAATAGTATTTCTGATCAAATATGTTAGAATATTATAACTTATTCTACATATACACTATGCAAAGTTATGGACAGCAGAGAGTGCCTTGCACCAAACTAACTTTGTGCATTCCAATTCTGAATAACACGTGGGAAGAAATGAAGCAGCACCTAATTTCTCTAATCTTATCTCTCCTGTCATTACGATCCAAATAGGCTGGTAGACGCAGTATTTCATCACACTCCTAAATCAATGGAGTTATTTGCATGCTTACCAATAAATTCAAACGAAACCTACGTCATCCGACTGCCAGACAATCACAGCTCAATCTACGTTATTTCTGTGTTGCTTTCATAGGGATCGTGGGTAGCAGTTACGAATCGAACGGCTCTCGTCTGCACTTCATCTATACTGTCAACCAGTCCTTTGCGATACGGATCCCAACACGAGAGCGTTGTACTCTTATCTTTTTCGATAAGTGAGTTACAATTCTTCAAAAGTTAGATCTCTCAATCGCAGCATAGAATTAGATCTACCTACGACCGAAGTTATGTGCTGATCCCGTTTCATGTTGGTTGGTGCTTATAACGAACGCGTCTTGTGACCGCTATTTACATTATATAAACTATATGTTTATTTTTTTTAATGTAGAATATTTTAGTTAGTTGTGGGTGCTAAGCGGCTGGTCATGAATGTATGGCCAGATTCCTAGAACTGGGGAGCGAGTTTTGCTGGGTGATGCGACGCTGGGCGACGGAGTGTGTCCCTGACAGAGTAGAGTATTGTACTATCCAGGTAGATATACAAAGTGACGGACGGGAATTTTCTGTTTTTCACGTGGCACTGAGGGACATTCGGTGCCGGCCGGCAAGCACGTTCGGTCGATGTGACTTCTGCACTGTCTATTCGCTAGTGGGACTGTTGCTGCTGCCTGGATCCGGACACCCGCTATTTTGTTTGAGCAAATTTGCTCAGGCAAAGGACGACATCTGAGGAACTGTGCTACACTGGTCCATAGCAGAACAGACCATCAATGTGTGGCGGCAGACATGTAAACTCGGTAATTATACATCGCCAATGAAGGACACTGTGCTAGCTAGACATTTCAAGTTCATAGCATTGCCCAGCTACGACCCTGCAGATAAGAACTCTCATAGCCCGGAGCAAACATTTCTTTCAGAAGTGAACAGTCAAAATGTTGAATTTGTTTACTGTTTAATTTTGTGTATTTTATATAAAATACCCTGGCGCCCAGCAAAAGGACAACTGATTAATTTTAACTAATTTTGTTATATATGTCATGTCAGTATTGAAATAAAACCATTTGTGATTTCTCATATAAAGTATTCACGCAAGTTCTACCTTTCATGATAATAAAATAAAATAATAAAATTAATTATAATTTTAAATCAGGTAATGAGGTCAGAACGTTACATGCTGTTACACCCAAATATTTCAAGGAATCAGTCATGTCAATAACTGACCTGTTACCTTGTACTCCTGAACAAACGGATTCTTTCTGTTATACACACTGCTTTGTACGTTTTACAATTTAGTGTTAGTTTCCTTTAGTCGCCCATGCCGAAGTAACATCGAGCTCGCACTAAATTTCTAACCAATGGGCCAAATTCCTTACTTCCCTGTAGACGACTGCATCATCAGCGAACTATCTCAAACAGTTATTAACATTGTGTCCAAGATAATTATAAAAATTAAGAAAAGAAGTGGTACCATTGTACTTCCTTGACGGACACTGATATAACATCCAAATTAGCTGGGGCGTATCACCAACCCCGATGACTTACCGCAACCGACCAATCATAAAATCTCGTACCCATTCACAAATCTTTTCCAAATATTGTATTCTTGAATCTTCGCTGAAAGTGGTTGTGTTGCAGAGAGTCGCAAGGTTTCTGAAAATCCAAAAAATATTACATCAACTTGAGATTCGGCTGCAATAGCTTTCGTTAAGTTATGTGAAAGTGGGTCAGCTGTGTGTCACACGATTTGTGCTTCCAAAATCCAGTTGATTTGATGTACCAAATCGTATTCGTCTAAACATTCATAAAGTCCGGGCTTTAACATGCTCCAGAACTCTACTGAAAACAGATGTTACAGATACTAGTCGGTAGTTACTAGGATCTGTTCATCTCCTTTCTTTAAATTGGGTCTGTTTGTGCAGTTTTATAGTCAGAAGGAATCCTTTTCGCTTGTAAGGATTTACGGTATATATCAGACAGAAATGGTTCGATTTTCGTCCGCATGTTCTGAAAACACACTTACTGGGCTATCATCGAGTCTCGGCACTTTCCCCACTCCAGGCGTTCAGTTGCTTTACAATACCTGCAGCATATTCGTAACGAATTCATCTCTACCTAGATTTTGGGGCAATATTATTGGTAAGAGTAATAGGTTTTGATATTGAATGAGGGTTGAACATAAGAATTTAAACGAGGAAGGGGTGAGCAAAGCCACGGGTCGCACCTCAAAATAAAGAGGGTACCTGTTGGTTTCCCCGGGCAATTCCTCAAGTACCGAGCGTGGGGTTGAGCGGCTAACGCTCTGGCCTCACATTCGGTAGTGTGTAGGGTCACCATAGCGTATCGCTTCACCGAAACTTAGTTAAACTAAATATACTTGGAACTTTAATCACTTTAATACAAAATCCATCTTCATATCAGAAAGAAAAACATTTCTTTGAAGATAAGTGATAGTAAGCTGGATTACTATTGCATCACTGCTGCAGTCAGTGCTTCCACCGTATCGAAATTCCGCTACGCGCAGCGGTATTTTATTCCTAGGGAGACAAAGCGGCGAAAAGTGCAATTTAGCGAAAACATAGCAACATTTTTCCATAATTTCGAAAATGAATTTCTAAAGGATCAACATTCATTTGTTAATAGTTTCTTCATCTAAATAGGCCAAACTAAATATTACCCACTCTTAAAAAATCGAATAACCAATCATTGCAAGTAGAATGGTTGTGAATCCCACAAAGTTGTTTTCTCGCTTTTCATGTAATATGCTTGCTCATCAGTTTGTTGAAGCACAAGTTTGCCTCAGCCCTCAGTGCGAGTCTGCTATTAAGTGTTGTAACTCACATGTGACGCTGATGAGTGATACGGAAGATCGGGTTTTTCTATATCCAAGAATATGCCAGAAAAGGCATGACCGAATTCCTTCCCATTCCTTGCCGCCCATCCTTTCCCGTCTCTAAAGACCTCGCTGTTAGAGAGACGTTAAGGAGATAAAAAAAAAATTATTTTCAGAAAAGTGGTTGATTGAAGATATTTTTCAAAGTGGATAAAACCAGTGAAGAGGACAATTCAAAAGCGAGGTGTAAAGCTTGCAGAGTTGTTTTGGGCGCGAAAAGAATTGATTTGTTAAAGCACAGTGAAGTCAAAGACCTTAAGAACGCGAAAGTCATCGACAACAAAAAACAGATTTCTCAGGTAGTTAAACTAGGATTTTTATTTGTTACCACGTAGAGCTTAGGGATTAATGAGTTAGCCGGAGGCCCTCTCTCCGACGGCCGCTGTTTGAATCCCGGTGTCTGCTGATGTGTAATTAAAAAAAAAAAAAAAAAAAAAAAAAACGTGAAAAGGGATTCGATCTAGCACACCAGGACTTCTCATAATTTGCCGAGATTATTTATTTCAGTTATTTGAACTACATATAAAAGTCTAGTGCTTTTCTTTCCTTTTTTGTTTCAGATTTTCAAATCAAAGACTAAACGAAGCTATGGTAACAGACATAATATTTAATTTGTTAATTGTTGCTCATAATCTTAGTTTCAGTGCAGTCAGTCATATAGTTAAAGTTGCAAAGCTAAATTTTAAGGATTCAGCTATAGCGAAAAATGTTTCAACAAAGTCGCACAAAGTATACAGGTATTATTTGAAATCTTCTATCATCAAAAATCAAGGACGATGTAACTAAAGAACTTAAAGACAATACTTTATCGGTCCTTATAGATGAGAGTAGGTTACTGATGTCAGTAATACTAGGTTGTTGTGCATTTTAGCAAGGTACATACACCATGACGAATTTAAGACCCAACATGTTGATTTGATTCCCATGCTAAAGGGCTTTACAGACTTTTCTCTAGTTGCTTGACTAATTTTGAAAAAACATGTTCACAATTTAGTAGGGTTCTGTTCTGACATGCCAGTGTTATGTTGGTAAAAATAAATCATTCAGAATCTACCTCGTAAATGACAATCCAGAATCTTTTTAAACCACTGCATATGTCACTCGGCACATCTTGTTCCAAATGAAATTTCTGCTTATGCTGAATCATTGTCACATAACATTTATAACTATTTTTCCGTTATCCAAAACGACCAAAGCAAATTGGTGGAATTCAAAAGTTTATGCATGCTTCTGAATTAAAACTTTTAAGTTCGTGTAAGACAAGATGGCTAGCTTTGTCAAACTGTGTTGATCGTATTCCACAACAATGGAATGTACTCGTTGAATTGTTTGTGAGGACAAATATCCCGTGGGTAACATGATTTTTTCAGATCTTCAAAATCCTTATATCAAAGCGTACCTTCCCTTCTTCAATCATCTCTTACTTACATTCAGTCAGTTCAGTGGCATGTTTGATAACGGGAAGGGAAGATCTCTATCTTGAAAGCAGGTTATTTTTTTGGGATTTTGTCTGCGAAATTTGTGAAACCATTTCACTTCAGTAGTGAGGAAAACTTAGATAAATTGAACATGTTTGATCCACATGTGCTACTCCCTGCAGACCGGGCCGGCTTTAGTGGTTGGGGGGGGGGGGATAAGCGGGAAAAATGTTTCCAAGGGCCCGCCGATCAATGGTGGGCACAATGAATGGCAGGAGGAGCTCCTCAACCAAGAATCGCTCATTATCCGCCCGGGCAGTGGCAATGGGTTGTTGGTTTTTGGTGTGAGTTAAGTAAAAGTAAAATTTTGAAGGAGATTATGTTATTTCAAACATCTGCATGTTAGGAAAATTGTTGTTAGTGTTACCGCATGGAAATGCAGAAGTAGAAAGGGTTTTCTCCATGATGGGTGATATAAAGACCAAGAAAAGGAACAACTTAAAATTCAAACCTTAGCGATCTGCTAGGAGCGAAATTGCAAACTAAAAAACAGTTTTTTGATATCCAAATACCAATGATCATCTCAAGAAATTTGGTAAGTATATTTATCAGTTTAAAGAAAGTGAAACAGAAAGCATTGTCTTGCCTGATGACGACTGACTGTAAACTGTAGTTACACTGTTTTTTGCTTTTGCCTGAAATGATTAATAAATATTGTATAATTTCAAAAAAGTGAAATTATTTAACCTTCAATACGGTCTTTCTTCTCACTTACGTGATTTAACCAATTAATGAATTCCGACTTATCTGTTAAATATTCATTCGTACCATAAAAATATCGCCGTCAGCGGTAACAACTGGTGCCAACTAATACTACGACAGCATCCGATAATCTACATCTTAGTTCTGGTAGTGATGGCGAAAATAAATTGAATATTACAGCCCCAATCCTTCACCAGTTTCCCGTCTAAATACTAATATGAAAAATGCGAATTTAGACTCCACAAATAACATACTAGGAGCCGAGAGCTGGTTGACGCCAGAAGTTGAATCTAGCGAAGTATTTGGGCCTCATTTCAATGTGTTTCACTTAGACAGAACTGTCTCAATGGGCGGGGGTGTGGTCGTGGCCGTTAACAAAACTGTTATTGCTCTGACGTAACTGAAACGGTAAATTTTTGTGAATTAATATGGGTCAAGGTAAAAATTGATAAAAATTTAAAGTTCATAATCGGGTCATTTTATCGACATCCGGATTCACATTTGGCTAACGTGGAATTATTCAGAGAGTCACTTACTAACATTTATAAAAAATTTCAGGGACTATTATATTGATCGTGGGTGCAGGTGCCTCCCCTACGCGACGCAAACCGAGCAGTTAGGCATAGTGGGTGTTCGACTCGACAGCTGTTCCAATCCAGGACATCTCTGCATTATGGTCAACAATCCTTGCATCTCGCCTCTTCCAATAACCTACAACCCACGGAAAAGGAGCCCAGTTCACACCTCAGTTATAACAGAATCCAGTTTTCAAAACCCAGTAACGCCTATGGGATTATTCATGCGATCCAATGAGCAGCAATTATGAATTACTGAGAGTGTATTTGATTTACTTTGAATTATTCAGTTACCGGTTTCAACATTAAATATTTGCTTTCTTGTTTCATTAATTTTTACATTAGTCAAATAAAAGCATTTCACGTAAACATGCTTTAAAAAGAAAATAAAGATGATTGGAATTTCATTTCTTAATTTGTGGGTTTTTAATTAATAATACGGTTACACTGATCACCTTTCATTATGATCCATATTTTTGTGAATGCATCAGGGTATTTGATTGAACTCACTGGCGCCAAGGGTATAACCTAAATCAACCAATTATCAGTTTAGCAATCATATGACTAGGCAAAACAAAAATGATAGTAATAATAAAAATAATAATAATAAATTGTGGTTTCTATACATTAAGAAGTTTATTAAGGTTAGTAAGACATTTCCGTAGTTCAATAGGGAAGTGAAACGTTTGCTCGGGAGGAAAAGGCGCTTACATGTCACGGTGAAGAAATCGGGGAACTCATCTAATCGCGCAAATTTAGTTTAGTTGCGAGCGGAAGTGCGTAAGGCAATGCGTGATGCTTTTGAAGAATTCCAAGTCAGGAAATTAGCCAAACGTCTGATTACTAATCCAAAAAAGTTCTGATCGTATGTCAAAGTAATAAGAGGCTCTCGTTAAGTTATGCCGTCACTGATTAATGAAAATGGGGAATTATCAGGAACTAGTGTAGAGAAAGCAGAAGTGTTGAATAATATATTTAAAAAAGCTTTCACGACAGAAAACTTGGAGGAGATTCCGATATTTAACAATCGTATGACGAGGCAAAACAAAAATAATAGTAATAATAATAATAACATAAAACGGCGGGTACTATACATAATGGCGACCAGAAACGTGGGAGGATGTTTAGCGCGAATAATTTAGCTTACAACTGGATTCATGGTGAATACTGTTGGGTTTATTCTTTGATGTAGTTTTGTGTATGCATGTATTTCAGATTCTGTACGATGGATGGAGAATTGCTGAAGTCTAGAGTAATACAGTATATCATTAAATGAATGTAATTTCAGATACAGTTATTCCAAATGAAGCTGACATTTTCATTAAGTGTTGTTTCAAGGTTGAAATAACATTTCTTGCATCCGACGTTGTTTGTGTCTGTGTGGCGTTGCATTATTGCATTGCTATTGAAATTTAGACATTCACTGGGATTTGTCGTTAACAGTTTGTTCATTGATTTTAAAAGTATCTGTATATTTTATATGAGTTCATATTTGAAACTACGCTGTGGTAAGCAAGTGGGGGTAATAAATATTAGCACAGTAATGGATGGGAGTAATAATATTGATAACATGGCGAATGACGCGGTATTACAAAACAATTACGTAGAAAATCCATTGATTCCAACCGGTCTGTAAATCGGAGGTGGTCTGTCTTGAGGTAACTATATGAATCAAACTGTTCACACAAGCAATAGCGTAACGGATGCTGTAGAAGATGACAGTTCACATAACCCACCAGATACCGAGTGGAAGCATTTTCTCAAGCTTCGGTGTTTGCTTGCTACGAAAAATGAATGAGCAGATGAAAATCTGTGCTAAGCGAATAATTGTTGTAAACTCTCAATTCAAAAATATGAACGAAAAAAATTGATTCGCTTGAAGCGAAACAAGACAGTTTCATTCAACGGATCGAGAACAGGATTGCCAGTTTTTGTTCGGAAACCGACCAGAAACTTGAAGAATTTAAAAACTATTGATGATCCAGGACACAAATAACCAACTGGTTAATGAAAACTATCATTCGAAGAAGGCCAGGTGAAATGTTATGGGCGAATTACAAAGGTAGAGCGTGAGATTTGTAGGAAACTTGTAGAGACGAACGAACATCAGACATTGACAAAGCGAGTCAATGAATTGGAAAAGAATGCTGAACGTGAAGTCATGAAAGTAAGGGAAGGAATTGATATTGCCAGTTCATCTATTGCGCAATTCCGGGCCGAGAACGTGACAATACAAAAACGCAACGTAAACTGCAAGAAAATTTTAACGAAGCACGGACGGAGTTAGAAGAAAAGATTTCTACTTTGAAAAATATTCAAAATAATGGTTATATGTAACCAGGCAAGAAATTGTAATTCGGGGACAAGTGGAGTTGCAGCTACACTTTTTGGTGTGATGAGATGGATCAATCCGAAGGTATTCCTCCAACAACTGGAAGAATATTTCCACATAAAAAACAAACAAATAATTTGAAATTACTGGTGTT
>JARYHS010009186.1:87732331-87879502 GCA_031002005.1 Vandiemenella viatica
TAAACCGATCTTCACATGCGACAAAGTATTTATTTATTTCTGAGCATTACGCAAGGGTGCTACATAGTTTTGAAACCGCCCCCTTTACCCTGTATGATTTCAGTGTTAGGTTAAACTGCAACAGGGGTGAGTGTACGCCTAATGGAAACCAAGTTAGTTGGCAGCTGAAGAATTCTTCGGAGCCTCTGACAACAGTAACATAATAATTACCTTTATATGGTTACTATTCAATCACTATATCTTAATACTACGGCATACTATCACTCATCAACTCAGTGTGCCCTTGATAAATGAACATAGTGTAAACTAGAAGAGCTTTATATACGTTTATTGTGCGTGTGACAAGGACAAAAACAAATTTTTAGGCTTGGTGTAAATTTTCAACAAGCAACTTCTTATTTTAACTAATAATACGAACCAAGGAGCATTACTAAAATGCTTCATATAAATAAAACAAACTTTTACAGAGCTGAGGGTAAGCTAAAGAGGCCTCAAAAGACAGAGGACGTAACAAGGCCCTTGATTTCCAAGGAAAGATACCTTATATTGAGCTAACTCAGCCTCTACAAGAGTTGATTAAAATCATCTGTTCCCTAGGCTGGATTCGAGCAAGCTACCCTTACAACTCCACGGCAATACACCAATCGCCATCCTGCCATAATCGACCTAAGTATAGTTAGTAACAAAACTTTTCCATAAAATCCTGGATAGCTTTCTTTCAGTTGCGGTACAATAATGGCCTCCAAGTAGCTTCGGTCGTCCTCCTTGTTGACGGAAGTGTGACCGCAACAGGGGTGAGGTGTCCCGTTACCATAGCGACGACCGAGCCTCTTTGATGTGTCCGGCAGGGGTCGCCTTACCAATAACAGGTTGCGGATGGACGCCACCTCCTGTATACCCTCACGTTTGCGTCTCAGTTTCACTGGTGTCTCTTCACATCCTCTCCAATCGCGGAAGGTAAGTACGGTAGTAAATATGCAGTACGGCGTAAAGGATGTGTGAAAATGGTACAGCAGAGTCGAAGTGGGAACGAGTTAATGAAATAATGAAAATGGCGGAATAAATGATTATACTAAAACAAAAAGAATAGTATGGAACCTACATATTCTAATGGGGAAGTTGTGAGGTTAAGAAGGCTGGTAAAAATAGGACAGACAACAAGTTATTAGCGAGCACTTGAACAAACTAAACAAGGAATTAATAGCATCAAAGAAGTAAGTTAAAGATAGTTTTATAAAAAATAATATCGGTGCATGAGGGGCGCTGAATGATGCATTCAGAAATTTCAAAGGCTTTGTTAGAAAACTGAGGAAATTGGAAGATATTGGGACAATTATAGCTAGCGGCGGAGAAGAAGTTATGAAAGAATTAAGAAAGATAATAAAGGATAAAGGGCTGGTGCAAATAATATTAATACAGATTTATTTAAAGATAGCTGGATAGGACTTTCTATATATCCTGAATGTTATTCTGATTGAGCCTGTATACTTGCTGTTTACCAGAGAACTGGAAAACTGTGATAGTTGCACCAGTCCATAAAGGAGGGGTGACACATAGGTTCGAAAAATACAGACGAATCAGTTTGACATGAGGGGTAGGTAAATTAATGGAGAGCCTGATATGCAACCATTTAGACGGGTCTATGAGGAACGTAAGTGGTTTTCAAGTCGGCAACATGGCTTTAGGCAAGGATATTCATTCAAGTCTCAGCAGGCTATATGCAAGATATTTTTGATGAAATTGACAGGGAAGGTCCAATTGATCTCCTAGTACTAGATCTTTCAAATGATTTTGACAGAGTGAGTCATAAAATTGGTGCTAAATAAGGTAAAAACTATTGGAGTTGATGAAAAAGTTATTTGTCTCATTGAAGAAATCTTAAAAAGCAGAAAGCAAAGGGATAGGGTAGGAAACGCAGAATCTAAAGAAGTGGAAGCGAGAATGGGAGTGCTACAGGGTAGTGCATTGAGACATTTGCAATTCGTTATTCTAATGACTGATTGTGTCAATGGTTTATGGCCAGAAGATAGTTTGTTGCAAATGATGTAATGTTACATAATTAGATCAAAACGGGTGAAGATGGTGAACAGCTGCAGGGTGACCTAGACAGGATATCTAGCTGGGTTGGTTAATATGGAATGAAGGTAAATGTAAGAAAAGTCGCCTTATTTCGTACACTGTTAATAAGTTATAGGTTAATTATGATTATAGGATGGGGAAGGACTTGATTGTTGAATAGCTGGAATAAAAATTTCAGTTGATAATAATTTCAACAAAAATGTTCCAAATCCTTCATTTATTGGAAAGACTGATGAGGGAATTTACCAGAGAAAGGATGGAATGGTTTTGCAAAACATTGGCCATAACATTGCTTGAATATGATGGTGTACTATGGGACCAACATTTTGGGTATCAAATACAGGAGTTGTAGGGGAAGCATAGAATGCCTGCTAGATTTGTCTGTGGAAATTACTGAACAACACACTCAGTAACTGATATTATAAAGGAGCTGGAATTGGATTCAGTGGAAGACAGGAGGAGAATGAAGAGAGTGTTGGGAGTGTACTATGGGTATATCGGTGATGAGACATGGAAAGATAATGGTGGAAGAATTGAGAGTGTTGCATGGAATGGTAAATAATGATCATTACCACAATCACGCACTCGATTTCATGCATAAGTGAGTGGGGAAATTTTCTTTGGCAGGTATGGGAGTCAGGGATTGGAATAAAATACTAAGGGAAGAAATGGATAATTTTCGGAAAATGCTGAAAGAATTTAAGATTAAATTTTGTAGAAGGCAAAAGTAAACGGAAACAAGAAAGGAGAAAAGTGGTGTATTGGGAAATTTGCACCGGAAGTTTGCTTTATTGTAGTTGAATTAAATTAAATAAGGTTTGATATTGAAGAAAATGCTCTTATAAACAAATAAACTTGTAGCTGCTTTGTGTGAAGACTTAAGAAACTCCCCAAAAAGTACCATGTACCATTCTTGTCTAGACGAGAAAACAGTATTTTTGAATAACTTTGTTTTAAACATAGTGATGTATGTGATGATTGCTTCAGATAGAATAAACAATATGGAGGGGAAACTTCAGACTTTATGCATGACAAACGGTTGGGCTGAATCCCGTGCATCTTTGCATTGCGAATGGAGTTATTGAATACGACACTAACGTTGATAATCCTTCCGGACGATTGGGACGTAAATGATGGAAGTCTTTCACAGTCTATTGGAAGCGAACGCCTCTTCTTCATTTAGAGACAACAAAACAGACATTTAACAATACTTATCACACTTAACAAAACCAGTTACACACACGGGAGAAAGTAACTGCTCATCTGGAAAATAGTAGCTTACCATACCAACTGATGGAGAATCCAACTAAGCTTAGGATCAAAGAGGATAGACTAAATTTTTACCAGTATATTGAAACTAAAATTCGTCAGAGAACATGTATTACAGAACACACTGCACCAGTACATACGTTAAGCCCGCTCGAGGATTGGAAGAATAGTCACAGGTTCAGTAGGTATGTATTATTTTTCTGACATCAATCTGCCTGAGCTGCATTTATCACAGAATGAGGACTACAATTATTCAAGAACCTCCCACGAATCTTAGGCCTACTTCCTACCACGTTATATCATCCTGACCTCTGTTCTATGACTCTGTGAGGTCAAATATATTAACCTGTTATATCAGTAACACAACTTTCAACAGCTAATCATTTACCATCTTCTTTCCACTTGTAATTACGAATACACTTTTGTCTCTCGTCTTCACTTAGCATACCTTTCTTGCTAGGTGGTTATTCCATCGATACCACATGCTGACAGTGCGCGCTTCCAAACATTCACTCGCGCGAGGACTTACTCGCGAATCGTATAACGGTCACTTCTCGACTCCACTAACTATGTATCCATGCGCGACCTGGCGCTACTTTTTAAGCCAGTGGATGAGAAGGCAACTGTTGCGTTACATACTACCCAACAAGTTGTATGTATCATCCTGACCTCTGCTCCGTGACACTGTGAGATCAAATGTAGTGGTTTGATTTGTTACTAAAACTTACCTTAATGGTATGAAATAAAATTCTGTAATAATGGAAAGTTAATTCACCCCTTCCAATAAATTAATTTTATTCCATTGTACTAATAGTATTAAATATTAATAATTTAGAAAATATATTGTAACAGCTCTCAAACCTAAAATTAAATGTAATTGTATTTTATGAAGCAATTGTAGTAAGCTTTAGTTTGGTTGAATATGATCCTGTATGTTTGTTTCACAATTAACTGTAAATCAGTGGATATATACTTTGTTTTATGAAAAGAAATTATTTAAACGCCATTTAATATGTTTAAGAACCAAATTGTGCAAGAGAATTGCTTAAATGTCCGTAATTCTAAGTATTAATGCAAGTTACGATGTCTAAAGGACAATTTGCTGCAGTTTAAAATTATTTCTGTTAATTATTTTGTGTTTAAGTATCTTTAATTTCCATTTCTAACCATTTTGTAGTTATTGTAAGTGATTATGTATTAATTCTGGTTGTTTTTAATATGTTTCAATTGTTTAAGTATTGTCAATGTTCGAAAATAATCTGGCGGAAGCTTTTGAAGTGTACTAGAAATTTCGGTGGAGTTTATATAAAGCGATCATCCAAGACAGAGAAACAGTAGAGTATGATTAACGTGAAACGTCAAAATTCATATACAAATATAAACTTTTATAAATAATGGAAAACAGGAAAAAAAGACTCTCGAATTTATGCAAAACTCAAGTAAAGAGTTTGGTCATGATTAATTGACTTTCGGGTTATGCCGCGTTGTTTATTTCATTACTTGAGCTTTCGGCTGGTATCCTCCAGCTTTCGTCAGAGATACTGTTTATATTGACATAGCAACGAGCGCCAAGCATCGCAGAGTAAAAGGCCGCTATCTTCGTTGATGTTGTTGGTATTTTTTAAAATTTCTGCTGCCTCTTTCACCCGTCTGGGCCACCACTGGTCTTCTCTCCACAGTAGCCTCGTTTCTTGTAATTTTATTTCATGAGGAAAGAGTTTGGTGTTTGTTCAAAAATCTAATTAGAACTCTGAACTTCGAAAGTCGGTTCTTCTTCATGGAGCCTCTCCGTCACTGTTAATTCATTTTCACTAATATCAAGTACTAACTCAATACTTAAGTTACAAGCACCAACATTCAGCATTTAACTGGCGCCCTTTACTGAGTATATGAGCAAAGGAAAACTCTGTGAATACATGGTAAGAAGGGTCTTTCCAGGAGAATGGCGAGATGGAACCCTTTAAACGGCATAAACTTCTCTTTCGGATGAAAACAGATTCTCTCCTTCTGATTCCACTGGCAGCTCCAGGGTCAAGCTCCCTCCAGAATGACAAAGACAACAAACGGAACTCGGCCCCGCGACATGGCCACATTGTCCCTCTCCGCCAAGATATTACACTTTATTGGTTTCCATCAATTTGTCGGCGCGGCGTGGACCCTCCTTTTGTTTCGGCCGGGTCGCGCTGCCTGACCGCACAATTCATTACTCCCCCCCGCTCCCACCCCTCCCAGCACAGTAGTTGGCACTCCAGCTGGATGAGCCATCGCGACGCCCATCTGCGGACCAAGTTTTATCTGCGCTGCCGCCGCCGCCGTCGTTTCATCAATTTTTCAGAAGTTTTGCTGTCGGGTGGGCGCCATGCCGGCCTCTCCTCGACGCCCCAAATGAAATGGGGGGGGGAGGCAGGGGGTCACGTGCTGGCCTCATCTCTGGACAGCAGGGCCCTCCGTGACCCCGCGGGACGCAGGACTCGTTTGGCAAAGTTCGGCCAGACGACTTTCTGTCTGCGCCGGGGATTAAAACTGGACCCTGGCCGCTCACTTTTACGGGAAAACAAGGTCTTCCACGATAGACATATTGCATTAATACGCCAAGAATTCAAAATTACTTCATCTTAAATTTCCCCTGCATTGTTGATCAGCATTCAAACGTTTAAATCTATTTGTCTCTAAAGACTTTAATAACGATAAGAACGGTATACTAAAAATAAATATCGCATCTAGAAAAACATATTGGTCCAAAATATAAAGAAACTACGTTCCTTTCCTAACATACGGTGCTGCAACCTGCACAATAACGAAGCGGGACACTAACAGGATACTAGAGTTGTAAAAGTAACGAGAAATTCTGTATCCGTATGTATTCGTTACTAAACCAATCAGTACCCGTTACTTTCGAATCGTCACTCGTTACTTTTGATACAATCGAACAATAGCTTGGAGCATCGCCTCGAATCGCGTCACGTGCGGGATAACATCGTTACTATCGTATCGTTTCGTTACTCGTTACTTTTGATACAATCGAACACTAGCATGAAGCATTACATCACATAGTATCGCATCGCGTCGCGTCGCGTCGCACGGGACGACTTCATTCGTACTTGGTAAAGTTTATGTGAATTGTTTACTTCGTAAAAATAAATTTAGGTAAGTTGTTCGTTTTGATAAAACTTAAAGTAAAGTTAGCACATGGATCTTACTGAAAACCTCAAAATGGACGCATGATTTACTGTAATGAACTTTATACTCGAAAAAATAATACAATTTCTAAAAAAAAAAAAAAAAAAAAAAAAAAAAAAAAAAAAAAAAAAAAAAAATGTTTGCACACAAAAAAGACATGACCTATCACATGACTATGACATATCTGGTGACAATAACTAATGACGTTTATTTTTTAAACTAGCCTACTCAAAACCCTGCATACAAGTCTGATATGATAATGGGACATGTATTTAACAAATATTATAATATCATCGAAGTATTTCGTTTTAAATAGGAGGTTTCACCACTGTCTTCCTTCAATGTTTTCATTTAATTTTGTAAATTCTTCGTCTTTGGACAGATTTGTTAAAATAAATGTGGAACCTCTTCAAAAATCGGGAAAATCAGTCGGCCAATCTCAACTTCATACTGTAACAGCCCTCATACCTGAATTTTGATTAGTATTGTACTGTAAGAAGTATTCGTAGTGAGCTAAAGTTTGCTTGAATATGATCTGGTATGTTTGTTTTGTAATTTCTTGTAAATCAGTGTATATAGACTTTGTTTTGTGAAAGAAAATTATTTAAAGTACATTTAATATGTTTAAGAACAGAATAATGCAAGAGAATTGCTTAAATGTGTGTAATTCCAAGAATTATGCAAATTAAGATGTCTACAGGACAATTTTCTACAGTTCGAAATGATTTCTGTAAATAATTTTGTGTTTAAATATCTTTAATTTCCATTTCTGACAGTTTTGTAATGATGTTAAGTGATTTTGTATTAATTCCGATTGTTTTTAATATGTTTAATTGTTTGAGTAATTGTTAATGTTCGGGAAATATCTGACGGAATCTTTTGAAGAATTCTCGCAATTTCGATGGAGCCTATATAAGGAGATCGGCAGAAAGACAGTTTTAGTTTTACGGAGAGTTTTACAGTTAGTTCACAGTTGAGTTTACAGTCAGTTTAGATAAAGATTCACTTTGCATCTGTCAAAGACTGCGCTAGTATCTCTGGATTGTATCTGTGCTTGTGACAAATATCGCTGACTTGTTATTTTGGAAAATAAACAAACATCTTCAACATAACCTTCTGGTGGATTATTTTAATTAATCAGTATATTAATTAAACCACCGAAGACCCTAATAATACACACAGCAAAACAAACTGTCGCGTCTGTAGGCGAATTACTATTGACTCCCACTTTGTTTCGTTTTAAAAATATTAATATTCAAAACTTTTAAATCAGTAACAAAGATACAGGAAAAAACACGGGAGAAAAAAAAAGGATGGAGTGTTTAAGACTTCTATAAAAAAACTAAAAATTTTCGGAACATTGGAAGACTGTTGCGATTAGATTCCTAATTGTTGTTGCATCACGGTTACAACAATCACTCAACATCAAAGCCAGTACTACACAGATCACATGGATCCTGCGGTAATAGGCAAAAGAAATAAGTTCATTGTACCTTGTTCTTTGTTTATGGAACATAACAAGTTCATAGATGTATTTCTAGATGTAAATGTTTGAAATCAATAAACCTCACTAATGAACGATCAATGAAAGGACAGTAACTATCTCAAATTACACATTCAAATTTTCTATTTACAAGTTATGCACTGTAAATTTTAATTTTAACCAAAATAAAAACTACAAAATTAGTCACCTCATTAAAAATATCAAAACTTAACAGTAAACAATATTATTTACATTATAAAAATGTTCGCACAATGTATTTATACACAAACATGTTTATTTGTAACGAAACGAATTCAAATCAAAATTCCCACAAATATACTCGTATGTATAAGACAAACTTTATTCTTTCCTTCACAATCAAAATATGTTTTTTAATTGCGATAGAGCATATCCCGACGCATCCGCGTTTCTGATTAATGATTTTTTTAATCATAAAATTCATTGATTCCTATGTCACATTACTTCTGATACAATTGAGCACTAGCATGAAGCATCGCATGAATGACTTCGTTAGTACTTTATAAAGTTAAAGTTAAAGTAAATTGTTCATTGAGTAAAGTAAATTTAGGTAAATTGTTCGTACATTTTATTTACTTCACTGAACATTAAATACTTCAAAATAATACGTAATATAACAACCTCAGCAACTAATTTCAAAAAACAACGCTCATTCAGTCGCTTTTTTACCTAATGATTCCAGAATATATTTTATACTATTTTCTCTTGTCAGACTATCGTAGATTACGTACGGAGGTAGTTAAATAACAAATAACTATTCACATGCTGTTGTGTGTTCTGTACCTTATTTTAACTGTTACAAATAATACGATTAAGAAACTACGTGGCTTGGCTTCGAAACCCCCCGCCCCCTCTCTCGTAGTTCAGCGTACCCTTCCAGCCAACCCCTCCACCCCCCACCCCCCAAACTAGACGCATCTACGTAGTTTATGGACGCTAACTTTATAGCTACTGACTCCATTGTTGTCTGTTTTAATTCAAAACCATGTTTTCTTTGCTAGACTTCTTCCTTCTACTTTCCCTCCCACTACCCTCTTCATCAAACGTCATTTCTTGCCTTTGGCACAGTGTTTCACCAAACCTTAACTCCAGACTTGAAATGTGTGTAAGAGAAGTGGCCGCGTTATAAAATGATGAGCGGACGAACAAGGTTTTTAATGAACGGGGCGCAACCCAGTAAATCTCGTGTGTACAAGACCCGCAGATAGGCGCACGCTTGGCGCCGGATCCCACGGGGATGTTTTATCAGCCATTTCGACGCCGCTCTCCGCTCAAGGCGTCGTTTTTACGGGCCACTCATATTTACAGCCCCTGCCGCGCCACACACCCTTTTTCTAAGTCACCGGCCGCAAGGAGGGCGAGGTTTATTCCTTTTACGAGGCGCAGGTTATACAGCGCTGACGGCTGTCAAGTCACTTCAGACACCGTAAGCTGACAGCCAGCCTGCCCAATGTTACATTGCTCTAAAACCTCTCCTCTGCTTGTCGGTACGGCGTCTGCATCGCTTCACTTGGCTTTCACTGTATTCCACCTGCAACCTCAATGCGCACCTTTTGCACATTCTGTGTCTAGAGATTCTAGTATTAGGAATTTTTCACAATGTTGTTGTCTTGTTTCAGTTCTTTAGTTTCTCTATTGGTTCGATGCTGGTTCCTCTTCACGTTACTGTATGTCAATCCCAATTATCTGTTTTATGTATTCCTTTATTTACCTTCGTTTATCAATCTATGTGCTCATCAATTTGTAATGTATTACTGTTATTAATTTTTCGCTATCCACACTCTCATTCAATTATTTTATTTTTCCATGTATTGAATTAAATTGCGTTGGAGCCCATGCTCAGTTGGCAATTTGCCTAGTTTTCTATTTACCCAATCCTTCTTCTTCTTATTATTATTATTATCTAGTATGCTTTGAGTTTAAATTCCCAGATCCATCTACTTTTGCCATTTACTAATTTTATTTTAAATAACTCCTGCATTTTTTGGTACATTATTCATAACTTCCATGGTTAATTTATTCCAATCCCTGACACCCTTACTCACAAAGGAAAATTATTAAAGTTCGTTATGCATAGAATCCAGTGCCAGCTTGTGCTCAAGGTTATCTTCTCCCTTGCATGCATTCATCTTAATTCATAGACCAATATCCATCCAAGCCTCATCAGCAATATACACTTTGTATACTCCCACAAGTTTCTTCACCCTCCTCCTGTCTTCCAATAAGTGCTAGTTCCTTTTTTATATCAGTTACTGACTCGGTACTAGGGTACTTTCAATCAAAAAATCTACTGGGTCTTGTTTGTACCCTTCCACTTGTGTCCAAACTTAAAATATTTTACATGCTGTGATTCAAGGAAAGAATTTTTTTTAAATGTATCTTATGTTTAAATAAATGCACGATGTTGAAGGCTTTCTAGTTTAGCTGGTGATGATATATTTCCGTAAACAACCTTATTTTGACAGTTGTTAGATTTTTACTTTCTCTACAAAAACCCCTAATACTTTTTACATTGCAACCTATGCCTTTAGCCTTTTTTGTAGTTTTCTATAATTCCTGCTAAACTTCGAGCTTTTTAAGTTTGTTTATATTTAGTTTAATATTCTCTCCCAGTGGGCTATTCTGTAGGTCAGTTATTTCCGTAATCATTTAAGATAGGGGTTCTCAAGCTGAGGGATGCGCCCTTCTGGGGAGACTTATAAGTTATTGGGGGGTAGCGTGGTGAGGTATGGAGTGAAATATACATAAATTTGGTAAACATATAAATGTTTGAGAAAAAGGACAAATAATGAAATTATTACATTTTTTTTCAATAACATATTTAATTGAAACATTACATAATGCATTTGAAGTTTTTTTTTACCTAAATGATAAAGATTTTTGTATTTCAGTGTAATATGGGATATTGAGCAGTTACCTCAAACAATAGTCGAGAGGTTGGTTGCATAAATTTTAAAACAGGTTGAGAACCATTGATTTACAATGGCGATATCTCGATATTATTGTACATCAATTCCTTTCTTCATAAATTTTATACCGAAATGAAACTTTTGGTTAATTTCCTTTATTTTGATTCTAGATACACTATCTGAATATCAGTGGCTGTGGAATTCAGTCTCGCTACCCTCACTGCACGCCTGGTGTACGTCTATTTTTGAGCGAAGCGAGATTTCTGCACACCAAAGCTAATTACGACGTTCAGTAGTTATGTTTTAATATTTCTACACATATTGGGTGTACACGAAATATTGGATGTATTAAGAAAGTTGCCTTGGATTTTTATGACCATGATCAACACATATATTTTTTCCAGTTGTTTTCTTACCATTGCTACAGATTTATCTGAAAAGTAGAATAATGAAAATATAATACATTTAAAATTTGGCATGAGCTCTCATGTGAAATTTATTGATTATTACAGTATTGTAATACTTGTATTACATTATAGTATTGTATTATATTATTGTATTATATTATATTTAGGACAGATCATCTTTTTAAAAACTATTTTCGATTTTTAAGGATTTACTTTAATTTCAATTATGATATCTTAGCATAACTGAATCAAAATTTTAACTTTGTGATATTCTGTGCAGTAGAAATTATGTGGAGCATGATGCAAACATAAGTTAATTTTTTTCTTCTGTATAATGTATGCAATAATCTTGGAAACGTTATTAATGTGGTTGTTTTCGAATGTGGCTGACGATTGCCTTCTGTCATTGCACTGCTTTCCAATATCCACATAACTCCACTTTATCCTGCGTGCTTTCTTAATCTTGGATTGTCTCCAGTTATCTTCTTTTTAGGTCATTCTTTAGGTATCTCATTCCTTCCATTTTGGATACTGCCGCGCCCCTCAATTTGCATTCAACCTCGACTATGATTTAAAATGTGGTAAGTCATAGGAGGTTAAAATAATTATAGGCAGTATAGTGGGGGGCTGAAGGAATTTTTTTTGTATTATTACTGATGAGTTAAAATATTGTAACCACTGACCTTCTACTACTATTACAATTACTCCGCGATTCACTAAAAGTGTTTGGCGGAGGGTGCATTGCACCTATCAGGAAAGGTAATGGTTTGGAAGGGATATACGGGATATGGCAGGATGGCGCCCATGGGCTATTGTGAGGAACCATCCCAGCATTCGCCTGGAGCGATCTAGGGAAACCATGGAAAACCCAGATCAGGATGGCCGGAGTGCTTTATCGGAAGCTACTCCTGTCCGATTTTAGTGTTTACTCGCCCGGTAAATCCTTTCTATTCCATTCCCTAATCGCTCGTGGAAAAAATGAGTAGAGAAATGAATCGGTTCTGGCCCTGATTTCTCTTATCTTATTTTCGCGGTCATTCCGAGATATGAATGTTGCTGGTAGCAATATTTGTTTGCTGTCATTCCGAAATACGTCAGTCGAGAATTTTTCAATTAGCTTCCGTCGAGAGCAACGCCTTCGGTGCTCCAGGTCTTCCCAACCTAACTCCTTCAACATCGCACTTACGCTTTCCCTCCAACTATATATACCTGTCACGAATCGGGCGGCTCTTCTTTGGACCATCTCTAATGCCTCCATTAATCCCTTTTGATGGGGACCCCATACAGAAGCAACAATATTCTAAGTGAGGACGCACTAGTGACTTGTATGCAATCGATTTAACTTCCGGAGTGCATTGTTTTAAATTACGACCTAGAAATCGAAGCATACGATTTGCTTTCCCAATTACATTCTCGATATGCTCATTCCACGACAAATTATTACGAATTGTTACCCCTAGGTATTTAGCGGAATCTACCGTTCTAAGGACAGTGCCATTAATTGTATATTCAAAGCTAAATGGTGTCACCTTTTTACTTACACGCATGACTTGGCACTTTTTAGCGTTTAACTCCAACTGCCAATCTTTACACCACGCAATTATTTTCATAATATCGTCTTGTAACAAAGCGCAGTCGTCCTGGGTTGTGATTTCACGATAAATAATAGCATCATCGGCAAATAATCTTTTCATTCCCCTTATTATGTCGCACAAATCATTAATGTATATGAGATTGAATGCCGCCCGGTGAGGATGCGGGTATGTCATGCGTAAGGAAAGTATACAAGCAGAGTAGAGACTCATGAGGTGTTATTCTAGCGACGATAAGTGTGGTAAATGGGAAAATCCACTGACATAACTGTCTTTGACAAACAGCAGATAGAAATGGCCCGGCACTTGGAAACAAGCGTCTAGGGAAAGTTGAGGCTGGTTGGCTGCTCGGGTAGTACCGTATTGAAAATATGTGTAAAGTGGGGTTCTGAGACTATACTGCTTCTAGAATACATGAAAAATGATAAAGTAATCGCGGAGACAAATTACACTAACCTCGTGAAGCAACTGCGTGCGACTATAAAACGAAGGGGAAAGACAAGTTGTTATAAAAGGATGGAGATTCATGGGGATAGTGCTCCCAATCACAACTCTCTCATTTCCATGACTGTAATTCTTTTTTTATTATCATTTTTCTTATTGAGTTACGCCTCTTTAACGTCATTATAGACGGGAAAGGACTGTGGAAAAGGAACGGGATGTATTTCGGTCATGGCCTTTTTTTCAAAAACCATCCCAGCTTTCGCCTGGATAGGGTATCCATGTAAAAGCCAAATTTGGATGGCCGGATGGGGATTCTAACCAGCATTCTACCAAATGCGAGTCCAGAGCGTTACCGCTCACCAAACAAGCTCGGTAACAGCAATTAATGAGTGTGGGCTTGAGTTGGTACTGCGACATTACTATTAACCGGATCTAGCTCCCTCAGAGCTCCGTCTATTTACAGATCTAAACAAATTATCTTGCAGGCGCCCATTATAAGTCAAATAAAGACCTAACATGTACTATCATCTAATTTTTTGACATGCTTGAAAATTCTTTCATATGGATGACATAAAAACATTGTAACGTCGCTTGAAAACATTGTGTAGAGCTCATAGAGGACCTAGATTGCAAGTTATTTGCGTCAATGTCAGGTCATTATTAATGGAACGATTCTTGTATCATTTTCTTAGTATGACTCATGTGGGATACTGATGACACTCAGCACAATCCTTGTTATTCTTTTCACACTAAGCTTAACCAGCCTGTCGATAGATGTGTGTGACCTTGACATCTCTTAATATCACCATGTTGCTCCTTTACAGATTTTGGTGGACGGACGACGTGAAACAACATGAGGTGCCACAGCGCCACCTCATAACTGTAGTCTCCACTGACACTCATGTAACCTCAACACAACATGTCTGTGATCCGTCGAACCATCAATCAATTTCTACTCATAAATTTGATTTTAGAATAAGGTTACTAAAACCCGGTATTGGTCATTTAAGGATGTTATGTTAATAGAAGTATTAGATTTGTTATCAATAGATTTTAACGAATTTACGCTGTAGCTAAATGTTTTCACAGAGGAATCCTAAATTTTCAAACATAACCTACATGAACATTAATAAGTGCGAAAGGAAAGTTACTTTTTACCCACTGAAGAAGGTATTCGCAGTATGTCAAAAGATTATTTCTATACGTTATTTGTATTTTGATGACATAGTGTGAACATTACGAGTTGCTAATATAGACGAACTGGCTTCTATGCAAAGAAGCAATGATTTCTTTTATGTTAAAACATCAATATTTATACACTCTAGCGACTGTAGCTCAAGTAGGCTTATACCGTGATAAGTGATTAATTTCGCATTGTAATAACTACTCATATTTGTTACGTGTCTGAATGTATCAAACCGGCAGAAATGTAGTAAATTACAGCACTTTAAACGAAAATACAGACATATAGATTGTAAATACATGAGCAATAAGAAAAAAATAATTTTAAATCACTTGAATGGTACGCCAACGTAAAAAGTTAATTCTATTCAAACCTTTAATAGCAAAATAATGATATTAAAATGATAGAAACACTAGAAAATACTCAGTTCCCTCACAGAAATATATAATTAAAACAGTAGTACCACTCATGATTTATTCACCTTACCTAACCATTTTCCATGCATAACAATCTTAAAATGATAAACAATTCAATAATTTACCAACAACAAAAACACCAGGCAGCGACTAAAACAGAAAGAAACAAATGCCATTGATTTTAAAAGACTTCATAAAATTTGTTACAGAACCGATGGGAAATCCATTAAAATAATTGATAAAATAGTGCACATGTATGGTGACTTTCAACCAGATGCACCACATATTTCGTTTTTTCCAATCAGAATAAGATAACTTGACTCTTTAAATGTTTTAAAGAGTCTGTTTGACTAATCGTATCTCTAATATGAAGTAAATGCCTGTTCTTATAGATGCATGTGTTAGATGGAAATTCATAAGTAATTCAAACTCAGCATAAAGTTTAAGTGCACATATCCATCATCTTTTTAATAGTGCCTACCGCTTAAATTTCACATTAGTGTGAATTTGTGGTGGTATTATCAATAAAAGATATCAGACCAAAACTCAAATACATACTAATGGAAACAACACGTGAACCAATGCCTCAACTTAACATATAGCAGTTAAAGGACAAACTAACTTAAAAAAAAAAAAAACATCTCTGTCACTGGCCAAAATTTATTTCGTTCCCAATTTTTTCTTGTTTTATTCTCAGTTTCAGAAACGATATCTCACCTTCACCTCCTGTTAACTTTCAGACAGTTTTTACACATTTCCCTTCCTTACATTTTGGAACTGAAGCCCTACTTTTGTGTTATTTGACATTGGTATACTACAGTTAAATTGGTCAGGAATATGTGCAAGGAAAGAGATACAGTATATCTGTGCTAACATATTTGTGATTATAACGTTTCTAACTGCCATGCTGTATGTACGAATGCTGGTTTTCCGTTAACCTGTAACCATATGGCCATCGCTAAGGGATTCCGCAGTTGTTTCTTTTACAGAGCACAACAAACACAAAATGAAATGTTTAGCATACTATTAAAGAAATTTCATTTTAATAACACAGGACTAAAATTTGATCCCTGAGGGATATTTGGTTTGATTGTTTATGTATAAGTGTTGAGAATTTTAATTAATCTGGCTCTCTGAAATTGCTATACTACGAAGAAACTATAAAATCTGTAGAAGTAACGGTGGATAAAGGCTCGAAGTAAACGAAAGAGTGGTTCTGTCTGCATCTGAAGTGGATATAGCAACGGACATCTATTCTCCACGTTTTCTGATGAGCTCGGTACTGTGTGACATGAAACAGCGTGGTCAGACTCCTGGTATTGTCCTATCTCCGATCTCATTTAACTTTGTCTGTGTCAAGCAGAATACTCCCAAATTCTGTAACTACAGAACGAGTTGGTAACCAGGAGTTGCTTCACATCAGACTGTTGTTTTTCCAACCTCACTTGCTGATGTGAAACGTTCGAGAGCAACAGTTTATATCCCCACAATAAGTGCTTTGTATATTCTGCAAAAGCTTTATAATAGTTTGTATTTAATACGCCATTAACTTTCTTGTAATGAGCACATATCAGGCTGCTGGTGTGAGGGCAGAAATATTTTAGTCATCAAGTATCTGTTTAAAATAATCTAAAATTCATGTAACTCTTTTATTATTTCCTTCAATACTACCCCTCTTTCAACAAAAGTCCCTCGTTTTCAGACAACAACTATTCCTCTCTTTAATAATCACATTTAGGTAATATTCATTTTGTACTTTCTTTGTTAGATGAATTTTTAATATCGGTATGTAGAACTGCATTTTAAAAGTTTCTATTAATCTTCTATCAGGTTTCTTCTACTTCCCAGTTTTCCTTCCATAAAGTGATTTTATCAGTATTTATGGCTCCGAGATGAAACAATAAGCCCATTTGGATTTGAAAAACCACAGAAAAATTACTGGTTGACATTATTTTCCCGATAAGTGGCAGCCTGCCCTTGGTATGTTTATTTCGATATTTGGCGAACTTGCAATTAATTTCCTAAATGTTTCTCTGCCTCCAAGTAAGTGTTACAAGGCGCTAAAACAAGATACTTCGCTTTACAGACTGCGGGAAAAGAAACGACGTTCACACCATGGCCTTTGTTCCGCAAGTGGCCTACATGAAGGCTTGCTTGTAGGGTTTGCAATCCAGCAAAGCTGGATCCCGTAATCCCGCATCATTAGACACTCTGGTGGATCCCGCACAAAATTAAGCGGATCCACAAAATGCGGTGAAAACGTGTGTCAGTCTGCGTGACTCGCTGTCCCACTCGGTCTCTATTGGATGTATCGCACTGGTTGTTTGTACCATTGCAGTTGGCATTTGACTCGTGTGAGCAAATTTTTTTTTGTGTCACCTTTCGTAATTTTTAAGTAAATAGATCTATTTTCACGTATTCATCAAAACTTACCTTTGTTTTGAGTACTCATTTCTATAATTTCAGTTATGTTGCGTATTTAATACGATTTTCTAACTATTTAATAAGTATTTTTTATGTGTCGTGCCCGTTATCTGAACTATACAGTTAAAGCTTTTTATTCACGGTTTCATTATTCCCATTTTCTGTTTTTGCAGATAAAATAATTCTGACAACTTCCTGTATTTGGGCTGAAAATTTGATTATTCGTTCATACGAAACTAATGTTGTCGTAATTTTAACGATCACACACCTGTTTATTTAGCAGCTATCGAAAGTCGATTTTATATCCTATGATTTATTGTTGTTTTTTGCCGCTGCCTCAGTGCGTTCGAAACACGTTTTTTGACGAAATCCGCCTGCTTACATGTGCCGCTCTGGCTTTCGAATAATTCTTCTTGGGATGATTTGTTCAAACGCCACAATACATTATTTTTGACTGCACAGCAAGTGTCCCTTCAACTCCTTGTTATTATTTCAACTAAAGGCTGTATCACCGAATTGTGTTGTAAAAAACACCATACTTCGACGGCTACCCCTACCGTCTTCCTCACGTGTGAGGCGATACATCCGTGAGGAATTCACTGCAACCATACGTCGAGAAAGCCTCCTTTCTTATCAAAAAAATAATAATAATTCCAAAAAAAAATATAAACCCACTCCAAAAAAAGTCGTTGTGCCACTTAGAGTAAAATTGAAATACTTAAACGTCTACGTCTTGGTGAATAGTTTCTTTAATAACAATGAACCAGCTATAAGCTCAATCAAGAAATCAGGAGACATAATAATGAATCCCTCAAAAACAATTCTTGTGTTTTAGCAGTGACAAAAAGTTATGAGATCTTGTTCTTAGCCAAGACTACACTTTACATAGTATATTCACTTCACTTTACAGAGTATATTCATTTCACTTTGTGAAACAGAATGCTTTCTCTCGGTATTATGGAACGTTTATTAAGAATAAAAAAAAATTAAAAAAACTCTGGTAACTTGGCCACAATGCATACCATGTTTTTAAACTGATGTGGTGCACTGTAAGGCACATAATATGATCTAAGACTGAATATTTTCAAGTTCTGACTATTTATTTAAAAATTGGTTTAGATTTAAAAACAAAAATGTAAATCCTCGAAATATACTTAAGACATGCTAAAACATTTTAATGTCATTTTGGTAATTAAAATATTTTTGACTTATTTTTATCATTTAACATTAAAATTTGTTTATTAATTTAATTAACAGACGTTTATTATTAAATTTATTAACGCTTTAAATAACTGTGTTTTAAATATATGGGTTAAAACTGTTGTGCGCCAATCCCGTTGGATCCCGCGGGATTTGCACCAATCCCGCGGGATTGAAAACATTGCAAGATTGCAATTCTTACTTGCGTGCTACCCAAGTCAAAAAACACTTGTATGCATGAGCGCATTAAAAAAAGCGCCCTTTTATTTTACATGTATTGGCCCCGTTCAGTTAAATATCATTGCCTAATAAACCTTTACACATTTTTATCTCTAGATTCTATCCATATTTTGGTAACACATAACGGTAAAGGTATGTACCGAACATTATCTGTGAGCTTTTCGTTTCTGTATGATAAATGATCTCAAGTTCCTAAAATACATATCGATCGCATTCCCCACTGTGGTGTTACATGTGATCAAGACAATTAGAGTGGCTCGCAAATAATTCATTACAACTATCTGCTCGTTATTTGCACTTGCAGAAACTCAAAGGACGGGACGATGGCCACAGTAAACCTGGGAGACCTGCCGGAGAAAAGAACTCAGGATATTCAGGTATATTAGTGGAAAACACTGCTAAGCCTTTGACAGCTAGTGGTAGTCTTCAATGAAATCCAACCATACTACGTATAATTTACTGCCAGTTCCTGATGGCGTGGATATTTTGCAGATGTTCGGAAAGTTACAGTGACGTATGACTGAATATGGTGGGAGACAGCAGCAACGAATGAGTGCGTATGATTGCTGTGCGTAGGGAAGTGAAAATGGAATCGCGAATAAACGACGGTATAGCTGGAAAGTACGCTAAATTCTTCCTATCGCCCCCCGAATTTAGTTTCAGGAGATAAACGATTGGACGACGCCGATCTTAGAGGGGGCAACACGATGTTTCCTGCGGCCAGGCTGACAGGCAGGATATTCATTCAATCTTTTAATTTTCGACCGGAATCCCCTGGCCAGTGTTTGGAGTTCACCAACGCCTGGTTGACAGTTCCTGATAGTTGTTCAATCGCCTTACCAGCAGGACTCCACATACGCTCTAAACAAACGTACGCAAACTGCGGTGGTGACCATCCAGCCTGCTACAAAGGCTGTCCAGACTGGCAAAAAATACTTCAATCATAAATCAAGAACCATAGGGCATGAAGGCACCTACCCAAAGACACCAACACAACCTCGCACAAGGACCGTAGAAAGTTGAACAACTTCTTCAAGAAACGACCAGGGCCCACAACAGTCTCAACTTCACGCCTCTCGAGAACATCTCAAATCACCAAAGAAAGCCAATCAGTTAGTAGAGAGAGGGCAACACAATCCTCAACTGACTGCTGCACACAAAGTAGGACCTGCCAAAAGCACTGTGCTGACTGTTTACATAAGAATCCCAACTGTAAACGACAACCAATCAGCAATCACCCAGCTTCTAACACAGCCGTTGAGGCAGTGGGAAAAAAACACTCCACCTGTCGCAGCCAGCATCAGTACAGAGATCATACAATGGCTATTTGCCGTTGTATACGTCACTGTTCATCGCTCCTTCCTATGAAAGGTAACGGAATATAGTCGTGCCACAACAGTTTTTCACCAGAACTAAATTTTCAAACAACCAGTAACGCCTGTGAAATATTTCGTACCCTCCACTGAGACCAAAGATGAATTGCTAAGATCATTTGCTGTAAATAATGAGTAATCTCAATCACTTGTGTTGTTGGAAGAAATAAAGTTCATTTACTTTGATTTGTTAGAAAGAGGAAATGGAGACGACAATATTTGTTTGTAAATTCGTGGATTTTTAATCTCTAGAAAGATACAGTTAACCACCCTTTCCTTATATAAAATAATTATTAGTTATAGAATCAAATTATATTTCATTGTCGCTAAATTATCGGGGCATTGCTGATATTTATTACAAATTCTTAACGAACCAGACGAAATTATTTACATGATCACTAATCTATCTATCATAGTTTATATAACCAAAGAAGGTTATGTTACACTGCTGGTAGCCTCAATAGATGATACAGTGAATGCGAAACCAGTACGGAAGTATGAGTTTAGATAGTGAAGATATTACTGTAAAGAGAAAATGCATACCAAATAAAGAGAATTATTCTGAAGAATTGCAAAAGAATTCTGCTGACGCCCACAGTGCAAAGAAAATCAAATCTATTTTTACAACGCGAAAAATAGGAATGACCTATCAGAGGTGACAAATTTCAAGGGGCTTAGCAGAAATATTCCTTAGTTCCCGTTTACTGCAATCGTTTCCATTCCCTTGAAGAAAATCAGATTGTAATGGCCATATGAAACACCACCAAGAAAGCCACAAAGAGTCCCGGAGCCTCAAATTTGCAGAATGGGACCGTAATAAAGCAATAGAGCCGCGGCAGCAGCAGATGTCAGGATGTTCCATGTTATGAGCGAGAGGCCTGGTTTCATTACGGCCAGCCCAGGCGCCGTTAACCCCCCACCCCCGTGCAGCCACTTTGTTTGCGTAATCGCGGGGCGCGCCAGCTGCGCCTCTACCGGCCGATGTTAATATTAACCAGCTCGTACGTCGCGCCTCGGAGCCTCCGGAGCTTTTGATGAGTTTTAAAATCTTCTCCTTGCTTGCAGCCTCCTGTTTCTCTCCTCTTAGCAAGTTTCGCAAGTGTTAAAAGTAGGTCACGCCCCGAGCCTAAAGTTCTGCTCGCTCGTCAATCTCGAATCTGCATTTTCGATCCCAGCCACTTAAATTCGGAGATAAAGCTCCTCGTTAAGTATAATGAGGCAAACAAGTATAGGGACTCATTCTGGATTTTTTTTTTCTTTACTAGATATTGTCAAGTTTATCCTTACATGATTTTAAATTTTTTACTATAATTATTCCATTTTTTTCTAATTACTTGACAAAAATTAAAATTATACTCCCTCTGTTCAAAACTGAAGAACATGAACTATACAGTTCGCCAGATTACTACTGCAGTCTCCCTTTTAATTAGAAAATATATATTTCAAACTAGCTGACCCGGCCACGCGTTGCTGTGACTCAGTAGTTATGGTACCTACGTTGGATCAATGTTACTCTAAACTTTCAGTTAATTTAGTCGACGTCTACATTTTTTTATGCCAAAAAAGGACGATTACTGAGCCAATTATGATCGAAGTATATCCGGGGACACACTCTCCCAGTACGAAATAATATCAGCTAACAGTATGGAAAGAAAAAAAATCGAAAACAGATTTCGAAAATGGCAGGATTCCAAGGTAGAGAGGAGAGAAAAAGAAAATAGTGCAATAATGAATGAGTACTGGAGAGCTGGCCATAACGAAAAGAAGAAAAATGAGAAGTAAGCAAGAAATAGTACTTACACGTTTTTGAATTTATCGTAACGTTTTCTTCAATGTTATATTCATGTGTGTAATTACTTTGTCGTTACGTATAATAATACTCAAACGATTCATAACAATGTAGTATAATTATAACACAATACGCAGCACATATATGGCGTGGAACAGGCTGTAGCATAAATAAATTGAAACACAACGCCATCTACTGGATGGTTACCCAACCTGTGACTATAAATTAACACACCGCCATCTGTTAGAATTTTATGGAATTTAAATTGTCCTATGACAAACGTTTAATTAGCAATAACAAAAATATTGAGGTCAATAATCGAGATAAAAACTATCCTATATTTTTTAAGTTGCACCGAATTACACACATTAAGTCAAATTTCATCAACATAGGTTCGCAATTTCTGAGTGCATCCCGGACAAACATCGTGACACAAGATTTTTATATATATTTATATTATATATTTCAAATATTTCACGATGCTTAGAGCTCTCTCAGGAGAATCACCTGCCCAATACAGAGCATCTCAATCAATTAACTTAGTGCCACTAAGAACTGCAAATAAGATTTCAACATGGGGACCATGTAATTCTCTATAATCTTCCTTGATTGTCTTGCAGTATAATCCACTTACCAGTTTGTTAGGTCGCTATGATGGAAAAAATAAGAATTAAATAATGTGTGTGAAATAATATTTTAATATAGTAGATGGACGGCTTCCGCATAAGAGTATAAATAATTATATTGGTTAACCTGAAAACTAGATTGGGAGTATGATGAATATCGTTGGCCTTAGAGGAAAGAAGTAATTGTATCAAAGTTATAGCTTAACGGTACAGTGAGTCGAATTTGATATGTTCGGATTTAGTGTGTGGCGTCTGTAAAATATTTCATGCAGTCATTAAAAGAAATTTTTCACTGTGGGAAACATGAAACAGGTTATTTAACTGAAGAAGATTGGCAGAGAGAAAGCTATTGTTCGCCATTATTTGTTTATCCCAGATGTAAAACAGACCATATTGTAAACACTTATTACATGATAGGTTTGCCATATCAAAAACGAGACAAAACCATTTTCCTCTCACAATCTTATCAAAAGTAAATAATATTCGCTTAGGTATGTAGCAGAAAAATTTAAATATTTTCACTATACTTGTACATATGTTTGTTCAGTCTGAGGACATAACATGAGGATGGAATGGAGAATCAGTAACGAAAAAAATAGTACGGGGAACGTACGACAGAAGGGAGTACATTGCTTTTTTTTTTTTTCAGGGATACTCACTTTGTATTTATATGTAACAAATCTTTCTAAGATTTATCTATCAGTAGCATGTTTTCCTTACGATACCGGATCTGGTTATGTGTTTTACACGAGTGAAACGTTTAACTGGCACCATACAGAACAACAGAGAAAACTGGTAATTCATAAAAATAACTCCACGTACAAAAAATAAATAAAAATAAAACCATGTAATAAACTGCAGCCAGTTATAACAGATGTAAAATATATTTTGAAGTAAAACGATTTTGCACCGTCTGGTGATACACTGAGGACTAATTTCATTATGTTTCAGCAACTGTAACACTATTATACTTACGTCTACCTATTCTTGTTTATAATTTGTCTTACAGCTGATAAATATCCTTAGAATTCCAATATACTAATCCAGATAAACAAGGGTGCTTGGGCATCCACCATTCCATCTACTGTCATCGAAGTTCCCACTTCAAAAAGCAAAATGTGATGACTGAAATCTGCTAGGTCACTCTGTGAACGTATGGAGCAACCACTCGGCAATGCCTGTAATCGAAAGATGGTTCAATAAGCAGATTCCATTTTTAACAGAAATTAAATGTTATCTACAAAAACCCAACTACTTTAAGTTCAAACTGGACCCATTTTACTCTGTGAAAGAATTTTCTTCTTGGAATTTGGTAACTAAGAATGACTGATAAAATAGTATATATGGTGTATGGAAGAGGAAGGTGACAAAGTTGTCCACAATTACTAAAATGATATATGGTTTTTCTTTCTGTTGAAACTTTTTACAAATTAAGCAATTACACAGTTTACAAAATTTCACTTGTATATAGTAACCAACATGGGATAGACTTGCACTCAAAAACTGCTGTGAAAAATTATCATACTAACAGGTTTTTAAGTAATTGACTGCTTATGAGTTGTTGGTAATTTCATTGATATTGTTAATAGGTGTGTATACTGTTCCACATAAATAGCAACTAACATAATATAATATGTAGTCCCAAATTACAGTGAAACTTATCATGGTAACTGGTTGGTAAGAAAATAACTGGTTATTAAATGCTGGTAACAAGTGTATACACTGTTCCACATAATAAGTATTAATTAACACGGGATTGTATTTGTATATTACAGGAGATATTGATTATACTAATGGGTTGTAGCTAACTTGTTGTCAATATATAATAATATTATCAATTGTACAGTAATATTGAAATTACTAATAAGTGTATGTACTGTTCCACATCCCCGAGATTATTCTCACATGGGATCAAAGTGAACATATCTATCTATCCTATCCTAGTGACTGTTGATGTGTCAAAGTTTCCTTCCAACCCTAACTAACAATAACTATGTTGGCATCTTCCTGTCCCAATAATAGGTCATACCGAATTTCGCTTAGAATTAAAATACAGAAGGGAGACTTCTAACACTTGTATGACCCAAACGTACTATAGACAAAAGGCGGAATATGCCATTCTTGCTTCATATTAGAAGGATAATAACAGACGTAGTTACAGATTAAAGGGATTTTTGCGAGCCTTAATTTCACACATATTTGTTTTATTTTATTTAGCACTCTTGTTCCATTTATTTGTTTATTTATTTAAAGGTTTATTTAGCATCTCTCAGTTATTCTTTAAATACATCTTTATTATCAAAAAACTGTTTTATACTTTTAGAAAGTTTACTAAACAGATGTGCCACAGAATAATTAATTTCAACTAATGGCAGTGATGTTTTTGATTTGTGCAAGTTATTTTTGTTTGATGTATTGAAGTTGTGTTCCTGTGAACTTGATATAAATAGTCAAAATGTTCTATGTGTGTGTGTTTACTGACAAGTTATTATAAGAATATTGAGCTTATTAAAGAGTTGGTTGCAATAAGTTATTTGTTTTATCCTCCAAAGCTTACTAATAGCGTCTTTCTGAGCGATAAAAAAAAATTATATGTGACGAGATTCCCCAAAACATTATACCATATGACGTGACTAAATGAAGATAAAAGGAGTATACCTGTTTCGTTAATTCTAGATCTCCTATTAGAGAAAGTGTACTTATTGCAAAGTGGTTCTGCCTAACTCCATCGGTAGTATTGAAATAGATTCTTGCCAACTGAATTTCTCAACTATTTGAGTGTCAAGGAATTTTTTTTCCAAGATTGTGTTACTTTTATTGTTTATGTGTAAATCCTGCAGCGCAATTTTTTGTTTTAAACCCAATATAATATGTTTTATCAAAATTTAGTTTTAATGATTTTGCCTTAAACCAGTTTGCTACTTCACTGAGTAGTTCGTTTCCAGTAAATTCTAAATTTCTGTTTGGTGTTTTCCTTACAATCAGTCGTCTGCAAATAACACGATCTTAGCCTTCTCATAAAGTTTGCATGAAGATCATTTATGTATAATTAAAAACAATAGGGTTGGGGCTGTAGGACAGAGCCTTGTAGAGTGCCATCTTACATTTTCTTCCAGTTTAATGAGCATATTAACTGATTTTGGAATCAAAAGGAAATTTATCGCGTCTTTAAGTTTTCGTTGCAGCTTACATCCCAAGAAGAATGTCAATGGAACGGGACTTGGCGAAACGGTCAAATTATTCGACTATCACAATGGAAAATTAACTTTGCGTTCTCGACAGAATATTTTTATTTTATTTTAAAAAATCATCCTTTCTATTATTTCAATTACTCCTATACTATAATTTTTATGTTAAATGTATTATTCATAGTTCTAGACTAAGGACTGTTAGTCTCAGAATCCTCGTTCATGCTTCCAAATAAACTATAGTATTTATTTTTTGGTTTAAATTATTATTATTATTATTTTTTTAAAAAGTGCTAAATTTCTGAAATCATTAATTTGCACCATCTTATCTGTCTATAAAAACTTCGAAGTTTATTACACAATGGGCAAATAACTTTAATTAGATTCTATACTAATTGAATGCAAAGGATAATTCTATTCCTAAATGAACTGACACCTGCAATTAAAATAGTTTAGTGCTTGAAAATCTAAACTTCTTTCTGTCGTAAATCTTAATTCAGCTAAATGGGTTGCGGATGCCAAACCGATTCAGCAATTTTGCGCTTGTGACTATTATTAAGTCTCAAAGGATAAATCATTTACACTGTTAAACAGTACTTTCATAAATATTCGCTAGTAGTCTGCAGCCTACAAGCGTCACTATAAACGAGCCGAACATTAAAGTAGAAAAAGTTTTGGATGTATCATTAACATCATTGTTACACTTCTTAAGAGTGATTTTCAACCTCAATTTCATAGGTAATCAAAATTAAGCATCTAACTACTTCGGCATTTAATTTGAACATTTGTCTAAATTGAATAGCATTCTTTTCAGACATTCAATCATCTGTGGTTTGCCGTGTCACAAAGAAAAAGTAAAACAGAGTGAACTATTATCATTACTGTAAAATGAGTCTTCAGCAATAAAGGGCGGAATTCTGTACTTATAAATCTTAATTATCTATACTAATATTATAAATGTGAAAGTAACTCTGTCTTTCTGTTTGTTGCATTTCTTGGGCTAAATGGTTAATCCGATGTTGATGAAATTTGATATGGAGACGCTATTTGACATTAGGATGCACATAGGATATTATTTTCTGTATAGATAATACATATTATCATTGAATTATGGAAAACTATCTGAATCGTGAAAGACAGACGCATAATATGTATACGTCTCTGTAATTCCTATCGAGAGAGAGAGCTGGTAGAACAATTGATAAGGTGCTTGTTTCGTAAGAAATTTTCCGTGTAGCTTCGGGTTCAAACCCCGCTGGGAGCAACAATTTTTAGAATTGTTTTTCATAGTTTAAGCCAAGACTGCAATTTTGTAGTAAGTCCTATAAATTTAGGGCTGGAATGCATGGCAAATCGTAGGAGGTAGAACAGTGCCTTAAGCGTTTACTTTATTCACGGTATACTGTTTCCACATGCAGTTTTTGTGTGATCTAAACTAATAATGTTATAGTACCTGGGTGACCGATCTACGCTCGGTATCTTTCGATTTCTCTTCAATATCCAAGATTTCGAGTAAAGTTTGATTAAAGTAAAAGGCTTGAAGGCTTCCTAGGCGTTTTGAGGTGCACAGTTCACCAAAGAGAAGCTTAACTAACATCAGTAGGCTTACTGGTACCTGAAACTTCTACATAATGAGGTTAGAGCCGTTTTCGAGAAAACAAATACAAATGTGCTCCTTTCTTTTTTTCTTTTTTTAAAAAAAATCGTGTTAAAAACTTGAAAAGCAAAACGTTATCTACATGTGAAATTTCATCCAAATCGCTAGATCCATTTGCGAGACCGCCTCACATATTACTTTTAAAAAAATGCTATTATTATGTAAAATAGAAATCTTAATGCCAGTTTGATAGGCCCTACTAATTAATGGTGCGAGATTTGTGGTATTTCAGAGGATTCTACGATAACCCTTGATGATGGATTCTTATGTAACTCGACGAGAAAAATTGAAAGTAAAAAATATTTTTTTTATATATATCTCGCTTAGTTCTCGAGATATCGTATCTCAAAATTTACGCAGTTGGTTGAAATGCGACCTGAAACCGGAAGACATATTTCGCCATAGCCATGTTTGATGGTGAATTCGTATGAAACTCGTCGAGACAAATCGAAAAAAAGGAATTTTTCTGATATCTCGCTTAGTTCTCGGGATATTATATCTCAAAAGTGAAGAGGTTAGGATTAGCTCCAGCCTGGACCAGAAAAAAAATCCACCAAAATGACCATGTCTATATGGTGGAAATGTAATTTCAATGTTTTATTTTGTACCTAGTGGTTGTTGTTAGGTTGAAATACAGCCTGGACCAGAAGAAACGTCGCCAAAAGCACAAGGAACTATACCTATAAATGATTTTTGACATGCTATATCTCGAAAACCAAGAACATTTATTCTTTATTTTCGATATGTTTCATCGAGTTCTATAAGAATTCATCATCGGGTTGTGACGTTAATAGAACATCATCTGTGCTAAATTTATTCACTCTGATAAAACTATGCTCATACATGGCAGTAATCTCACATCTTCTGATCAGCATTTCAAAATGCTAATAAAACAATTCCCATAAGAAGTAACCTTCGTTATAAACATTAATAAAGCACAAGGTCAGACGATTCAAAAGGCAAGATTCTATTTATCAGAACCCTTTCTTTCGTATGTGCACTCGCACGCGGCTTTTTACTTTATTATCAAACTCTACTCGAAATCTTGTACATTGAACAGAAATCGAAAGATGTTTTATAATTAAGGAGGTAGTATTTAATGACTAACTAACAACCACTTTTTACGGTCAAAAAGTAAACGATGATTACTTTATAAAGAAGTTTCTGATAAAACCATTGATAAATTTTTAATTATCTTCATTTTTAAATGTTTTACAATTAAACTTGCAGTGTTAATATTTCCACGGGTCAGCCAGTATACAAGAACTGTTCGTTTAATTATTCTTTGAAATCAAAGAAAATTAATTTGTAGGCTTTCTGGTACCTGAATTGTCTACGAGATGGCGCTAGTGCCGTTTTCGATATACGGAGTGACAAAATTGTACGTATTTTGTAAACTCGCTTTTTTGTAGGGAAGACAACTATTTAGGTAATGTTAAAAGTCAAAACGTTATCTAAATACCAAATTTCATCCAAATCATCACAGCCGTTTCCGAGATCCGAAATATATATATATATACAAGAATTGCTCGTTTAAAGATATAAGATATGCGAAAGTAAGTCTCCTTTTTTTGTTACGTTTTGACGACTACAGGTGTATACCAATGACAAGGAAATACTTTGTGTCTTTAGGAAGGAAATAGGATACTTTTTTTCAAGTATGAATAACAGTTTTAGTCATGAGATAGGTTTGACGGTAGAATAGTATACCGATGGCGTTCCCGTCATATTATGCCGAGTCGGCGTTGTTTGGGACATTCCTTAGGTAAGTTTCAGCTTAGTATATCCAATTCTAGCAATCAAATTCTAAGTCCACGCGTACGAAGTCGCGGGTAACAACTTGTTGACTTATAAATCAACAAAACTCAGTTAAATATTGTAGTATTTCATTTGCTTGGTTTTAATTAAATACTTTTTTCTTTATTGAGTTTTGTTTTATGGTTGATATGTCCCAATTACTATCCTTTTTTTTTCCTTCTTCAATCTGAAGATAAACTAAATGCTCTGAAAGAGGTAGTTTTCTTCCAGAAGTATTGCATTTCCATCTTAATTTAAATATTTATTTCTAACTAGCTAATGCCCACGACTTCGTTCGGGATTATAAAGAATTTTGATTGACAGCTACCGACATGTAACCACCATAGTACACGATGGGAGACTCGAGGCTAGTACCACATACAAACATCAGTGACCTGCGCAGGGTATTTATGGCTGCAAAGTGAAAAATAGGGACACAAATGTCTTTGGTCGAAATACATGCAGTAAAATTGACGGACACTTATGTCTTTGGTCGAAACGCGAAAATATCCTTGATCGGTATACTGTTTCCACATGCCCTCCGTAGACCAATAAAGTAGCTGTGGGGGTGTGGGAAATATGGTGTTTGAAAATGGCCATCAATCACTATATCTACCACACCACAGCTACCTAAATTCGGGCAACGTTGTGATCGATGGGTGACTCTGTGCTACTACCACACACAAACACCAGTGATTTGCGCTAGATAGTTTTGGTTGAGACGTGATACATCGGGACACATACGAACTTGGTACAAATATGAAAGTGGCGCAAGTCGGCCACTTTCAACCACCATATCTCCCATACTTCCACAGTTACAGAAATTCGGCCAACGTTGTGATCGATGGGTGACTCTGTGCTACTACAAGACATAAACACCAGTAATCTGCTCTAAATAGTTTAGGCCGAAAAGTGATACATCAGGACACATACGTCTTTGGTAAAAATATGAAAGTGCCGCAGATCGACCACTTTCAACCACCATATCTCCCACACCTCCATAGATACCGACATCTAACCACAATAGTGAACGATGGGAGATTCGATGCTACTACAACACACAAACAACAATGGTGTATCTTATGTAGTTGTGGCAGGAAAGAGAAGTATAAGGAGACACAAGTCTTTGGTCGAAATAAGAAAATGCTCTGCATCGACCACTTTCAACCACCACATCTTCCACACCCCCACAGATATCGGCATTCGGCAAAAGTTGTGCACGATAGGAAACTCCATGCTACTGCCACACACAAACACCAGCGATTTGTGCTATGTATTAGGACTGTTGATAATATATCGATATTATTTTTTGAAAATATCTATATTTATGAGTGATATTTTTAGGACGATATATCGATATTTCCATACTGAAATCTGGATATCGGCTTCGATATTTTTTTAAATAATTTATCATTTTTCGTTAGCTTTGAATGACACTACATGCCTTAAATTTCTGTTACGCATAGAAATCAGCAAGCTTAAGTAAATCTTACTACGCTTCTATAATTAATTTGGAAGTTATAGGGACCAAGTTTACTCAGATGATGACAACAGTGTAGGCAAGTCATCGCTCTCCCGGCACGAATCGAACGCGAGCCAATTGTTTGAAATGAGGGGGCGCATTGTTCAGGGAACTCCAGTGTGTTAGCAGCAATAGTGGGAAGTATAAATAACAAATAGATGCTAATTAGAGAGCAAGAAAAGTAAAACAACTCAGAATAAGCTATCAACATACAAAACTAAATGAAATACCACCAAAAAATGTTATGAAAAAAGGTTATGTAACTTGGCCATAATGCATGCGATGATAGCTAAACTTGTACCTAAATAAATGCCTCAACGGTATTGCTTATCAATCTTAAACATACACAAAATAAGATTTGCCTCGAAACTCTTTCGAATTTATAAATGTTACTAATTTTTTTGAAAATTATAATAGGCATAATGGTAGAATTTTTTAAAAAAATCAACAACATCGCCAAGAGAAACCATTAGAAAGTGAAAACCTAATTAAGAACAAAATCACGTCTGTTTATCAGTGGACAACCTTATTTTTACAAGATTTGAATTTATGAAATTGCATTTATGAAAGTATCGATATATCGATACTTTTTTCCGATATATCGACAGCCGATATTAATACTTTTTAAAATATCAATATATCGAAAATCAGATTTTTTAAAAAATATCAACAGCCCTACTAGGTAGTGGTGGCTGCGAAGTGAAATATAGGGAAACACACGTCTATTTTTATATATGTATAAGATTAAGCCGCCATATACCGCATCTAACCTAACTCATCATTATTTAATGCAATTTTGCAGAAAGAAAGGGTTGTGAAATCCAAGTCAAAACGTGGCATATTCACGGCCATTGATATAAGTAAATGGAAGGATAAAACCTGGCTGCGAGAAAGTATTGGAGCCAGTGTTTGTTTGACACTTTTGAATTGTTACTACCAGTGAATTTACATTGAAGTGCATAACTTCAGTTGGAAACTATTTATGAGCAAAAGAAACAGCTAGACTTCAAATTATGATGAAGTGCATGACCTACGTCTTTACAAAAATTATTTTCTCTCATGTCTATTAGCCACATGGTTCAAATAATTGGGGCTTCGCTTGTAAGAAGGGCGGATCTTTGTGACGGATAATTAGACAACAAAGCATTTTTTTTTAAATTGTTCTCCGTGTACAGAGCTCGATCTAGCACTGTAAAATGACTGCACTTTCAACATTACCGAATTATTTAAACACGTTGCCAAGAATTAAAAACAGTAATTTTAAATATATACTACTATTAATGTTTTATTTATTTTACGCTGCTCACAGGAGTAGTGAAAGAAAGACTCCCTTTTCTTGAAATCACTCACTAATTGTTGAAACAATTCTCTCTATTGATATTTCCTTGTTCTGGCGTTTCAGAATGAAGCTTCCACCTTTTTAACTATGCCTATTTGGAAATCACATCAGCTGGTGTAGAAATCACCAAGGAACATCATGGTTACCACACTACCGGCCGGGTAACGTCCATTCGCTTCTATCAATTTGGCCGCCCTGACGGCGGGCTCCGTAGCCCCGAGTTCGTGACCTGGATGGGCAACTTGGAAGCTGAACCCTACCCCACCCCACGTTTTCCTCCCCACCTCAACCCGGCGCCGTCTGCCCTAACTCAGACCTTGTGATTCCAACATCTCCACCCGAGGCTGCCTCAATTCTTCCTCCGGTCGACTTCCTCTTTATTTTATTTTTTTGTGTGCCAGTCTTTCCGTTTTCCCCTTTCCTCTTTCCACCCATGCTTCAGTCGGTTCCCTCTTCCATCTTCTCATTACGGCGAATCCCGAGCAACACACTTGAAATTCGAGGGCTGTAGCGACCGGCGTCAGCCAAGGCAAGCCGCCAGAAGCTCTCCTAGTTGTGCTCACGGGAATCCGCAAACTCGATGGCTCTGCGAAAGGTGTGCGCACCCTAACAAGTCACTGCCAAAATCAGCTACAAGCTATGTAAGTTTGGCGGGAGTGTGTAAACCAAGAATTCACGGTAACTATGATAACTTTGTATGTATCGGCTTTTCATTTCGTCAACATAGACGATGACTGGGTCAAGAATACCGAATGAATTCGAAGATGGTAATACCAAAAAATTCACAAAAAAAACCGATGGTGATCGTTGACATCAAGGGCAATTTCGCTGACTCACAATTCAGTATGTGTGAAGTATGCTTCTTACAGCTTGATAAAATCTGTGTATATTTTGATGGCTTTATGCCAACGCCGACAGACAATTTGATTGCAGGCTGAATTATTGGCAGGAAAATTCACTGAAAGGCTAATCAATAAAATAGGCCTACCTTCTGTCTAGATTAAAATAATTTCCATAATATCTTACAAATAACAACGTAACCAAGATTTTTACTGCCCATAGAAATCAGGAATAGGAATGATGCAAATAAATTAATATCCGTAAATCTCTAGTAAAAAATAAGATATCATGAATAGATTCCCTGATTTGATATCTTATAATTTCGTATGTCTTTATTCGTCTGCTAACAGAATTTCTGACTGTCACATAACAAAGCTTGCGTCTTAGTAACTTAGGACTTAAAACTGCGTCCATATGGGGAGGTTTATCGGATATATTTGAGGTAAATAAAACTAACTATAGGAAAACGGTTCGTAGACTCCAAGAATTCGAGCCGCATAAACCTCAGTCATCTCTCAACCATCGTGCTGGTGAGAACAATGCATATCACTCTGATTCTTCTTTCTGTACCTGCTTGTTTGTTAACAACGAAGAAACAAAAAGTTTGAAAAACACAAAATTTTATAAATAGTTTTAAAAAAAATCACTGGATGGAGGGCAGTAGGTGTAGTAAAGGGTCCGGTTGACTTGGACGACGGGGCACATGTCTCTTGGTGTTCATTATAGCCTGGGTCTTGGTGGGGATCATATCAATTCTGCACCTCCTAGCCCAGGTTTCCATAACCTGGAGGACTTCCTGGAGGCGGCGAGTGGTTAATTTTCTGCTGTATCTGGATGCAAGGTACGCAGTATCGTCAACGTAGGTTGCGACCATGACTCCATTGATAGCTGGGACATCGATGGTGTATAATGAATATAAAATCGGAGCCTTGGGGAACTCCCGCTTTGACGTTTCTGATGATGGAGAATGCTTTATCGACTTCATGTACGGATCAGGGATACCCTGCTCATAGACCTTAAGAAAGAGGCCCGAGTGCCATACGGGATTATATCCTCGAGAGATGTCGAGCATCACCATGGCACAGTATTGTTTATGATTAAATGCTCTAATGGCCGATTCTGTTGCCCTCATCAGCTGGTTGGTGGTTGAGTGGTGGCGACGAAATTCCAGCTAACGATTAGATATTACATTGGTGTCCTCGATGTAGTTGGATAATCGTGTGAGCAACAGCCGTTCAGACACTTTGCTGAAGTCTGGAAGAAGGCTAATGGGCCTGTATTTTTTAGTTAGAAGTGGATCCTTCCCACTCTTGTGGATTCCCACAACCACTGCATGTTTCCATAGGTGAGGGTACTGTTTGCGGCACAGAATGGTGTTGAAGATTGTGGTTAGATGGGCTGAAGCCTCTGGTGGAAGGTGTCTAAGAAAACAGTTACAAATCTTGTCACGGCCCGAGGCTTTACGAGGGTGAAGGTTCAGCAGCCTGCATGCTCAGGACTGATTTCATCTTTTTAGCGGTCGTCGTGAGCTTCCAAGTAAACCCTTAGCCGACGGTTGATTTCGGCAAGGTGCATAGGGTCTGCGTTTGCTTGCGACGGTAGAAAGTTCTTTTTGAAGACGTAGGCGAGGGCATTCGCTTTGTCTTCAAGAATTAAAGCCAAGCCATGCCTGCCGTGAATAGGAGGAAGGCGCTGACTTCGTCTGGTGAGCCTTCGTGTTTGAAGCCAGAGCGACCCGTCTTCTGGGCGAAGTAAGGAGATTCTAGCATCCCACTCCCTATCTCGGTGCTGCGTCAGGGAGGCTTTTATGTCCTCTGCAGGGAGTTGAGTAGTCTTCTAGTTGCCTGGTTTCTCGTCAGCTTCCACTCCTTTGCTACCCGGTTTTTGTGTAGAATTTCATCCAGCATTTGAGAGGGAAGCTGCGGGGTGGGGACTGACCGGGGTGCCCTAACGGTTGTTGAAGCAGCAGTAGCCTCTTTGACCACTGTCTCGAATAATTAGAGAGCATTGTCAATGCTCGTTATTGCTGACGGGTCAACAAAATTGTCCTTAATGAACTCCTGGAAATGCTTGAAATTGTTTTTATTATAATTCGTAGTTAGCTTTTCCAGAGGCTGCCACGGTCTGACCTCAATCTCCTCCATTACAGGGCAGTGATCAGAAGAAAGTTGGTTTAAGGATAAGGTGGTGACGTAGCCCTGAATGTATTTGGTAATGAAGACGTCTAGAACAACAGGCCTGTGACCGTTGCTCGGATAATGAAGAGTAGGCTCAACTGGTGCCTACACACACATAGTGTGTCTCTTAGTCAGAGGTCTCAGTGTTACTCCCGCTACATTGGTATGTCTGCTATTCCAATCGGTGAGTTTGATGTTGAAATCTCCACTGATCAGGGGTTTTCCACCGATGGAGACCAGGGCCGTAAAATCGTTCTCGTCGAGCTGCCTCCGAGAGGGACGGTAGCAGGAGATGATCGTTAATTTAACGTTCGAGGACGTCACTTCAACACCGACAGCTTCCATCTGTTGAAGTGTAGGTAAGATAATTTCGCGATGTGTAATGTTCTGTTTTATGTACAAAGTGACTTCCACGCGAGCAGTTGCTCTGTCTCTGTGGCAGCAGATGTAGTTGGCCGCAGCTGCTCGCAAACCAGGTTTGAGGAAGGTTTCAGAGACAAGCCATGCGGTATAGTCCTGATCTCGTAAGAACAGCCTGAATTCGGGTAGTTGTCTATGGATGCTGTTGGCTTTCTAGGTACTGGAGGATAGTGAGTATAACAAGGGTCGTGTAGCCATTATGGTTGCAGGGAGACCATTTTTTGGCAGCCATGGCTTTCCTCACAGCGCTGTTCATCTTCCTCAGCTGATCGTTCAGAGTAAAAACCATTTTCAATGCAGACTCCAGCATCCTAGTTAGTTTGTCGATGCTATCCTGTGCCTCGCGGTCGGTTTCCCCTTGGTACAGTCTCTGAAGGGAAGCGCCTTATTGGCCTGCAGATATATCAGTTCTCTTTTGTGGTGGAGGTATCGCAGGTAAACCTTCTACTGGGGGAGTCTTCAGGTAGAACAGTTTGGTCTATAGGGGACCTCTCTTCCAATCCCCTTGGAAGAGGGGCTGTTTTATTTTGGTTCATTCAGGGGGGTCTTCTGCGCGGCTTAGATTGTTTCTTCACTTGGTTTTTGTGGACATGGTCTTTCCCTGAAGCAAGAGCGCAGTCCTGCTGCGGCGCTGATGTTAGATGTTGTTTCTTGCCTGGTGACTTTTCATGCACACTTAACGTTCCTCTTTGCCTGTCACGAGTCCTTTTGAAGGCCGGGCAGTCCTTGTAACGAACTACGCCACCGCTTGCGCAGAAAGAACATTTAGCCTCGTCTCTGCATTCTTGTGTAGTGCATTGTGAGGAGTCGTGCTGCCCAGCTCACTATATACATACAGGTGGCATTCTGCAGTTTTTGGCCAAATGCTCAAAAAGTTGGCACTTGAAGCACTGTGGTGGAGCTGTAGAAGCGCGTAGCTTTTCTTCCTGGACCTTAAGGTGAGAGATCGTATCTACACCAAATATGGCTCTAATTTCCTGGCAGTCAGTTAAGATTACCAGAAACAGCGGAATAATAACATTGGTGCCTGGTCTTCGAAGTTGGGTCTCCGACTGGATGATGAACCCCTTCATGGTGAGCTCATCCTTCAATTCACTTGTTAGTAGAGTTCTGGGAATACTCCTGGAGACAACTTTCAGAAGGGGAGCAGATCCGTAGGAAATATGCAGTATGGGGTATTGGTCTCATGTAGCATTCCCGTGACATTTGTGTAATCTTCGACGGTGCAGAAGGTTAACTTCATTTTGTAGCCACCTGCGGTCTTTACGGCGAAAGAGCTCCTCGTGACAGCGTTGACTCTGTCGTGTAAAGTCTTGTAATTTTGTTCGAACTACACGACAATGGGAGGTATATCTGCATTTATCTTCTGCTGGTTGATGGGCTCTTGCTGCAGTGGTTGAAATTTGTTGGTTAGCTCCACCGTTGGCTAGAAAGCGTTTGCGCGAGGGAGCGTCATGATCCGTACCCGTATAGTCTTTATCCTGGTTGTAGTGAGACACCGAGTTCTTCGAGGTCATAGTCGTGGAATCTTCTTTTTCAGAGCCATGACACAGTGCAGGACTCCGTGGAAAGTCAAGCATGTCCAACGCAGAGATGCTGCGAAGGCTACCAGTGCCAGACATATGAGCGGCGATAAATGAATACTGGTGGGAGTGTTGCTTTGGCCCCTTGTTATCACTGCAAGGTGTGCCAGGGCCAGAGACAACGCTAAACCTTTCGCGAGGGGGTTCCCCTCCCGCAGGAGTGGGGCGTGTGACGGTAATCCCTATCGCCTCGGAAAGGGAGGGCCTATGATATCCCCAAAGAAGAAGGAAGGCTAGGAACTTACTTTTATCTTTGTCTCGAGCGAAACGTAGCTGCATACACGAACACTAGTTAGCTATGCACAGTGCACGCATACACGATCGCTGCTTTTTGAGTTCGATTTCAGTCAGGAAGTGGCGCCATATTGTTCCCCCATGCAATCGGCTAACGTGTTATACTGAGGCATGTGAATCACGTATTCCTATTGATTCAAAAAAAAAAAAAATTCTTAGGGCTTTACGGTGCTTCTACGTTTACCTCATTGAATCCGTAATACGATGGGATTCAAGGAACGGTAAGGAATTCATGGTTTGCCTTCTGAAGGAACCATACCAGCATTCGCCTTGAGTGATTTCGGGAAATCTTTGAAAAACAAATTCTGGATGCCCAGAACTATAATCAAATCAGCGTCCTCCTAAATTCAAGCCTAATCGTCAAATTTTAAATACTGACCTACATTGTTATCGCTATTTGATGAAATACTAAAATATTACTGCTACTATTCTGGTATCTGTTTTTTCGTCATAAAGTTGTCAACTCATCAGTAAAATAATACTTCCAATACGTTATATAACAACAGATGGTTTTTATTTATGCGTCTGGCATAATTCTTCGACAGTGAGAATGATTTAATCACAAACATAACTGCAACCAATGGGTCAGGCACAATTTAAAAGTTAACACTATTAGAAAATCATTCTGTTTTCTAGAACCCATAAATTTTCATGGATCACAGAAGTATAGGTGAATGAGAAATGCACCATGTATAACTTTAGTTTTGATTTATTCTATGCTGATTGTAACAGATAATATATCCTCACTGTCTGACTATGACAAAAATTATTTCCACAATATCAACATATTTCAAACATGTCAGTAACAACACGATGGTAAAATATTTGGTTCCACGCAAGATAACAAGTAGATAATTATTTCAAATGCACATACAAACTGAAAAAACAACCTTTCGAAATTTGATATAATGCTAATGAATACTAAATATTATGCACTCGGTAAGGGCTTTTGGATTTATCCGATCTTTACATTACTATTTATTTATTTTTTTTTTTTTACTTATTGCTTTACGCCTCGGCGACTGCCAAGGTCATAGAGGCGGGATGGGACTGGGGACAAGAAACTGGAAGTAATTCGACCATGACCTTCTTGAAGGAAGCATCCCGGCATTCGCCTGGAGTGATTTTGGGAAACCATAGAAAACCCAAATCTGAATGGCTGGACGGTGATTCAAACCTGCGTCCTCCCGAATGCGAAGCCAGAATGTTAACCGTTCACCCACCACGCTCGGTCTTTACTTTCCATCAATCATCTAGAGCAAAGAGTTACTATCGGTCTCATAGTTTTAGTGAAGCTTTTCAAGATTATATTGGTCTTCTAAGAGCTAGCAGCGTGTTTTGTATAATATTGCTACATTCCAGGGGAGCTATTAAAGGAAAGGTGATACGGAACTAACATGACAAACCTAACTACACATCACATAACTGAACATAAAAAATTCTGATCATTAACTGTTAGAATTCAGTGTAACGCCGTCAATACCAGTAGGACAAACTGCAAAGATTCATTTTAAACTTGACTAGGAAGTAATGCGTGGTATTTCATTTAGTAAAAGAATACTCTGAATCGCATATCGACATACAAAATAAGTAACCGAATTTATTAAAGAAATGCGAAGGAGTGTATAGATACTGAGGAAATTGGGATAAAACGAATATTAAGTAATACACTGTAACGAAATGACATAAATGGGTCATTTCACACATTTTTTTTTACATTTAATATATAAAAGAATGTCCAAAATGAATAAAATTGAGAAAGTCTCGCCAGCGAGCATCCATGGGACCACCCAAAGTCAGGTAGCAGTCACGTAGACGCGCCACACCGGCGACGAGCAGGCGGCTACCCTACCTAACGGAACTGGTCAGGCATATAATCCCTTAGCTCCAGGAAAATACCCGACCAAGGTGAATGGACGTTCGAACACCTCTTGTCCCAAGGGGCGTTTCTGAAGGTCATATTTGGCGAATATGTCCGAATCCGTGCGAATTTGTACTGATCTCTAAAAGACAATGATGGCCAATCGTCATAGCTTGTGGGGGAGGAGCCTAATAGCGGAGCCAATCAACGGCGAATTATCCTCCGCATTTTCTAATTTCCATGAATTTCTCTCTGTATTAAAAATGCCCTGGAAAAGGCGTGGCTACCACAAGCAACGGAGAGGAACGTGGACAGCGGACGCGAGAGAGTGACTTGACGTCCAGTCTTCAGAGTGGAAGGAGTGCTTGGCTTTCAACCCGCGAAGCTGAAGCTGCTGGAGCCAAATCTCCCAAGGTTGGGGATTGTTCTGCCTTGGCATCGAATCCGAGGGTTCGAAACAAACTTACTTGGCAATCATTCTGTACGCTGCATGAAGGACGTACTGCCCTGTCCGCTGTAGCTAATGTGCTATAACATTTTCGCCGTTGAAGGACGCCCATCGCCATCACGGTAATGATCCTATAAACAGTGCAGTGTGTTACTTACATGCAGTCATTGGGTACAACCATGTATCGACCTTTCAAAATAAACTTTGAATGATTGGGAGATCTCGCCTCCGGCTAGTTGAGACAGATTTCAGGAACTTTCTTGCAGCCACTCTTGGTGGATAATTTAAATTATCCTGGCACCTGCGCCCAGAATTTCAAATATAACGTAGTTCATTTTAGTATTGCATTTGAATTTGTAAATTAATTCCCGATTGCTATTAAGGGAACTCATTCAAACCAAGTGTGAATATTTTGTTGTCCAAAATGAATTAATGATATTTAATTTGTTGTATGATCACTTAATAATGTGGTAGTGCTTAAATGTTGTTTGATTATTAGTGTTGGAATATGTAAGGCGAGGCTTTGCGTGATCAAAGATTTGAGATTCCTCGTGTTAACGTTAAACGGCAGTAAGAGTTCCAAATAAATTAGCAGCATAGGGTCTTCTTTGGATGATAAAAAGAGAAGTAAGAAAGTTTTCACCCTCTCCTCCCACCCAACAAATACCCACTACAACGCTCATAAGAATGAAGTACTATCATCATGTTAAATGAAATTTCTTCCAACTACTGTTTTTGTATTATTGCACACGGAGGGAAAAAATTTATGAGCTTTATGTTTAAACAACTTTTCTGCTCTGAAAGATGAATGGTAAGGTCAAACCGAGCGTGGTGGTGTAACGGTTAGCGTTCTGGCCTCGCATTCGGGAGGACGTCGGTTCGAATCCCCGTCCGGGCATCCAGATTTGGGTTGTCCATGGTTTACCAAATCACTCCAGTCAAATACCGGGATGCTTCCTTGAAAAGGCCATGGCCGAATTCCTTCCTATTCCTTGCCCCCCCCCCCCCAATCCTTTCCCGTCTCTAAAGACCTCGCTGTTAAGAGACGTTAAGCAGTTTTAAAAAAAAGGTAATGTCAAAACATGGCATCCATAAAAAAAAAAAAAAGGATTCAGATTGAAACAGCCCTCAGTTCTAGCTCTCTTATGAAATTTTTTTTAAGAATAATTATGTATAGCAAGATGGAGTTGATTAATTGTGAATTTGTATATTTTTCGTGTAGTTATTTAATTGTGAACTTGTGTTTATTCGTCATGTAAATTAACATCATTTTATGGAGAGAGATTATGTAAATCATATGTAATATGATCAAGGACAATATTATGCATGAAACGTTAGTTAAAAGTTTGTAACTGTATATTTTGATGTGAGCCACGATATTTTGAGGAAGATTATCAGCTATTTGGTGTGTTTTTACATTGTCCATTTTATGTTCAAATGCGTGTAATTTCCATTTTAGCTTTAATTTGCATTAAAAGAGCTTTCTAATAATTGGGAGTGTTTTTGTTTTTGTATTAATTTGACTGTCAAAGTATTGTTAGCCGTCGAGAAACGTCTGTCGGCACTCTTTATTGTCTTCTGAAAATTTCTATAGCGCCTTTTTAAGCCCGAGGCGGTGGCGGGAAAGTAGTTGTCTGTTGTTTTCGGAAGTGTTGGTATCTGTTTTTGAGTTGTCAAGCAGTCGCTTGTGAGTTTAATCGCTGGAATATTTGTGTATTTGTGCTTTAGTATCTATGGAAGAGTCTCATGCCTAATCCACATGTAATGTTACCATGAAGCTCACAGAGAATTGAGTATGAAGTGAAAAGTGATTCGACGGTGTTGTTATTTCATGGAACTTTCTAATCCGTTCAGAGTAGTAGTTATTTAACCCTTGGGGAAGGTAAAACCCCCTAGTGACCAACGGCAGTAATCTATGAATTGAATTGCGACAGGACGATTTAATTAATTGACAAAGAGCATATCGATATCCTTGAACGTCTATTCCGATATTAATATTCCGTGGGTTGTCAAAATATGAACAAGTTAACTGCAATGTTTTGATGCATCTTACATTCTTCCCATCCTTGCAATTACGAAATAAAATCTTGATAGGTGTACCACCGAAATGTGTTTTGAAACCCATGAAGATTTAGATTTTTGATAAACTTCCGTCTAAAAACAACTGTTGATTTTTTTCATTTATTTCCATACGCGTTTCGCCCTTACGGTGTGGGGCATCGTCAGTGGAGGTATGGTTACGATCTTCACATGGCGGTCTGGAACAGCACTTTAGTGCTTTGTTTTGTTGTACTTTTTTGCTGTTTCGAATACTGATTTTGCCTGTATTCGAAACAGCAAAAAAGCGCAACAAAACAAAGCACTAAAGTGCTGTTCCAGACCGCCATGTGAAGATCATAACCATACCTCTACTGACGATGCTCCACACCATAAGGGCGAAACGTGTATGGAAATAAATGAAAATAAAACAACAGTTATTTTTAGACGGAAGTTCATCAAAAATCTAAATCTTCATGGGTTTCAAAACACATTTCGGTGGTACACCTATCAAGATTTGATTTCAATCATACCTTGGGAAAATCCATGCTGTTACGTTAAATGATTAGTTTATTTCTTGAAGACTGGAGGTTATGTTGTTACCTTCTACTTCTGATGCCATGCTTGATTTCGGGAATAGTCGGCTCCCGCGCAAAGTGCACCCCTCCCTGAAGACTCTCTTAGGAAGATAAACTAGAGTCGTTTCGCGTTGCCTTCGCCCGTGGATGTTATTGTAGGTGTGGATGACTGTAATAATGTTTGTGTATTCAGTATAGGCGTTATTTGTGTGGTAGGAAATTAAGAAGGGAGTGGATGATACTCCGTACCGAACCATTCAGGCGTACTCTGCCAAAAGGCATCACAGAGATCGCCAGTCTTAACGTCCCTATCCAACGGTCGAATCAACATCAACAGTGCCGTATGCCTTCACTCCATCCGTTCATGTCAAAATATTATAGGCTTTAAATCAAAACAACGGTTTGCTGTAACATACATTTGTCCCTCAAAAGATCCGGGAGCACTCTCATGTGGCAAAGTGTTTGTGAGACAGTTCGCTGTCCATTTTTGGGCAATCTGTTGCCGATACAAGGCGAAGCTAACCTCCCGCCTGCTTGAGAGGCCGTCGGCGAAGCGGCCAGTTATGCAGGGTGCTGTAACCCTCCCTGAAGGCAGGGGAGGGGTCTCCCGCCCAGGGGATTTGGGCTACTACGTGATCTGCACTCGATAATGAGGCGGCTTAGTCCACCTCCCCCAGCCCGGCCCTCGACTGCTGGCGAGGCGCACGGTCGGGGAGCCCAACAGCAAATTAAAGGAGCTCGCCGGCCAATTTAATTGTCCGGGATGGCGAGGACGCCAGAACAGGGAGCTCCTGGAGTGTGGATTGAGGGATCCGGACTACCTCACATGCAGTGCTGCTCTCATCCTATGTATTAAATCACTACAGCCAATTTCAATAATGCATTTTGGTTGTGTCAATGAATTTCAACGCAGTGCTTCAGAAACTACTTTCAGACATTTTGTCCAAATGAATAGTGGAAATAGTAATCCTGAGGTAAACAAACGGAAATATTACCCATTAACGTCAAGTTAAACTGTATTATGAGAAGCCTAAAGACAGTCTCAATGTCATATACTCGTATATTATTTTCTAAAGGTGTTTTTTTCGTGACTAGCCAGTTTTATCCCTTCGTACGTAACAAAAGTTGATAAATGAGGCATCATTCTATAGATTAAATTCTCTGCTATGTAACATAATTAATTAAGAAAATAACTTTTGAAATTCTACCGATAAATGGCAAAGTTATGAACAGTCAAGGTCGTTGGTATGCCGTAGTTCGGACTCAAGCAGTTAGGCTTCCCTGGTGTCATTAAGGAGTGAACGAATTACCGCTGGATAGAAGCGGCACATATCACAGGGATATTGATTACGAACTTTCTGATATTCGTATTTCTGTTAGGGAAACATTTCATTATTTCTGATTGTTTCGTAACACGTTTTAAGTGTTTTGCTATGTACCTGTTTCAGCTGACGAATACACTATTACCACAGATGAGCCGATTATTATTTCATCCTACTACAAACCACCCACCCCGCTATCCATCGTATACATTCGCAAAATTTTCGAAGGGGGCACCTAATCGTCACGTTATCTTACAGACTCTTGGTTTTTTTTTTTTTTTTTTTTTTTTTTTTTTGTGGAACAATAATTGAATATCTTTTCTGATTTCTAAGTGAGGGTCGAAGGATGAAGTATCTTATTTTGTATACATAAGGAACCAAAAAATTTCGGTGAAAAATCACGTTGTAACAGGCCTCAAACCCAAACTTTTAATTGAAATTGTATTTTATGAAGCATTTGTAACAAGCTAAAGAGTGAATCAAAATGGTTTTGTATTGTAAATCAGTGTAAATGGATTTTGTTTTCAGAAAAGAAATTATGTAAATACCATTTAATATGTTTAAGAATAGAACTATGCCAGAGAATTGCTTAAATGTTTGTAACTGGAAGTATTAATGTGAGCCACGATGTTTAAAGGACAATTTACTTCAGTTAAAAATTATTAATGTCGATAATTTTGTGTTTAAGCACCTTTAATTTTCATTCCTAAGCATTTTGTATTGATTTTAAATGATTATGTATTAATTCTCATTGTTTTTAATATGTTTTCAATTGTTTAAGTATTGTTAATGTTCGAGAAATATCTGTTGGAAGTCTTTGTATTGGTCTAGAACTTTCGATAGAACTTATAGAATGCGATTAGCAGAGTTTACTTGGACAGTTTTTCAAAAGAGTTTAACCCGGGGCGCACATTGAGCTGCGTGGCGCATTAAGGGCAGCGCAGAGCAGGGCAGCGCAGCACAGACAATGAAACTGTGTGCAGCAATTACTCGCGCATATTAGACCGCAGTTTTGTGCGGCAGTTTACAAAGCATTGTTGTGTTGTGCGAGAAACAGACACAGCAGCGTAACCAAAAACATGTAGATGCAAAAACTCGATTTTTGATTTCTGAATCAGTTTGGGATGCCGAGCTTGGAAAATTGTTATTACTTTAACAGAAGCTGAGTTAGATAAAACTACGCAAAAGTGAGTATATGAAAAGAACACACTCTCATCTGGCTTTTCCAGTGACAAGAGAATTCTCAAAAGATTATTTTTGGATGATGCGAGCGGAGATTCACGACATAAACTAACCCGTTAATTTCTCAACAACGCTCGAATACCTATTAGAACTGAAGAAAATCTCGCAGTATTTTCTTGGTTATTTATTTAATTATTTAGTGTTTGACGGTACATGACATTTATAAGAATGTATTTCTCTTTTATTTCATATTATATTTTTAAGAAAACTACATAACAGAACGTAAGATATACTTGAAACTAAAAAAGCAATGTTCAAAAAATTATTCGGGAAATTTTCTTCACAAGAATCCTCCCTCAAAAAAATTGTTTTCGGCGACACTATTGAAAGATGTAGTACAAATAATAAGAAAACAAATAATGTAATAATAGCCCACATATCAATCATTTTTAAAAGTTTTATTAAAAATGAATGCAAAAGGAGAAAATAAAAGTGAAAATTGTAAGTGGACAATTGTATGATAAATAAATGCTGAATTTACTCGCCACTCGTTGGGCTTATTGTCCAAATTTCTTGTTTAAATTTAATTTTTATGCATTAATTATGACTGATATTGTGAATCGCAGGTTGGTTACGCACCAGTTTATTCAATTTTTCTTATTCCATAGTTGAAAATAATTATAAGTAAAGTAAGATTATAAATAACGCAAGAAGTGTTACGGCAAAAACCGGGACGAGTGAGCTGCGTGGCACATTTTCTGTGTCGTGAACACAACGTGGCGCAGGCCACGTGCGGCGCAGTACTGCACTGCACTGCCCTGCGTCTCAATACGCACTGTTCCGCCCCAAAACATAGAGACAACTGGACGTCAGTGTGCGCCCGGCATTACATCGGCCAAGAACAGTTTTGAACGAACAGTTTTGGTAGTATTGTCTTTGGAAGAAGTGTCGACTATAATCGTTGGAGTGTTGTGTTTAAATGTGAACTGTATAAAACAAGTCAAAATTTGAAACCGGATCGTGGACTAGTTATTTATTATATGTAATTAAAACCACGAACAATCTAATAATGTGCTACGTGGATTGCAACATGTGTCGTTAGCTAAATTATTATATCCACGAGCGTAGCCAGGATTAGCTTTATAGTGAGTAAAAAAAAAGTAATCAAAATACTCGGAAAAAATTAAACTTACTTAAGCATTAGTCGACGAGGGTTCTGGATAAAATTTTAACACGGTATATTTTTCAAAGTAAAAATTGTAAATTTTTATTTTCATATTTTTTTCGCTCAACTACTATGATTTTATACCTTTACTAGCATTTGCCCGCTGCTTCACGCGCGCGTGCCTTGGCAGGTGTAGAAATTATTTACCGATTTTATTCTCTTATCAGACATTAACGTGGAAAGGCATGAACTGTTAATGTATTCTGAATAGTTTCGTTTAATTTCGGTTAATACGTTAGGTTCGGTTTTCATACTGAGGTCAGAGAGTTGTTTTATTCATATTTTAACATGATGCAATTGATTCAATAGTAGAAAAGGTTCCTGAAAAATTAACAGTAGTAATTCGTGGTTGTAATTATTGTGCGAAGTATAAACATTTATTGTTTAGAAAGGCTTTCACGGTTCAAACGACGTTCTTTCTTCTGTGCGCTTTCAGAAGCTATGGATTTAGCGTATAGAACCCGGTTATAGGTCAATCGCTTTTATCGGTGCAGGTTACTTTCATTTGCTCTAGCTATTTCATCTAGTTCTCTTTGACGTTGCAAACGATGTTGTCGGTCTATTTCACTCTCATTTAGCCGAATATTATTTCTGAAAGCAATATTTAACTCAGCTAAAACATAATATTTTTAATGCTGATATGGAGGATTCCACGTTAACCGTGGTACCGAAAATTTAAATGGATATATAACAGTTGTAACGTTAAGAAAGCTGATTTTATAATCATTATGTGTAATTTTTTTGGCGATTTTATGTGTAAACTTTGCCTGGGATTATATAGCTAGGTATAAGCTTTGTTAAGGATGTATCTGTGGATTTAATGAAAAATATTCTTTCCATGATACTTAAATAAAAAAAGTTTATTTTTAAATGTGGATACCGAGGATTACAACATAACCGCGGTGCCATAAATTTATGTAAATATAGCAGTAATCTACGACTTAGTCTTCTTGGAAGTGTGCTGAAATATAAAAATTCGTTACCAATAATCACAGCATCTCAATTTTTTCTGATTTATTTATTTTTTGCTGTTTGGATATTGGTTTTTATTTTATGTTGATACACCATCAATTATTCCTGCTTTAAAATAGAAATTTACGTGAATTGGAGCTACTCTTGATTTCAAATCGTCGTATCATTACTGTCATTATTTCAGTCAGATATAATTAATCCAAAAATGTCGAGATGTGATCATGGTACAGTTTATGTAGTAACTGAAACAATTATTTCTGAGTGGCAACATTATCGCAACTTGTGAATCGCTTGAAATGCAACCTGACAGCTGATATGATGCTTTGTTATAGGCCTAAGAGACGATGCCTGCAGCTTTATAATCTACGCGGTGTAGCATTAGGATATGAAACATTTTTAATTTAAGTTTCTTTCAATATAGCCATATTTTCTATGGAATTATTTCAGTCGCATGTAAGTACCTGGCGAAAATACCACCTGGACCAGATGACAATTGACTCGTTTTGTTTAGAATCAGGCATAACGGGTTTAGTTTTAAAATTTACGCGGTGTAGAATAGAATTTTAGGATGCCTAGTTATATTTGAAATAAAAATTCGTTACCAATAATCACAGCATCTCAATTTTTTCTGATTTATTTATTTTTTGCTGTTTGGATATTGGTTTTTATTTTATGTTGATACACCATCAATTATTCCTGCTTTAAAATAGAAATTTACGTGAATTGGAGTTAATCTTGGTTTCAAACCGTCGTATCATTATTGTCATTATTTCAGTCAGATATAATTAATTCAAAAATGTCGAGATGTGATCACGGTACAGTATATATACTAATGTGCATGTAACTCAAGCAATTATTTCTGAGTGGCAAAATTATCGCAAGTTGTAAATCGATTGAAATGCAACCTGGACAGTGATGACAGCTGATATGCTTTGTTATAGGCCAAAGGGACGATTCTTTTAGCTTTATAATTTACGCGGTGTAGCATTAGGATCTGAAATTTTTTTGAGTTTCTTTCAATATATCCGTATTTTCTATGTAATTATTTGAGTCGCATGTACCTGAATTTTCGGATGCCTAGTTATATTTGCACGTTATAGCCACGAGACATATTAATCGAATAAAGTACTTCCAAATATGTGCAATTCTCCACAAGTCATTATGAAAGAAGTATGTTTTATTACTTGCTGATATTTATAATAGCTGTTTTTCAGACATCGCTCTTCGAGAAAAAACTGAATTTCGTATTAAGTATTGGCTTATTGTGGCTGTATTGTACAGAATTCACGTAGCAATTTTGTTCCAGAGACAAATTGTATAACAGTCTACCAGAGACAATACGTCTTCAATATTTGTAATACAACTTTTTCGTAATTCAACAGACCTGTTATGATTCAAGTAAATGCTGATTATACTTGATTCACGTATTCTTTTTATTTTGAATTACTGCGGTCCAGAAAAATGAATCGCAGAAGTAAAAAAAAAAAAGGAAATCCTAAATTTTGTCAGGTCTCTTTATGAAAGGAGTGACCGTCTGAATGTGTATAATTATCTGTGGTCTACAGTTTCACATTTCTGAAGTTTTTTACTGACTTTCTTCTTCCCATGGTACATATTAGTCGTTAGCTACTTCTGCAGATGTTGATCAGCAACATTAGCTTTAAAAATTTGGAAACACCATGCAAATTGATGCGGTAGTTTTTGCGTTATTAGCGATCAAGCCTCACTACAAACGCAGCTTGCTTACAGATTTATAATAGTATAGATTTGAACTAAGATTACTTCTGCAATTCGTACATCAATCATCTCTCCTACATACACAAACGGAATACATTAAATTTAATTTAAAAGCCATGGACCATATTCCCGGTATCAATCTCATGCTCGATTTTTTGGCATGTAATGAATTTTTATATTAAATTCTTTCACTGTAATTTCGCTACTCACCTACTTTCGCCATTTAAGAATTTTTATTTTAAATCCTTTCTGGTTACATGTTCCGTATTGGGCGAGAATATTATAATACCGCTATAGTGTTTACAGAAGGTACGGCCAAATGGTTATCTACATTTGTAGTTACATATATCATCAGTTAAATGACCGATTAAACGATCACTTAATATGGGGAGTTTCCTTTGTTGGGTCTAAGAAAATGAGGTACAATAGGTTCTTATTATGATTAACGTAATTAACTCTACAGTCAAACTTTCATAAACAATATGCCACATGCGTAATGCATTCAACATACTCCACACAATAATTTTAGGAAAATATCTATTCTTTTCCGTTGTTCTTCTTCTTTCTGTTGTATCAAAAAACTAAGAAAAGCTATCTTGTCGACGATACTACATTTACTTTTATGCACTTGTTCAAGAAAAATTTCCTTGTATTCAGTTTTTTTTGCTCATTCACATTTTCCTTTTCTCCTAAAATATGTTAATTATCCCAGGGATACCATCGACGCGTAAGGCATGCAACAAAAAGAGGAAATACACAGCATTTAGTGTAAATACATTCGTTAACAAGAAAGATAATCAACTAATATCTAACGATCCGGAAACGTTTTAATACAATTTTCCCACACAGCAAATGGTAACAATTTTAGTGATTGCTTACTCACTGAAGTTTGTAGATGGTTACAACATCATTCCATATGAGGGTAATATGAAACTCCTTAAACAACAAACATATGTAGCGTCATCACTTTTGAGCAAGGTGCATATGGACATCATGATTGTGTAGTGACTGCAGACTGTAAAAACTACAGATTTTTAAGGGAGCTGAATCAGTTAGGTCCATTATTTTAGTGCAGAAATAATTTCCCGTCACGGTCTTCCAGGTCAGCTATTTAACCCTAGAAGAAGTGATAGTCAGGTCGGCACTTATCAAAATGTCTGAGCTTGGTAGGTGAACGGGTGGCATTCGGGCGTACATGTGTTCGATCCCTTGCCTGTTCAACCACAGTTCAATTCTCAATGGTTTCAGAAATCATTCCACGCGGATGCCGATATGCTTCAAAAGAGAATGTTGAATCTGTTCCTTTTCCTGAATCATATCAGGGCTTTACTTACATCAAAATGCATGATCCGTAAAACCCTATACAAAAATTAAGAAGGACGATCGATTCAGGTGTAAGAATTTGTGGTAAAGTAATTTATTTATTCGTATTTGCAACTGAAAATTTGAGTAAACTGTTTCGGTATTGAGATGATACCACACTGTTTGACTCAAGCAATTAATAGAAGTGAAATTAACAAGAATTACTCATGTTTGCATACGAGCAAGACATGAGATGGCGTGGATTGTCACATAACTGGGACAGTGAGAAAGGTATACGACTAAATCTACCGCTAATCCTAGACAAAATGGGGAGATTATGATAGGTAAAATTCATTGAGTGAATGGAGTTAGACAGATCTTATTGCTGTGACCAAGGCAAAAGCGTCAGACATTGGGAATTATAGCAGTAAACTGGGATTTCTCTGTTGATAGATCGGGGAATCTTTGGTTTGTGGTGAAAGAGTCATGATAAATTATGAGTTTCACAGAAATATTATTTTAATCTCTGGAATAAATAACGCGAGGATTTGCTAAAGTGGATTTCATTTCATAGGAATCAAGAGTGAAAGGACAAATGATTGGCCAATTAAAGCGACTTTAGGGCGCATCGACAACGTGGTCATTAGCGGGCTAATTAAATCAGAAGATTTGTATGGAGTGTCTATGTGAACGGGACAGGCAATTAAGTGATAGCTTAGAAATACAAAATCTGAGTTTTGTTAACTTTGTTCCCATGTATAGCCAATCCTGATGGAGAGTGTCCGATGGTGGATTCTGGTTGGCACTTTTAGATTCTCGCCGAAGAACCGAGAGAGTTGACGGCTAGGAAGAGATGTACACGAGGCAAGATCGGATGTCTTAGTCTGAGGAACGGGAAGAACTAATATCGGAAATTGTTGAGCCAAGGCTGGAAGTGAAGATTCCGCGACAAGATAATTCTATAAATGAAGTAGGGCAAAATAACATTTTAGCACAAGTGTCGATCTTATACATTAGCGTCCAGAGCTCATATAAAGGCATTGAGTGTTTGTATTCTACGCTGATGGCGTGGTTAACTCTGTATTGCGACTACTGTGCCGCGACCCACAACAGAATTGGTAATGCGCTGCACTTAAAGTGGATACACCACTTATTAATTTATATCATTTCAAACCAAAAACTTCTCTGTAACTAACAACGCTGAGTTGAAAAGTCAATGTAGTATCTATCGTTTTTACGAGCTTGTTATAACTTGCAGTTTAAAGTAATGTTCTTGTGTTATATTCCGATTAATACCCATGTTTCATGATGCTTATGTTTGTTAGTATTTTATTTAATTCTGTTCAGATTAAAACCTTCTTCTTGTGTTCGCTATTCAGATATTTCTATTTTACTTAACTACTAACAATTTGATATATCAGTTTAATTCTGAACTTAAACCTAAACCATTCCAGTTTTACCTCAGTTGTGTTCTTTTGTTGCTTCCAACAAGAAAGAGTACGTTTTAAGTCATCTTTTACACTTAAGATGACTTGTAACGTTCGCTCTTCAGTTAAAATTTTATTTTTATATGCACCCTCTTTTTCTCTGAAAATAAAATGTACACAATACCTAAAACTAATTTTCTTTCTCTCTCTTTATGTAAATCATCGGCTACATAATCTATAATAAACTTTCTTATGTGCTCTTAATCACACATTTATTACATGACTTTTTATACACGTTGCACTGAACATATCTTTTAGAACCACATATCTATCCTTGGCAGCAGCCATCTATATCAACTTCCTCACATTTAAAGTCGAACTAATTATATAACACTTTAGTCACACTTCTCTATCCATTTATATCATCACCATTTGTGATGATAAAATAAAACCATCATTCATTTCAAAATCCGTTCATCTCAAACCAATCTTTCCACCCTAATTCATACTTCTTCAAAAACTGTCTTTGATTTCTCTTTTGGTGCCAGCTTTTCTCCTTACAATCAAATAGGCTCCCAAAAAGCAGGTAGTTCCTAATATTCGCGAACTGTATAACAAATTGTAATAATGTTTTTATCATTACATATGATTCTAAGCTGACGTGGCACATGTGCTGTACAAGATCATCCTTGCGAATTTCTTGGTGTTTGTAAGATTCTTTTGTTTGAAATATAATGAAATAAAATCATTGATTGGTATTTTGTTATACTAAATTCAATTCACATTTCACTGGAAATCATCCCATCAAAAGTTCCTCAGAGGTTAAAAAATAATTGTGATACATTTTCGGAAATGATTTTTAAGGCAAGTGTAATGGTAAATGGACAACCTGAAAAGATTGTACTTAACGTGTAAGGTCCTTAGAAACAGCATTACAGTTATCAAGTATTATTCGGACAGTACGTTCATAGTGTCTCATCTCTTTCCTCTGAGGCCGCAGCTGTTTTTGGCTGTCTGTACGGATGAGATCTGAACTGCCTCGGGGACAGTGGCAGTTTCCTGATGACATTGGGGTCCATTTAATTAAACTACAATGCGGTGTCATGCGCTCTGCCCCTTTGTGCGTCCGTTGTTCCTTGGGCGGGCGGGCGGCTAATCCCCAGCTTACCGCCCGCCCGTAGCTAGGAACCTCCCACTATCCGTTTGCCACCCTATTTTTCTTTTACTGGGATTTGTCCTCGCTCACTCCCCGCGCACCCTTCCTTTTTACGGACAAGGGATTATACGTTATTATGCTTTTCCGTTAATGACGTTACGGATGATGAAATTAGAGCGGAAAAAATGTTGGCTCTCTTCTCCTGCCCTGTCCCCCTTGCATCTGTCCCCGCATTCCGGGCCCTGTATTTATTAAAAGTTCTCCTTTGACTGTGCACCGCCGTAATCGAGGCGGGCCTCCGGATTACTTATCGGCTCGGATCAGAAGCAGGAGTCTTATTAGCTGATGTAGAATCAGAGAGCTTACTGGAGAAATGCTTCGAGTTTCTGTTTTACTGGGTTTTTTATTCAGTTGGATCTATTATAGCGAAAGGAATTCAACCGGAAATCTTTTTTTAAAACCCAGAAATTTATTTACACTTACGAATTTATTTTCCTGCCATTCCAAGATAAGGCAGTATTTTCCCCTACATCTTCCTGTCCTACGTCTATCAGATTTCAAACTTCCTTACTCATTACGACACAGAACTTTCATATGAAGATTTATTTTTTGTTATTCTTTTATTAGTTACTTCTGTGTACACACCTATTTCTGCCCTTACGTTGCCATCACTATTTTTCGTTACAATGTTATAGGCCGTCAATTGCCTGTGGCACTTGTTTCCAGATATTTTTACTTGTTATAAATGCAGCATTTTTAGGGTCCAGAGCATAAAAACACCAACGACTGTGAGGACTGCTCTAGTCTTATTGCACATAAAATAGGGTAGTTTGAAACATTATCGTTCTTTTCGATACCTGGCGAAGTTATCGGCAAAAATGGAAAATGCTAAATTATCACATAATCTTGTGGTCATCGTAATCTAAAAAGAAACATAACTTTCATACAAGAAACTCCTATTCCACTACCTGGTCTTCGTAGATGACCTCACTCTACTAGGATTTAGTGTGGACGATGTAACACCCTCACATCTGAACTTTAAATATAATTGTATTTGTAGTGAGCTAAAGTTTGCTTGAATATGATCTTGTATGTTTGTTTTGCAAATTCCTGTAACTCAATGTAAATTGACTTTGATTTATGAAAAGAAATTTTGTAAATACCATTTAATATGTTTAAGAACAGAATTGTGCAAGAGAATTGCTTAAATGCTTGTAATTCCAAGTATTAAGGCAAGTTACGATCTCTAAAAGACAATTTACTAGAGTTTAAAATGATTACTGTGAATAATTTTGTGTTTAAGTATAATTTCCATTTCTGACCATTTTGTAACAATTGTAAATGATTAGGTATTAATTCTGATTGTTTTTAATAAGTTTCAATTGTTTAAGTAATTGTTAATGTTCGAGAAATATCTGACGGAGATAGAGTCTATATAAAGAGATCAGCAGAAGGACAGTAGTAGTTTATACAGATTCAATTTGAGACTGCCAACGACTGTGTTAGTAGTATTGTCTGTGGAAGAAGCGTTGTATGCAATCTCTGGATTGTATGAATGCATGTAACCTGTATCGTTGACATCGTGTTTCAGAATAAAAACACGGTTAAATTGATATACATTGTGGACTACTTAATTATCACATTAATTAAATTACCAAGAATCTGACAACGAGCTATTCATCTATCGTCTCTCAACAACATAGCTGCTAAGGCAGGGTTGAATGTTTCAATAAACTAATCTTAGTTCATCACCAATATCAGAAATGCACCCAACTAAATCCCATTGGGGAATGCACGGATACGAAGAACAAATGTCCTCAAATATCTCGGAGAACATATGACTCCATACATCAGTGAGGACTTGGCCATTTAACAGCAAATGCGCCACACTGGAAAGAACATACCACTTGTCAGAACATGTATGGATCTAAATCCCTCTCCCTTAACTTCAATCTCAGGCACTACAATACTGTAGTACGACCATCGGTACTGTATGCATCAGAGTGCTTGAATATGATTAGAAAGGGACAACTCAGAAAACTGGAACTAAAGGAACGAAAGATCCTGAGAAAAATCTTGGGTCCGGTTAAAGAAGAAGGAAAATAAAGACTCAGGCATAATAAAGACCTATACTAACAAATGGAGAGCATAACAACAGCCATGAGAGAAAGGAGATTATAATTGTATGGTCAGATAGTTCCCATGGTCAATCATATACTCACCTCCAAATTCTTCAACACCATCTCGAGAGGGAAAGTGACAAGGCTTGTCAGGATATATTTTGAACAGCTTGAAATTAATCCCAATAAAATTTACAATAGGGGTAACTACAGAACGTTGATTAAAGCATATGATTCTTTCCTAACACTAATAGCCGAAACATTGTGCCCTGGATCGGGGGTGAAATGAACACAAGAAAGAAAAGGCAACCACAGTGCAAGGATGAAGGAATACTGGGCCTGAAGAAAGCTCGCCAGAGTTAAGAACCACGTGGTCCGTGAAGGCCAAAATGGAAAAGAAGAAGTAAAAATCCAAAAACTCCGAAAGCTCACAGAGAAATGAATATGAAGTGAAAAGTGATTCGACGGTGTTGTCATTTCATGGAACTTTCTAATTCGTTCAGAGTAGTAGTTATTTAACCCTTGGGGGAAGGTAAAACCCCCTAGCGACCAATGACAGTAATCTATGAATTGGAGGACGAAGCACTTAAAGGTAATCAGACGATTTAATTAATTGACAAAGAGCATATCGATATCCTTGAACGTCTATTCCGTTATTAATATTCCATGGGCTGTCAAAATATGTACAGGTTAATTGCTAAAGTTGTGGCTGCAATGTTTTGATGCCTTTCTCATTCCTCTCATCCTTGCAAAAACGTTTTTATCTCCCTGAACCGACAATCTGACTTTTCTACTACATACAATTTAAACTTTGTCTCCTGATACTATTCTTACTTCCGTTGTACTTTCTATTATCAAATTAACTAATTCCCTGTGTATCAAACACACAATTCCAAGTGCTACTCTATAGATTAATGTATGTTGTCATGGGCAGTGTTTCCAACCCTGAAATCTATCTGACGGTAGAATTTATCAAAAATTACGGTAGGTTTTCCGAAATTATGTTGTAATTTATATTAAAAATACGGTAAAAAAATTAAATGTACAACAGAAAAAAATTAAAGGCCAAAATTTGAATAAAATTTCTACTTTTAATCTGAATCAGATAGTATAATTGTAATATCATCATTTTTATACATATCAATATTATGTTTTTGTACCATAGCGTTAGTAAGTTTAAAATCGATGCAGTTTTTCCCGTGTCGCTGTATAGCCTCCTGCGAAAAAAGATTTCCCTTAATGGATTTTACTATGAGTTTATTTGCGCTTTTTTGTTTTAATGTTAATAAGTTTACTGAACACTCGTTCGCACTCAAGATTCGAGTGTGGCAAGCTCAAAATAGCAAACATGAATTTCGGCAAGTGCTTAAATAAGCACCACTACTCTATATCGATAGCGTAGTTGTGCTACCTGAAAAAATAGTGAATGTACATTATAAAACTGTTAAAATAATAACTTACTTAGCAATACTAACACTTCATGGTTATTTGAAAATTCACCTTGCTCCAAAACCTGTCAGGAGTTTGACTGGAGTTCAAATCCTTGAGGTAGAAGGGCAACTTCCGCCACTCAACATCGGGTTCTTGTTGATGTTGCAATAAATTTGGCGTGATTCTTGGCAGAAGATTCGATAAGGTTGAAACCAACTCTTCCCTGTCGTTGGAAATTACTCTCTCTGAATCATATTTTGCTATTTCTGTCATAACATTATCATTACGGATACTTTCAGAAGCCTTAATAATAAAATTTTTACACATCATCCTCAGAGTGAACATTCATTCTTCACTTTCAATTGAATTTAGTTCTTTTCGGATACCTAAATAATACCTAAGTACGAGTAGTACCTCAGAACTGGCACGGATTGTTGTTTTTTTGACGTTGAAGCACTATATTTTTTCACATTATCGATATGTTTATTTCCTTCTTTGTGGCGTTTAATTACACTTATGTCGGCCAAAAAGATATATTGCAATAACTGAATGTCGCCTTTGTTAATTCCTTATCTTTTCTTAGCTAGTCATAATATTCTTTGTTCAGCAACCATTCTTCCCGAAACTTCTGTTTATAACGCTTTCTCTTTGTTGGTGTTGGTGTTAGGTTATCTTCTTTTCCAGAAACGCTGTCGCTATCACTCACCATTTTTCAAATTCAAATCAAATTGACAACACAAGAGACTGTAAAATTAAAAAAAGAAAACTAAGAATATCAAAAGATTTAATTTAAAAGCACTTAGAAGTCGTCTTCAATCAAATACGGCAATTACCTAACATTTCGAACCTGATATTGGGGAATTCCTAAAAAATTATTCGCGTATAAAGGAAAAGAAATAGTGTTGTCAACAGAATTAAAAATAAATAACCAAGTAGAAGTAAGAATGTATTATCATCGGACTATAAATTAGTGGAATTAAAAGAATATATCACAATTACCTAAAAATTACGATTCCTCAAATTACGGTGTTTTTTGCTACCGTAGTTATAACGCTACGGTAGGTGGTAGATCTGTGTTGAGTACGGTGTTTTTACCGTAATTACGGTGTAGTTGGCAACACTGGTCATAGTAAATAATGGTACAAAATACTGTAATGGGACATATGTTCTCTTCAATAGTGCGACGCGTTTAATCCAAAAATACTTTAAGATATATATATCAGTCATCTCAACAGATTAGACTCCTATCTATAGTTGACCATAATCATTTCGACTGCAAGAAAGAAAATTCTGTTTCGTTCAGTGGGATTTTCACTATAGCAACAGGGCAGATTTTCGGCCCAGGACTAAAATCAAGTATATTTTATCTTAATGCGGCATCCACATACTTAGAAATAAAATAAAAAGTGTCTGTTCCTTGATACTGATGGGTTTTGAACATTGTACAGACCCTGACCCCAAGAGTAAAATTGGATATCTTCTATTTCGATATGACGTCAAAAACTCACAAATTACGATAAAAGTGCAGTCAAATTAATTAGAAAGATACTTAATTTCTCACTGTAGAAATATTTGACGGCATTTCTGCGAATGGTATGTTGTTATTCGAAATTGACACTGATTCTTTACTCATACACAGTTATCATCAAGGCCAAGTTTATTTAGTTTATTGTTCCTCCATCATAATCCTAAGTTGCAGTACTATCTAGCAAACTAATTGCAGCCATTTTTAGGAAAACCACTACCTTGATTTTTTTCGATATTTTCTAATTGTACACGCAACTTCCCTTATTAAGTTTAATGACAGCCATTCTGTGGTTTGTTCACACTGCTCCGCTCAAGATACATCCTGACGTATTGTTTCTTTGATTTTACGTTCTGTCAGTAATTGAGTTTTCACAGCGCTCTATGAAACTTGCAACTTAGAACCAATGTCTTTCCTGTTTTACATTTTTGTGAAGTGTGCTGATAAACGAGATGACGGATCACTCTGTTACTGATCCTACTTTTCCAAATCTCGTAAGATGAGAGAGGAAGCGGCATCGATAATGCTCAACTAAAGTGGATACCAAATTACCTTAAAAAAACCGAAGAACTTTTGCAGGGAGTGGAGAAGTGAGGAAGTTATAGTAGTAGACAATAACACAGCAAACAAAGTTTTAGGTTTCCTTGTTCGCTCTGATATCTGCTAGGTGACCTGGTATCCTCTTACTCTGATGATTCCATCCCTGATGATGGAATGTTGCAGACGACCTAATGTTTTCAGCGGAGAAAAGAATTAAGCAACTTCACACAGTTCTCTGTTTTCCAAGCATGGGTGTGTCTGTCTTCTGACTAAACCAAAAAATTAAGCATTAATAAAAATCTGTGTTAAAAGCATGTAATAAATAATCTCTTGGTGGTGACTCTACTTCAAAACTTGCTAGGCGCGCTGTATGGCGTCAGCAATTAAAACTACTTGATTTCTTTACTCTATTAACATTTTAATATTGAGCCTCGCACATGACACGTCTCAGGGGCTACAATAACATAAAAAATAGGTTCACAAAAAAACAATGAATTTATTTACCAAACTAAATGAAACAAATCTGACATGTGAATAGTTTTACAGATGGTTACCTCAGTTGGCTGTTTCGAACAAGTCTCTAGCTAAACAGGGTAGCTACTCAGCGGTATTTTCGGGCCCTTGATATGTTGCAATAGGTCTCACTTTTAGAGGCACGTTACCGTGTCCGCGCACTGTTGACACTGCCGGTGGCGGGAAGCGAACCTCAGGCCCACAGAGGACGGGGGTAGTCTGGCCAGTCCGTCTTCTCACCTAGACACACAGTCCAGAAGTGCTTCTTCTCCCCTCCAGCCTCGTGGCAGCATTCCATGTAACAATATAAAAGAATAGGCGAGTGTCGTGTCACTATTGTTCGTAAGCTGGCCGTGTCCCTGTTGTTATCGACGACAGCGCTGCGGGTGGCTTGACGAACGGACTAGTGGCTGCAGCTCGCCGAAAAACAGTCCTCCATCTATCGTTGCACACTGCCTCGCCTTGGGAACGCGACTCATTATAAACACATCATCATTTTCTATGCTGGGATTGGGAGACAATCAGACCCTTGCATCATCAATGGAGACATTATCAGTTTTTGTTTATTTGTAGCAGAAGTTTTTTTGTTTTTCTGTTTGCAGGGTATGGCTTTTATAGCCGGTAGATCCCTGCTCGTAATTCGACTCGCCTTTGTGAAGGGGTTTTATTCCGACTCTACGTCTACGTCGGGGAGACTCATTCTAACGTCACAGAGCATTTACCACAAATTCCTGGGTGTATATATAGATAACAAATTGAACTGGAAACAGCATATTCAACAACTTCTTAAAAAACTGAATTCTGCAACATTTTCACTGAGGGTAATATCTAGAATAGCTAATATAGAAACCAGAAAGTTAGTATATTTTGCATATTTTCATTCCCTGCTCACTTATGGCATCTCATTCTGGGGAAACTCGTCACAAGCACAGAGGGTATTTAAATTGCAAAAAGCGTGCTATAAGAACTATTTGTGGAGCAAGCCCACAGACGTCGTGCAGAAATCTATTTAAAAACCTGGGTGTACTAACAATGCCAGCACAGTATGTATACTCCGTACTATCATTTGTAGTGGAAAATCCTGAACACTTCAATCTTAATGCTGACATACATAGCCATAATACTAGGAATAAATATAATATTCACAAGGATTACAAATCACTGTCAATTGTACAGAAAGGGTTAACATTTACTGGAGCTTCCTTATTCAATGTATTACCAACAGAAATTAAATGTTATCTACAAAAACCCAACTACTTTAAGTCCAAACTGAAAGAGTTTCTGCTTCAGAACCCATTTTACTCTGTGAAAGAATTTTCTTCTTGGAATTTGGTAACTAAGAATGACTGATAAAATAGTATATATGGTGTATGGAAGGGGAAGGTGACAAAATTATCCACAATTACTAAAATGATATATGGTTTTTCTTTCTGTTGAAACTTTTGACAAATGAACTAATTACACTGTTTACAAAATTTCACTCATATATAGTAACTAACATGGGATAGCATGCACTCAAAAACTGCTGTGAAAAATTATCATACTAACAGGTTTTTAAGTAATTGACTGCTTATGAGTTGTTGGTAATATAATTGATATTGCTAATAGGTGTGTGTACTGTTCCACATAAATAGCAACTAACATAATATAATATGTAGTCACAAATTACAGTGAAACTTATCATGGTAACTGGTTGGTAAGAAAATAACTGGTTATTAGATGCTGGTAACAAGTGTATACACTGTTCCACATAATAAGTATTAATTAACTCGGGATTGTATTTGTAGATTACAGGAGATATTGGTTATACTAATGGGTTGTTGCTAACTTGTTGTCAATATATAATAATATTATCAATTATATAGTAATATTGACATTACTAATAAGTGTATGTACTGTTCCACATCCCCGAGATTATTCTCACATGGGATCAAAGTGAACATATCTATCTATCTATCTATCTACCTGAGAAACGTGTAACTTGTTTTCTATATGTTTTTGTTGTTTGCGAAATGTTTATATCATGAAGCAGTGATTGGGTACCGTTTCAGCATTCGTTTTGGTGATTATCAGAAAGCGCTTCAAATCACAATCAGGAAGGTCCTGTTGTACATCGCCAATCCAATATGGTAACGTCTTAACGTGCGTAACCATACTGGCCCAATCCGCACTATTCAACATAACGCGGGTAGGAAAGTGAAGTGTTTTTCTTTCGGATAGTTCTTCAATATGAATATTTTCCGAGAAAAATCTTGCGCTGTAATTCATGGTAAATTATAAGTGGAAATTATTTATGGTAAAGACATTAATCTTTTTATACACAAACCTACAATCTTTATGACATGACACAATGATCAGGTGTGAAACATAATTTATATTTGCTGTCTCATACGTGCGGTGTCTCAAGTTGTTAGCAATTTTGTGACTGGCGTTTGGGGATAAAAAAAAGGAATGCAAGTATCCTCAGTTACAGACCCTCGCGTATAAACAGGTCCCAGACGATGGATAGGAGCAAACCAAACGAGGGATGTCCCTCGGAAACTCAATGCCGGAACAGACAGCTTATCACTCCAGTGATTTCTACGGAAGAAACGATTTCGTGCAACAAACAAGGTACAAAGAGAACGACATGTTTCACTCGAAGAGATGTTTCAGAGAATTTTATGGACACCAGAGAGAGGAGTTACTTCCAGCGTCGATAAAGGAACGTTACAGTAAATGTTTTCTAATTTTCATAAAGTTTTTGCGTGGTCAGCCAGTGGCAATCGACTGGAGGTTTGCAAGACAACACGAGGAGGAAGAGCGGGGAGCGGAGCGGACTAGTAGGAAGACGAAGACGGTTGATGACTTTCTGTTCGGACTATGCAGAGTGTGGCTCAACCTGAGGATGCCTAGAAATCTAAGCAGCAGCAGCTCCTGCGAGCAGTTCAGCTTCGCGGTATGTTGGTTGGCACATACGCCGAATACAGAGATTACTAGTGGGAGACACCACATCACTCTGTCAACGCGACCTACCGCTGCAGCTGTATACACTGCCTCACTTGGTTCGCAGCAATGTAATTAAACACCCAGAAATAACGGAGCGAGATCTTATTCTTTTGGTTCGGGCTTTACGTCCTCGTCGACATCGAGATTATTAGAGGACAGGCAGGTCTGGATGAAGGGAACGGGAAGGAATTCGGCTATGTACTTTTGAAGGAACCATCTCGGCATTCGCCTGTAGTGATTTGGGGAAACCACGAAAAGCCCAAATCTGAATGGCCGGACGGGAATTCGAACCCGCGTACTCCAGAATGGAGAAGAGATCATTTTCTGCAGCCTATTTAATTTCTACATCAAAATTTATAGTAAAAATCAGAATTTATTTTGTTTTTTTAAATAATGTGCTATTCTATTGCTCAAATGTAATGCGCAAACTTCCAATTTCATCGGGTTTGGACTTTGGACAAAGTCCCCACCTCGTATAGTACTCATTCAAGAATTCCATATCGTTTGAGAACATGCTTTCACCCACCTCCAGTGCAGTAGGTTGGAAAGCGATAGCGAAGTCTTCAGAGTAGCAGAATTTATTGCCGACTGTTTGAGGCATGTCACTGTTGTAGATCAATGTAGGTAGTACTGATCCTTGAGGTAATGTATTTTTTACTATAAATGACTTACTTATTTTTGCCCAACGGTGACCTTGTCAGCATGTTCATCTGGAGTGATGTTAGTTTCCTGCAGGCTACATGCTTTAAGTAGTAGGCCTTCCAGCCACACTGTATCATATGCCCGCTGTTAGATCGACAAAAGTCACTGATATTTTTAACTTGAGAAGAAGAAGCTTTGTCCTTCTTTTTTATATATTCAAACCAGTTTTCCCTATACTTCTGAATATGTTCAACTACTGGTATCACTTTTAATTTTCCTGTTATGTGTTTATTCTTGACATGATCTAACAATGTATGCCCTGTTCTTCCAGAACCTTCATTTTCATCGCTGTGAACCATCTCTCATTTCGTACTCTTTTTGTGCAGATTTCAGTATTACCATAGTGTTTCACGGATTAATTCTGGAGTGTCTTTAAATTTTATTCCGATTAACGTCATGGATGATTATCCTGGATGTACTGTTTTAATACAATATTTTGGAATGTATGTTTTTTCCTTCCAAAAGTATTACATTACATCCTAAAGATTTAAATGTGTTGCTGTGTTTTAAAATTGCAATATTCATGTCTATTTTGCTTTTAATTTACTTATTTCCTTAAAAAAACTAACGTTATTTTATTATTTAAAATACTTAAAGCATTTTAGAATGTCCAGCTTTAGAACATATGTTTTATTTTATTATTGTCTATCAAAAGCAGACAGTTGCTAAAAATGTTCAAACAAATTATACTGCCATCCCAAGTAATTAAGTTGTGGTTCTACTTTTTTATTTTTATACCGGAATAGTCGCCTGCTGCAACTTATTCGGTGATAATTTCGTTATTTAAATCTATTAGGCTATTAACGTGAATTTAATTTAGTTATTTGTCATATTTTTTACTCTTATGCAAAGGTACAGAGAAAATACCGTATTCGTATGAAAGTACACTATCAAAATGTCAAAATACCTTGACAGTCGCAGACTCCACAGAGTTCCAAGGTTTTGTTTATAATTTTTGTTTGTATAATATATTGTATGAAGAACAACATTAAGGGTGAGCACCTTACCATAAAATTTATTTAAATGCAAATGGTGATAAATTACCTGCAAACCTACTCGTACATAACTTCAATATTTACTTTAAATTCTTTTATGGACCGAAGAACATTGTCGAACATCTTTCTCAGTACCTTATTCCAGTCCCTGACTCCCATGCCTTTAAATGCAGTATTATAATTCCTCATACGAATCTATGAACATTCTTTCGACTTCCACATACTGCTTATAATTGTTTTTAAAATATTCATCCAGAAGGCCCCTTGTTACACCCGTCAGTTATATTACACTTATTTCAGCTCCATATCCGTTGCTGACTATGTACTGCAGCAATTTAGTATATTTGGTGCCCAAGTGAGGATCCCATATAACCTCTCTATTCTCAACTGTATGACACCAAGTTTACCTTACAGAGTTACCTTATTTTCCTGTTACAGCGCTTCACTCATTAATTTCTCTAATAACTGAAGAAGTTTTCAAACTTTTGCTACAACCTCTCCAATGCATCCAAACCAATTATTATTATCAAATAATTTTTACATTTTCATAAGAAGTGTCTGGATTGGAACTTCTATACAGGAATATATTTAGTTTGTAAATGTTGTGGAACAATCCTTCAAGATGCAATTCTGTAAAGAAACATCTGTTTCGTAGAATCTTGCAAATATTTCCGATTTGGTACAAATTATGTACTACCGAGAACTTAATATATTAATACCGATAACTATCTTAGCAACAATGTTGTAAATGAAAGTTAATTGAATTCTGTTTTGATCAGAATAGCTTAAATTATTATAAGCCAATTCCAGTGTAATTCTAAATGTAGTAGTTTTCCTAAGTTTCACGTCTAATTACATATCAAGTGTCTTAGTAACATATGCCAGTTTATTACCAAGAACACTGTAAACAGTTCTCTGGAATTTATCTACCCTTAAAAGAACTGTCCAAGCTTACTTTCCTAAACACAAAGCGACTAAAAGATATGTATATGTATCATATCATATTAAACTGAAGGTGACAAGCCAACATAAAATAATAACAAAGGATCAATATGATGTTATTCGCGAAAGGCGAGTACTACGCAAATTATCCTGTAAAGCATTGAGATAAATGTTATATACCTAATGAGGAAGGATAAAAGAATGTGTTCTTGAAATTTTTAACACGTTTTGTTTCCCCTCAATATTAAACAAAACTGCTGCCTTCAGTCCAGTCACTTCCACAAATAGTACGTCAGTGCGATTATGCGTTATCTCACAAGCGAATTGCTTTTAATGGCATTGGTGAATACAAAACGACTAATTCATATGGCGAATTCTATTGTATGAATCAAAATTGGAAATAGGGTAGGTGAAAAAATTAGGTTTTACGTTTCAGGTGGATCTTAAAGGGATTTATCATTCTTAAGCCTAAATTCTACTCAGCAGTGTTAATAAAATATCCAGAAACAATGTTTTGAAATTTTCTCTTTTCTTTTGGCAAATTCTAAAGTTTGTTTAATTTAAGGTTTTTACACATACAAAAATCTTTATCTTTGCATATTTATTTACATTTAAATTTACATCTATGTCTAAAATCATGCATTTGACTTTGGTGGTTACTTGCATAAGATGTCTTTCTCGTTTATTCTGTCACATGATTAAAGTTGTTAATCTATTTGGTTCAACTGTTTCTGGTTGTGGCAAGCCTCCTGCTTTCATTTATACAAATGATGAGGTTTACCTCCTCTACCCTTATTCGAATTCATAGAACATTTCTGTTTCATATTTATAGCTGTATCTGTATTATAAAATTAAAAAGACGAAATTAACATATTGGGGAGGTGGTGGTAATATGAAACAGGGTAGTAATATGAAACACCATAGTATTTGTAGACTACTAATGCCATCTGGTAGCAACTTCAGTTATGGCAATCCTAAAGTTCTGTTTCCATCATTAGAGGCAGCAGAGATCAGTATCACATTGTTTTACAATCCCCAAAAGTTTTTGTAAGGTTAGATTCAAGTATTTTTTCTGCTACCTTTTCTTACAAATTAGCATACAGTTTCTACTTTACGATTTAGTAATAGAATTAAACCTACAAATGATAATATTGGTTCCTTGAAATTGATTATCAGTTTCGAAAATGGCGTTGGGTGGTAATATGAAACATGCTGTTCCGTATTACAACCCCTCTTTTGTTTTGTCATAATTAAAGCAAAAGATAATCATGTGACCATCCTCTAACTTCCACCTCATACTACACATATACTACAGCGACTTTTGTTCATGAAGAACTATAAACTGTGAAATGTAATTGTGGTTTATAGCTCATAAAAACAACTTTACTACAAAGCAACGTTTCGGACCTCTGCATTGTTCAAATTTGCTACAAGTTTACACTGTAAATTGTGATTTTCTACCAGGTAAGATCAAAATGTAATTTAATAATTTCATTAATAAAACTGTTAACTGACAATGTTTGTTTTATAATTTATTTTAAATCTGTTTCATATTACCACCCCATTTCAAAATTATCATAATTTACAGCAAGTTAAAATATCTATTGTAATTATTTAAAACGTTTATTATTCATTACAATTATTATTGATCCTTTATAACAGATATACAAACTAACAGATGTGACATTTTTTATGGAACAGCCACATTTTAAATTCAGTATATTGTTTAAAACGAAAAAGTGTTCCATAATACCACCACTTCCCCCATCTGTGATAACTTATACCTGTCTTTACAGTCGTACAAAACGAAATTACAACAGTAATTTTATAAGTTACATCCTAATGTTGTATAAAATGAAAAACAATATTAATCATTTATAATCAAAACATAAAATTTTAAAATTGTTTGATAACCTTAAGAACTGTATGTTTTTTTTCTTAAAATACTGAATTATATGATGCTGAATAATCCTTGAGAGATAAAAATTCTGTTTGTCTTCAAAACTGTGATTTCATATACCGCACATTTTTAATATTTAACTCGTATAACTTTCGTTTTCAATTACAGAATTTTGTCTGAAGGTTATTAACAAAAAATTATTATGATACAGATTTTGCTACATCTTTCAGGAAGCCACTATTGCAAATGATGTGCTAGTGCAGTTATTCTGCACAGCCCCCTTGTATCACCACACAGAGTTAGTGAGTCAAAGGCGAAATTGAGACAAATTGCATTCACCGTCCTGCTTGGACAAGGCAGTCATTATGTCTAATTATGAGTTCCACGAATTGGTGGGAGACCTTCTTGTGCCGTAAAAAATTAGCTGAATACAATTAAACAATAAACGACAGATCCCTCTATTATCTTTGGTATAAAGCGGTCCCCTTTTGAATTCAGATCCCGGCTTAATACTTTCAACTGCCATATCGAGAGTTGATAGATTTCTGCTTCGTTTATCTGTATTTATGCTTTTTTTGGTAAATTGTGCATTGTGTATCGTGATAGTTTCTTTTGTATACAATAAATGATGTCGCGCTGAGATTTACTTTCAATTTGCATTAACAGGTTTTTAATTCTGTTATATTTTTAATATTGTTTACGAGACTTCTTACTTTTCGTTATTAGTTTTGGTACTTACTATTTCTGCATATAATAGTAATCAACCCTATTGTTAGTAATAATTTCGTCAGTGGATACGTTGTAAGCCCTCAAGAAACTAACAATGTTATGTTTCGATAGCTTCGATGTTGCGGTTCGCTAATTTAAATGAACATCATTAAGCTTGCAAATCTGTATGCTTTGTATCTGCATCATGAATTGCATGGAACTCATGGAAATATTAAAGACTCTGTTCTTTTAAAATTTATTTTCCGAGAAGAATTTATACTAAACTCTATAATACGTACTTCTTCTTACATTCTAAAATGAACGATAGCACGGGGCAGCAAAATAAATTTTTTGTCTTGTGCCTGGAACATTTTAACAAATTATTAAGTAATTTTGGCTGATAAATTCGAAAATAACAGGTCTAGGTTTTCGCTGTACTTATCTTCATTTGACTCCATTACATTATAAAACATACTTCTAACAATTTACATGTGCTGATATCAGTGTGTTTTATGGGAAATTAAACAAATCGGGTTGTTTTTAAAGAAATTATTTAATGGTATAAGAGGCAAAGAATATTTAGTGAAAAAATAAATATTGAAAATGCAAAGATATTGCCAGAAAATTAAAGTAATTTACTCTTCATTGCGTGCCGTGACTGTTTAGTGACACAGTATCCCGTCGCTTTTACTTCTGGGTTTCCATCTCCGTGGTGTCCGTAAGGAATCATTCACCTCGTTGGTCACCGACATCTCCGAGATTTTCAGTAAAGCAAACAAGATGACTAAAAAGAAAATTTATTTTGATGCTAATATTCACGCCTATATCACGAAAAGATGACATCATGTTACTAACAGGTCTTTGTAATTTTCACTTCTTTGGTTCTTATAGAAAATTTACACTACTTTTACAGACACTAGCCAAGCTAATGCTTCATTCTAGTGAATCGTTTTCGAGAAATTTGTGTTCTTTATGAACTAACTGAAAATTGGTCCATCAAAAATCCCTGCTTTAAGTTTTTCAACAGCCTTGTATAGAAATAAACTGCAGATATATACTTAAAACACTCCCTATCCTTGTACAGAACGCTGAAAAACTGTTTCATCAAACCGTGCTTTATATGCAATGGTGGAAAGATTTTTTATTTATTTTTTGCTCAACTAAAGGTTCTTCTAATCTTCTAATACGTTGGCAGCTATACAATGGGAAATCTATTTTCAAGGTGTTAACATAATATTGCTACGGTCTTTACTATCCCACATGCAAAGGCAGTATGGGTATTTGGTATGACCTGAATAACCCGGTTGCTGTCCTCAGAGAAAGAAACCAATTTCGATGTTGGCAATATTAAAATTAGAATAAGTTGACGCATATAGATACATCTTATATCTTCAAACGATCAATTCTTGTATCGTCGGCCATACTCGTTTCCGAGTTTATGTTACTCTCTTGCATGTTTATTTGTGTGTGCGCTGGTGGCTGATCAGGCCGATTCTTGCATAGAACAGCCGTCCGCACACACTGCACCCAAATGTGGGTGGCTGGCGCGGTAGGGTTTGTCGGGCTTTCCGCCTTAAACGAGATTCAGCTGCCAGACTTCGCCGCTCCTCTTCGAAACGTGCCACTGCTGCGGAGGTAGTTTTGCGCCATAGAACGCGGTCTTTTGTGAGGCTGTCCCAGGTGGTAAGGTCTATATTAGTTTTCTTCAGGGTCTTCTTGAACTGATCTTTGTAGCGTTTCTTAGGGGCACCGCGAGGTCTGCTGCCAGTGCTGAGCTCACCATATAAAAGTTGGCGAGGGAGTCTACTGTTGCTCATACGCTGAACGTGTCCAACCCATCTAAGTTGGTGGCTGATGATGAGGGCTTCAATGCTATACATTTGAGCTCTTTCCAAGACTCTAATATTGGACACAAAGTCGTCCCATTTAATGTTCATTATAGAGCGAAGTTTTAGCTGGTGAAATCGCTCCAATTTCTTAATATCTCGCCGGTAGAGTGTCCATGTCTCACACCCATACAGCAACGTGGAGACAACTACAGCTTGGTAGACCATCAGCTTGGTGCTTAAATTAAGATCTTTGTTTAGGAACACTCGCCGAGTAAGTCGTCCAAAGGCTATGTGTGCTGCACGAATTCTGTTTTCTACATCCTTCTCTGCTGTGCACTGTGTAGAGAGAATGCTTCCAAGGTAGGAGAAGCTATCTACTTGCTCAAGGGCTGTGCCGGAGATGGTAACATCAAAGTCTGGGATTGTAGCTCCAGGGGCAGGTTGCGCCAGCACTTTAGTTTTTCGGGTGTTGATGGTCAGGCCAAAACGGTCATATGCGTCCTTGAAGTAGTTTACGGACTGTTGTATCTGCTGAGGAGTATGTGCTGGAGAGGTGTTGTCATCTGCATACTGCAGTTCTGTTACCTGGGTGAGGAAAGTTAATCTTGATGAGCGGAGTCTTGCTGGATTAAATAGTCCTCCGTCAAACCGGTATCTGATCTCCACGCCTGTGTTGGGGGTAGATGACGTTTCGTAGAGCATTGCTGCCAAATATAGGGCAAAAAGTGTTGGTGCAAGTACACAACCTTGTTTCAGACCATTTGTGATAGGGAACTTTTCAGAGGCGTCATTCTGATAAAGGACTTGACCAACCATACCATCGTGGAGTGCTCTAATCAATCCCAGAAAATGTTCAGGGCATCCAAATCGTCTTAATACCATCCACATTGCAGATCTAGGCACGGTGTCAAAAGCTTTCTCTAGATCATAGAATACCAGAAAGAGAGGCTTTTGTTGTTCTCTGCACTTCTCTTGAAGTTGTCTAGCACAGAAGATCATATCTGTGGTGCCCCTCGAGGCACGGAATCCACATTGAGATTCTGGAAGTACTCTCTCTGACATAATTTTAAGGCGATTCAGCAGGATTCTAGCAAAAGTCTTTCCTGCTATAGATAGAAGAGAGATACCACGATAATTGTTGCAGATACTTCGATCCCCTTTTTTGAAGATGGTGACTATGTTAGCATCCTTCATGTCCTGAGGCACCTCCCGAGTTTCCCACATGAGAAGAATGAGTTGGAAAATCCTGGTTTTCAAGGGTAACCCCCCACTTCGAATCAGTTCTAAAGGAATATTGTCTGGTCCAGGAGCTCTACCTGGATTCAGGCTATTCAGTGCTTTGCAAAACTCCTGGAAAGTTGGCGGGACTGACATCCAAGGTTGTGGAGGGTGCTGCGGCATATTCCTAAGGAAATCGTCTGCAGCAGTAGAGCTACGGTTCAAAAGAGAGTTATAGTGTTCTTTCCAGCGCTTCAAGATGTCCTGGCTCTCGGTAAGAATGGTAGTGTTATCAGCTGCTTTTAGTGAGCCAGATGAGCTGCGAGTAGGTCCATATAGCTCTTTAATTCCTGCATAAAAATTTTTAAGATCCCTAGCGTCTGATAGAGTTTGGAGTTCCTTTGCTTTCTGTTGCCACCAGTTATTCTTGATTTCCCTTATTTCTGTCTGACATTTCCGCTTAAGGGCCTGAAAGCGGGTTTTCTTCGTCACAGAAGTTGGATCTTGAACGAGAAGTTGATAGGCTTCACGTTTCGCACTGATGAGGGTTAAAATTTGTTCATTATTGTCATCAAACCAATCTGGCCTTTTTTTATTCTCGTAGCCAATTACTTTCTCTGCAGATTTCGTGATGATATTTCGAAGGGTGGTCCATTCTGATTCCACGTTCCTTGTATTGATTGGATTGTTGGACAGTTGTTCTAAAATGTCATCTTGATATTTTGTGGCGACAGTATTCTTGTATATATATATATATATATATATATATATATATATATACGGAAACGGCTCTAACGATTTGGATGAAATTTCATATTTCGATAATGTTTTGTTTTTTAAGTTTACCTAAATAGATGTCTTCCCCGCAAAAAGGCGATTTTACAAAAAATCTACATTTCTTGTATTTGGTATCTCGGAAACAGCTCTAACGCCATCTCGTAGACGTTTCAGGAATCAGTATGCCGACTAATGTTAGTTAAGTTCTCTTTACTTATAGCAAGGAACTCATATCTTTAAATGAATAATTTTTATACACTAGCTGACCCGTGCGAATAGAATCGTGGTCAGTTGCCAATTGGTAATATAATAATGAGGAAATATGTATTTGCAAGTATTTATTAATGAACGTTATTTTATTTTGAAGAGTAGTAATAAATATCACTTTTACTGTATAAAGTCGTTATCGTTAAATACTACCATATGAACTGTCAATCACATGCACACACTTATAAACATCATTCACTATGACCAGCACCTAACATAAAAGGTGGGATGTTACAAAGCTTAAAATATAGACTTGATATGTTAAAATGAATGTTATATTTACAATCAGGGAACGAATTTCGAATTGAAATGGTGTTTTTATTCCCTAAACACCAAAATCCTTGTCACCTAGTGTAATAAATTCCTATAACTACCAACATTCGACCTTGATGAAACATTCAAAATATCTGGTTTCCTATTGTAACACTTTCTGTCTCAACGTGTACTCCCGTTACTTGACAAGGGAACGGGAAAATGGTAATAATTAATCTACTTCGAAACCACTGCTAGTCTGTGGGACTGAGTAAACTGCGCGAATTCACGTTTCCTACAATGCGGAGATACAATAGTGCATTGTGGAGTTTACAGTTACTGTGCCGATTCAAGTAGACTTTGTGGGGATCGATTTGATAAATTCCTCATAGACCAGTCTCCACATACTACTCCTTCCAGATTTACTGGCATATTCCGTTTCTCTCTCTATTAATATGATATGGTCCGAATAGAAACATGTTACAAGGTCTGTTCCAGTCATTTGTTAAGAAAAGTAATTATCACGTTACTAATAGTCTTGGAGAAACGTATATTTTAGGTCAGATAGTGTCGACTTCAATATCGTAACAGCGACCTGTAAGACGGATAAATGCAAGGAAAAGGATAGTAAATACCGCAAATGCGCATACACACAACACAAATCTTTAAAATTAAACTAACAGTAACTTTCAACTTTAGGCTTTAATATTACTGAAAACCTATATTATTAGAAGTGCTTGGCTTTAATTTAGTAGTTCGTAATTACAATCTTTGTCTTTTAATCGAAAAGATTCCGGAAGAAGACGAATATCATTCCTTGTTGCAGTCGCAAGGCTCCTTGCAGGTTTGCCACAAATGAAATTAAATGGGTGTTAGCGCATTTTTTAAAAAAGAGTCTTAGAATCCGCGAGGATCAAACAGCAGAATTAACTGATTTTACAGTGTAATATAGCGAAAAGCTACTTCTGATGATTTATCGTACATAGCGCAGAATAAGTCAAATATACACAGACGGAAAAAAAAATCCCAACACCAAGAAAAAATTATTGTAGAGTAATGAAATTTGGACAATGCATTTGTCAAGTTAACATGTTTAATTGATTAAATTTTCAAGATCACAGGTTAATTTAAGCTCAAGAAAATGCATTTCAAATGTGAAATACTGTTAAATTAATAGCCGGTGTAACCTCCAGAATTTTGAATGCAAGCCTGCAAACGTGAATGCATTGTGTCATACAGGTTTCGAATGTCACTTTGTGGTATGGAGTTCCATGCTTGTTGTACTTGTGCTGTCAATACTGGGACGGTCAGTGCTGGCTGTGGATGATGCTGGAGTTGTCGTCCAATGATATCCCATACGTGTTCAATTGGAGACAGATCTGGTGATCTCGCAGGCCAAGGTAACATGTCGACACTCTGTAGAGCACGTTGCGAGACAACAGCGGTATGAGGGCGAGCGTTATCCTGTTGAAAAACTCCCCCTTGAATGCTGTTCATGAATGGCAGCACTACAGAAATTCGAGCTGCAGTTGGTACCACAGTGACACAACGAACTGTTAGAAATCGGTTACTTCAAGGACAGCTCCGAGCCAGGCGCCCTGTAGCGTGCATTCCACTGACTACAAGCCATCGCCGTTTGCGACTCCAGTGGTGTCAAGCCAGAGCTCATTGGAGGACGGAGTGGAGATCTGTTGTGTTTTCTGATGAAAGCAGGTTCTGCCTTGGTGCCAGTGATGGCCGAGTGTTGGTCAGAAGGAGGCCAGGGGAACGCCTGCAACCAAACTGTCTGCGGCCTAGACACACTGGACCTACACCTGGAGTCATGGTCTGGGGAGCAATTTCCTATGACAGCAGGAGCACTCTTGTGGTTATACCAAACACACTGACTGCAAATTTGTACGTCAGTCTGGTAATTCAACCTGTAGTGCTGCCATTCATGAACAGCATTCAAGGGGGAGTTTTTCAACAGGATAACGCTCGCCCTCATACCGCTGTTGTCTCGCAACGTGCTCTACAGAGTGTCGACATGTTACCTTGGCCTGCGAGATCACCAGATCTGTCTCCAATTGAACACGTATGGGATATCATTGGACGACAACTCCAGCATCATCCACAGCCAGCACTGACCGTCCCAGTATTGACAGCACAAGTACAACAAGCATGGAACTCCATACCACAAAGTGACATTCGAAACCTGTATGACACAATGCATTCACGTTTGCAGGCTTGCATTCAAAATTCTGGAGGTTACACCGGCTATTAATTTAACAGTATTTCACATTTGAAATGCATTTTCTTGAGCTTAAATTAACCTGTGATCTTGAAAATTTAATCAATTAAACATGTTAACTTGACAAATGCATTGTCCAAATTTCATTACTCTACAATAATTTTTTCTTGGTGTTGGGATTTTTTTTTCCGTCTGTGTAATTAGAAATTTAGGAAGTTCCAAAAATATATACTACACAATCAGGTCATCTTGTTTCATGCATAATTTTTCTATTATTGCTTCCAAGCCCTTTCAAACTAAAAAGAGATCTTCAAATTTTGCAGAGTGAATCCTTAGGGCCAAATACTTGTCGTGTTGAAATGTTAACCAAATCGCGTCACGCAGTCACTAGCTTTCACCATAAAAACTCATTTTCTGTATCTTAAAACATTTTTTGTCACTATTATACTATGTCTTATGTGCTTTATGATCTGTGAGCGTATAAAAGTGGATGTTATCGTCCAACAGCACTTGACTTTATTCTCATAGTGAACCTACAGACCATTCTTCTACTGACGCTCAATGCGTCTACTCTATTGTTCGAATGACATTTACAGTGAGTGCCGATGCAGGTGGAGGGGTTACGGTGTGCTGGGGAGGAGAGCGCTGTCCGCCGCCCCGGCGCACACGGCGGTTGGGAATTGGCAAGTGTCGGAGGAAATTGCAGCCGCTAGCTGGCGCTGGCAGCGACCGGGTCAGACCGTTCGGCGGCCACCTTGTGTGCTTCGGGAACGCCGAATGAAGTCACGTAATGGAGTGGGGTGCTGACTGAGACGTGGACCTACTGCAGACACTAAGGCGAGACGTGCAAGTCACCCTGCGGGTAGGAGAAGGGACTTTCAGCCCAGGAACTACTTGTTGACTCATTTTGTAAACAAGACAAAATCTGCATGGGCGTTTCTCTTCTCTCTCTTTTTTTTTTTAAGAAATAACAACTACTCACGAAGACATCTCTCTGTGAATTAACAAAAGATACTTTACTCAAAATATATATTCAACACCTTTCATCCAGGTTACTTTTTTTTTTTTTAAGGAGGTAAGAAGTTTAATAGTTTAACATTGTAAATGCAGAATTTTGAAACCATTGGACAGGTGGTAGGAAAAGGTTTCAAAATTCTGCACTTGTTGGAGAGAGTGATGAGGGGATGCACGAGAGAAGTAAAGGAATTGGGTTACAAAACTTTGGTCAGACCATTGCTCGAATATGGTAGTGTAGTATGGGACCCACATTTTGAGTATCAAATACAGGAGTTGGAGAAGGTGCAAAGAAGGGCTGCTAGATTTGTTTCTGGAAATTATCGCAGAATGCAATCAGTGACAGATATGATAAAGGAGCTGGAATGGGATTCATTGCAAGACAGGAGGAGGATGAGGAGGGTAATGGGAGTGTACAGGGCGTATACTGGCGATGAGGCATGGAAAGATATTGCAGTAGGTATGAAAAGTAGTTCATGGAAGGGAAAAGATGACCATGACCACAAGCTGGCACTCGATTTCAGGCACAAGGGTGTGGGAAGATTTTCTTTTTTAGGTAAGGGTGTCAGGGATTGGAATGAGTTACCAAGGGGAATGATGAATAACCTACCGAAAACGTTAAAAGGAATTTAAGTTAAAATTTGTAGAGGGCAATGTAGGTGGGTGTAGGATAGGGGGAAGTTGGGTGTGTAGGGAAATTGCCACCGGAGCGTGTGCTCCATTGCAATTAAAAAAATTTAAAAAAATAATATTTTTTTTAAAGTATTCTGTCAATTTGAAAATCAATTTGATAGGAGAGATTAAAATTTAAACAATAATCAGTCAGTATCTGAGTTCCAAGCATAACAGAAATTTATTAATTTTGTGTTATTATTTTATCCATTTTTCCTAAAAATGTACAGGAAGAAAATAAACTGAAAATCGGAAGAAAACTTTTTTTTTGTTCTATCTTTGATATATTTTGGGGATCGTTATGTTCTGGTTTCAAGTTCCAACCTCCACTATAAATTCCAGCTACATTCCATAAAAGTGATAAGCAAGCTGTGTTGGACTGAAGAACTCTCTCAAAACGTATGGCCTAGCACTGATTTTAAAAGAAAAACTTTTTTCTATTCCACTGTTGTCGCTATTATTCACAATACGATTCTCGGACAGTATTACAGTTGAGTCCTTTAATGGAGTCTACAGATCTATTTGTATAAGAAATCCAATGTGGCGTACGGGGAAAAAAAAAATTTTTTCCTGCGAAGTTATTTTCCCCATAATTTCCTGTACCATATTTTGTAAAAAAGAGCCTGAGCTATGCGAAATCAAAATTTGGTTTCTCTTACATTGCGCTATAAATTATTTCTTGATCTATCATTGTCAAAATTATTTGATCCAATTAATTTTCCACCTTCTTCAATAGTTTTAAGGCTGAATTTTTTCTTCTGATGAAAACGTTCTATGGTTTGGTGTTAGTTAGCAACAAGTAGTTATCGAACTATCTTAATATTGTGTGATTTTTATTTGATACACGTACGCCTCATGCTGTAAATTACAACTAGCACATTACAGTGTTTCGTTTCAGAAACATGAGATGCCAGTAACCTGTAACAGAATATATAGAAAGCTGTGTATGTAATTTCGACCGTTTATCTTGTTCTGAAAATTATCAATTTGTAATATAAGATATTTGTATTGTTTAAGTTGAGGATAATTAATATTAACACTTTTATACTAATCCTTTGCGGTCGTCTTAGGTACCAACCTCAACTAGTATGAGCATTTAGCCGCCACTAATATTCACAATGTTTTGATTAGCTGGAATCTTGACAGCACTTTCATCAGGTATACATTATTTGAAGGAATATTTTAAATATGAGAGTGTAGTTAGATTTTCTTCTATATTTTCTATTTCACTTATTTTGTTTTTCTGTAATTTATTCATATTTTGAAAATGGATAGACGTTCAGTTTCACTGCCATTGGACAAAGTGCCAGATAGCTCTTAAAATTTTACTGTACTGTACCTGTACTGTAGCTCACAAAATTTTGTTTTAAGGAAAAAATGATAACGAGAAATATTGCAAGCACCCAGTAATTAGCAAATAAAATAATTACGAATGGTATAGTAGCGATAAACAAATGTGCATGGTTTAACTAGCCATTTTCGTTCCAAAAAATGTGGAACTTGTGGATCTCCAAAGATACAAAGATCGTCCCAAATCACGCAACCTCACTTCTTCAGGTACACTTTGTAAGTCAAACACAAGTTTTGAATGCGCTGCCGCTCCTTCCATGTGCACAGGGAAGTAGCAGATTCTTCCATGACGTTTTCCCAATGTATTCCAGATGCCTGAGTTCTATGTTGTGTAGGTCTCTATGCATGACGCCCGTTCTTGATCTTATCTTAGGTCGATGAGATTCACAGAAGATAGTTATATCGCCAATTAACTTAATCTGCCAGCTGAACATGGTTGGAGTAATATCTCGTTCCCATAACATTCTAGCTTTTAGGTGGTTAGTGTCAATATAATTTTTCAAATGTACATCGTTCCTAGGAAGCTGAAGATATAGTTAGCTGATATTTATTACTTTTTTACGACATGTAGAAGCACTTACAAACTATTAATGCTGTGATTTTCTGTTTCACCCTACTTTTAAATCTTCGTAGCATTTCTAACTTCAACTTATGGATCAAACGAAGTAGCGTGCAATCCTTTTTATTCAAGTAAATTTCATACTCACCTTCATTTTGTGAGTTTATGCTCCTAAAATCACCATTTCAAGTATTATATTTGAACTCTGAGCACACTAACACTTTAATGAACTGTTGCTACATAATCTATATCTATAAAACGAAAGCCGGATAGGTTTGTGCTAGAAGAACTCAGAAACTACTGAGCAGATTCCGATGGGGTTTTAACCGTTTTAAAGCATTTAATCTCAGTTTATTTCTTTGGTATGCCTTATGTTTCAACGTTACATAATACCGGAGCATTAAATGAAATTCTGAACGTATGGTGACAAATAACAAAGCTGGAACAACTACATGTATCACACTCTGCACTAAACACACAATTACAATATCTCTTACAGTAAATGTTGCTTACTGCGCAATAAACACACACTACAATGTCTCTGACCATAGCCTTTAAAGAAAGCGATAAAAAGCAGTTTACAATTATAACTATCTTGAACAGTTATAAAACTCGAAATATTGTTTCCTTTAATTCCGGATATTCAGTTTTTAAACGCCATACATAGACTTATTGAATGCGAGGAACTAATAACAAAAAGAACAACGGAGATTTTCTTTGATACAATCTCTGTCTGAGGCGCCGTAGTTTGTAACTTCCCGAAACAAATCGAAAGTAAAGAATTTTTTTTATATCTTGATTAGTTCTCAATACCTGATATACAATTCTGAATACCTGATATTCAAATGTACAGGTAAGGAATATGATTAGCTCCAGTGGCAGATTAGTCAGCATAACGAGACATATCTAATGTTTGATACTGTGAAAACTCGGTCAAAATCGAGTCAGCAGTTTTCAGGTAATAATAGACAATTCGTTAAAAAAAAAAAAAAAAAAAAAAAAGTTTTAGGACATTTGGTAAATTTTAATTTTAACCCCAATTTTTCAAATTCTGAAAATCCCTTTAAAATCTCTATTTTCTGCGTGATACCGGAATAAACAAACACATTCGAGATACATTTTTATGTATGTGGTAATGTGAGTACGGTCCATGTTTAGATTTTCGAGCAGCAGATGTAATTAGGTTGAAAGATAGTGTAGACTAAAATGAAAACTGACATTACGTATCTAAGCAATCAAACCACCCCATTCTTAGAACTGTGCTGCTAAAACTCCGTTTAATTGAGTATCGGAAATGGCCGGTACGCATGAATCTTTTCGGACGAATAAAATTAGTGTACGGGTAATTAAACCTCAACCCACTCCTTTCTTGGTAGGGTGCGGGTGAATCTAGGTTTGCTTTAATTTCGGAAATGGATGGCGCGAATTGTATGAAACTTGTATCACGTTTCTCTTTGCGTGAATAAAATTAGTGAACGGCCAACTAGACCGGTCAACGCCGGGAAAGCTGCTGGTTAAAATTAATTTGAATGATGATGTAGTGTATGCCAAATTTGCTTTAATGCACGTAAAAGTGATGAACGTTAACGATTAGAAACATGTATATCCAAATGTAATATATTTTTCCATATTGATTATTTTTGTTAACTATGTGCCACGAACGAGGAGATTTCAGTTTTGCCAACCTTATACATGTTACAAGTTTAGACCGCAAAATTTTAAGAAAATTTTAGCTTGAATCAATATATATGTTATCAATGACGGTATATCATAGCTCGCACACGATTACGACAGTATAAGTTTTATAAAATTCTTTAAAAATACTTGTGACGTTAGGAATTCCAACCAGTTTTATTTATGCAGAATTTGAACTTGTAGAGAGGAGGCTCAACGTCATAGGATGCTGTCTCCATAAACTAGTTTAATGTGGGATTTAAGATCATTCTATTAAAAACAATTACCGACACTGTAATATTATAAGCTCGAAAATCTCGAACTACGGGCAACGTGATCTCATGTGATGCTTACCCCAACAACTTTGGACCATAAGGGTGTACAGCCATTACTCACCTGGCCAAAGATCTCCTAAAAGCCAGTCGGGAAGTCATTAGCACTAAGGGCGATACGCAGCCATTAATACAAATTAGTCCAAGCGCAACTCTGGGATGGGCAAGGGATCGTGCTGCCCCTGCCGCCTCTGGCAACAGACGAGAGGAATTGCTGCGAATGTGTATACTCCTACTGAGTAGTTATAAGTTAGATTGCTATCGCTAAATCATTCAATTCAGTCTTTTACGAAAAATGAACAAATCAACAAAGCTACCTGCAGTTATGGTGTTGAGCACTCATTTCAGGATGGTTTGCAAATTTTTCGCAAACTGCTTGCAGATGACAACAGACAATTATACTTCTTCATACAAATCTTCACGGGTATACCGTCGAATTTCATTTACTAAACACGAAATTTCTACTACTTCCTCTGCAGTCATCACCTTCACTCGAAGATAACTGCAGAGAAGTTAGACGAAACACAGTGATCAGCAAATACAATGCGGCATTATATTCGTGAACGCTCCAATGAAGATTAGTATGAAAGTATCAGTTCCCACACTGTACTACTTGAATGTTTGGTGAACTTAGACTTATAAAATTAAGTTTTTTATATCACACTGTAAATTTATTTATCAAGAGCATTTTCCAGAAATTTTGTTCATGTGGACCCAATATTTCTCAGACGAAAAGAAATTTCGTGAAATGGTAACCGCATAAGACATTATGAATTTAGTCTTTAATGATTTAAGTTGTCTTTGCAACTACTTAGTAATAACCGAAGTTAATCCAAAGCGTGGAGTGATGATCTTTAACGCTGTGTGATCGTTGGCGCCTGTTAACTTTACGAATATATCATCATTTATTTGCTCCATCCACTGTTCACACGGAGACATAAAGCATAACGCAGTTTTTAAGATAGACGCTAAGCTTTCAAAGTGTAAAAACCCTATCGAAATGCTTTGAAGACGACCACTTACAAAATATGTAGTTAAAATGGCATCGAATTATGTTGTGTATTACAATTTCCTCCCCAACAAAAAAATTTCAAACAAGTTTATTTTAGTTAAAATTTTATAGATTGTAAGAATTAATAAATTAGTCAAAAAATATAGAGTAACATGCCACATTAAGATCATAGGTCGTTATTTTTCAATGAACATTTCGCCTTGTCTCACTATCCGGACAGTTAAAATTGCAATTTATACTCTCCTGAGATCAATGAGAGATAATTTCGTGTTCAAATCAACATACAGAGAAGCTGCAACGTGAACTGAAAATAATTATCACGCGAGCTGTCCATTGTCATCAACTTGTAAACGCCAGGAAGAGCTAATTAACTCTCAATGCTCATGTACAACCAATTCATAACGAGTAGCCTACGTAGCTTCATTTATTTAGCTAGCAATAAATGAAACTTTATGTGTAGTTTTAAATTGTGATCTTCTTATGTTTCGGATAATTAGTTGTTTATTTAAAAGTCATGTATCATTTTATTGAAACAGCTAACGCTAGTATGGCGATATTGTATACCTGTGTAGCCGTCGAAACTTAAGAAGCTCAAAAATTTATTGTAATTGATTATAAAAGCTCAGTAGTTAAAGAACTTGATAAACTTCCATGATTCATTCGTCTGCACTGTTGGAAAATAAATGTAACATTCAGTTGTGAAAAGTCTTTCAATTAAATAATATATATTTCACATTAGTAGAAATTTTACAGATATTAATTAATAATTTTACTATGCTGAAAAAAGTGGCTCAAACTGGATCCAAACATAGAGGCAATAACATCGCTTATTTCAATCGCAAGAAAATATCTTAATATGTCCAAAGTGTATTATTATTAATGTTCTTGACATTTAAAAGTCTGTTGTTGAACCCCTGGTAACTTTTTGACAGTCACAGGTATTCGTCGGGCGAAAAGCCTCAAAATTTTAATTTTTATTTTTATTTTAGATCTATCAATACCAGTTTCGGTAGGAAAAATTAAGTTAACTTAAGGTTGTCTCAATGCGACCAAGAGGTATTCATCTACAGTGTAAAGTTAAATTAAGGATGCTATTACTTAATATGAAACATGTAATTTACAGACGTGGACTTGGAACTTGAAGCAAACAACACGACATATGGCATTTAATGAGAAAATTTTCAATTTAACGTTGTTGTTCTCCATATGAAAAGAAAATAGAGCAGCTGCATCTCGTTTCAGTAACGCCTTTTCATTTTGATGTGACTGGGTGAAGATTTCTTCGACACTCCAGACGCCTGCGCAATGGAGAGGGACGCCTTTCGGAGGGCAAGTAGCTCAAGACAGATGCGAATCAGTGTCCAGACAGATGGAAGAGGCTCTCGTCGGCCTGCCCACCAGTTTAATTTTCCCTGAGATTCCATCACCATAAATCGCGCTGCCGATTGGGTTTACTGGCCCTCCAGTGGCTATCCCCTCCTCTCTCTCCCCCCAACCCCCCCTCTCTCTGCTAGCCCCACACCTCGTCCGTTACCACCATCTCAACCTCAATCTATAAGACCAGCGTAGCAGCTGGCGAGACTGATAAACTGACGACGCGGAGACAAAACCATAGGGATGGCCAGGGTAGGAGGATACGACCAGTGGAATGCATGAGTCCTCGTCAACTAACCAAACGGTAAGATTATTTCATTTTAAATACTGAAGCTGATATTTGCATATGCATAATTGTATGTTGCTAAAACAATATATGTGCCCAACTACAAATTTTCTATGAAGAACTTTATAAAAACAACCTTACAATGGAAATATGTTCAACAGTTTCATTGATCGATATGCGTTCAGAAAATGAATTAATTTTAAAGTTAAACAATTTGAGAATTGCAGGAGATAATTCGCTACTAATCCTGCGAAAATTATCAAATGTTATTTTACTGCAAAATAAAGAGCAAGTTCCGTCAACTAATACTATAAATTTATCAGTTAACTGATTAAGTATATTTTCAAATCTTCAGTCTAAGTCCCAATATTTATGATTCTATTAACCGGAGCTGCATCTGCAGCTAGGATCTTCCTGTGTACGTAGAACACGCTAGAACACTTCAGCACTTTTGATCTCATGCAAAACTGTTTCCGCAAGGCAGGATTACACATATTAGAATAGCTAGCCACAAGAGATGAGGTTTGTACGGTTAACGGAAACTGTTATTACTTTTTACTTTAAAACAAGAAAAGTTTCAAGAATAGCTTCTTATTTACTTAAATAGCAAGGTTTGACGATGAGTGGATTAATACAGTTTAGCATGGATAAAATGTTCTTAGTCGATACATGTTTTTCACCCAGAGCCGGCGCTAGGATTCTTGGACCCCGGGTAAGCGTTGTAAGCTGTGACGTAATCGGATGGGGTCCTCCCTCAGGCCAGATGGGCAACTTTTTTTTTCGCCCACCCCAAAAGAAACCATTTTATTTTGAAAATACATGATTTTTTTAAAAAAAATTCCTCTGAGTTCCAAAGGTACACAGCACTAAACTCAGACAAGTATTTCTAGAACTCAGGGAATATTTCTGAAGCTGTTGTGCAGCTTTGTTTGTTCGTTTTCGTTTATGGCAAAATCATTCAAAATGACAGTGTTTCAGAGAAATTTATATTTCAGAGATCTAATACTGCGACATGCGAATGCAGAAGCTTGTATCAGGGAGAGTCGCATTCTTTTTCAAAAAGTACCTTATTGCATATGATTTCGTGATGGGAACATTGTCATAACCAAGCAACCAGTGCTGTTTCTTCTTCATGGTTATAAAACAGTATCGTCTCCTCCACATAACATTCATTTCTGTATCCATTGGATAGAAAATCCACAGTCACCAACAACTCCAGAATCGAAAGATGCAAGCTTTACTTACACATCTGAAATTGCTTCTAACGCATTTTTAGTAGCTTCCATCATTTATTCAATTAATTCCATCGGCACGTTTTTTACCGAAATGCTCATGACTAAATTTGAACGGTTTTCCTGGTTACAAAAAACGTTTGCATACAAATTCACTCAATTTGAGCTGCTAGACAATCCTCGGATAGAAAAAAAGTAATAACAATTTAAGTAACCGTCTCGACGTTCGTTAGGCGTGATTTCAAGAAATCGTTTAAAGAAGAACTTCAGATGTCAGGAATACTTTGCTGCTGGAAATAAAATTCAAAAAAATTAAGTAATTAATTTAATAAGTAATTGGCTGTGTACCAGGTATAACTTAAATCCTTGCAATTTTGTATTTTGTTCGCATTGAAGATCACATTATCGCAAAAGGACCCCGTCTTGGATTACACCAAACGTAGAGTATCTTCTATTCAGCAAACCAGTACAAATCACACTATTAAGACACACTACTCTTTTTGGCAGTCGCCTCTCAGAGGTTCTATACGCCACCATAGTATCCTGCGGCCATATTTTGTCCACACTGCCCTAGTTCGTCTGCCGTGGCGGTAATGTTACAAACGCTACACTTAAAATTGTATGCTACAAACTTAAAACTGTATAATCTCTAATTCACAAATTACTCATCCGTGGAACCTCGTTACAAAGCATTACATACATACATTACAAAGATATAACGATGTATCGTTATACTGGGCAAGTTCTAAGTATTATCATCTCCTAACGCCGAAAATGGAACCAGAGGAAGATAAAAGAAGAAAGTACTCATAGTGAAATAATTTTTCCACATATTCCTGCAGATTAAGTTCTTGTTTATGACTTAACATAAGTTTTTCTATTATAGGAACATTTTTATTAATGGTACGGAAAAAGATTCTATTTATCACGTTCAGTGCTGAGGACGTCTTCGGCCGTCCGCTAGGGAGCATCCCAGTGACGGTGGACGGCTTGAGACGTCCTTTCCCCATGGGATTGTATAGTAGGTTGGTGATTCCAGTACCTGGCCTACGAGCTCACCCTTTCTCTCAGCCATTCATTAAAGTCTTACCTTTTACCGAGTGAAGACCGTTTTCAAATTGGACAACTGGTGTTTTTTTTTAATAATTTTTCAAACTATGTGCTTTTTTCAGGAGCTAAATATTATTATATTGATTAATTTCTCCTATCTACTTGATAATCAGAAGAATTTTAAGGTAAGTCTTATTTAAATTATTTACTTTGTAATATGTAATTTGGCATTAACTGTAAAATTCCGAATAAATTTTATTTTTTTCCCCCTAAATCTTGAACTTAAATTATTATGTTTCGCAATTCCATTCTAGATTAACTTTCCTTTTTATAATAATATATGTTTAAAATATATTTGCTGACAACGGGTTTTTTGTTATTTTTTATTAAATATACTTTTTTTATAAATTGAGTTGAAATATTTGTGAGCTCTTACCTCGAGTAAATTACGTACAACCTTCATTCTTTTCAAATCAAATTTATTGGAAGGTTTAGTTCCCAATTTGTTGAAAAATTGTTTTCTTATAGCAATTTTATTTAATAAACTTAATTTATACAGTAAGTACTGATTTATTTCTTCCTTATACTCTTATTATATTTAATTAGTCTAATTGCAAATTTTAAAATTAAAAGTAAAATAAACAGCATAAAAGGGCAGAAAATTAAAATCATTTGCCGCCTCAGGTAAGATGGTCAATAGCGTGACGGCGGACATCTAGAGACGTCCGCGTTATGCGGGTTTGCATTCAGAGTTAGTCACTGACAGGACTCTTCATATTGCCGATAGTGTTCAATGTATTAAAACATTCCTTCCGCCTAGACTGAGGTGAGGTAGCGTTTTGGTCTCGCATTAAGGGGATTCTTCCTAAAAAAATGGTCATGAATTCATTCTGTTCCTTGCCCCTCCACCAGGTCCTTTCCGTCCTCTAATAACCTCGACGTCGACAAGGCGTAAAACCTTCAGCCCAAAAACAAAAAAACAAAAAAACTGGGAGTAACAGTAACAGTTCGCGTTGCTTGGCTAGGGGATCGCGAGACTAATATGTGAACAACAAGTGTTCACACCTCGACGGGTAGTGGTCTGGTAACACTGTGATTGAGACACCTGCTTTCAAACTTCAGTCTTCGCGGACTTTTTTTTTTTCTTTTCTTCTTCTTCTTTTTCGTATGAGTTATGCCAAGGAGGTTCATGGTATGGATGACACGTTAAATGTGGGTTACGTCACAATAGCTACATAGATACTCTGAAAATCACAAAATTATGATTTCAGAGTTTTCTTTTCTCCAAAACTTTTCTCTACTCTGTGACTCTAATAGCGAATTTCACGAGGGAAGAAATATTCGTATAAGCAGCAGTATTTATTTCTCTCGTCTTGTCTGTCCTGTCATTGCGAGCCAAATAGGTTGGTGGACGATGTCTTTCATCGCCAGTGCAAATCAACGTGGATGATGGCACGTTTGCCAACAAATTAAAACAAAACCTACGTTGTCTTGAGGTCAAACAATCATAGCCCATCAATTCTGTGAGGCTTTCGTAATGGCTATATCACGCAATCACAAATCGTTGTTCTCTTTTCTATACTTTGTCCATACTGACCGACCCTGGTGGGTGAACAGTTAACGTTCTGGCCTTCAGGAGGATATGAGTTCGAATCCCCGTCCAGCCATCCAGATTTGAGCTTAACATGATTTTCCCAAATCACTCCCGGCGAATGCCGGGATGGTTCCTTCAAAAGGCCATGGACGAGTATCTTCCCGTTCCTTTCCCGCTTCTAATGACCTCAACGTCGACGAGGAGTAAAGCCATAAAAGCATGTTCTTAAAGTCAATCAGTCCCTTGCAATACGAATTCTAAACGGCACAACAACGGGCCAGATATGGAAATGGAATATGCAACCATCTGAAACTCTATCATTAGTTCGCAAGACCACAATAACATGCTTTAATATTGATGAAAGAGAAAATTTTTCTCAATGCAATAGTCTCTTGAACAAATCCAGCGTATTGTAGAACGAATACCGGACGTACTTTTCTAGACGAAAAGCTGTCAGCTCCGTCATTCTGTTGCCGAGATCACTGAGGATAATGCAGAACTGTACATCAAGCAGTCCCACCGTCTGTGTGTCTATGAAGATGAACTACATTTAAATCAACAAACAGGATTTTTCAATGATTAGATAGTGTGGATTACTGCCTGACATGTATCTCCACTGCATCTATGCTTGATATCTTATTATCACCTATACAGAACTTTGTAATCTATTCGTCGTTATTCTTAATCCCCATATGAAATGTAAAGCTGTATAAAAATAATCTCAAGTAAGATGTAAAGAACAAATACAGGCTCAAAGAATGCTATACCCTGTTCACTCCGAACTGGCGGCTCAAACTGATATTTCACTGGCCCCGTTCCTCAACTCACCACCACTCCTGTTCTTACCTCCACCGCCTTTTAGCGAAGCTACGAGCGTACGGTATATCGGATCAGCTTTGTGAATGGATAAAGGATTTTCTAACTGGTCGGTCGCAGTATGTCGTCGTTGAAGGAGAAAGTTCTTCTAGTCTAGATGTTACATCGGGGGTACCTCAAGGAAGTGTAATAGGACCACTTCTCTTTTAATTTTCATAAACGATCTCGGAGACAAAGTGAAAAGCCTTTTTAGATTGTTTGCTGATGATGCGGTTATTTATAGGGAAGTAAGGAATTTGGCCGATTGCTTAGAAATTCAGCGTGATCTGGATATTATTTTGGCATGGTGCGCTGAGTGGCAACTTACGCTAAATTGTAAAAAGTGCAAGACAATGAGCATACTAACAAAAAGAATCCAATTGTTCAGAAATACGAGTTAAACAATTCAGTTATTGATATGGTCGATTCTATGAAATATTTGGGAGTAACAGTACAAAGGAACATGAAATGGGACTTACACATTAATTCGTTGGTAGGTAGAGCTAATTCTAGGCTGCGATTCATAGGTCGAATATTGAAAAATTGTAATGAACAAACAAAGGAGATAGCGTACAAATCTCTTGTGCGTCCACATTTGGACTATTGTTGTGCCATTTGGGATCCGTTTCGTAAGGGGTTGATCGAAAGTATAGAGAAAGTACAGAGAAGAGCCGCTCGATTCGTGACCGCTTGCTACAGTCCTTATGAAAGCGTCACAGAACTGATTAGTAGACTAGGCTGGGAGTCTCTGGTAGATAGACGACGCACGATTCGTTTAAACTTATTGGTAAACATGCGTACTCCCACTTTCACTCACGAGTGTAGTGAAATACTTCGTCCACCAACCTATTTGAGCCGGAATGACAGGATAGATAAGATTAGAGAAATAAGGTGCCGCAATGATTCTTATATGAATTCTTTTTTCCCTCGTACCATTAGGGATTGGAATGCACAACAAAGAGATTAGCTTTGGTGCTGAGCACCCTCTGCCACCCACAATTTTGTGAATTGCAGAGTATATATGTAGATGTAGATAGATGTTGACCGCTGTGTCCACGTAGTCGTGTAGAAAATTTCCCCTTTGCATGTATGGATGAGACGAGTGGGTTGGAGATAGAGCAGGCTGACCTTGAGCCGCCTGTGTTAACTGAATGGGCTATAGACATTACTGGTCTGGCCATAATACTGTTCCTCTTCAGATATTGCAACATGTCGGAAGAGACGAACAGACAGCATTGGCGGAGGCATGGGACGTGAAGTAATAGAGCCTGTAAGACATCTCGCACTGCGACGGGCAGCGTGAATGACCCGGAAGACGGCGGCAGCCCACCGGAAATGATGTCAGCGCCTACGGGATGGTCCGTCACTCCGGAAATTCAATCCCACCTCCCTATATGCTGGTCAGTGGGCTGCTTCCAGACTCCAGCCATACACAATACCAACTTCACTCGTGGTTTTTCGTCCTAGGAGAAAGGTAAGAAAATCATTAACAGCGAGTAAATGTCAATGTACTTTATAAAACTAAGTTCCAGAACGCCAATTATCTTGATGTTGATATCACCATTAAACCCCAAAAACCATCAACAAAAAGACGAAGCGTTTCACGGATGGGCATCTTAATAAAAACTTCTCAAGATTCTAATACAAAATTTCACACTTTTCGCAGGCGTCATTATTGAAAATTGCACTTACTTGTCTCTTTTCGGGTTTGCGTGGTTTTTTTTGTTTTTTTTTTTTGTTGTTTTTTTTGCTGATGTCGCCAACTACAAGATCGCTCCATAATACAAAAACCTCTTTGGAACAGTAAATGACATCAGCTAAAAAAAAATGCAGCGCAAACCTGAAAAGAGACAAGTAAGTGCAATTTCTCAAGATTCTGGTTATAGTTTAAATTGTTTTGACGTGGCTGGAGTCTCTATAACTATTTAGTTCTTTAAACGGTATTAAATTGTCCGCCATAGTGCCTTCCACAAGAAATAATATTCTTTTGTTTCAAGGGAAGATACAAAATAGCTGGGTCACTCCCTAAGGTCACTCAGCATGTACAAATTCGACGCCTGGGTCAATCTGGTAACTTTGTAATGCACTACTTAATTTCTTAATCGTTAAGGACGACTATACCCGTTTTCAAAGGGGTTTCTTTATCTTCTACCTGTCTTACTCTGGTTCTGCCTCCGCTTTCTTAGTTTGTAAATTGACATTCTAACTTTCAAAGTATAATAATTGTTCAATATTTACGTTTAGCGGTCTTGAATTGGTATTAAATTGAACTCCGTGGTGTCTTCAATGCGACCTATTATTATTTTGCCACAAGACACACGATAAACGAGCGGTGTCTACTCTATACGTCACTTGTCGTATACAGATTGACGCCTGGTCAAGTTGGTGGCTCCTCAAAACTGTCTAAGGCACGGATTGCTCATTTGGTGAAGTTGACTCCCTTCTTCATTTCCAAAACGGTTTTCTTTATTTCTACCACCTGCATTCACTACCTTACTTTATACTTTGACATTTTCACTTTATAAGTACCAAAGTTTCTCTAAATTTACTTTTATCGATCTGGAAATAGTCTTAAAATGTCCGCCGTAATATATTTCATACCAAACAATATTAATTTGACACAAGTGTCACTACAAACGAACGGCGTGCACTTTTCGCAGTTTTGTTACCTGGTTAATCACGTCCCTTCACCGCATCATATAGGAGACGAGAGAGGTGTTCATCAATACACTTTTTCCTTTCAACTTTTCTCTATAGAACGTTGCTACATACTTTTTAGTGTTAGTAGTTTCAATGTAGACGTTTTCATGTAACTTGTAATTCTGCGATTCTACCCAATACCTATCGGGGAAGACATATTCCTGTCAAAACCACCGAAGAATCTTAATCATGATGTAACATAGCAGCTCTTTAGAAAACCAGTAAAATTATATATTTATACTTATAAAGGCCATAATATTGGTAAATTAAAAGTTTAAAGGATTTATAAAAAAATAAAAGAATATAAAGTTTAATAAATATTGTTTGCCCAGAGATGCTTTAAAGGATATGATCTCTGAAAAAAAAGGAAAGAGAAGTTAAGAGAATTGTTGGTAGAGGTGGCAAAAAAAAAAAAAAAAAAAAAAAAAACAGCAGGGAATCTTGAAAATAATAGTTGCGGAAAAATAGCATTGATAGATCTTGAGTAGAAAACGAACCTGCAAATCTTCGGATATAGTGACAAACACGGTCGTTATTGGTATCAAGAGGATTTTTAAGCAAACAAACGGGATAAATAAACTGCAAAAGTTCATAATAAAACTTCAGTCTACAAAATTATCTATTTTTTTATCTATCAAGATCGTAATAGATATTTATATGCGACAATAACGGTGCATACGTCGAATCAGAGGCTTAAATCTGCGAACGTTAAGTATACGGACATTTTAAAGTAAACATCTCGTTCGCTTATGTTTGGTCTAAAGCAGGGGTGGCCAACCCAAATGATCTTGCGGGCCACTTTGGAAAATGCATCATAATTCCGCGGGCCGCAAATAAAATTATATATCCCTGTATTAGATTTAGACCCACTATAAACTTTTTTTTTGGGTGACAAATTGAAACATAATGAGTTGTTATTATTGTGTTTACTATTATTCTTACATGTAAACATAGATAATCCAATAATAATGATACTAAACGCACATTGTAAAGGAATATATAACATTAAAAATGAAATAAAAAAAATATTTTGTTACAGTGTGATGAATCTCGCTTGCCGGAAAAATATACAAAGCGGGTCGCATGCGACCCGCATGTTGGGCACCCCTGATCGTAACTAGGGTAGTCTGCGCTTGTGAATTAAATTACTATTACTAATACTCACTCATTAAAATTATTTTTTAAATGTGTGGAATTTATCCCACTGGCGCCCAACTCGATCAATTAATAATTAAAAATAAGCAAGCAACCACGCTCAAAGTTACTGATCGTTGTTCAGATTACACCATAACATTAGAAATGTGCCGCAGTAAAAACGAGTTGAACAGTGCAAGTTCAATGTAATATGAGCAACAATTCCAGCTACAACAAACCAACACCAAGTGAGAAACCACAGTGCAATAGATCCGTAGGATAATAAATATTGTTTTACTACTAACATAATTTAAACACGTTTTTTCCATGTTGTGTAATTAAGTAAGTGAGTGTTTCCATTTACTTTTGCCTTTAAAGGAAATTTAAAAAAAAAAAAAACTTCTGAACCTAACAAGTGCAACGATTTTTTCTTTTCATTCCTCTACCGTGCCTTTAACATTTTCGCAAGCTTTTAAAAGTAGTTACCCTGCTGGGGAAAGCACTCTAATACCTATCGAATACGGGGGTCATTAAGATGATCTAACCTAATAGGATGAACCGAATGTTGCCATCTTCCCGCTAATTATGCATTATTTGGGTATTTGTGAAACGTGTAGAGAAGTATGTGTAGCTGTCCCACCTTTTATTTAGATGACTATATGAAACCACCTACAAAACAGTAGTCACCATATCCTTCGCACCAGTAAAAGAGTTGAACTCCGTTATACCATCCCGTAGCGGGTATCGCAATACCTGAACATGATCAGGCAAACAGCACATTAGAGAAACAAATACATTTTTACTAGATTACTTTCGATAAGTGTATGTTACGTTACATCCACAAATTCTTTTCAAAAAGTACTTAATGTCCTACCTACTGTACTTACCTTTTTATTATTTTTAGCTTTACGCTTCGTCAATGTCTAGGTCATTAGATACAGGATGGGACTGGAGACAAGGAACGGGAAGTAACTCGGTCATGGCCTTTTTAGGAGAAAGCAGCCCGGCATTCACCTGAATTGATTTGGGGAAACCATGAAAAACACAAATCTGGATGCTCGGACGGGTATTCGAACCGGCGTCCTCCCGAATGCAACGCCAGAGCATTGTACTGCACTTGACATCATTGTCATCACGCATCACGTAAATGCAGATGCAGTCGTCATGGGTGGCTCGTATCCTGTCACTAGTAGTGCAGTGTGCAGGAACCCCACAGTACTTCACCCTCTTCAAGTCGGCCCTTGGACTGCCGTCAATACACTGCTAGTAGGGAAGGCTCCCCGTGATCTTCTCATCCCTTATTTTATTACCGGCGCCCCTGGTCACTTCCACGTCATTTCTCCCGCCAGTATCTGCCCGCCGGAGGCGTTTGCAGTATTGTCAGGGATATTGGACAGGCAGTCTCGTCACTGAATTGACAGAACTGACAGCTGTACTGCTGCCTGGCACACAGCCCCAGGGGGAGTAAGAACGTCATTGAAACGATTACATCGCGCGTGGTGGGCGAGCGGTAACGCGCTGGCCACGCATTCGAGAGGACGTGGGTTCGAGTCCCCGTCCGATTAGCCAGGTTTCGGTTTCCCATCGTTTTCCGAAATCAACCCAGGCGAATACCGGGATGGCTCCTTCAAAAGGCTTTGAGTGAATTCTATCTCGTTATTTGGCCCCAATCCTTTGTCACTTCTAATGAAATCGACTTTGACGAAGCATAAAGTCATAATCTCTATCCATGAAACTATTTTTTTTTACCTATGGCTTTACGCCTCTTCGACGTCAAGGTCATTAGAGGCTGGATGGGATTGGCAATAAAGAACGGGAAGGAATTCAGCCTTCGCCTTTTAAAGGAAGCATCCCGTCATTTGCCTGGAGTGATTTTGAGAAACCATGTAAAACCCAAATCTAGATGCCCGGACGAGGATTCGAACAAACGTCCTTCCAAATTCGAGGCTAGAACGTTAACCGCTCAGCCACCAAGCTCGGTTCATTAAACTATTACAACAGTTGATTCGAAATTTGAGTCTTCTTGTGCGATGAGCATTTCATTTATACAGCACATCATAACAATATAATTGATTCATGCAGCATTTCTATTTGAAATATCCATTCCGGCTGAGAAGTATGCAGCGTTAAAGAAGCACAGAAGACCCAGGATTTTGGTGAATTCCGTGTTACCAGTTGAGAAGGTCAGTTGCTTGAAATTGTGCTGTGGCCGTGGTTGAAACACGTAAGATTTTTGTTTACCGCAAAGTAACGCTACCACTCACCCCTCTCCTTTAATCACGACAATTCTCTACATATGATCGAGAGTTTCTTTTCAATACACTCACTCTCATTTGTCAGGCTATCTTCTTTCACAATATGACATACAGCTATCTCTCTCTGTGAGAATTGGGTCTTTCCCCGCAAACAGCTTCTAAAAATTCTTCTAAGGTGCACAGCAGGAGAAGTTGATGCCGTTTCGATAGCTATCTTCGCTCTCTTCATCAGGTGAAGCGTCAGGATGAAATGGTTATTATTGTCACAGCAACCACTTTGACTTAATTTCTTCACCTGATTTAAAGAGCGAAGGTATCTGTAAAAACGTCTTGCATCGCAGAACTTATCCGGCAGAACATCTGAAAATAATCTTTCTCTGTTTTGTGAACTTCAACATGCTCCGCAAAAATAAGTCCTCGCTATGCCACAAGATTGTCAATTTCATTCTACTGCCGAAAGATTTTTTCTGAATTCCTCGAATAACTGTAAATCGTGGGGATTCTATACCTCCGATCCGGCACAATAATTTTTACGCGGTTAATGTTGCATGTTTCCAGGTAGGTAACAATCTTTTACGTGTCAAAACAATACATCTCGTCTCTGCTACATAGTAAGGATGCACCAGACATCCAGTCGGCGAGGCTTATAATTCCTATCTAGTTTCTAGCATGAGTTACATTAATTGTTTCGTCCTCTAACATTTTTTAGACGCATAAACAAGAAATTCCAGACGTTATGAAGACAATGAATATCATATCTATGCTGAAATGACACACGGAATGTGATTGACATTATCCAACTCTGTGTCAAACCATTTTCCTTACAATGAAGCTTCAATTCTTCAACGTATTATAGTGACGAGTATTACCTTTGCAAATGGATGGAAAGTCTGACAGTGAAGTGTTAAAATATTGTTTAATGTTTTAGAAGCAAAGTTCATACACTCTTTCCCTAGCTAACTTTCAACTGATACAACAACAAAATAAAACAAATCAAAAACTATGGTTTCTCGGAATCAGTCAAGGTGTTGGGATGGTTTTTTCATAATAGCTATGAACATTTTCTTCCGTTTCCTGTTTTTAATTCTCTACCGGCTCTCCTTGCTTTTGACGATCATCAAAGCCCCAATTAAAAAAATATGTGCGATACTGAATACTTTCAGAGGCCTATACCTGTAAAGCAATGTGTGAATGAAGTCATCAACTTTCACTTAACAGTATAATACATACAGATATGGCAATAATTTGTTTATTTACAATGTAAAAAAAAAAGAACCATCACTTACTGAAGTTAAAGGATTGTGCCCTAACTAATGCTGATAGAAATTTAGACACATGGCTAAGGTTGCACGTGTTTGGTACGTGTTAGGTATTGTGACTGTGATGGTATTCGAAAACCTTTAGAGGGACCAAGTTAAATGTTCGTAGAAGTCTGTAATATTTTGGGATGTAGGCAATCAAGGCACGTGATACGTAAGTCATATCCTCTATTGTAGCCCACGAAGATGTATCAGATCCGAAAATAATTAAACGCATAGATATCTAACACCTGCGGCTACAGGTGCTAACTTTTGGGAATAAAGCAGCACTGTGAGAAAACTTCACGGATATGTGCAGTTTTTAGAAATTCTAGTTTAAACGCGAGTCAAAAACACAGATATCACCTATGATGATAATAGAAATTTGCTCTTGAACATTTTCTCAGGAAAAATGGATAATTATGATATTTTATTAATATTTCTCTGCTTAAATTCTCGGAGTATTTGTCCAGGATGTTTTTGAATAACCAAAATTCATTTTCAGTGACGGAAATTTTTATTGTTATGAAAAAGATTCTAAATAAAGAGTAATTTTAAAAAACAATAATAACTTTATTTGATTGGTATATGTCATGAATACCTGTGCTTCGTGAAAACGTTTTCTGAGTATTTAATAAACTTACCTGTTTCTTATTTTCTGTCGAATAATTCATAGTTTATGTTCTGACCTTCTCCTTACCCGAATTTCTGAATCCAGTCTTTTCAAATAAAAAAGCAACATGTAAATTTAAACGAAAGTCGCTTTGTAGTATTTTTAATCTCTGGCTCATATTATAATTTTTTATCTCTGCCCTTCTTATTTTTGTGCAGTTATTTCCGCTAGCAATTGGCGTCGTAATACTGCAGTAGTCAAAAGCAAGACGCCGCTAGAAATACTTCCCGATGAATATTTAACAGAGTCATCTTGGCCCATGGTGTATTAAAATTTAATTTCTGCTCTAAAATAATGGTCCAGGCTGTATTGCAACGGAATTGCTGTTTGAATATAATACGTCTCACTATTGACTACATCAGTATTATGACGTCATTAGTGAATGTTGTTGTGGCGGAATTAGGATCTCAAGTAGATCTGTTGTTTCCACAACAGACTATGGCTTTCTGCTAGCATTGCGATTAACATTACCTTTCAACAATGTAAGTGCAAATAATATCAAATGCAGTTATTTTTTTGAAATTTCCTAATCATCCAATAAGCGTTGTGGTTGTGCCCATTATAAATAATACATCGGGCATCATCGGACTTACTGAAGGTTGCGAGCTTGATGGAATGTAAAATTTTCCATTAGAGGCAGTGAAGAGATTATTATTCTCGAATCATAAACATCAAAACACACAGTTAAAACAATATGCAAATTAATATCTTTAAACACATTTCACCCAGTAATTCGCAACCTCAAGTGCATTCGATGTTGCTTGAAACATATCATCTTTGTTGCAGGACGACAGACACATATGCCATTCGAGCATATGATTCATTGTTTGGTCCTCACCACACTCATAGCATCAGTATAACCCCATTCCACTAGATTTTCCTTGGACCTGCCCATTCTAGATCGCAATCGATTTAAGGACCGCCAGACTTTCCAGTCCTCTGCGTGAGCAGGTGGCAAGCGCTATGCAATTGTTAGTGGTCCTGAGATGTTAGAGACCTTCATTTTCCACAACTGTACTTTCACGTTTTCAGGTGATCCACTTAGTTCCAGAGATGTTCTCAAGAAACTTTTTCTGGACTTGAGTCTCTGGGCTGGTGGTGTATGGCCGAGCAGATGATGAGCGCTTTCCCGTTCTACTATTGTCCTCTCCTTGTTCGTAGCCACTTCTCACCGAATACTGGGTGGTGCAATCCCCGAAAGATGGTAAAGCCTGTCAATTGGGGCAGGCTTTAGGTAGCCTGTCACTAGTCTACAAGTGTTATTAAGGGCTACATCCACCTGTTTGGTGTGAGATGATGAGTACCAAACTGGGCATGCATATTCTGCTACAGAGTACCTCATGTACGTATAGTTTGTGGTTGACTGCCCCACTGTGATCCAACTAGTTTGAGCACTAAGTTCTTTGTTATAGAGATCTTCATTAGTCTGCTGCCCCTGAAGGCATATCAAGTTGTTACAAGGAAAATCGCTTAAGACCTAACCCTTCAAAAACTGAAGTGTGTGCCTTTGAACTAAAAACCAAGAAAGCTCAGCATTAGTTTAAAGTAATGTGGTCAGGTATCGAACTGCAGACATGTAACACCTCAAAACATCTGAGAGTGCCATTCGACAAAACTGTCACATTTAAGAAGTGAAGAGATGGGAGAATGGAATAAAGATTTTTACGTCGTAAGACGATAGTCAAGGGGTGGCTACATCGTATGAGATATCTCGGCAGTTGTACTGGGCAGACAGATGTTGTGTGGTTGCCAGCCGTGCGTGCGGATCGTTGTCCGCCGCTTGGGGGCTGTAGCGGGTTTAGTGCCTCTAGGGATCACGGCGGGTGGGGTGCGCCAGCGATGTATCGCCGATACCATCCATCAGCGGATCGAATGACGGCTGGGCGTGGTCGTCTTGCAGCCTGATAACAGCTACCGATAGCCGTCACCAAACTAATTAGCCGGGAATGCCTCATATACCTACCGCTGCAACCAGATAGAGGTGCTTCCTAGAGCCGTTCGTTGGGCTCCTACTGTCGCCACAAGCAATCAGGACTTAATCCCTATCATAAGCATTTCCACAACCAAACCGATGGTCTGGAAGTTGATTTCGGTTTTACTACCATCTGCACTAAAGAGGAATATTTGGGGAAATCACTACCTTCTCAACATTTCAAATTTCTGAAACCATCCCGCGGGTTCCAAAAATGTATGGATTTAATTTTTATTATCGATTTCTACGAGTTTTCAGTGATAAACCATAAAAATAATCTGATCTCCTTCCCTTCCTTCCAAAACTATTGACCTGAATATTCTTTAATAATATACAGTGAATTGCAGATTCTTAGTGAACATATGAAAAATATAACAATCTTCTGGAGATTATGATTTTCTCAGCGTAAATGAGTACAAAAAATAAGAAATTATTATTCTATAGATAATGTCAGGAATCGTGTAGTATCGTAAATAAACCATCAAAACATTTTAGGAAAAAAAATTTCCGAACAACTCATTATTTAATAATGTAATCTATATATATAAAGATGAATGTATGTTTGTTTATTTGTTTGTTCTTCATACAAATCCACAGTTTTCATCCTATCTCGATGAAACTTTGCACACTTATCCTTTGAAATAAGGAAAAAAATAGTCTACATTTGGTTGAAAAATTATCTGTATAAATAATACAGGTTCTAGGGCAAAACCGCGACGGACAAAACCGCGACGGACAAAACCGCGACGGACAAAACAGCGACGGACAAAACCGCGAACGGACAAAACAGCGAACGGACAAAACCGCGAAAGGACAAAACCGCGAATCTTCTCAGGTATACAGAAGCCCCATTAAGCTGCATTCCCACCGCGCGTCGGGTCTAATTCTTTATTAACGTCAACCAAAACAAAATCGTCAAATGCGAAGTGATGACGCTTGACAGAATAATATTTTGGTGCATAAGAGATCAAAGAGTGAGGGGATAACTTGTAGATTATAAATTACATATACACAAAATGAGTTACAGTACTCCATAATAAAGTAACCCTAGCTGCGATCCACAAATCATTTAAAACTGCGTTAGGATAATATTTTGGAGCATAAGAGATCAAACAGTGAGGGGATAACTCGTAGATTATAAATTACATATACACAAAATAATTACAGTACCGTACTCCATAATAACGTAACCCTAGCTGCGATCCCCAAATCGTTTAAAAACTGCGTTAGGATAATATTTTGGAGCATAAGAGATCAAACAGTTAGGGGATAACTCGTAGATTATAAATTACATATACACAAAATAAATTACACTACCGTACTCCATAATAACGTAACCCTAGCTGCCGTTTCGCGGTTTTGTCCGTTTCGCTGTTTTGTCCGTTCGCGGTTTTGTCCGTTCGCGGTTCTGTCTGCGCGGTTTTGTTCTCGCGGTTTTGTCACTTCGCGGTTTTGTCCGGACACGATAATACATATTGTCTCATAATTTCGAAATACTACTGAATGGCGATAGACAGACGCGTTGGATATGGACGTCTGTATACTGATTTTTTTTCGTGTATAGGTCAGACAGCTCAGTGGTTAAAGCGGTTGCTTACAAATGTTTGGGTAGTGGTCTCCGGTTCAAATCTCCGTGGAGGCTAAGATTTTAAAAAATTGTTTCTGATCGTAAGAGTCACGCCTGGACCATAGGTTATTCGGATTGAATGTTAAACTGTAGATATCACAAAGTTAGGGGTGCAATGCGAGGCAAATCGTAGGTAGTCTTGCAATGCTGTAGGTGTACACATTTTTACGTTATAATGATTCCTCAGGGGTTGTTCGCAGTCAGAGAGAGAGAGAGAGAGAGTGTGAACCACAGTAATAGTACTATAAATACGGAAGTAAGTCTCTGTCTTTTTGTTACGTTTTGACGACCAAATGGCTATATCGATGTTGATGGAATTTGACAAGAAAATCTGTATGAAGGGCACAGGACATTTTCTCCGGCATGTTTAATAGTTGTAGTCACGAAATTTTGAGACCTTATAGAATGGTGACAGAAATATGTTGGAAACTGATTATCTTCTAGAGACTGGTTCGACGGTAGCTTTCCTGTCATATTATGTCGGTATTGTTTGGGTCGAATCCTTCGTTACCAACAACTATCTATATTCAATTCTGGCAACAAATTCTTAATCCACGCGTACGAAGTCGCGGGTACGAGCTAGTATTTAATAAAATTGCAATGGAACGCACGCCCTTGTGTCAATTTCCCTACACACCAATCTTCTCCCTTTCCTGCACCCACGTACATTTGCAAATTTTAGTTTCAAATTCTTTCAACGTTTTTGGTAAATTATTCATCATTTCCCTTGGTAAATTATTCCAATCCCTGACACCCTTACCCAAAAAATAGAATCTTCCTACACCCTTGTGCCTAAAATCGAGTGCCAGCTTGTAATCATGGTCATCTTTTCCCTTCCATGCATTACTTTTAATGCTTACACCAATATCTTTCCATGCCTCATCACCAATATACGCCTTGTACACTCCAGTGACTATCTTCACCCTCCTCCTGTCTTCCAATGAATCCCATTCCAGCTCCTACGATTTTTTCAACTGATTTGCCTGTTTTTATTCATACGCAATTTTCGAAAGAGAATGTTTCAAATCTAATAACGGACGAGATAAAAAAATCACTTGTTAATGATTATTTTTAAAAGATTTCAAATAATAATTTCTTTCTTTAATCGAATTGAATACGTAATTTGTGTACACCCCGTCCCGAAGGAGAATCGTTCATATGTGATTGATTATTTCTTAGGAAAATTATTGTTTGTTTTAGGTAACTGAGAGTTCCGTCTGGGTTAAATGTTGCGAAAACATCTAAAAATATTATTATAGTAATACTTACAAAAATCTCATAGAATCTGACTGATTCTGTGGGATGCAGGAATAGGATTAGTGCTTATACCAAACTTGAACATAATCTGCTATAGAAATATAGATTATTTACTTAAAAATGAAACCAGCGAACTTTCTACAGGCATGTATTTATAGAAGACGTATTTTGACTATGAGCAAGTTTTTTCCCGCCAATATAGAGCGCAGGTGGCTTTCTTTCGGCATGTGGTAGAAGAACTCCTGTGAATTCAGTAACAGCCTCTCTACTCGTGTGGGTAACTGATATTTTATGGTCGAATACCTACAACACGATACTGAATAAGACATTATTTTAATAGTTGTGGGAATGGTTGCCATGGTTTTACTCCGTTCCAGAAAAGATTTACTTAAATGCTTCCACATACAAAATTCTCCTAGGAACAATGTGTAGGAACTCTATGGGCTACAGACAATTAAACTAGAAATTTTTTAAACATTTCTGGACTGCTGATCTGTTATGATCACTTTCACTAGGCGCTGTTCTCCTTTGATAGTAATAAACAATAGTCAGGTAAATCTAGCCATTGGTCTTTGTAATTCATCAGCCCACCTAGCTTCTTTCTAACAGTAAGAATACCGCCCCGTCCCCTCCCCATCACATTATGTGCCTACCACAAAACGTGAAAACTACTTATTTGCCAGTATATTGTTCGCAATAAAACTGGAATAACACCCAAGCAACTTAACTTTTACCTGCTTTAGCCTTTCCATTCAAAATCTGAATGAGAACAGTTTTTTTTTTTATGCCTCTTCGAATAACTTTGTATTATTTTGTCAATAGTGTTTAACACGTAAACTGTTTTCTTTAGATCAGAAATACTTATGTGAAGAGAAACTTTGGGTTGGGTTCAGTATTTGTTTATTCCTTTTCCTTTCATAATCAACACGTAAAGCTACCATAATTTTGTGTTAGAATTATGATAAATACCTTGACTTTTCAAGACAGATAAATCGAAAAAGAGCTTGTTTGTTGAATTAAACGCTTGCTGTCCATGTGGGTCAGAGGAATCAAAAAATCTACGGGAATCTTAAGAAAATATTTTTATTTCACAATGCTGTGGTGGAAATTCGGAACGTATAATGCGAGCAGCCGTATGTGTAAAATGTAGTAGTAGTAGTTATCATCTATCGGCCGTGAGGACGTAGGTAAACAAGATTACAACCATAGCACTCGAAGAGTATAAAGCTAGGCCAATATGTTCAGAGAACAATGGCTGAGTATATCTCGTTGAAATGGAAAGGAACTTGCATAATATACTGAAAGCTTCCGCACGTAGCATATTTGAGTCCAAGCACATTTCAGTACAAAAACATTTAGTGCTGGATCACACAAATAACAATACCAATATAAATAATTTTCTCGGGTGACTAGCCGAGTTATATGAATGTCATAGTTACACGATATTTCGGCGCACTGAATCATCGACGCCATCTTCTGGTGAAGTGAGGTCAGGAACGTGCGAAGTTGCTGAGCTAGACCAGATTACCGCTGCTAACCTCTGATTGGTCGGCTGTATAACCAGTCGTAGCAGGGGTCAAATCTCGTTGCGGCTTGAATCGGGTATTCGGCCATCTTCGAGTTCACGCAAGTTTTTTGGCAGCTCCGAAGCGGGCCTAGCTCGTATTCGGCCATCGCGGACCCGGTTGGAGCCGGGGCCTCTACAGATCGTGTTGCGTCGTTATCAAGCAAGTACTTAGTCAAACCACCTTAGAGTCAGGGAATTACCGCTCCACGGCCCACTCCCGAGTGGAGTGGAACCCCCGAGCGCAAGCGTAGGGTTGTGTCTGTACCCGGATACCTAGCGGTGATAACTAAGGGTACAGATCAACACTCCCTGTTAGGTACCACGCACCAACGTATGTTGTTACATAGTTGTATGCAGCATGCCCCGACGAGCAAATAAGCGGCAACAACACTGGGCTGATGCTACTGAAGCACCACTGAACAACAGCCAGTATGAAGACGATAACAACAAAGAATACCTAGGATCGACTGAAATTGAAGACCAAGAAGAAGTGGACGAATATACCGAATCAGAAGAATGCCAGTCTGAAGAAGATGAAGAAAATAGTGATTGTGAGAACTATCAAAAAGAACTAGCTACCAGGAACATTCAAATTGAACAACAAGCATCCAAACATAGAAATAGAAGAAAAAGTACCCCAAAAAGACTATACCAAGAAACTAACAAAACAAGGAAACCATTCAAAATCACAACCAATAATAGGTTCGAAATACTTGGTGAAGAACATGACACAGAACCAGAAAAATCAAATGAAACCTTGGAAGAACAGCCGGGAACTTCCAACGAAACCACGGCCCAACCAAAACAACACCTTCCCCCAATCGTTGTATTTGGAAAAATGAATTTCACGGATTTGAACAAGAGACTAAAGAGTATGATAACTGGAGAACTGAAAGGCGTATTTAGAGGAGATTGCATGAAATATTATGCGGAATCCAAAGAAGACCACTTAATCATCCAGAACTTCTTTAAGAAGAGCAGTATCAACCATTACAGCTATCAGATTCAAGAAGACAGGCCTCTAAAAGTTGTTATTAAGGGACTACCACCCTCCATAGCAACAGAAGAAATTGAGGAAGATCTCAGATCCAAAGGCTACGACATTCAAGCGGTTCACCAATTTAAAAAGCGAAATCAGGAGACAAGGGAGCTCATCCCCCTCCCAACATACACTGTAACTTTGCCAAGCGGCCAGCACTCGGACAGAATCTACAATGAACGAGCTATCCTTTATATGAGAGTCCAAATAGAACGGTATCGTTCTCAGAATGGTCCACCCCAATGTACCAAATGCCAGAGGCACGGACATACTTCAAATTATTGCTACCTTCCAAGCCGATGTGTCAAGTGTGCAAAGTCACACTTGACAAAGGATTGCCGCTTACCCAAAACGGAAAAAGCAAAGTGTGCCAATTGCCAGGGAGATCATGCAGCCTCTTGGCGAGGCTGCCCAGAGTATCAGAAACTGCTACGCCCGCCACGCACAGATAAGCGACAAGAAGAAAAAGATGGAAAAGACAAGAAAGATAAAAACTCTGCCATTGAAACAGAAAACTTAAGAAGAATAAAACAAAGAATGACTGAACCAAATAAGAGCAGCCAACAGACTCGCTCATACGCAAACGCCCTTTCAGGGGATGATCAATCAAACAATAAGTCTCAATCAACAAATAAAAATGGACAAGACCAAAAAAAAGAAAAATCAGAAGAAGAACAAAGATAGTAATGATTATATGGAAGACGAATCCGATGACGACCGCCAAAAGAAGTCCCAACACAACAAGAGAGATAAGAATGAATCAACAGAGGACGAAACCGATGACATACCCAGTTTTTTCGGTTCAGAAATGGAAAAATTCTTCAAAATCTTAAAAAGAACAATGGTTAAAATGAAAAAAGCACGAGGATTGCAAAAACTACTAGTCTTGCTTGAAGGTGTAATGGCCCTAGCGAAATAATGGCGCAAACACCCTATCTGAAAAACATGACAGCAGCTTTATGGAATGCAAACAACGTTAAGAACAAGAGAAATGAACTACTGACCTTTCTCAACAGAGAAGAAATTGACATCATGTTAATAACAGAAACTTTTCTTCAGCCAACGGACAACTTTCGTTTAACTGGATACCAAGTTTACAGAACGGATAGAGTGGGACAAAGAGGAGGAGGCACAGCTGTAGCCATACGCAAAAAACCTGTCACACGCCCCAATAACCAAGCCACAACTTATAGACCTAGAGGCTACAGCAGTGTGCATTCACTCAAGAGAAGGACACATAGTATTTGTCAGTGCGTATCTAGCCCCAAACAAGAACTTACATGAACAGGACCTAGACCTTATAATGGCTGTGGGCAACAAGGTCATAATTGGTGGAGATCTTAATGCCAAACACCCCATTTGGAATTCAAGAACAAGTAACAGAAGAGGCGAACGGTTGTTACAAATGTGCGATCTCAGGAACTTAGAAGTCATTGGACCATCAGAAGCGACGCATATTCCTTTCAACTCGAGACATAGACCAGACGTGCTGGACATTATAATCGCCAAAGATATTTTCGGACACATAGAATTGGCAACTCTGAATGACCTTTCATCAGGATCACCTCCCTGTACTGCTCACTATTCAAAGATGGCTCTACTCTGACGTGAAACCAAAGAAAGTAAAAGAAACTGACTGGAATCACTTTACTAGACTTATCCACAATAAGATACGAACCACATATAATGTCTCTAGCACAGAGCGAATCGAAGCAGCTATACAACACTTCGACAAGGTAGTATTAGAAGCGGAAAGAAGAGCCTCCACTACAATCGTTTTGGATAACCATCAACGAGAGGAGCTTCCAGCCATCTTGGAAGATCTGAGATATCTGCGAAACAGATACAGAAAACTTTGGCAGCGGTACCGTGATCCAAGGGACAAGAGACAATACCTCCAACTCGCACGGCAACTAAAAGCTAGGCTACAAGAAAGAAGAACTGAAAAGTGGGAGGACAAAATGTCAAGCCTTTTGTTGCAGAACAAAGAGGCATGGCAACTAATTAGAACCTTAAAAGAACCTCGACAAGCGAACATCGCGATAAATGGTCCGGCAGGGCCTTGCTTCCTACCTGTAGCAAAGGCTGAATTACTAGCTGAAAACTTCGCATCTCAGTATACAACAGCGGAGTACCAACTTACACCGGCAGAGATCCGACAAGCCGAGGAAACTGAAAGCCACGCATTGGAAATCCTCCAACAACCAACTGCAGACCAGCCAGAGCTACAACCCCGAGGGAAGTAAGAAGTATAATAAAGAATCTTGCAAAAAATAAAAGCCCAGGACATGACAAAATAAAAAACATTACATTTGAAAAACCTGCCGAAAAAGGGATTAGTGCTTTTGACTAGAATCTTTAACAGCTGTCTCCTAAATTGTTATTATCCCACAGCATGGAAGGTAGCAAAAATTAAAGCCATTCCAAAACGTGGAAAAGACCACCGCCAAGCCGTAAACTACCGCCCAATTAGTCTTCTTTCGTCAACATCAAAGATACTAGAAAGAATACTGCTGAAGAGGATTAACACCAGTCTCGAAGAAGAAAAGACGATAAGACCAGAACAATTCGGATTTCAAAGCCGCGTAACTGCAACAACTCAACTCCTCCGTATTACAGAAGATATAACAAAAATTTTAACTTTAGCAAATCTACAGCAGCAGTATTTTTAGACATAGAAAAAGCTTACGACAAGGTTTGGCACGCTAAACTTATACAGGAATTACGGACTCAAACGGCCTATTAAACACTGCTACATTAAATTCATCGGTAGTTACTTAGCCGACAGAAAATTCTACGTAGAAGTTGACGGACAGAGGTCTTCAATTCTTCCGATTCCAGCTGGAATTCCGCAAGGATCGGTTATCGCACCGCCACTTTTCAAAATTTATACAAACAAAATCCCGACCCCGCCTTATGTGAATCTGGCACAGTTTGCCGATGACACTACAGAGTACACATCAGGAAGAAGACATGATCTTAACGTTACTCACCTACAACAAGGACTAGATGAAATCAGTAAATGGTGCAGAAACTATAAAATCAAAATCAATCCTGGAAAATGTGCGGGAATCTATTTCACAAAAAAAGGCCAGAAATTAACAAGAATTTAAAAATTTTGAACCAAAATATCCCCTGGGTTAAAGAACATCGGTACCTGGGTATATTACTGGATAACAAATTACTTTTTAGACAACATATCATGGATAGGAAAACAAAAGGACTAGCAATTATTTCCAACCTTTCACCAGTATTACGAAGCAGCAACCTACAGTTTAATACAAAAATAAGAATATACAAATCGGTTATTCTCCCATTTTTAATGTACGGATGCCAGATATGGGGCCTAGGCAAGCCAAACCAATCTACAACAAATCCAGCTACTCCAGAACAGATGTCTAAGGATGATCCTAAACGCACCCAGATATATACCAATAGAAACTCTACATAACGAGACACATATTCCCTTAATCAATACCGAAATATTTAATCTAACAGAAAAATTCCACAAGAAATTGAACGACGCCAGAGACGAAAGAACTGAGTCGATTGGAACGGTAATGCCGAGACGTTGGCATAAGTATAAAGTTCCCCTCAGTATTCTATACCAGCCATCATAGAGCAGCACAGAACATGAACTCCGCAGGGGTTTTTTCACCATTAAGACCATCCTAGATGGTCATAGCCCAGGTTTTTCCCCTGAAAGTGAAATAAAAAGTGTCCCAAAAAATAAACACCCTATCCTAACACCTAGAAGTTATACTACCGAAGGTAGTGGGACTTCAATCACAGCCGCAAAGGCAGCGAAAAAAAAAAAAAAAAAAAAAAAGCTTGAATCGATGCTAAGGTGGAGTTACGACTAGATTTGATGCCCGTCCGCTACATGCCATGTAAAAACTGACATCAAATCTAGTCGTAACTGCACCTTAGCATCGATTCAAGCCGCAACGAGATTTGACCCCTGCTACGACTGGTTCTACAGCCGACCAATCAGAGGTTAGCAGCGGTAATCTGGTCTAGCTCAGCAACTTCGCACGTTCCTGACCTCACTTCACCAGAAGATGGCGTCGATGATTCAGTGCGCCGAAATATCGTGTAACTATGACATTCATATAACTCGGCTAGTCACCCGAGAAAATTATTTATATTTGCAACGCCGAGAAAAACTACGTAATTATGTAACAATACCAATGCTTATGTTAACAGGATATCTGTAGCTATAATTATGACGTGTTGCGCTTAGAAAGCAGTGAAATTACAGATTATTCTTGTATCTAATACATAATTTTTTATTTTTTTGCCAATGTTCTTCATACAAATACGCAGTTTTTATCCATTTTGATGGAACTTACGTACTTATGCTTTAAAACAAATAAAAAACACTGTTTATCTTTGGTTTACTAAAACCTAAACCCTCTTCTCCTTTCTCCCCTTACATTAATTTCTGACCACGTTGTTCATACAAACCCACAGTTTTTATCCGTGTTTGATAGTACTACACACGTATATTTAAAACACAGCAGTCTGGTAGCTCAGCAGTTAAGGCACTTACTTTCTAAAGTTTTTTCCTTCGGTTGCGGGTTCAGATCCCCGGACATTCCGTGGTTCTCAACTGCAGGACGCTCAGGAAAAGTATTGACCTTCCTGCCTCTTACACAATAGCTTCGTACATCTCCTTCGGGAAGACTGTACCACACTTCAAGTTGTGGACTAAGTAAGATTTTTAATTTTTGTAGTGAAAACTTTAGGCGCGTTGGGCGATTTTTGGATGGGCAAAATTTTATGAAAATGTATCACCGACATGCTAACGTTAACAGTATATCTGTTGCGGTCTGGTGGCTCAGTGGTTATGGTGGTTCATTGGGGAACGAAAGGTTGCCGTTTCGAATTCCTCTCTCGGCGGGGATTTTCACAGACCATTAACCCGACCTTCACTTATGGCACAGCTTGCTGTGTAATGTGAAGTGCGCCAGAACCCTTCCGTGGTTCGGATTCCACGTTAAACTGTAGGTCTCCTGTACATAGTAACAATACCGCGTTAGGTTTAAGGTGGCTACGACAGGGGCGGAATGCGCAGCCAATAGAAACCCTGTCACCAGGTCATTAAGACTACACGGAATTATTATTATTTAGTATATCTGTAGCTATAAGTGTTACGTGTTGTGCGTATAATATTGGTTTTTTTTTTTTTTTTTTTTTTTTTTTTTTTGCTAAAGGATTTAATCCTCATTGATATCATCAGAGCCGTGAGTGAACTTTGACATGGAATGATAAGGAATTTGGCCATAGCCTTTTTAATGCACTATCTCAGTATTTGCCTGGATTGATTTGGGGAAAACATGGAAAACCCAAATCTGAATGGCCGGACTGGTAGTCGAACCCGCGTCCTCCCGAATGCGAGGCCAGAACGTTACCGCTCACCCATCACACGATAAATATTTTTCAAAACAAATTATGAAGCACTGAACTGTTTTTTAGCAGTTGCAATAAACATAAAAGTGTTGTTTAGATTATTGTAGATACGCTTTAAGATCAATTTAAAAGAATTTAATCAATATATTATATGATTAAATTACGAAATTAGTCTAACAGAAATCATTCACATCCATTTATCAGAAATTATTCAGGAAAATGTTTACAATTTAGCTGCAGTGTACTTACCTAAAAGACATCTATCTATAAGTAAATCACAAGTCAATAAAAGTTTTAAATTAATCGATTTTTAGTTGGTTAATCTCTCTAAATGTAAGTAATATTTCTATCTTTTCAAGCAGACATTTATTGAACGAAAAGTAATCGGATGGTTCAATCTTTCTTACAATATACGAATACAGTTGAAGTATCAGTGATACTTCAATTTTGCTGATGCTAAAAGTGTTTCCGTTTTAAAGTTACTTCAAGATGGTTAAGTTGATCACCTTGAGTTTCTGATACATTCAAGTTTAATTGCGGTAGTCATTAATTATATCTTCTGTTTTTTTACGTTTCATTTCCTCCTCCCGGTCGAGGCCTAGGTTGCGTGCTATAGCTGTGGACAGAGTAATTGGCGGGTCAGTGTGAACGCGCTGTTGCCGTACTTGGGGACAAACTCGCGATGCGCTCTCTTTCTATCACCTGAAAATTGCAACGCTGTGCGGCCTGTGTTGCCTAGTCCAAGCGTCAACAGCTCTCTAACCACCCCCAAACCTTCCACCTCCCTTTCACTAAAAATGTGTGAACCTGAGAATCGGAATTAGAAAGTGTCAGTGTGAGTGTGAACTTGCTCGAGAGAGGATATTTTGATTTTTAGCGATTTACGATTTTTACGTGCGATTTAAATAATTCCTTTTGGTTATTTATTAATTGTAGTAATTTAGTGTAATAATTTTACCGAACAAAAAGTGCAGTAACTTATAATTAGGGAAATTTAGCAAGAGAATCTTGCTACTAAAAATGGATACTTAGGAAGAGACTTATTCTCCTATTCCAGGTGTTTCCGAACTAACGACTCCCAACAAGACGCAAGTCATCGACAGCAGAACCACCGCTGCTGAAGCAGACAACACAGTAAATCTATCATTCACAATGTTTATAAATATTTCAAATTTCTTGTGGACAATGATCGAGAAATTTTGTCTTCTACATGTACGCTAGTAGGAAAAGACTTGAAAGATATGGACGTACTTGATATTGACGAAATAAAAAACTGCAGTGATTTGTTACCGCAAAAAACAACCATATTGCGAAAAAAATTAGGGAATGGACAGGCTATTTGCGCTGCAGCTTGTGGTTGTCGGTTTGAGAACTGTCCAGCGCGTGTGTCGTGAGGGAAAATAACCTACGTTTGTTTCTCGAAAGAAAAATATGAAACAATACAGCACTCTAACAAAGCTTAGCGACTTTGACAGTCCTTTGTCAGGAGGACAGTACACGAATTTTACGATAGTGATGAGTGGTAATATATAAACAGATAATTTTGTCGTTAATTAAGCAAGTTTTTCAGTGCAGAGGATGACAAAATAAAATTTTGATTTTAGTTATAAATATACAAACTGAAAATAAAATGTAACACGTGGACTTTTAGCCACAAATAAAAAAAGAGTATTTCCATAAGTTTCCTTAGTCTGTCGAGAATTTTATTTTTCTGCGCAGATAATAGAATAATAAATAACAGGTCTTTGAAACCTCCGATTATATTAAACGCATCTGCAATGCATAACTTTCTTAACGAAATGACATGCATCAATATTTTATGACAGAATAGTGATCATAAATTACTTAAAACACGTTATAAACAATTACTACAAGTAAAGAGGTGAATACAACTGTTACGCGCACGGCTTGGCAACGGCGCATTTGACGCCACCCGCCAATTAATCTGGCCAGAGCTATAGTGTAGGTTCATAGGGACCATTTTGAGCTAATAGGCGGGAAGGGACTGGAACAAGGAATGGGAAGAAATTCGCCAGAAGTCACGGTGAGTTTGATTTTGTTAGCAGCGAATGGACTGCCGATGACAGCTGTCATGAAGGGTCTTATAATTTTCTGCGAATTTCATTATGATAGGTGAGATGGATTCGCATCTTGGCTCCAGTAGCGGAAGCCCGTCGACAGTTAAGGCTGTGAAATGGTTTCCAGTTTCATCACAGCGGGTCCAACCAAGGCGGTGGCTTCGCCGTCTTCTTAAGATGAAGCCTTCGTGGTCTAGCTGCTGATTCGGGGTGTAGGAAACAAGTCCTCTGAGACCATTCCGCCCAGAGACCGAGGATGCAGTGAAGTCATATGTTTTCATGATCTTGCTCTTTCGTACCTTAGCTTTCTTAGGATTCGTAGCAGTGCCAAGTTTCGTCACTGTCAGGTTGACTAGATTTGCGCGCCTCTTCCTTCCTGTGATTGACGTCACGGAGCTGTTTATTTTATGTCCTCTATGGTGTATTAGTGGGACACTTTATCGGAGTTGCTTTGCTTACCGAGTTCACGTGCACATACTAAATGTTGAACACAGCTGCTGGTGTAGTGTATTCATCCATTTCCAAACCCTTTTCCGTTTGTGGGGTCGTCGTACTTCCCACAACGTCCTCCGACTAAGTCCAGTGCAGTGGGGCGCTTGACGGGCGTAGCGATAAGGTGCAAAGTGCACTTTCCTCTTCAACCATCCGTCCAATATCGTTGGTTAAGGTTGTAACATGACGCGCTGTCGCCACGTTACAAGGTGCATTTTTTTAATTATATATGTCATAATGTAAGAGTAATTTACATAAATCTTGGGCGACCACCTTAATAGATTTTGTTGTAATTTTATAAAGTACGCAAGATTCCAAGTGAGGACTGTAATGAAATGGTGAATATACAGTGTATCTTGGTAAATCGAATATTAAAGTGTTATTGAGCTGCGTAGGTTTGAAGCTAATCGTGGTCTTCCCGAACCATGGCGACAGGGAGTCGCTGATCTGGGGTTTTGCCAGATCACACATTCTGCTCCCTGGGGATGGGTGGTTACAGGGTCACTCACCTGGCGGGAATTGCCTGCCGCCCGACACCCGAATGTGCTCCCACCCCGGCGAACTTAGCCGAATATGTCCGACCTCTGTGATATGAGCGGGGTAAATCACATATCGGGGATATCACGTGACATTAGGTGCCGACCTGAAGATCCAATCCAAATGAACCCATAACTTAAAATCCTGGGAATTTCTGTTATATGTGAGCTTCGAAACTACAAGGGTCGGAGCGAGAAGTTTTCCTCGTGGACCGAAGAGCGAGGAGCTGGACATTCTACCTGCGATTCTAGTGGAGTCTAGTCTGAGGTGGACTTGGAAAGTTGGCTTCTCTCGCCATCTGCCGCTGTACGACTACTTACTGCCGGCTTGAGGGGGCAAGCTTATCACGGCAACACAGCCGGTAATGCGATGACGCGCATTGTCAGACCAGAGATGCCTGTAGCCGACTTGTGAGATAGTCTCACATACCGTGGGTCCGCTCCAATCACCGCAGACATCAGACGCAGAACTACAATTGTAACTTATTACGACCAAGCCATCTGATTGTGCATTCCGTGAAACAGAATCCTTAAACGACTTTGAGAGGATAGATCCATGTTCTCACTTTGTAATTGTAAAACCCCTGAGCTAGCGGCATAATTTGCCAGAACTAGTTATTTTCGAATGATATATTGATCATTCGTGGCGCCCATGATTTTCTTTTCAACTGTAAAGTCACAGTATTGTGATACCTTTGTCTGAGGTCGTCATAACTTGTATTTTTCATTCTTTCCAATTGTCATTATTTCTTGCATTTTGATTCTGAGATATATTTAAAAGTAAATATACAATTGTTTGCTTGCTCATGACGGCTAATTGTACCTCTGAGCGTTGCTTTTATGATTTTGTTAATTTGTGTTAATGTTAACGGTAAATTCGCTCAGACTTGTAATCGCCAGTTATAAGAAAATAAATTTCATATTGTGACAATTTTTCCTAATTTCCAACTAACGTCGAGATTCTTGCAAAATTAATAAATTTTTACTCCTTCTTAAAAATTAAAAATCCACAATTATTAATCATAAAGGTATGAAAGATAATTGTAACCTAATTTGCCCACCAAGGCACCCACTACAAGGTTGCCACGATGAATCGGTCAACCATTAATATCGGACCAGTAATATTGTAACAATTACTTTGTTACTAAGGTTGTAGATCCAATTTACTATTAAACATACCAATTATTGAATATTTATTTTGAATATGATTTGTGAAGGATGGGCTAAATTAGACAATTAATCAACATTTATTGAGATTTAAAACAAATTTAAAGAAAAATGCACACGATTAATCATGATTGAACATTACAATATCGATATTTTTGCATGGTCGATACGATGAAATCGATATGATGCAGAGAAATATTGGAAACTACAAACCTCCTAGTACTAAGAATTCCTGTAAATAAGTGTATGAGTAATAGGGACCAAACTTGACCGTGCCAAACACAGATTTAGCTCGATAACAAAATCGATAATGTCCTTTCCCACTCTTTGATTCCACTTCGTTTCGTGCCCGTTATTCGTTCCACATTCATTTACGTTCATCGTTTTATTTTTTAATCTGTTTCGTTACGCTGGCGTTTGTTGGTTCTTGTTTTTCTCTAGGACGTATTACAATATTCTAAACCGGATTGCTGATTTTATCAATGTTGATAATAGAACTTTTAATGCAGTTAAAGGCAAAGGTTTTAAGTTTTAGGACCGTTATACAAAGTTCCTTCTCGTGGTACTATAAAAAAAAAAAATTGGTAAAAATTTGAAAAAAAAATCAAAAGTTGTGAGAGAGAATTTGAAAAGTGTGAAGCATTTTTCTATTATTACGTATATCTGATCTAGAGTAACACTGATTATTTCAAGATTATGGTACATTTTTTGCTGCAAATAAATTAAAATCAATCATGAGTGGCATACGAGTTGTATTAAGACATGTTCAAAATTGCAATTAACCATTTACTCAAAGTAGCCTCGTCGGTACCTTCTGAACGCCTTTTCTCAAAGGCAGGATCCACTCTTCAAACTAGGAATAAACCTTATGGGAATAGGTTAAGTTGACGTTGAATATTTGCAGACCTATTTTTTTCAATAAACTACCTCAAATACACTATTTGATTGAGATTTACATACTAATTTCTAATTTCTTATGTAATATATACAAATATCTGAAAATATCGATATTATAGGCATGATGCGGTTGATATTATCGATTATCGATATCTACCTGGCATTGATATAAACATCGATATATTTATCGATATTGATATTAACTTGCATCCCTACCACTGGTATGTACTGACGAAAATAGTGCAAAAATTGTTGCTACCAGCAGTCTTGAGTTTATGGCCTTCACGAGATGCTATCAGTCACGAATTAGTACCGAATGTGTGAGTGTAGACTTTGCCGGCGTATCGATGCAACAAAATCTTCTCAGGTGTCCAGCCGGATGGCGGTGTAAAAACATGACGTTTCCACAGCTGACTCTGCTGTCGAAACGTCGTGATTTTACACCACCATCCGGCTGGAAACCTGAGAAGATTTTGTTGCAGTACCGAATTATTAAACTCTGAGAAAATCGAGAAAATTTATAGGTAGAAGGAAATTACTTAATCCGTCTATGAATGAACTACCAATCAAAACACGAATAAACTTCGATAAACCAGACAAGTGCTGCCAGCCAATTGGCTTTGAATGTCCGCAGTCGGCTGCTAAAATTTCCGTAGATTGGTTATAAAAATCCGGAGACTCGCTAATTGAAAAACTGAAACAATAATTACTGAAGAGAGAGTAAAAATTAAGAATGCCTTATTTCTAAGTCTTTAAAATTTGAAATATAAAATAATATTCTTCTTTGAAATATAGATATTAAGAAACATATTCAAATATCTTTGAATATGTTTCATACAGCGTCACTTTCATCACTGCTACAGCTATGACTGTTCTTTCTTTTATGGAAGTATACATTTTCTTTGCTGACATTAAATTTAGCATATCTTCTATCGTTTAGTATTTGCATTCATTGACTATCGGATATTGGTTAGACGGCGAACATTGTTTGATTGCCGGAAGGCGCTGCTTTGTAATACCGTGCCAATGGGTGTGCCAGCGTGAATAAAGACTGCGTCAATGGTTCTGTATTACGATCTTTCAAGATCTATAAAATCAATAATCAAAAAACAAAATATGAGGTTTATTTCATTTCAATCGTCGGTTCACGCGAGCCGTTGGAAGGAAACGATTCACAATTATTGACAATTCTATAATTCAGTAGGGATGGGCAAAATATATCGATGTATCGATATATCGATATTTTTCTAAAAAATATCGATATTTATCGCCGAAATTTTTATTTTCGATATATCGATACATCGATATTGTATTTAGTGTATCGATTTTAAGCACCAATTCGATATTTTTCCTACGAATGCAATTCAGTATCCAATTTAATCGTTACATGTATATAGGATAAATACACTTTTATATCTAATCTTCTGAAAGTGTCTTAAAAAGTGAATTCGTCGAAATATAACAGCTTCAAAAGCTGTTAAATTTTAACAATTTTACGTTAACGTCATTTTTATGTTAGCATGTAAGCGGTTGTTTTATCTTTGTAGTTGAAATATTATCTTTCCAACTGTTTTTTTTTTCATTTACGAATAACAATTAATGGGTTGATGAACCACAAGTCATTATGAATGACTGTTAATTTAAATGTATACAATCTACTCTACAGTCAAAACTCCTTAATCGCAAGAAATACGTTCCGTAAATTAGCCGCAAATACGAAAATCTTGAATACGGAAACCTTGAATACAGAATGTTAGTTTATATAGGATTATAGGGAATAAGTTCCAAATATACAGAAAATTTTTGATGTAATGGAGTGATTATCGCACTTTGAACTTAATAGACCAATTCTGGATTGCTTTAAATCCTCTATCCTAAAGTTCATTGTAATGCTTTTTAAAATATGCATATAGCTTTCTCGAGAATTACAGCCCCACTAAAGAATACTTTCTTGTGATTGCTGTCTTTGATTGATGTAGTGAGAGCGGTTTTTAATTTTTTATTCACTGGGACACCAATGGTTTTACTGATAGTAAGGTCCTCTTCGAACGCCTCTCCCGTGTCAGGTTGTAGGCGATTACCATGGGTGATGTATATCCCTCCAAGGAAAGTCCTAGGAAGATGAACTGGGGTGGTTTCCCGTTTCACCGAACTTGGTGGTGTAATGGTTAGCGTTCTTTCCTCGCATTCGGGAGAAGGGTGGGTCGAATCCCCGTCCGGGCATCCAGATTTGGGTTTTCCATGGTTTGCCCAAATCACTCCAGGCAAATGCTGGGATGCTTCCTTCAAAAGGCCATGGCCGAATTCCTTCCCATTCCTTGTCCACCATCCTTTCCCGTCTCTAAAGACCTCAATGTTAAGAGAAGTTAAGCAGTTAAAAAAAATTCCCCGTTTACTTCCTCAGTGTGACAGTGCTCCTAAGTGTGTATGACAGTGACACTGTGTGGCTCGGTATAGAGTGTTGTGGATGAGAGATGAAAGAAGGGAGAGGGTGGAAGCCGGTGTCGGCATGTTCAGGCCTACTTTTGCGAAACATTCTAAAGGGGGCGCCAAGCTTAACATTCCCATCCAACGGATGAATCACCATCAACATCATCGTATGCTCTTGCATCATACGCAATGCAGAGAGGTTTGGTGATTAGAAATTGCAACTTACTAGTCAAGCCCTGATGATGAAATTCGTTGATGTAGTGTTAAGTGAAAATAATTCATTTGCAGCACTCTGCGAACACGCAAAAAGTATTGTGACTTATTTTAAGCAGTCTCTCAATGCTATGGCTATTAAGATCTGAACAAGAAGCATCTGGGGAAAAGGAAGGAGAGGTGTTGACTTTGACACAAGCTGTTAGCACTAGATGGAACTCCTACTTTAATATCTTAGAACGATTTGTCAGACTCTCTGCAATTGTTGCTAAAATCTTAGCTACATAAAGTCAGTCAAATATAAACACACTTGATATGGTTGCAACTTAACAGCTTAATGTAATACGTGACCTCATTGTCCTGCTTGGTCCTTTCAAAGAAGCCACTGAAGAGGTTAGTGGTACAAATTATGTGACTGCTAGCTTAGCCATTGCTGTTACAAATCTGATTCGACAAGTAACGGAACAAGATACTATTTTGAACACTTTAGGATTCACGGTAAAAGTGGCTTTACTCCAAAGAATTCAAGAGAAATTCCTTTAGAAGGAAATACATTCCTTGCAGCAGCTACCATTTTGGACCCGCGTTTCAAACGTATACACTTCACTTCTCCAATCGGTGTGTCAAATGCGATATCTACAATAAGTTATGATATTCGCTTGGAACTTAGACGACGAGGACAAAGTTCTCCAGAAGTAAGGTCTACAGCAGCAACACAATATATCGCAGATAACGCATCAATTTGGTCCGTAACATGAAAAGCTATTATCCCTTAGCACTTACTGTTATGCAAGAGGTTCCTAGCTCTGGCTCAGTTCCTAATGAGCTTAAGCAGTGCTCCAGCGCGCTGAAATACCTTATATGTCAAGTTTCTTCTGTGTCGACCAAGAGAGTGGCTCCTGCAGTCATCTTAGCTGTACTGAACAACAGGAGTAGATTGACGGGGGAGCACATAAAACAGAGAGTCCTTTTGATGTCCATGTCAGACGAATACTGGTTTGATTTATTGAAAAAAAATAATAAATTAATAAAAGTTTGTATAATTTCTACCTGTGTCTTTAATTTTCAGAATTTTCTTAAATATTTTGATGTATTTTATGATTTTTTTAGATTATTACTCCCTTTAGACAAAAATATCGATATATCGAAATATCGATATTTTTTCCCCGATATATATCGATAGTGTTTGTAAATATCGTTTCGATATTTATCGATATATTTTTTTGATTGCACATCCCTATAATTCAGTAATGCTATATGCTGAAAGCTTAACAAAACAAGGGAAAATCGATAAATAATAAACATTAGCAACAAACATTAACAAAAACACACACAGAAGTCTACGGATTAATCCGTACAGATGGCGGCATAGAACCGATCACACCAAAATACCAACGGTGAACAAAAAATTAGTCTTCCTCCATCTATATTTATAAACAATTTTCCTTTTACCACCTGCGAGTGAAATAGCGTTATATTAAGAAATAATTTCGTAATTCTTCACCTCTTTCTTTGAAAACAAAAAAGCAAATTTTTAAGTACAGCAATCAGTTTTACAGAAAAGCATTCATATTCAAGAGGAAATACAGAATATTTAGTTTCAATTTAAGGAATAATTCGTAAAGGACAGGCAATCACAATTCTGGTATAAAAACAACGCAGAAAATAAAACAATTGTCCCCTCAGTGTAGCTGACTGAATTTGTTCTAGAACTTCAGCTCAACGGCTATTGTTCCTATTTTTCTGTATTGCCTTTGTTGACAATCTATCTGATATGTATCACTCAATGAATCTATTAGAGACTCTAATTTCATTTACAACTAAACAGGTACACAAATCTAGCACTTGATGTTAATAAGTTAACTGTCGTAAAGTTGTTATCTTTTTGAAAAGAATAGGTATCACAACGCAGAAGCGGACAATTTTAAAGCAGTAGCGGATCTTGCTGCTGTAGTATGACGTTCATGCCAGACTCCATGAATATATATATATAGACTTCGACTTACTATATTCAGATTATTTAAACGGTGTAAATTATTTTGCTATTCAAGTCCTAGGTTAATTTATTCATACTAAACCCGGGCGGCTAAAGATTTATAAATAACTTTTGGTAATGCAAGCCTGTTTGTTTGAAGGAGCAATTAAATGTTGAAATAATGAAAAGTGCTGATGCTCAGTGCAAAATTCTTAACGCCTGGCCGGAGAAGGCGCAGCACTGGCCGCAGCTTCGAGACCGTCATCTCACAGTAACGCGTTGTGTTACGTTCATCACGGAGCTGTCTTCATATGGTAATGAGCTCTTACAATAGGCCAATGTTCACTGTTTAACGACGCTTTAGTGACCCGTAAACGCCACATGAGACTGTAATTTCAACTCTAATCGTGCAGGACCCCTGAGCTAGCTGGAACTTTTTCAACTAACATTAAATTCTGAAAGCTCCTTGTTTTTAATACGATTCAGATGATGTTCATTTTGTTTTAATTGTGCCCTGGTAATATTTTAATGTCTATATACATGATATCCAAATGTTGGCCTGTGTCGCCACGATGTTTCATTAATCACTTTGATACCTAGTTCGAGTTCAATTAATGTTTCCTCTAATTCGGCAAATTATAAGAAAGTATTATATGTAATGGTAAAAAGGAAGAGGAAGGAGAGGATAGAAAATGTCAACGTGTTGGATGAAGATGGAAACGAAATAAACAACTCAGAAAAACTAAAAAGGATGTGGAAGGAGTATTTTGAAGTCTTACTGAACCCAAATTGGTCACAGGATGATACAGTTGTTCACGAGAAGAAGGAAAATAACAACCGTGTAGGAGAGAAAAAGAAGGATCTAACTTGGGAATAAGTAGAAACAGCTCTGGGTAAGATGAAGGGTGGAAAGGCACCAGGCATCGATGAAGTGAGCGTGGAAATGATAAGGGCAGCGGGAGTAGTAGGAAAGCGGTGGCTATACCGTGTGATGAGAAAGGTATGGAATCAGGGCACAACTCCTGAAGACTGGAAAAAAGGAATAATTGTACCTATATTCAAAAAAGGGAGCAGGAAGGAGTTTAAAAACTATAGAGGTATTACACTGATGTGCCACTGTGCCAAAGTGTATGAGAAGATCATTGAAAAAAAAGAATACGTGACAGGGTGGAAAAAGGGCTAAGGGAAGAGCAGTATGGCTACAGATCAGGGAGATCGACGGTTGATCTGATATTTGCTATGAGACAGCTGCAGGAAAAACATTATGATTATAGAAAGGATCTACTGTTGGTATTCCTCGATATCGAGAAAGCATATGATTGTGTACACAGGAGTAAGGTATGGAAGACCTTGGAGAAGAGAAGAGTTCCCAAAGAAACCATCAAGAGAGTAACGGAACTGTACCAAGGAAGTGTGAGCTATGTGAAAGTAGGGGAAGGAAGATCAGATTGGCTGGAACAAAGGAATGGACTAAAACAAAGAAGTGCCCTATCACCACTATTCTTCATTGTAATCATAGATGAAATAATGCAGAAGGTGGCAGCGAGGATGGGAGAGGAAAACATGAAGGTGATGGCTTTTGCGGATGATCTGAGGAGGTGAAGAAGAGGAAGTGCAGCGGCACGTGGATGTATGGACAGACAGTGTGCAGAAGTATGGCCTGAAATTTAATGTAAAGAAATGTGAGTACATGGTAACAACCAGGAAAAAGAATAGGGTAGCCAAGGAAGTGTGATGGCAGGGGAACAACTAAAGAAGGTAAACAGGTTCAAGTACTTGGGGAGTGTATTAGAGGAATGTGGAGGAAATGATGGCGAGATAAGTCAAAGAGGAAGACAAGCAGAGGCGTTCCTAAGGAGCATTAGAAGCCTGATATGGAATAAAGAGGTACCACAGAGAAGCAAGAGAGTAATCTATCATACGTACTATGTGCCTATCTTAACTTATGCTGCTGAAACGTGGACAATGAAAAAGCGGGAAATCAGGAGAGTACAAGAAAGTGAAATGAAGTTTTTAAGAGGTAGAATGGGAGTCACTAAAATTGACAGAATAAGGAATGAAGTGATTAGACGCACCATCCCTACAGGAAAGGGTAGAGAGGACCAGACTGAGATGGTTTCGACATGTCAAGATAATGGAGGCTCAGTGAATCCCGAGAAAAATCCATGAAATTAAGATGCATGGTAAACGACCCAGAGGAAGGCCAAGAAATGGATGGCTGAAAGGAATGGAGGAAGGTGTACGGAAGAGAGGAGAGGACTGGAACAAAGTGGTGACAGAGAGGTGGTGGGATGAAAAAAGCAAATGGAGAAGCTTGTGCATAAAGCAGACCCGGCCAGAGGCTGGAAACTGTTGAGGATGATGATGATAAGGTCTGGGTAAAGCTTGCTTATAATATTCCATAATATTGTCTTAGAAGTTACGTTAAATATACCCAGAAATGTAAATGCCAGAAGACCGAATAAAATTTAATCTTTGTTTACCTGTAATCCTGCAGCAGTCGAGAATTCTTGCTATCGAAATATCTAAATCCATAATCATCTTAATAATTAATAAAGCCCCCACTACGCTCCAAATACACTGCATACTAGTCTATGAATCATTGGATGTTGATACACAGAATTATCTCTTGCTCGTAACTTCCTCCAAATGTTCTATGTCATCTTTTCGCCAGCTGGCTATTATTATCATCAATCTACCAATCAAATTCCGAGATGGTGGGTGAGTAGTGATGCTTTGGTCTCAAATTCAGGAGGACGTACGTACTAATCTCTGTCTGGTCATCCAGATTTCGATTTACTATCGTTTCCCAAAATCACGCTGCGCGAAAAACCGGATAGTTGACCGGTATGGTGCCTCAGATGTTAAGGCGTCTCACTGCAGGTAATCCCGGGTTTGAATCCCTGTCTCGGCTGGGATTTTAAAAAAAGCCCTTAACCCGACATTCACCTGTGGCACAGCTTGTTGTATTAGGTGTAGTACGCCAGGACACTTTCGTGGTTCGGATTCCACGTTAAATTGTAGATGCCATATACCAGATAGAATTAGTGGGTTAGGTTGAGATAGCTACAATAGGGGTGGATTGAGCACCCAGTATTAGCCCTGTCACTTGGTCATTACGTCCACTGGAGACTTTACCTTTTTACCGGGATACTTCCTTCAGAATAAAATGGCCGAATTCCTTCCCGTCCCTTGCCCCAACTTGTTTCGCGCTTTAAATGACGTCGACGAGGCGTGAAGTCATAAAGAAATGAAAATCAAAAAAAAAAAAATATGGGAGTAATACGTTGTTTTTACATTTTTTCGAATTATTTTGCTCATTACACCACTTGTTTCTGTCCTTATTTATTATTACTACTTTTATATGATGTTTCCGACTACTCTTAACGTTTCATATCATGTTTAATCTTCTCTGTGGATCAACAAATCTTAAAAATACTATCAGCCTAAGTAACTAGTCGGCTTAGCTAAACTACAGACATCTATCGGAATTAAGGGGCGAAATATGCGAGAGTTGTAGAAAGAACTTGTAGGTGGCCTTAGAATTGAGTTAAATTGTCTTTGTTACTCTTTTGATCCGATATTAATTTTTTGCTGCGTTTGGAGTTTCGGTATCTTTATTATATACATTTCAAATTCTCGGGTAGACTCTCAAATTTAAACTTTGGACCTCAAAACCGCGTCTAAAGATGCTTAATAGATACCTGATAATTGGTAAAAGAATTAATTTTACATTTAGAAGAGTTTTAGATTAGCTTCTTCTTGTAGCATAACCGATAGTATAATAACATCCTTGAAGAAGGAGTTCCATGTCACGGTCCGGTTAATACTCTTTTGAGGAGGTTTCCATAGCAACGAGAAGACATACGGATACTAAGAGATTGCTCTAGAGCAGCGGCTAAGGAGAGCTTGCATATTGAAGAAGTCCGATAAATGTATTTAAAACGATGTACTTAAATAATAAAAGTGTGATTTATGTTATGGAGAAAAACAACTAAAAGGATTAATTATTTGGTTTAGCCGCCCAAAAAGTCATACTATGATACGTAATATAAAGATAACGATATAAAGAGAATCACATCGTAAATGCAACACGGCACATTTCTTAATGAATAATCAAGCAACTGCTTTTAAGAAATGCGACATTCTATGCCTCTGTTTAAGGTTAAAAGGTGTGAAAACCCCTTCATAACCACTTTAGCAGGTCTCAAGATTATCATATTAAAGGAACAAATGTTTGATGCTCGACACCAATTTTAATTTCCTGCTGAGGCACAATGTGACGCAGCGTCAAAAAATGTATCTCAGATTTCTTAACTCTAGAGTTAAGATTTCAAATTATAACATATGGTTTCAGTTCGTAAAATCTATTAATTTAAATTTAGGGATGTACACGAAATTAATATGACTGATATTCTGTGTGTTGTGGTTAACATTCTAACGCTGTTATGAGGAACGTATACAACTTTAAGATACAAACACTTAACTCTAACCGTATGAATGGAAGTTTTTTCATAAAACTTGCTCAAATGTAAATCAAATATGAATGTGGGAACATCACGATGACAAAATCTGGTGCTTGACTCACTTTACTTATATTACTGAGACTAGAACTCCATAATCATAGTGTTCTTGGTTGAGTACAATCCAACAGCAACTTTGTGGGATTTTTCCCTTTGTATTAAATTAAGTTTAGCTTCATGATACTTCAGGTTCAGCCTGTGTTGTTTCATTATTTCATTTACTAGTTAGTTAAATTTTCCAACCCTGCATGGTGATTAAGCGTTAAAAGTTCTGGCCTGGAATTCGAAATAACACAGTACCGGCCATTTTCCACTGTTTCCCGAAATTACTATAGGCGAATGCCGGACTGGTTACTTCAAAAAGACCATAGTCGAATTCATTCCCGTTACTTGTCCTCTATTCTCTCCCTGCTTAAATTATTACGACGTAAACAAGCTTTAAGCAAAAAAAAAACCTATTATTAACAGATAACAGAAATATTTCGCACACTGATACTTCATCAAAAAATTGTACTTTTTAATCCACAAACACTCAAACATCATCGAATCATATGTGAACATGTAGTGTTCTAATCATTGTTTTTCAACAGGTGGGTCACGACTCCAAGGGGAGTCACCAAGCCTTTCTCACGGAATTGTGGTCGGAAGCCAGATAATAGTAAAAAACAATGATTGTAGGGCTTACATTGCAATAAACTCACAACATTTTCATCGAAAGATCTGCTCCTGCTTATTTTTTAATAAATTATCGAAGATGGTCGTTCGGGGCCTGCCTCCTGATGTTCCAGAGGAGGTGGTAGCTGCCAAGCTCTCCAGTGACAGCATCGTAGCCTCTGCTGTCCATCAAATGCGCCGCCCAGGCACCGAGGAGCGTCTACCACTGTACACGTTTCAACCTGTGGATCGTGTACCGCGGGAGAAACGCACAAGAACCATGCTAGGGTGCAAGGTCCAACTTGAACCCAAGAAGCGGCCTCCGCTAGACCTGTCACAATGTTTCCGCTGCCAGGGTCATGGGCACATGGCCTTCGACTGCACCGCTGAGGAGCGCTGTGTAAGGTATGCCGGAAAACACAAAGTCGCTGAGTGCAGCGTCCCGCGAGACGGGGTGCCCACCTGCTCCAACTGTTCAGGCTCCCACCTGGCATGCTACAGCGGTTGCCCCATCAAGAAAAACCTGCGCGTCAACATGAATGTGACACGCACCAACGAGTTGCTGCCCTCATCAAACAAACCCGGTCGACATCCAGCCTCGACCGGATCTGAGCGACCCGCGAAGGCGAAGAAGCAGTCCGCAACCCACCATCTGCATTACCAAGTGGACTGCAAGCACCACGACAACGTCAGTGTCATCGTCCAGCTGCTACATCAGCAAACATTGCTAATGACTCAGGTCTTAGCAAATATAGCCACTCCGGGAACGACACACCCTATGATGCCACACCACAGCAATGTCAACCAACAGTTGAACTGGAAGGAGAACTTCCCCACACTCTGAGGGCAATGCTGCCCCAGATGATTTAGTGTCTGTCAGCGTGGCGCCTTCCAGCTCACTCCAGCACGCTCCGCGACCGAGGCTGGACTACGTGTGACTCCGGAATCACGCGTGGCAGCCCGGCCGACCTGCGTGCCCAGGGCCGATTTGAGGCATCTGCTGAAAAACAAAACCTAAAAACATCAGTGAATTTAATAAATGGCCCAATACTTAAATCGGATGGTTGGAATCCACGGTTACGCTATTAACATCCAAAAATAAACAAAGGTATATCCAATCGGCTCACTTCTACACGACACTGAATATAGCAATCACTTCTACACTGGTCTGACTCTAGGGATACACGACACTGGATACAGCAACCACTTAAAGGGAGACACGCTGTAATATCACCTGATCACAGATCGTCAGGCGTACAACACTCATGGCTCAGTATTTGTACAGCAGTGGTCGTCACCTTCCTGCTCCGTGTCCCGTCCGCGTCTGTACTGAGCTCAGACGCCGCTGGAGGCCTTCTTTTATGCTCTACCGACAATGCCGCGGCTTCATTTCCTCGACAATGCAACACGGGCTCGTCCAGATCCAATGGTTTCCTTAGATACGCAAACGTGGGAAAAATTAGAACGTTGCTGTTGGTGCGTGTACGTGTATAATGTAACACACACGAAGTTGTATTCTAAAATTTGATATATATCATAAAAAGCAAAAGGAATATACCAATGTGACTACTTTTCAGCAGATTAATGATCTTGTATTTAAACGCAGGTGTATCATTGCGAACCAACCGTACATCTTCAAGGCTTTACAACTTGAGCTGTCTTCCCAGCCTTTTATGTCGTAATCGTTTTTCTATTTACTAATCTTAATTAATTATTTTTTTCCAGTATCTGAGTTTATCAAATATTAATATCAAGTATTAGTTAGAATTCCCACTCAACCCCGCATAACATAGAAGTGACTGGATAGTTACAGATGTATAAGAGCAAGGGCAATTTTCCACTCGACGACTGATGAAGGCCACAGCACGATGGCTGAAACGTTAGGCTTTAACAAATCGACGCGGCTCGACCCGGAGTGCTAATATAAATATATAGTCCTTCTTCTACAGATAACTGGTTTTTTTTTTTTTTTTTATGATGAAGAGGATAGTCAGAGCAAGCTAGGGTTAGAAATATAGCATGGAGACACCCGAAAAAGTTCGCAATTGTTACATTTCCTCTTAATCTTTTTTTCTCCTTGGTCTTACATCCAATGGTGATTTAGGTGCTAAGAATGCGGACTACCCAGTTCTTGATGGATGGTTCAATTAAGTGCTACATTTGCAGTTCCCAGTGCACAATGCCCTACGTAGTCAATGCTGCAAGGAGGTGGTAAATTTCGCAAAAAAAAAAAAAAAAAAAAAACCTTTACCAGATCTCTGCTTTGGAAGGCTTTGGAAGGCTGCACAATTAATAATTACAAACGTGCAATATCTGAAATTACAGTAAACAGATACATACATTATTACGAGGTTACATAAACAGAGTGGCCGTACACATTCTTTTTAATTATGTAAACAGTCGCTTTTGACGCAATGAAACGCTAATTTGAAAGAACTGAAGTAGACTCGAGTTGTTTGCCCCAGTTTCTAGAAACGAAGCTTCCGAGAGACGCTTTCGGACGGCCGGCCGGCTTCCACCGAGGCGAAGCACTTGTCGCTAACAGCCGGAGTCGCATTGGGAGCGAGTCCCGAGAAAAGGTGACGGAGGCGGGCGGGCGAGGCGGCCGTAATGAGGGCCGTGAGCCGGTGGCGTAATTAAGCAGTGGGTGCGGCCAGGTCAAAGGCGGCGGTCGCTACAAAGAGCCGCCACACCTGTCGCCCGCCATTCACTGTGCCTGTTGACGGAGTCCCTAATTAGGCGTCCCCCACGCACCAATCGCCGACACCGAATACTTTGTCAGCTACCCAAGGAGATACACGAACAAATACTTCACCTTCTTTTCTCTCAGATAACGTCATTAATTCTCTTCAAATTGAGATGAGCTCTTACTGAATACATTGAAACTGCACCTCTTGGCATTGAGATAAAATACAGTAACATTCTGTAAAAGATATCATTATGCTTTTACGCATTTATTCTGGTCCCTGAAAGCATTTGAAATCGCATAATGCTCGAGGTCGTTGTATAGGCGTCTGGCGTTTGACACAGGATTAGAGGTTCGAGCGTCATCTGCAATAATATTATAACTGCGAAATTTAGTCTGCCACTCTGTCTGTTTGTTACGTTTTTACGACTAAACAACTAAAACGAATTTTATGAAATTGGACATGGAAATAATATGTATCATTAGAGATAACATATGAAACTTTTTTATGAATAAATAACATCATATTTTGTCATGAAATTTTAAAGACTAACTGAATGGTGATAAACAGACAAATGTCGTGCGTAATTCTCTGTAATGTTAAATGGACCGCTCAGGTATTGTTTCCCTCGTATTCAGTTTTTGTATGATCTGTTTATAAATTTCATGTACAGACATAGCTTTTTGTACAGTATAGTATACATGTGGATTTACGCTATACTATTGTATTATTTTGTGTTTATTTGTAGCTAGCTCAACGGTTTCAAACCACCGTAGTATATACGAATATATCTTAGCAAAGCACAACAAAACCGAAAATGTTTGGTACAAAATGGTAGTGACATAAGAGGTTCTCAGAAAGTGACATAATTCAAAGCTAGAAACAAAAATCTGCCGGAGTAAATTTGATAGAGAGACTCCCACAGTTAACCATCCCCCTTTCTGTTTGTTGCTGTTTTTAAACATGTTGCAAATTGGTTATATTCAGGAGACTGTATGGTGAAGGCTTCCACGTCATGCTATTCCGACTACGTTCTTTTTGGGACACCTTTTATATAAGCTACATTATAAAATTCTAGCAACAAACATCCAGCCTACGAAGTTGTGGGTAAAAGCTAGCAGATGCAAAACTTTCTTCATGCGGTACTTCGCTAAATTGCCGGATACAGAACGTTCTGATTTTTGTACACCTCAGGCTGCTCTGAGATAGAAGATGTCTGTGGAGTGTTTAGGGGATACGTTTTGTGATAGAATCAATGGTTTCAGAACTTTCGTAACGTAAGTCCAACGCTCTTCAACGATGCAGCGGTATTCTGGCCAGCAGCAGAAATGCCGGCAGGGTGTAAGTCGATTCGCTTTATCTGTCACCATGTTGTGGAATCCATACCGAGGGAATATAAGTCCTCAGCATTTTCTGTTGATTTCAGGAAGGAAGAATATCTTTCCAACCACGAACGCTAAGCCAATGGTTTGCTTTTCCATTCACAGACAAGAAACGATTAAAACATCATTTTGATGTCGGGCCAGCATTTGGATTGAATTACTTTAAATGAATTCCTCTAAAATTAGTTTTGAGATTAAGCTGAAACTTCTGACAAAAGTTGGTCCCAACGTCTTCCACGACGTGGTGAAATTGTCAATAATCTTTTATCGTAATTTAATCAAACCGGCTGTTGTTTCGTGTGATGCGTCGCGACATTTTATTAAATTTCCACCTGTCTGTTTTAGTATTTGTCACTATCAACTGTTTTCACTCTGTTCTTGTGTTCCTCTGTTTCCAATGTTCGATGTGTCTGCTTATTTTCTCCCGTTTGATCATCACCGGAAGCAGTAATTTTGTCATACTGCTTGGCATTCCTATTTCCCCGTACTTCATGTACGCAACGTCCATACAAACCCTGGCAATCGGGGTGTGTAATTTGCAATCTGCGAAACAGTTACAGCTCTCACATGAGTAAACTAAGCTCGTACTTAAGAAGGTTACTTCTTTATAGAGATCATAAGAAAATATAATTATAAAAATAAAGTTTCCACTCAAGGTATGTAAATGCTTACAGTATACGCTATTATTTACTGCTTCCAGCCAAATCGAAACTATGAAACAAAGTGCAGCTGTCATCAGCTAGAGAAGGGACTGTGCCAAGTATAGTTACTAAGCCAGACGTCAGCAAGATTTGTGTGATAATCCCTGCATTCCAGTGTATTTAGAAAAAGAGAATGGGAGTCCGGGTTTCAAGAAGTTTTTGTCGTACTCGGTCAGTGCTCAGCCCGACAGAATGGTGGTAGACTATCAAGGCTACCTTTCTAACAATCTATTGTTCTTAGCGTATCCCTTTCCGCGAAACGTAAAGTAAATATGTTACTTTTGATTCACTGACATTGTTGCGCATCAATGATAGTCGCTGCACTTGCGCAACTACTATCTTGTTAGTTCCCAAGCGAGATGACCTTGGTCAAATTACAAACGAACTATCCTTATAAATTTTAGATCCTTAGTCGTTCCAATGAATAATAATGAGGGAACCCTGTTCTTATTATCTACTTTATGCTACGAAAGGACACGGTAGACTTTCAGTCATAGCTCTTTAGCTAAGTGAGACACGGCAAATATCTGTTTTCCGAAGCTGTATTCCCTTGAGTTCACGTAAACAAACTCGTTCTACAATACTAAAGTCATGATACGCATAGTTTAGGTTCACTTTTTCAGACAGCAATGGGGCGTGTAGTAACGGCCCTAGAACGTATGACTGCACCTGGAAGATGGAGTTCGGGATTTCTCATCCAAGATGAACGTCCCCGGGTCCTCGCAGCCGTTGTCAAACAAATATTTGCGGAAAATGTAAAGTCGGCCCAAGTTTGGAGTGACCTCACGCGTAGTGTCGAAGGTAAACGGGCAACTACAGAGCTCTACCTCCGCGAATCCCCAGCGCAGGATCATCTCGTCATGATCACGACTTTGATGGTATTATCCCAATAGTTTGTCCTTAGGTCTTTAAGCCTCATCCACTTTCTGGTATCCCGTCCCGACATTGCGGCATGCCCGGTAGGGGGCATGGAAATCGACCTAGTATAGACGGCGCTGGCATCAGGCCAACCAGCGCCACCACATCACAGTTTCCACCACGGCCAATCGGAGCCGACCCGGCACAGATATAAATAAGCCAGCGCAGCTCCCCTCAGGCAGTTCGGTGTTCGCTGCGCTTCGGTTGTGTCTCCGTCAAACTGTGATTCGTCTCTTGGACTCTCGACAGTGTTCGTCTCGGCTACGTCTACGGTACTCTCTCTTGCACTCAGTAAATCGCTTCTCGGACTAGTGACAGTGCTTGTTCTCGGCGACGTTCGGTACTCTCTCTTCGGACTCTGTGAACCTCACGTCGGATACAACCAGTGCGCGTCTTTGGATTACGTTCGGCCTGCTCCTTGGACTTGTTCGGGTTATTCGTGACCATCTCCTGCGGACCGCCCGTCCGCCGTTCGGCGTCGGCCGCCGTACGGACATAGCACACTTGGAGGTCATTAGAGGTGAGATAGGAGAGTGGCAAGTAGCGGGTAGGAATTCAGCCATGGCTTTTTGGAAGAACCATCCAGGCATTCAGATAGAGAGGTTTCAGGAAACTATGAAAACCAAAATATGAGTGCCCGGACGTGAATTCGAACTCGCGTCGTCCCGAATATCAAGCCAGAACGTTATCTCACCACCTGGCTCGGCAGTAGCTCTTACAGAAATCATAATCTCTAATTGATTATTGGAGCTTTTGATTCATCGTCTAATACTCTAATTGACTAACGGTGAGACCTAAAAATTATTTTCTGTTTTTGCGGCCGCCATAATGTAATCAATTACTTTGCGATATTGATGCTGTGTCCAGTCTATACTCTTTTTTACCCGGCAGTGCGCTGAACGTTACATACTCGATCGGGGAGGTAAAACAGGGCCGGGAACGAGACCAGGCTCTAGCTCACGGTTTTTCGCAGCCACCAAGGCGTATGTCGGAACGGTCTCCAATCTCCGCCTCATAAACTACACATTTCACAAACAAAGTATTCACTTACTACACACAGAACGTAGCCACACATTTCGCAGGCTGATTACAATATTTCACTTCCTCCATTAGTACGAATTGTGAGCTGGCAGTAGGTATAAAAAGCTTGGCTTCAGCTATAGCACGCACTCCTAAAACTAAACCTCCAAATTTGACCGTGCAGAACTCATCAAAGGCAGGGGACCCCAAATTCTGAGAGGAAAGGTGGTGAAACAGAAGAATAATCTATACTCCTTTTTCTACTGAGATTTCGGTCGATGCCTACGGTCTTCCTCATGGATAGAGCCATTGGCTGAGTCTACTAGCGATTCAGTAGGTGGCTTGATCCTTGATGAAGAGCGTAGGTGTCAGTCGAAATGTCGGAAGCAAAATTGGACGCTGCAAAAATCTCGCACAGTAGTTGATAACAGTGAAGCCTATTTAAGACCACTCTCTGCAGAAACAGTGCTGGCGTGTTCTCTGTACGTTAGTTGTGGCGGAACTAGTGGCGGTGTAGGGCCGTTCACTGCTCCCTGGTGCGGACCACTGGGCGCGCTACCTGTAATGACTGCGACAATCCGTCGCCACGGCGGGCTTGCTACCGGCTAACGAACCCGTGGTCTTTTGTCGCGGCTCCGGCCTTTGACGAGGCCGTCGTTAGGAGCCTTTCAGGACGCGCGCCTTTCAGACAGCGGCCACTCGTCGCTCTTTCCTGTTTCCGGCATTGTGTCCCGACCCAGAGGCCGTTTGATTATTCCACCTGCCAGAAACCGGCTTACCGCCCCCCTCACTCGCTAGTCCAGGTTGTTCACCACTGCTCGGCTACACGGTGCGATTGTTAGCTATGTGGCGGTAAGGACGGACTGCGTTGCTCAGTCGCGAGATCCACTGACTAGGTAATACTCTACTCTGGCTCCATAAAAAGTAAATGATTTTTTGCCTTAACAAGACCACCTCCATACACCCACCCATTCATCCACATTAATGGTGTTTCTACACACCGGAGCCGGCGCCGGATACAATGTAATTAAAAGAGAGCTTTCCCAAAGTTTTTCTTACCGCATCCCCATTCATCAAAAGAATAGTTCCAACGCCCTGTTTTCAGCCAAAAGGGAAGTTCCCACTCATCTCCCCCCCCCCCCCTTTTCCCTCAACCACAATTTTATTGTTAAAAACGTAAATTCCTGTTTCTCAATACAAACAACGACACCTCAGATGAAACTCACTAAGTATGTGATATTACAAAGAGTCGATGAAGACGACAGTACTTCCTACAGTGTGACATAAGACACCATCCACACATGTGGCGAAAATACCTCGCTTGCCTCCTCCCTCAGCTAATATGTCTTCGAGCTCCTCTCTTTCGGAATCTATAGATTATACAGAACACTGGTACTGTGTTCAAATTGTTAAGAGTCTAAATACCTTAATTATAATGTAGAAGAAAGTTTGATTTTGTTTTATAAACTTTAGTTTTGTTAAATAATTAAGATTTAGACAGAACTCGTCAATTTTGTTTATTACTTTTTTTAATTAATTTTCTCTGAACATAATAAAAGTTCGTGCTACTTTCTCCCGTATTTATATACATCAAACCTCATTAAGCATGAATCAGTTAATAAAAGAGTTCGATAAGTAGTAAATGAAAATCTGCCCGAAACAAATTCAGGGTGGTTTTGACTAGACTGGACGTCGCATCCTGCAATCAAAGCAGCAAGAATACGCAAGAAATTTTTGTGTCGTGACATTAAATAGGATGGGTACTTTGCAATTACGTAAGATTTGACTTTGAGACCCTTATACTTTTTTTTTTTAGTGTGATGGACTCACTTTTATGTAAAATTGAACAAAACAGTTATTAATCAGCTTAAAAAATGCTATAGAAATCATTTGTTTTAATCGGTATTATGATTTAAGTTCGAATGACCACTATATTTTAATCCTGAACCACTGTGCGTAGGTGTTATACTTCTCCAGCATGCTGATGCCAGGCCAACGTTGATGCGAGCTGGCTGCCCCCTGCCTTTTATAGCAGTTGCCTCGGCAGGCCGGACCATACCGTCCGCTGTTGGGGTATTAATCACCAGAGAGCGGTCTCCAGCGTGCAAGGCTCCAAGCCTCGAGAGCAGAGGAGGCGTCGTAATTAAAACGTAGCGGCGCCCCTCCGCCGTAATTGCATGTCAACGCCTAGTGACTCTCCCTACCCGCCTCACTCACACCCGTCAAGGCTGCCCTTCTCCATACAGACACTCCGAAACAAACGGATTTTGTCGACAAGTGACATGTACTAGGAGCGTTTCAAAAGTTAGAACCGATCGTTTATAAAAAGTTACTACAAGCACATGCATCGTCATTTCGTCTCAGACGGTTATGATACAGCAAAACAAACTTTTTCAAAATTAGTAGAATACGGTAATTCTAAGACATGCGGTCGGTAACTATGCAGAGTTTCAGCAACCTGCAACCCACAGCTCTAGTTATAGCTCAATACAAATGCCGACGCGTTTGGAAAATTGGTCTCGCGAAGAAATCCGCTCAGTTGTTCGATTTCTGTGTGTGAAACATGTAACCGCGGCTGAAATTCACCAGCAGCTGGCACAGGTTTACGGAGAGACTGTAATATATCGTCTGAATAGTGTCGAAAGTTTGCGGCCGGTAGAGAAAACGTCACAACACATTTTCTCACTTCAAGGAGCACATAGGAGGCCGACGATTCATTTGTGATGAGGAGGTGAAACACTTCGCGACAATGTTGCTGTACACGCAAAGACAGGATTTTTACTAGGAGAAATTATTCAAACTGATCCTACGAAGCGACACATGTCTGAACCAATATGGAGACTATGTTGAAAAATAACCCAATGTATGTACTATCAGTTGGCTTCATTGGTTGTATAAAATAAAATGTACACTTTTCACTATAGGCTTTGTAACCTTAGTTTCTGATCAACCACCGTAAGGTCAAATCATTAGAAAGCAAGCCATTCCTGGGGCGCTAGAAAAAATGGTAGCCTCTTCATATACACATTTTTTTATATATATTCATATTGAGAGTCTCAATGTGTACTCATCAGATCCCCCTGCCATAGGCCTCTTCCCTTCATCTGTGGTGAGTGATGGGTTTGCATCCCGTATTCTTGACTACATAGGTATGTACAGGGGTTGGACAAAATAATATGAACACCTGACATTCACATGCTATTGATTTATTAATATGGTTTTGGGCCACCTTTTGCTCGTAGAACAGTTGCAATTCTTCGGGGAATAAATTTGTAGAGTGTCTGAATAGTTTCCAACGGAATTTTGTCGCATTCTTATACAAAAACATTCGCCAAATGCTTCAATGGTGTTGAAGGTGGAAATCTGCTCCTTATTCTCTGCCACAAAACTCCCTACAACTGTTCAATTATATTGAAGTCTGGCGATTGTGCTGGCCAGGGAAGAAGTTTGATGATAATCTGATGCCCCTCGAACCAGGACAGAATCTTTTTGGCTTTGTGTATGTGTGCATTATCATCTTGGAAGATGGCAGTGTTTGGCAGCAGTATTTTAGTCATAGTAAGAACATCACTGAGGATGTCAAGATATTCATTCCCAGTCATCCGGCCAGTGATGAGAATGAGAGGGCCAGCTGAATATCACGATATAGCCGCCCAAATCAAAACGGAACCTCCCCCAAGTTTGACTGTAGAACGCAGGCAGTCCGGATCGCAGGTTTCTTTTGGTGTTCTCCATACATAAACCCGGCCGTTAGTAGGAAACGATGTGAACGATGATTCATCAGATCATACCACATTCTTCCAATCATCAAGTGTCCAGTTTTTATGATCGCGGCACCACTTGTTTCGCAGCTTAGCGTTGGTAGCCGTTATAAGACGTTTTGCAATTGCAGCCCTCCTATAAATGTGAGCTTTGTGGAGCTCCCGCCATACTGTTTTTGTCGAAACAGTATTACTCAGGTGTGTGTTGAGTTCTGCTGTCACTTTTGCTGCGGTAGTTTTGTGTTGTCTGGCCACATTCCTTTCTAATTTTCGTTGGTCTCTGTCGGTTAACTTGGGTTTTCGTCCACTATCCCTCTTGGCCGAAGATGTTTCACCATGTTTTGTGTATGCTGTCATTACCGTGGATACTGTGGCTCGTGAGGCGTTAAACAGTTCAATTGTTTTTGTCACAGACACTCCCGCTGACCAAGCTCCAACAATTTGCCCTCTTTTGAAGTCTGAGGGATCACGCATTTCACCGATCGCTTGTTATAACCATCACAGATCAAAGCGTATTATACACTGACACATAACCTACAAGACCTGCCACGTCAACTACGCCGTACATGCGCATCGCAGTATCCACACGGAAGTAGTGGTGCCAACAAACAACCTATATTCTGTCGCATGGTGTTCATATTATTTTGTCCAACGTCTGTATATCTGGTTTTGGCACATTGAATTTAGATGTTTAAAAGATTGCCTTTACGTAAAATAGTTACTCTTGTATTCATCTACACATAGTTTTTGTTGCTCAATCATTTGATTTTCAAGTAAAGAAGACTTTACTGTCCAGATCAGATCTAGATTCTTTGTCAAGATGTAAATGGAAAATAAATAAACACTGTGAGTTGTCGAAGGGTTAGAACAGAAACACTGATAGTCTAAAAACCCCACCGGAATTTCAGAAAATTGAGCCTTATTCGGAAGTTAATTATCTTGAAGGATAACCATTTCTGGGTTCAGCATTCTCGGTCGTCTGTTTCTAATGCCGGTTGCGGTATAGCAAGTGATTCACAACAGACTAGCATCATATGGCTGATCCAGGACCAATGAACTAGACCAATAGAACGTTTTTTGGGTGCCATATACTAGTCCCTACGATTTTCTTTTTAGAATTTGTATATTTTGGACTGCATATTCTGCTTTACAATTCAACTTCGGCTGAAGAAATCGACATTTCGCTGCCACTGTCGATCTGCAGACTGTCATTTTCTTATCTTTCCTAACATCAGTAAAAAAAATTTGACACCAATTGCACAGTTATTTTACAATAGCCTATATTGTCAGTCACAATTCCGAACGGTCCCACGATTTTAAAGTTCTGTAAATTTGTATGAAATTTACTGTAATTAGAAAGATATGATTTAATCTCAAGTTCGCATTATCACTCTCAATAAGATTAAAGAATGTGTCAAATGTTTTTTGAGGGTATACCTATTCTTTGTTTGATTTTTCACTATACAGTGTAGCTGCAGTGTGAGTATCAGAAGAAAACAAAAAGTGTATAGAATAAGTTCTGTGTATCTGTATATATTTTATATTTGGAGTATTTACCATGTTTTCGTATATTAGTTCGCTACATTATTATTACGCTTGTTGCTGCTATTATACCTGTTTTTTGCGAACATTGTTCCCAGTACCAAAATGTATTTGAACCCATAATAAATACTAGAAATTAGATATGCAATAAACCAGCGTGCATCTATTTAAATTTAGGGTTATTCAAAAAGAAGGGACAGATTTTACATTTTTTCAAACGGCAAATGTTACAAATACGTGACACATATCACAGATAGAAGATTTAAAGTTTGTTATCTCTGCCACCTAGTTTCATTCGCTGCCACCAACGGCACTGTTGTCTGTTTACATGGAAATGGCGGTGCCACAGAAAAAGTCTATCGAGATCAACCAGTTTTTTTTTTACCCCTATGCATATGCACATATCTTCTACGAATTTCTTATTCCAATCGTAAATCTGTTTATGACGAGGTGGTATTTTTTTTTTTTTTTTAACTTACGAGGGAACGCACACTGAACATTAACAGTGAATTCAATTTTTGCACATTGTAGCAAACTTTGAACCTTCATCTATCCAGTGATGTATTTGTATTCTTCATAATTTGTGATCCAAAAAGATGTACAAAACTGATCTTTCTATTTGAATAATCTTGTTTGTTGACATGCTTATAGCGCAATGTCAGAAGATATAATTTCTATAGTATTAGCTTGAAAACGTGTTAAGTAATTCAGTCTGTGTATTTAAGTCTAGCTCTAGAAAGGAATGTACCACACACCTTGTTGCAAGCTGTGTAGCGGATAATAAAATCGATTCTCAATTGATTTCACCTACCGAAAGCATAAGTATAATATAATACTTTAGTTTCAGCTTTTGTGAAAGAATTTATATTTTGGACTGTGGTAATTATGTAAAATCAAAATATTATATTTATGACTAGAAGAAGTTCGTTTTATGATATTTTACAAAACAAATATTTCATTAAGTAGCATGTAGGCCTTTTTAAATAACTAACTCCTAATTTCAACTGCGAGAACACAATTTTCCTCCTTTTGTGCGCGATTCTAGCAACAACAAAAAAAAACTGACGGATTATTATAGAGTTTTAAACATTTTGCATTCCAGGGTCGAAGGGTAAAATGAAGTATATTTTATCTTGATACGGCATCTGAAATTTGAAAAATAAAGAATAACATGTCCGTCCATCTTTATGTTTGTTCCGTGGAACACGATTAACGCAAAAATTGGTGGTCGGATTCTGATGGGATTTTGAAAAAGGTCTTAAGAGAAAATGGGGTACGTTTAATTTTAATATGACGCCGAAAAGCTGAGAAATGAAGATAAAAGTATCCGTTCTCAGTTGGTATCCGGTAGAAATGCTTGCTGGGATATGTTGTAATGGCATAGAACAAGGATCCTTCGAAAATCCAAGAGATATCACGCGTAGTTTCGAAAACTATATCTTTTCAGTAAACATGATTACTCACTAGAAGGCAGATAAACTCTCAGCTATCTCCTTCAAGTGATTTCATAGTTTTTTTTTATTTCATCAGACAAGTGTTGTTCATTTAGAAAAATGGAAAAAAGAAACAGATATTCGAGTGGAGATTAAACATTTTTTTAAAAAAAGGCTTAAAGCTGAAAGAGATACTGAGCCGGGTGAAGTTCATGGTACTTCTGCTCCTGCGTTTACAAATTTTTACAATTAGGTAAAAGAGTTTGACGATGGCCGCACATCCACCCAAGATAAACAACGCTTGGGACGTCCAGTGGAAGCGACTATCCCGGAAAGTATTTACAAAATCCACGATATGGTGTTAAGTGATCAACGAATCAAAATGCATAAAATAGTTTTAATCACAGGCATATCAATTTGTACATTGAATTCATTTTTGCATGAAAAATTAGGTGGGGGGAAAAAATTCAGCAAGACGGGTGCCGTGTTTGGTCTCAGCGAAGAATAAGCGCAATCATGTAGTCGACCCTGAGGTTTTAGTACATTTCTGTAGCAACTCTAGCAAGTTTCTCTGTCGATACGTAACTGTGGATGGAACATGAGTACACTAGTATTCTCCAAAAACTAGGGAACAGTCTTAACGGTTTGTTTTTGAAGGAGACGAAGACGTGAAATCTGCCAACAAGGTAATGACCACGGATTTATTCAGAATTATTCGGAATTTAAACTGATTCATCATTCTTAATCATTTAAATTATTTCTGAGGATCGTGAGCCCATTGGATTTCTCACTTTATTTGAGACATTCTTGACTATACGTTGACTGCAAATTAGTAGGGCAAATTTTCCATGTGAATAACTTCTACAGGATACCCGATTTCACCTCATAACTCTATGTAAAACAAAAAAACCAAGTGAACGAAGTTGTTTGCAACAGTTGGATGTTAATAACTAATGAGAGGGTGTCTGGTAAATGTAATATTGTGTTAATAATTTTATCATTAATACGATACGTGGTTATAGATGTGTTATTTGCGTGGTTCTTTTCAGTTTATTATCGACTAGCTTCAAGCCGGTCAAAACTGACTGGTTGAACGCAATATACGAACAATTCATTTCTTTGCATTTGGTTAATTATAGGGAATTGTTATTGTATAATGCTTATAACCTTGATTTTGTAATATTCTACACATTTCGTATGCAGTTGTATAACAGTACAGTTGTAACTTCTACTGAATTAATGACAGCAGAAGTATAGAACTAACGAACTTAAAAATAAATTAGGAATTACAAAAAAATTTGCTGCACCACGGAATACTAGTTTTATTCCTTGTCCACACACAGTTCAGCGCGATAAATATGGAACTACTTCCATCCGTGTGATGTAATAAGTTCAGTAAGACGGCGCTTATGAAAGACGTTTAAATTATTTATAAAACTGATTTTAGAGTGAATTTTGTTGTAAAAAAATGTGTTAGTTGCGATTCTGGTCAACTTAACCATAACTTCGACTAATATTGCCATTAGAAGATCATAGCTTCTACTACCCTCATATGAATAAGCGACAGGTATCCCCTACGGTAGTAGTAGGTATTTATTCTGGAAACGCTTGTAAGGAAACACGAATAACGATCATTTTTAATGATATTTTTCATGATATGAGTACCTTGTTTTAGTTAGATTCTCAGAGTATTTGGCAAGGATTTTTTTAAAAATAAATACATTTTTCTTTAAATGACGGAAAGTAGAATTTGAAAAACGGATAACCGTTATTTATTTTATTGATATAGATCACGTTTACATACATATCACGTAAACTTTCTTTGATTTTTTAATAACTTCATTGTGTGTTATCTCCTGTCAAAAAAATCCTAGTTCCTGTAACTGGTGCAGGGAATATACCGTAAACAGTGGCGGATCCAGGATTTTGTTTTGGGGGGAGCTAGGATTTGGTTTGGGGGGGCTTGACCAGATTGCCGCCCGTATTAAAACTGTAGAGCAAAAAAAAAAAAGGTCCCCAAAATACATGTCGTTAGGGGTGACCTTGGTGCTTTTGAGGGGGGCTTCAGCCCCCCTAGCCCCCCCCCCCCCCCTGGATCCGCCACTGACCGTAAACATCGAATACCCTTCCCCTTACATGAATTTCTGCATCTAGTTGTAGTAAATAAGCAAAAAGCAACGTAAACGAATGTACCGTTGTAACGTACCATTTTTGCCTGGCATGAAAATATTTTTATCCCTGTTCTTTGTATTTTTGTGCAGTTACTTCCTTAACAAGCAATTACATTTTACTTGGCATCGCAATTACACTTTCTTGTAACACTATGAGGGCAAGAAAAATAAAGTAAAATTATCTATTTGAATACAATACAAGCACAAATATAGTCAATGCAGTTATACATTTGAAGTTTCCTCGTCAGCCTAGCAGCTCTGTGGTGGTAATCAGTGGAACTAACACTTCGGACATTATCGAGACTCGCCGAAGATTACCGAGTTATTGAGTTGAGGTCTCCAGGCTCAACGCATTTTACCAATAAACCTTCATGTATGTTGCCACATATATCTGGGACCGTTTTCAAGTAAGATTACATAGTATACAGGGTGTCCACAAATGAATATCGGGGTTTTAATGCTTTATAAGATTTATTACATTATCCTTACAGTTATAAATGATATGTCAAATGAAAGAGCAACTCAAACAGTTTTATATACAAGCTTACAAGTGTTCTATGTGGGCACCATATGTCACACGGCACTCATCAAGTCTGTAGCCGAGTTCTTCCTAAACGTTGAGCAGTGTGTCTTCAGTAACTGTTGCAACAGCTGCTTCAATCCTCTGTCGTAATTCAAGGATGTCGGCTGGTAACGGAGGCACATACACACGATCCTTGATGAAACCCCAAAGGTAGAAATCGCATGGCGTTAGGTTAGGTGAACGTGGAGGCCACGCGTAGCAAGCTCTGTCATTGGGCCCCTTGCGGCCAATCCAGCGGTCGGGTACAGTTACGTTCAACCAACCGCGTACTTCGTTATGCCAGTGAGGTGGCGCACCATCTTGCTGGAAAATGAAGTTCTCTGGTTCATATTGTTCCAACTGAGGGAAGAGCCATTGCTCTAGTGTATCAAGGTAAGAAGTACCAGTTACAGTCGGTTCATCAAAAAAGAAAGGTCCGTAAACTTTCCGCCGGGATACGGCACAAAAAACATTGATTTTAGGGGAGTCTCGTTGCACTTGTACGATCTCTTGAGGATTTTCTGAGCCCCAGATCCGCACATTATGAGTGTTAACATGTCCACTGAGGTGAAAGGTCGATTCATCACTGAAGACAACATGATGTAGAAAATCTTCATCGTCATGTAACAACATTTCGTTAGCGAATTTGGCACGTAAACCAAGGTCTGCAGGCTTTAGAGCCTGTAACAACTGTAAACGGTAAGGACGTAGTTGCAAGCGTTTCCTTAAAACTTTCCAAACAGTCGACTTAGAAATTTCTAATTCGAGACTAGCCTTCCGAACAGATTTCTTTGGGCTACGAGTGAACGACTGTCTCACTCGCTCAACAGTCTCTTCGCTAACTCTTGGTCGTCCCGCGCTCTTCCCTTTACAAAGGCAGCCTGTATCTTCAAACTGATGATACCATCTACGGATGTTATTGTCACTTGGAGGATCACGCCCGAACTTAATGCGGAACGCACGCTGCACAGTAACTACAGATTCAGTCTTTGCAAACTGTAAAACACAAAACGCTTTCTCTTCACTAGTCGCCATCTTTGCTACTACCGCATTCTAGCGGATCGCAGCGGAAACATTTCACGCACATGCGCACTAGTGCCAACGAACAAAACTGTTTGAGTTGCTCTTTCATTTGACATATCATTTATAACTGTAAGGATAATGTAATAAATCTTATAAAGCATTAAAACCCCGATATTCATTTGTGGACACCCTGTATATTTTCGTCGTTTATGAGGCATATAACTCTCTAATTTTTTTTTATTTTTCTAAATGAAGCGCTAAAACATCTTTCCTGATAGCGATAGTTATTTTGATCGCCGAAATATTGTGTGCAAACTCCATCGTTAACTCGTCACCCGAGAACATTAAATTAATCTCTCCTGTTATTTTTGTGACATACAATACTTACTCGTATCTCTCGATTTTGCTCTCATTTTTTATTTCCCAGCTTGTCAGTCCCCTCTTCGGAGGAGTGTCTTCATGTTACTTCCCGACTCACATATCACCAGAAACCCTACAGTAATTAACTACACTCGTTCAAACAAATATTTAATTATTAAAAAAGGTAAAAATCGTACTACGAGTAATATTGTTCCACTTTAACGAATCTGAACATAGCAAACGTGTTTAGTAACACTTTTGCTGAATTTGCAACATCCTAATGGTTCCCGCATTAACGCTGGATGTCAGGCGTAAAGAGGCGTAGAAGCAGCGAAACGTGGATAATATGGGAGATTCAAAACAGGATGCGTAGTAATGGAAAAGACCTGGGAACTGTAAGAAATAAAAGATCCTTGTGAACTCTACACGCTTACGCTTCCCCGTAGTTGTTTATTTTATATTCAGCTGTCCTGCGCTTCTTACCTTACTTATTTACTTTCCTAGAAATCAAAAGTTAGCAGCACGCATTTCTCATATTCGTAGTGTCGTTGCGATTTTTTGAAAAATAAGAAAAAAAGATTACTGATGCACTTCATGTCAGCGAGAAAAGGTGCGTCGCAGATATGTTAAGCCTCTTACGCTTCGCTTTTTTCTAAGAAAAGTTTCCACTTCTAGGCAACCACTATCCCGTTCATCAAATTTTAAAAAGAAAATAAATAAATCAGATTCAAAGATACGGAAAGTATATTCCAACGGCTATAAAATCTTTCTGGTCCATTAACAACACTCAAAGGACGAGAGTAATTTATTATATAATTTATACTTGCATCTATCTTCACTTAATGTAAGCTTCTTTGTTATCGGTTCCATTACCTTAAAAAAAGTCAGTTAAAAGTACTTATTTCCCAAGAATCCTATCGTATCAAGCAGTTTTTATATCGATATCAAATATCTCAGAAATTTCCAGAATTTTTTACTAAAACGTTTTGATTTTTCTCTGATTAATAAATTTCAGAATTTAATTTAATTGCGATGGAGCGCACGTTCCGGTGGAAATTTCCCTACACACCAGTTTTTCCAATATCCTGTACCCACCTTCTGTTGCCCTCTACAAATTTCAACTTTAAATTCTTTCAACATTTTGGTAAATCATTCATCAATTCTCTTGGTAACTTACTCCAATCTCTGACACCCTTACCTACGAAAGAAAATCTTCACAAATCCTTGTGCCTGAAATCAAGTGCCAGCTTGTGGTCATCGTCATCTTTTTCTTTCCATGCAACACTTCTAATGCCTACACTAATACACTTACAGGCCAGAACAATATGACCTTCTACCTACTCGTAATAACCGCTTTGTCCGCCTTTGGCACAGATGATAGCGGCGACGCGTGTTGGCATGAAAGTCATGAGGCCTTGGTAGGTCGCTGGACGGAGTTGGAACCATATCTGCACACTCAAGTCATCTCATTTCCATAAATTCCGTGGAGGGAGCAAATGAGCTCTGACGCCACGTTCAATCGCATCGCAGATGTGTTCGATCGGGTTCAGATCTGGCGAGTTGGGGGGCCGGCACATCATTTGAAACTCGCCGCTGTGTTCCTCGAACCACTACATCACACTCCTGGCCTTGAGCCATAGCGCATTATCTTGTTGAAAAATGCCTCTGGCGTTGGGAAATATGGTCGTCATGAAGGGATGTACGTGGTCTGCAATCAGTGAGCAATACTTTTTTGCCGTCATGGTGCCTGCACGAGCTCCACTGGACTGATGGATGCCCACGTGCATGTTCCCCAGAGCATAACTGAGCAGCCACCAGCTTGTCTCCGTCCCGCAGTACAGTTGTCAAGAAGCTTTTCCCCTGGAAAACGACGGATTCGCACCCTCCCATCGGAATGATGAAGAAGGTATCGGTATTCATCAGGCCATGCATAGTTTTGCCACTGCGCCAACGTTCAGTGACGATGGTCGCGTGCCCATTTCAGTTTTAGTTGCCAATGTCGTAGTGTAGCATTGGCCTATTCATAGGTCTTCGGCAGCGGAGGTCCATCGTTAGGAGTGTTCTGTGCACTGTTTGTTCAGACACACTTGTACACTGCCCAGGATAAAAGTCTGATGTTAGTTCCGCCACGGTACGCCGACTGTACTGTTTTACCAGACCGACATCTTCAATGAGAGGTGGGCGTCCAACGCATCGACATTTGTACAAAGTTTTCACCTTGGTTTCGCCACTTGTTGAAGACACTCACCACAGCACTCCTCGAACATCCGACTAGTCGTGCAGGTACAGAAATGCTCGTGCCGAACCTATGGGCCATCACAATCTGCCCTCGGTTAAACTCGGACAGATCGCTCGCCTTCCCCATTCTAAACACGGATAGCGCTCTCACTAATACTACATGCACCGTGCGTTTGTCTGACTAGCAGTCATTCCTATAGTTTATGGAGTAGAATGTTGTTAATTGCATATTTTTTCAAAACAATTGTATTAGACTAACAGTTCTTTTACACTTAATTGTGTTTCGGCCAAAGTTCGAAAATTGACACTAAATATAAGTATCTGCTCGGCCAGTCTGAAAATAACCGTAATAAATTAGTCGCAGTAACCGTCAATACTTATTGTTATTTATTATTTAACAAAAACGCCAGTCCAACTGTTGAGATTTTTTTATGCAGACGTGTAATTGAAATTACATTTGCATATTAGTCGCAAAAAGATTTGACAATATGGCAAGCATGGCTCAATGTTGAGGTCAAGGATGATAGTAGTATTCTCTACAGAGGAAAATTCGAAGAGAAACACAATAACTTATGAGTGTTCACATCCCGAATATGAGACATTCAGATCCTTCACTAAGTAATGTCATAACTGCCTTGATTCATGAATCCGGTGCCAATTACAATATCAAATATACAGGATTAAATGAGAACTTAAAAATTAATCTTCACTTGCTTTCATAACTTTCCTGGTCTTGGTTTCTGTGTACTAAATGTAAAATAAATTACCGTATTGTACCGTTACCTTCTTTTGTAACTCGATTGATAACCACAGATCAGGATTTAAAGGAAAATGTCGTGTAGTCACAATATGTTGATCTTGAACGATAGAAGAAATTAAACCAAGCGTGGTGAGCGAGCGGTAACGCTCGGGCCTCGCATTCGGGAGGACGCCGGTTTGAATCTCCATCCGGTTATCCAGATTTGGGGTTTCCATGGTTTCTCCAAAACGCTTGAGGCGAATGGCGGAATGCTTCCTTTAAGGGGCCATGGCCGAATATTTTCCCATTTCTTGCTCCTATCCTTTCCAGCCTATAATTAATTCGACGTCGACGAGGCGTAAAGCCATTAAAAAAGTGAATTAATAGAAATGAAGCCGAGCTTCTAATTGAATATCGATACAGAAAAACGTAGTGCCTTAAAATATAGGACAAGCTTACGCTTATTACAATTTTAGGCGACCTATTATAATAATCAATGCAATGATAAGATTCTCAAAAACTTTCTTTCTCATTGCTAGTCGTTACATAAACAAAATAATACCAAACAAAATAGTGGAAAATAACATCATTCAGATACGGCAAAAATCGATGATAACTTTCTCCAAGTTACAACTTTTTTAATAATCACATAGACTTCTACGGGAGGTAATGCTACAAATTTTAGAAAAAATACAAAAGAGCTTCTCAGCTCGGCATACCATAAGTTTCCGTAGTTTTTGTATTATATTTATGTGACAAGCTCTCGTAAGAAACCACAGAACTACATTCCAATTACCAAAGACATAAAACAAATCGATGTAGTCATAAAAACTACTAAACTCAATGGTATGCGTGTCCAAGACGCTTAAAATCACTGCAATGTAGGAAACTTTGGCGTATGAACACCTCCCGAGCCATATGACTCATTCTCTTTAACATGAAGAAGGTTTAAGACCGAAATATTATGTATTTTTGTGTTCGTGATATATGTTCTTCTTCAGTCGCTGCCTTCAACTTTGGTGAGTGATGAGTCATTTTCCCTTTCCTTGTAATTTATATTGCCTAAATCCATTTCCTTTCTCCTTTGTTTAAATGCCTAAACAAAAAATTTCCAAAAAACTGTGGTTATATGTTTAAATACCAACACCACATAAACATATGTCAAACCCCTTTGTTTGTGGTGGTAACCTAAACTTTGTTAGTATTTTGCTGAGGAACACTTCGAATAGTCTAAGATCCAGCTGCGTTATTACCACATCCATCTGCTTTTTTTTTTTTTTTTAAATTGAAATGCAATTTTATGTGTAATTATTAATAGCAAAATACGTTTATATCGGGTTGTCTATAAAAATATTGCTGCAAGCACTTTTAACTAAAATTTCAAAAATATTTTTTTTTCAAAAAATTTCATTCCCTTCCTTTTTAAATAAATTATACTTCATTTCAAAGAGAGACATGTAAAGATCTTAAAAAGCTTGAGTTACATATGCTAAAGTGGCCACAAATAGAGATTGCCAGCTGTAAAAATACCTAAGAGTGTGGCCACATTTACATAGTCAACCCAAAATTTTTAAATTCTTTAAATGTCTTTCATTGAAATTAATTATAATTAATTAAAAATCAAGTGAACAAAATTTTTTGAAAAATTTTTTCTTGACTTTTTAATTATAAGTGGTTGCGCCCGTACTTTGATAGGCAACTAGGTAGGAAGAAAAAATAGCAGCTTGCTGTCGGACAGATTCAAAGGCAGAAAAATTATACAGTTGTTACTTATGAATGGAAGGACTAAATTATAATGGTTCAGTTTCGGCGTTTTGTCTAGGAACAGATCTATGATATTATAAATCTGTAAGCGAACTCCATGTGTCTGAGAGTCTGAAATATAATCACACAATAACTACCCCATCAATATGGATGGTATTAAAAAAATTGAGAGCTTATGCACTAGGTTAAAATCTCCGACAAAATATTACACTACTACTATAGTTTTATTTATTTAATTCAGTCATTTATATCTTCAGTTTTATGAATTTAGAACATTAACAAAACGTAATATGTGAAAATAAACATAAGTAATATTTATTTCACTGTAAACAACTTTGAAGAGATATTCACCTAAGATGACGCTACTGCTCTTTATATATATATACGTATGACTTTGGTTGCTTATTTCTTTAGTTTTCTAAAACGTAGTAAATTTAAATAAAAGGAATACGTTACTCAAACCACCACATCATACATTAACACTTCCATAAGCGTAACTGATTAGTGATTTTTAATTTACTGTAAACATTTTTGTGCTTAATATCGATATTAAAACCTGATAGTATTCTAATGAATTATTCTGTATCAGCATTTTTAGTTAACTGTTACGGAAATGATGTCTTTTATTCTGAGCACAGGTGTAATCCAAACCAAAGTTGTACTTAGTGGTATAATTCAATTCTTCTGCGTGAGTTAAGATAATATTAACATAGTCCTCTCTACGAACTAATATGTATAATTTTTCACGTAAATTTAATTTCTTAAATTTCATATATTATGTTGCGTTCTATATAAGTGAAACAAAAAAAATCTGGTCGGTATTAAAACTGAATCTAAGACAATAACTAAAAGAATGTAAAGTTTTTAGATGACATTTACATTTTTTGCTTCTCGTCGTTAATATTTGGTACTAGAATAAAACTCGTAAAACATTTCTACACATACCAGATTTTGCGGGTGCGAAACAACGGGCAAATGCTATTCTCACATCTTTATACATCCGTCTTTCTTGGTCTTCGAGGGAATTGAAAATGGTAGGTAGGAATGAGGTTCTGCATTAGCGTAAGCGTTAGATTCATTATTGGTTACCAGGAATTCTGGTGCATGTCGTTCCTGTGTCACTCCAGTAGATTCGCGGGATGAGTAAATTTATAAGCATTGAATGCCTCCCGGCAATATGTTGGACATGTAATGCATCATTTGTCATCCAATTACAAGAGTAATCTGAAAATTCCGAGTCCTGGCCATAGATAGATAGTATCGAAAAACTATTGTAAAGGACCTGCAAGTGTAAATATATATTTAATTTTGTGTATTAACCCTCATAAATAGACCAATAATAATAGTACTTTTTTCGAACATCCTTGACAGCAAGGAATAAAACTAACCCCAGTAACCCGATGACAAGTATATGTAACAAGAGAACAGATGAACGATGGAGAAAGATGCAATGGAAGTGGCAAAAGCTGTTTTACCTAATAGTTGAATAGACGAACTGTGTAAAGACTTTTACAGCTGCGGCATAGAAGAGAAGTTGTAAAAAAAAAAATTTAGTGCAGTATAATGTATGAAAGACTGCAGAATAAATGTTTATTCAAAGGAAACTGGAAGTGATTAATATTGATCAAAGTGTTGACGAATCTCTTTGCGTATACACGAGAAAAAGAAAGATGTAGAATAATTTTCCCTTGCAGGTAAAATAAGTACTATTGATAAAAAATATGATGGGAGAGACTACATTAATTGCCATCTAATGCATAACAGAAGACACAAAATATACTGTTTTGCTAAAAGGCTCCAGACAAACCGGTAAGAGACAAAATTATTATATTTGCAACCAGAGACGGTTTGGAACAGTAATTTATGTTTGATACACCAATTAATTAAAATCAGAGAAAGATAAAAAGTTTCCTAGGAGAGGTTGTCCGTCGCACTATGAAATATTAAATTTCATGGCAATTTTCTGAGAACGTAATTTGGAATACAAGAGACACGCCAGTTTACGAATTGTTAGTCGCGTACTGTGCAGATGTAACAAGATTGACACAGTGGCAGTGATATGTTACATTGTGCTTTTCGGCTGCCGGTGGACTGTTGAAGAGCGGGCACAGATGGTCAGCGGCCGTGTAGGACCGCACAGTAGTTGTCTAGTGCTCGTTAGGCTGCAGTCTTGGAGGACCCTCGTCCTCCACCAGACAGATTGGACGTTCCTCCGGACTGCGGGCGCCCACTCCAAGACTTGCACCGTCGTCTGCAAATTCTCTTGTCTCTCCTGGTATTAGCTGTTAACGTTTGTTTTCATATGGTATTTTT
>JARYHS010009186.1:87880502-88131960 GCA_031002005.1 Vandiemenella viatica
AACTTTTAGCCACAACACAATTGAGTGTAGAGGAACTGATAGTGTAATACAAATGTTTAGAGAAAATATACGATTAGCACCTAATAATTCCATAAATTACATTCGATTTCGAATATTTAGTATTAACCGATTATCAGTCAACGTCTAATACCCAAGTTCATATACAAAATGAGTGCCTTAAATGGAAAAAAGAAATCCTCTTGTAGGTTTTTATTTACATTTTCTGTGTTTTACGATCTTGTTGTTCAGGCTGATCAGTGTATTAGTGTAGGAATTAGGAGCAGTGCATGGAAGGAAAAAGATGAAGATGACCACAAGCTGGCACTTGATTTCGGGCACAAGGGTATGGGAAGATTTTCGTAGTTAAGGGGATCAGAGATTGGAATAAGTTACCAAGAAAAATGATGAATTATTTACCAAAAACGATGAAAGAATTTAAAGTTGAAATTTACAGAGAGAAAAAGTAGATGGGTACAGGATATTTGAAAAACTGGTGTGTAGGGAAATTGTGCGCTCCATCGAAATTAAATTAAGTTCTGAAATTTATTAATTTAGTAAACCAAAAATCTGAGAAAAACAAAACATATTAGTAAAAAATTCTGAAAATTTCTGAGATATTTTATGTTGATATAAAAACTGCTTGATACGAAAGGATTCTTTAAGTCTTTTTTTCAGTTAATGGATCCGATAACAAAGTAGCTTACATTAAGTGAAGATTGATGCAAGTATGAAATATGTAATAAATTACTCTAGTCCTCTGAGTGTTGTTAATGGACCAGAAAGATTTTAGAGCCGTGGGAATATACTTCCGTATCTTTGAATCTGATTTATTTATTTTCTTTTTAAAATTTGATGATCGGAATAGTGGTTGCCTAGAAGTGGAAACTTTTCTTAGAAAACGCGAAGAGTAAGAAGCTTAACATATCTGTGACGCAGCTTTTCTCGCTGACATGAAGTGCATCGGTAAACTTTTTTTCTTATTTTTCAAACAATGGTAACGATAATACGAATATGAGAATTGCGTGCTGCTAACTTTTGATTTCTAGGAACGTAAATAAGTAAAGTAAGAAGCGCGGGACAGCTGAATATAAAATAAACAACTACGGGGAAGCGTAAGCGTGTAGAGTTCACAAGGATCTTTTATTTCTTACAGTTCTCAGGTCCTTTCCATTACTACGTCTTCTCTTTTGAATGTGCCGTATTAACCACGTTCAACTTTGTTTCTACGCCTCTTTACGCCTTGACATCCAGCGTTAATGCGGGAACCATTAGGATGTTGTAAATTCAGCAAAAGTGTTTCTAAACACGTTTGCTATGTTCAGATTCGTTAAAGTGAAACAATATTACTCGTAGTACGATTTTACCTTTTTTAGAATAAATGTTTGTTTGAACGAGTATAGTTAATTACTTTAGGGTTTCTGGTGATATGTGAGTCGGGAAGTAGGATGAAAACATTCTTCTGAAGAGAGAACTGACAAGCTGGGAAATAAAAATGAGAAAAAAGTTGAGAGCTACGAGTAAGTATTGTATGTCACAAAAATAACAAGAGACATTAATTTAATGTTCTTGGGTGGCTAGCCGAGTTAACGAGGAGTTTGCACACAATATTTCGGCGAGCAAAACACTGTCGCCATCAGGAAAGATGTCTCAACGCTTCATTTCGAACATAAATAAACAGAATTAGAGAGTGGTAAGCCTGATAAATGAATGGAAAATATATTACGTACACTGTAATTTTATTTGAAAACGGTCCCAGATATAGACGTTCACTCTGAGATCAGTTTTGTAAACAATTTAAACTTCTTTCATAAGCACCGTCTTTCTGAAGTTATTACTTCACGCGGATGGAAGTAGCTCCATATTTATCGTACTGAATCGCATCTGGACCAGGAATAAAACTGGTATTACGTGGTATAGCAAATGTTTTTGTGATTCATAATTTATTTTTAATTTCATTGGCTCTATACTTCTGTTATAATTAATTCAGTAGAAATTACAACTGTATTGCTATGTAACGTCATACGAAATGAGTAAAAAATTACAAAGTCAAGGTTATGAGCATTATATGATAACAATTCCGTATAATTAACCAACTGCACAGAAATTAATTGCTGGAATATTGCGTTCAACCAGTAATGTTTGACCGGCTTGAAGCTAGTCAATAATAAACTGAACAGAACCATCCAAATAATACACTTATACCACGTTATACCAAAGTTATTAACATTATATCACATCTACCAGACACCATCTCAGTAGTTATAAACAACCAACTGTTGCCAATAACTTCGTTCACTTGGTTTTTTTGTTTTACAAAGAGTTATGACCCTGGAATGCATAATGTTTTAAACCCTATAATAATTCGTCCAGTATTTTTTACTAGAATCGCTCACAAAAGGAGGAAAATTTTATTCTCTCAGTTGAAATGAAGAGTTGATTATATAAAAAAAAGTGTTTCTTATGAAATATCTGTTTTTAAAGCAGAATGCGGCTAACTACAACTTGACGTACATATAATACTTTAATTTTTGTTAATTATCCAAAATATGAATTCTTTCACAAAAGCAGTAACTGTTTCAGTCAAAGCACAAACCAGAGTATTGTATCATACTTATGTTTTCGGTAGGTGAAATCAATTGAGAATCGATTTTATTATCAGCTTCACAGCTTGTAACAAGGTGTGTGTTACATTCCTTTCAAGAGCTAGACTTTAATACAAAGAATTACATAACACGTTTTCAAGCTAATACTATAGAAATTACATCTTCTGACATTGCGCTATAAGCACGTCAACAAACAAGGTTATTCAAATAGAAAGATCAGTTTTGTACATCTTTTTGGATCACAAATTATGAAGAAAACAAATACATCACTGGATAGACGAAGGTTCAAAGTTTGCTACAATATGCAAAAATTGAATTCACTGTTAATGTTCAGTGTGCGTTCCCTCGTAAGTAAAAAAAAAAAAAATACCACTTCGTCATAAACAGATTTACGATTGGCATAAGAAATTCGTAGAAGATATGTGCATATGCATAGGGAAAAAAACTGGTCGATCTCGATAGACTTTTTCTGTGGTACCGCCATTTCCAAGAAAACAGACAACAGCGCCATTGGTGGCAGCGAATGGAACTAGGCGGCAGAGATTACAAACTTTAAATCTTCTATCCGTGATATGTGACACGTATTTGTAACATTTAACTTTTGTAAAAATGCAAAATCTGTTCCTTATTTTTGAATAACTCTAAATTTAAATAGATGCACGATGGTTTATTGCATATCTAGTTTCTAGTATTTATTATGTGGATCAAATAAATTTTAGTACTGGGAAAAATTTTCGCAAAAACAGGTATAATAGTAGCAACAAGTGTAATAATAATGTAGCGATGTAATATGCGAAAACATGGTAAATACTACAAATATAAAATATATATAGACACACAGAACTTATTCTAAACGCATTTTGTTTTCTTCTAATACTCACACTGTAGCTTCACTTTATAATGAAAAATTAAACAAAGAATAGGTATACATTTAAATCATTTGACCCATCCTTAAATCTTATTGTGAGTGACAATGCGAACTTGAGATTAATTTTACTTTTTTTCTACTTATGTCTTTACGTCTCGTCGATGTCATTAGAGGCGGGAGACTAAATCATATCTTTGTAATTACTGTAATTTTCATACAAATTTCCAGAATTTTAAAACGGTGGCATCGTTCGGAATTGTGACTGACAATATCGGTTATTGCAAAATAAATGTGCAATTGGTATCGAAAATGTTTACTGATGCTAGCAAAGATAAGAAAATGACAGCCACACCACCTATCGTGGACAGTTTTCATATAGATGGAGATTAATTTTCTTCGAATATCGTCAGTGGTAGCGAAATGTCGATTTCTTCAGTCGACGTTGAATTGTAGAGCAGAGTATGTAGTCCAAAACTAACAAGTTCTAAAAATAAAATCCTGGTGACTAAACGAGCTATTGATCGAATTCATGGGTCCTGGATCAGTCATAACGATACTAGACTGTTGTGAAACACTTGAACCCTGCAAGTGCCATTAAAAACAGACGACCGAGAATGCTGAACTCAGAAATGGTTATCCTTAAGATAAATAACATCCGCATAAGGCCTCAATCACAATGGAATATTTTCTGAAATTCCGTGTGGTTTTTTTTAGACTATCAGTGTTTTTGTTCTAACCCTTCGACAACTGACATTGTTTATTTATTTTCCATTTACATCTTGACAAAGAATCTAGATCTAAACTGGATAGTAAAGTAGTCTTCTTTACTTGAAAATCAAATGACTGAGCATCAAAAATTATGTGTAGATTATAATACGAGTGCAAGAGCAACTATTTTACGTAAGGCGATCATTTAAGCATCTAAACTCAATGTGCCAAAAGCAGATATATATATATATATATATGGAGAGAGTGTACGAGAATCAAACCCATCACTCACCACAGATGATGGGAGGAGGCCTGTGTCAGGGGGATCTGATGAGTACAGATTAAGACTCTCAACATGAATATATAAAAAAAATGTGTATATGAAGAGGCTACCATTTTTTCTAGCGCTCCAGGAATGGCTTGCTTTCCAATGATTTGAAAAAAAGTTAATACGAGGGGTTATCAGAAACTAAGGTTACAAAGCCTGCAGTGAAGCGTGTACATTTTATTTTATACAACCAATGAAGCCAAGTGATTGTACATACACTGGGTTATTTTTCAACATACTCTCCATATTGGTTCAGGCATGTGTCACTTCGTGGGATCAGTTTGAATAGTTTCTCGTAGTAAAAATCCTGTCACGCGTGTATAGCAACATTGTCGCGAATTGTTTCACCTCCGCATCACAAATGAATCTTCAGCCTCCTAGGTGTTCCATCATGTGAGGCAATGTGAGGTGACGTTTTCTCTACCGACACTATTCAGACGATATATTACAGTCTCTCCGTAAACCTGTGACAGCTGCTGGTGAATTTCAGCCGCGGTTACATGTTTCACCCACAGAAATCGAACAACTGAGCGGATTTCTTCACGAGACCAATTTTCCATACGCGTCGGCATTTGTATTGAGCTATAACTTGTAACAGAATGACAAAATATGGGTCATTCAGTACATGTTTATATATAATATGTTGTATATTTTTATATATAAAAAGAATACGAAAGGATTTATCGGAGAGGATTGTCAGAGTTTTTGGGACCTCCCAACTAGATGCGCCAGATTGTCGCGACAGGCCGGCGGCTGCCAGGGACAATGGACACCAGCTACCCTTTCTCACGCATTTGGTCAAGCGTATAATCCCTTGGCTCCGGGGAAACTGTACACTGGGGTGAATGACCGTATCCAAACATCAGGTCTCGGAACGGGCCGTTTGGAGGTCACAGGTCACGAATAAGTCCGAGGCTATCCCGAGTTCGCACGAATCGAGAAAGACAATGTTCGCCTATCGTGACAGCCGGAAGGAGGAGCTTGAGAACGGCAGAACCAATCGAGAGAGACTTTCCTTTGCATTTTGTAATGCCGGTGTATTTTTGCTCTATGTAAACCACGAGCGACGGGAGGAGGCTTTTTCCGGCGGACGCTGGAGGGGACTTGACTCCGAGCCTTCAGACTGGAAGGAGCGGATCTTCCGAAGCTGGAGATCGCTCCGTCTTGGCATCGAACCTGAGGGTCAATAAGCGTGTCTTGTACAGTGAGGTCGCTGTGCACGCATCCAGTACGCTTGCTGACGGACGTGGTGCACTATCCGCTATAGCCAAGGGGCTATAGTAATTCCGCCGTCACGGTAATAATTCTACAGTGCAGTGTGGTACCGTTATTCGGTCATTGAGTACAGCCCTGTAACGACCACTGAATGATTAGGAGTTCTCGCACTCCCAAATATTTAGCTAGCTGGGGCAGACTTTCTTAAAGCCACACTTGGTGGATAATTTAAATTATCCTGGCACCCGACATTTGAGATCGGATACAGTTAATGTCAATACTGTGTTTGATTTATGGTTCCCGATCATTAGTGAAGGGAACTTTCATTTGAAAAAATCAAGTGTGTAGCCTTCTTGCTTGCGAATTAACATTGGGAGTTTGTTTCAAGATTAATTTTAAAAGTAGTTGTGTTTTAATGCTTTGTTTATTTTTTAATATGTTGGAAATTGTAAGAAGAGGCTTTGCATAGTTCTTTTTATCATATTTCAATGTGTCAATGTTAACGATAAATAAGCCTCACCTGTACGCCATTATGAGTACCCAATAAATTAGCAGCCTAGGGTTTCTTTGAATTATAAAAAGAAGTAAAGGTTTTCACCCTTACCTCCCCCCGGCACATACCGCTACAAACTAGAGCTGTGGGTGGCAGGTTGCTGAAACTCTGCATAGTTACCGACCGCATGTCTTAGAATTACCGTATTCTACTAATTTTGAAAAAGTTTGTTTTGCTGTATCATAACCGTCTGAGACGAAATGACGATGCATGTGCTTGTAGTCACTTTTTATTAACGATCGGTCCTAACTTTTGAAACGCTCCTAGTACATGTCCCTTGCCGACAAAATCCGTTTGTTTCGGAGTGTCTGTATGGAGAAGGGCAGACTTGACGGGTGCGAGTGAGGCGGGTAGAGAGAGTCGCTAGGCGTTGACATGCAATTACGGCGGAGGGGCGCCGCTACGTTTTAATTACGACGCCTCCTCTGCTCTCGAGGCGTGGTGGCCTTGCAGGCTGGAGACCGCTCTCTGGTGATTAATACCCCAACAGCGGACGGTATGGTCCGGCCTGCCGAGGCAACTGCTATAAAAGGCAGGGGACAGCCAGCTCCCATCAACGTTGGCCTGGCATCAGCATGCTGGAGAAGTATAACACCGACGCACAGTGGTTCAGGATTAAAATATAGTGGAAATTCGAACTTAAATCATAATACCGATTAAAACAAATGATTTCTATAGCATTTTCTAAGCTGATCAATAACTGTTTTGTTCAATTTTCCATAAAAGTGAGTCCATCACACTAAAAAAAAAAAAGTATAAGGGTCTCAAAGTCAAATCTTACGTAATCGCAAAGTACCCATCCTATTTAATGTCATGACACAAAAATTTCTTGTGTATTCTTGCTGCTTTGATTGCAGGATGCGACGTCCGGTCTAGTCAAAACCACCCTGAATTTGTTTAGGGCAGATTTTCATTTACTACTTATCGAACTCTTTTATTAACTGATTCATGCTTAATGAGTTTTGATGTATATAAATACGGGAAAAAGTAGCACGAACTTTTATTATGTTCAGAGAAAATTAAAAAAAAAGTAATAAACAGAATTGACGGCTTCTGTCTAAATCTTAATTATTTAACAAAACTAAAGTTTATAAACCAAAATCAAACTTTCTTCCAGATTATAATTAAGGTATTAAGACGCTTAACAATTTGAATACTGTACCAGTGTTCCGTATAATCTATAGATTCCGAAAGAGAGGAGCTCGAAGACGTGTTAGGTGAGGGAGGAGGCAAGCGAGGTATCGTCGCCACATGTATGGATGGTATCTTATGCCACACTGTCGGAAGTACTGTCTTCCTCATCGACTCTTTGTAACATCACATACTCAGTGTGTTTCATCTGAGGTGTCGTTGTTTGTATTGAGAAACAGGAATCTACGTTTTTAACAATAAAATTGTGGTTGAGGGAAAAAGGGGGGGGGGAAGATGAGTGGGAACTTCCCTTTTGGCTGAAAACAGGGCGTTGGAACTATTCTTTTGATGAATGGGGATGCGGTAAGAAAAACTTTGGGAAAGCTCTCTGTTGATTACACTGTATCCGGCGCTGGCTCCGGTGTGTGGAAACACCATTACTGTGGATGAATGGGTGGGTGTATAGAGTTGGTCTTGTTAAGGTAAAAAATCATATACTTCTTATGGAGCCAGAGTAGAGTATTTCCGAGTCAGTGGATCTCGCGACTGAGCAACGCAGTCCGTCCTTACCGCCATATAGCTAACAATCGCACCGTGTAGCCGAGCAGTGGTGAACAACAACCTGGACTAGCGAGTGAGGGGGGCGGTAAGCCGGTTTCTGGCAGGTGGAATAATCAAACAGCCCCTGGGTCGGGACACAATGCCGGAAACAGGAAAGAGCGACGAGTGGCCGCTGTCTGAAAGGCGCGCGTCCTGAAAGGCTCCTAACGACGGCCTCGTCAAAGGCCGGAGCCGCGACAAAAGACCACGGGTTCGTTAGCCGGCAGCAAGCTCGCCGTGGCGACGGATTGTCGCAGTCATTACAGGTAGCGCGCCCAGTGGTCCGCACCAGGGAGCAGTGAACGGCCCTACACCGCCACTAGTTCCGCCACAACTAACGCACAGAAAACACGCCAGCACTGTTTCTGCAGAGAGTGGTCTTAAATAGGCTTCACTGTTATCAACTACTGTGCGAGATTTTTGCAGAGTCCAATTTTGCTTCCGACATTTCGACTGACACCTACGCTCTTCATCAAGGATCAAGCCACCTACTGAATCGCTAGTAGACTCAGCCAATGGCTCTATCCATGAGGAAGACCGTAGGCATCGACCGAAATATCAGTAGAAAAAGGAGTATAGATTATTCTTCTGTTTCACCACCTTTCCTCCCAGAATTTGGGGTCCCCTGCCTTTGATGAGTTCTGCACGGTCAAATTTGGAGGTTTAGTTTTAGGAGTGCGTGCTATAGCTGAAGCCAAGCTTTTTATACCTACTGCCAGGTAACAATTCGTACTAATGGAGGAAGTGAAATATTGTAATCTGCCTGCGAAATGTGTGGCTACGTTCTGTGTGTAGTAAGTGAATACTTTGTTTGTGAAATGTGTAGTTTATGAGGCGGAGATTGGAGACCGTTCCGACATTCGCCTTACTGGCTGCGGAAAACCGTGAGCTAGATCCTGGTCTCGTTCCCGGAACTGTTTTACCTCCCCGATCGAGTATGTAACGTCTCAGCGCACTGCCGGGTAGAAAGGAGTATAGACTGGACACAGCATCAATATCGCAAAGGGATTGATTACATTATGGCGGCCGCAAAAACAGAAAATAATTTTTAGGTCTCACCGTTAGTCAATTAGAGTATTAGACGATGAATCAAAACTCCAATATCAGTTAGAGATTATGATTTCTGTTAGAGCTACTGCCGAGCCAGGTAGTGAGATACCGTTCTGGCTTGATATTCGGGACGACGCGAGTTCGAATTCACGTCCCTGCCACTGATATTTTGGTTTTCATAGTTTACTGAAACCACTCTGAATGCCTGGATGGTTCTTCCAAAAAGCCATGGCTGAATTCCTACCCGTTACTTTCCACTCTCCTATCTCACCTCTAATGACCTCCAAGTGTGCTATGTCCGTACGGCGGCCGACGCCGAACGACGGACGGGCGGTCCGCAGGAGATGGTCACGAATAACCCGAACAAGTCCAAGGAGCAGGCCGAACGTAGTCCACAGACGCGCACTGGTTGTATCCGACGTGAGGTTCACAGAGTCCGAAGAGAGAGTACCGAACGTCGCCGAGAACAAGCACAGTCACGAGTCCGAGAAGCGATTTACTGAGTCCAAGAGAGAGTACCGTAGACATAGCCGAGACGAACACTGTCGAGAGTCCAAGAGACGAATCACAGTTTGACGGAGACACAACCGAAGCGCAGCGAACACCGAACTGCCTGAGTGGAGCTGCGCTGGCTTATTTATATCTGTGCCGGGTCGGCTCCGATTGGCCGTGGCGGAAACTCTGATGTGGTGGCGCTGGTTGGCCTGATGCCAGCTCCGTCTATACTAGGTCGATTTCCATGCCCCCTACCGGGCATGCCGCAATGTCGGGACGGGATACCAGAAAGTGGATGAGGCTTAAAGACCTAAGGACAAACTATTGGGATAATACCATCAAAGTCGTGATCATGACGAGATGATCCTGCGCTGGGGATTCGCGGAGGTAGAGCTCTGTAGTTGCCCTTTTACCTTCGACACTACGCGTGAGGTCACTCCAAACTTTGGCCGACTTTACATTTCCGCAAATATTTGTTTGACAACGGCTGCGAGGACCCGGGGACGTTCATCTTGGGTGAGAAATCCCGAACTCCATCTTTCAGGTGCAGTCATACGTTCTGCGGCCGTTACTACACGCCTCATTGCTGTCTGAAAAAGTGAATCTAAACTATGCGTATCATGACTTTAGTATTGTAGAACGAATTAGTTCCGTAGAATTATTCATGTTACGTGAACTCAAGGGAATACAGTTTCGGAAAACAGACATTTGTCGTGTCTCACCAAGCTAAAGAGCTATGACTGAAAGTCTACCGTGTCCTTTCGTAGCATGAAGTAGATAATAAGAACAGGGTTCCCTCATTATTATTCATTGGAACGACTAAGGATCTAAAATTTATAAGGCTAGTTCGTTTGTAATCTGACCAAGGTCATCTCGCTTGGGAACTAAGTGCAGCGACTATCATTGAAGCACAACAATGTTTTTTTTTTAACTTCTTTACGTCTCTCAACAGCGAGGTCTTTAGAGACGGGAAAGGAAGGGGGCAAGGAATGGGAAGGAATTCGGCCATGGCCTTTTTAAGGAAGCATCCCGGCATTTGCCTGGAGTGATCTGGGAAACCATCGAAAGCCAAATCTTGATGCCCGGACGGGGATTCGAACCGCCGTCCTCCCGCGCAACAATGTTAGTGAATCAAAAGGAACATATTTACTTTACGTTTCGCGGAAAGGAATACGCAAACAACAATAGATTGCTAGAAAGGTAGCCTTGATAGTCTACCACCATTCTGTCGGGCTGAGCACTAACCGAGTACGACAAAAACTTCTTGAAACCCGGACTCCAATTCTCTTTTTCTTAATACACTGGAATGCTGGGATTATCACACAAATCTTGCTGACGTCTGGCTTAATAACTGTAATTGGCACAGTCCCTTCTCTAGCTGATGACAGCTGCACTTTGTTTCATAGTTTCGATTTGGCTGGAAGCAGTAAATAATAGCGTATACTGTATGCATTTACATACCTTGAGTGGAAACTTTATTTTTATAATTATATTTTCTTTTGATCTCCATAAAGAAGTAACCTTCTTAAGTACGAGCTTAGTTTACTCATGTAAGTGCTGTAACTGTTTCGCAGATTGCAAATTACACACCCCGATTGCCAGGGTTTGTATGGATAAAGGATTTTCTAACTGGTCGGTCACAGTATGTTGTCGTTGAAGGAGAAAGTTCTTCTTATCCAGATGTTACATCGGGTGTACCTCAAGGAAGTGTAATAGGACCACTTCTTTTCTTAATTTTTATAAACGATCTCGGAGACAAAGTGAAAAGCCATTTTAGATTGTTTGCTGATGATGTGGTTATTTATAGGGAAGTAAGAAATTTGGCCGATTGCTTAGAAATTCAGCGCAATCTGGATGTTATTTTGGCATGGTGCGCTGAGTGGCAACTTACTCTAAATTGTAAAAAGTGCAAGACAGTGAGCATAACTAACAAAAAGAATCCGATTGTTCAGAAATACGAGGTAAACAGTTAAGTTATTGATATGGTCGATTCTATGAAATATTTGGGAGTAACAGTACAAAGGAACATGAAATGGGACATACACATTAATTCGTTAGTAGGTAGAGTAAATTCTAGGCTGCGATTCATAGGCCGAATCTTGAATAATTGTAATGAACAAACGAAGGAGATAGCGTACAAATCTCTTGTGCATCCACATTTGGATTATTGTTGTGCCATTTGGGACCCGTTTCGTAAGGGATTGATTGAAAGTATAGAGAAAGTACAGAGAAGAGCCGCTTGCTACAGTCCTTATGAAAGCGTCACAGAACTGATTAGTAGATTAGGTTGGGAGTCTCTGGTAGATAGACGACACACGTTTCGTTTAAACTTATTGGAAACATGCGTACTCCCACTTTCACTTTTGAGTGTAGTGAAATACTTCTTTCACCAACCTATTTGAGTCGGAAGGACAGGAAAGATAAAATTAGAGAAATAAGGTGCCGGACTGATTGTTATATGAATTATTTTTTCCCTCGTACCATTAGGGATTGGAATGCACAGCAAAGAGATTAGCTTTGGTACTGAGCACCCTCTGCCACCCACAATTTTGTGAATTGCAGAGTATATATGTAGATGTAGATGACGTTGCGTACATGAAGTACGGGGAAATAGGAATGTCAAGTAGTATGACAAAATTACTGCTTCCGGTGATGATCAAACGGGAGAAAATAAGCAGACACATCGAACATTGGAACCAGAGGAACACAAGCAGAGAGAGAAAACAGTTGCTAGTGACAAATACTAAAAAAGACAGGTGGAAATTTAATAAAATGTCACGACGCATCACACGAAACAACAGCCGGTTTGATTAAATTACGATAAAAGATTATTGACAATTTCACCACGTCGTGGAAGACGTTGGGACCAACTTTTGTCAGAAGTTTCAGCTTAATCTCAAAACTAATTTTAGAGGAATTCATTTAAAGTAATTCAATCCAAATGCAGGCCCGACATCAAAATGATGTTTTAATCGTTTCTTGTCTGTGAATGGAAAAGCAAACCATAGGCTTAGCGTTAGTGGTTGGAAAGATATTCTTCCTTCCTGAAATCAACAAAAAAGGCTGAGGACTTATATTCCCTCGGTATGGATTCCACAACATGGTGACAGATTAACCGAATCGACTTACACCCAGCCGGCATTTCTGCTGCTGGCCAGAATACCGCTGCATCGTTGAAGAGCGTTGGACTAACGTTACGAAAGTTCTGAAACCATTGATTCTATCACAAAACGTATCCCCTAGACACTCCACAGACATCTTCTATCTCAGAGCAGCCTGAGGTGTACAAAAATCAGAACATTCTGTATCCGGCAATTTATCGAAGTACCGCATGAAGAAAGTTTTGCATCTGCTAGCTTTTACCCACAACTTCGTAGGCTGGATGTTTGTTGCTAGAATTTTATAATGTAGCTTATGTAAAAGGTGTCCCAAAAAGAATGTAGTCGGAATAGAATGACGGGGAAGCCTTCACCATACAGTCTCCTGAATAGAACCAATTTGCAACATGTTTAAAAACAGCAACAAACAGAAAGGGGGATGGTTAACTGTGGGAGTCTCTCTATCAAATTTACTCCTGCAGATTTTTGTTTCTAGCTTTGAATTATGTCACTTTCTGAGAACCTCTTATGTCAGTACCGTTTTGTACCAAACATTTTCGGTTTTGTTGTGCTTTGCTAATACTACGGTGGTTGGAAACCGTTGAGCTAGCTACAAATAAACACAAAATAATACAATAGTATAGCGTAAATCCACATGTATACTATACAAAAAGCTATGTCTGTACATGAAATTTATAAACAGATCATACAAAAACTGAATACGAGGGAAACAATACCTGAGCGATCCAATTAACATTACAGAGAATTACGCACGACATTCGTCTGTTTATCACCATTCAGTTAGTCTTTAAAATTTCATGACAAAATAGAATGTTATTTATTCATAAAAAAGTTTCACATGTCATCTCTAATGATACATATTATTTCCTTGTCCAATTTCATAAAATTCGTTTTAGTTGTTTAGTCGTAAAAACGTAACAAACAGACAGAGAGGCAGACTAAATTTTGCAGTTATAATATTATTGCAGATGACGCTCGAACCTCTAATCCTGTGTCAAACGCCAGACGCCTATACAACGACCTCGAGCATGATGCGATTTCAAATGCTTTCAGGGACCAGAATAAATACGTAAAAGCATAATGATATCTTTGACAGAATGTTACTGTATTTTATCTCAATGCCAAGAGGTGCAGTTTCAATGTATTCAGTAAGAGCTCATCTCAATTTGAAGAGAATTAATGACGTTATATGAGAGAAAAGAAGGTGAAGTATTTGTTCGTGTATCTCCTTGGGTAGCTGACAAAGTATTCGGTGTCGGCGATTGGTGCGTGGGGGACGCCTAATTAGGGACTCCGTCAACAGGCACAGTGAATGGCGGGCGACAGGTGTGGCGGCTCTTTGTAGCGACCGCCGCCTTTGACCTGGCCGCACCCACTGCTTAATTACGCCACCGGCTCACGGCCCTCATTACGGCCGCCTCGCCCGCTCGCCTCCGTCACCTTTTCTCGGGACTCGCTCCCAATGCGACTCCGGCTGTTAGCGACAAGTGCTTCGCCTCGGTGGAAGCCGGCCGGCCGTCCGAAAGCGTCTCTCGGAAGCTTCGTTTCTAGAAACTGGGGCAAACAACTCGAGTCTACTTCAGTTCTTTCAAATTAGCGTTTCATTGCGTCAAAGCGACTGTTTACGTAATTAAAATGAATGTGTACGGCCATTCTGTTTATGTAACCACTTAATAATGTATGTATCTGTTTACTGTAATTTCAGATATTGCACGTTTGTAATTATTAGTTGTGCAACCTTCAAAAGCAGAGATCTGGTAAAGTTTTTTTTTCGAATTTTACCACCTACTTGCAGCACTGACTACGTAGGGCATTGTGTACTGGGAACTGCAGATGTAGCACTTAATTGAACCATCCATCAAGAACTGAGTAGTCCGCATTCTTAGCACATAAATCACTATTGGATGTAAGACCAAGGAGAGAAAAAGATTAAGAGGAAATGTAACGTAAGAACGAAGACTTTTCCCAGTACAGATGTCTCTACACCTGAAGAAGACGACAGAGCCAGCCGTCGAAATATTGTGTTTCCACAACACTATCCGGCGGTACACCCGTGAAGACTACATTGCAGGAAATGTAACAATTGCGAACTTTTTCGGGTGTCTCCATGCTATATTTCTAACCCTAGCTTGCTCTGACTTTCCTCTTCATCTTTTTTTTTTAAAAAAAACATACTATACATTTATATTAGTACTCCGGGTCGAGCCGCGTCGATTTGTTAAAGCCTAACGTTTCAGCCATCGTGCTGTGCCCTACATCAGTCGTCGATTGGAAAATTACCCTTGCTCTTATACATCTGTAACTATCCATTCACTTCTATGTTATGCGGGGTTTAGTGGGAATTCTAACTAATACTTGATATTAATATTTGATAAATTCAGATAATGGAAAAAATAATTAATTAAGATTGGTAAATGAAAAATGATTACTACATAAGAGGTTGGGAAGACAGCTCAAGTTGTAAAGCCTTGAAGATGTACGGTTGGTTCGCAATGATACACCTGCGTTTAAATACAAGATCATTAATCTGCTGAAAAGTAATCACATTGGTATGTTCCTTTTGCTTTTTATGATATATATCAAATTTTAGAATAGATGTACGGTTGGTTCGCAATGATACACCTGCGTTTAAATACAAGATCATTAATCTGCTGAAAAGTAGTCACATTGGTATGTTCCTTTTGCTTTTTATGATATATATCAAACTTTAGAATACAACTTCCTGTGTGTTACATTATACACGTACACGCACCAACAGCAACGTTCTAATTTTTACCACGTTTGCTTATCTAAGGAAACCATTGGATCTGGACGATCCCGTGTTGCATTGCCGAGGAAATGAAGCCCCGGCATTGTCGGTAGAGCATAAAAGAAGGCCTCCAGCGGCGTCTGAGCTCAGTACAGACGCGGACGGGACACGGAGCAGGAAGGCGACGACCTCTGCTGTACAAATACTCCGCCATGAGTGTTGTACGCCTGACGATCTGTGATCAGGTGATATTACAGCGTGTCTCCCTTTAAGTGGTTGCTGTATCCAGTGTCGTGTATCCCTAGAGTCAGACCAGTGTAGAAGTGATTGCTATATTCAGTGTCGTGTAGAAGTGAGCCGATTGGATCTACCTTTGTTTATTTTTGGATGTTAATAGCGTAACTGTGGATTCCAGCCATCCGATTTAAGTATTGGGCCATTGATTAAATTCACTGATGTTTTTTGGTTTTGTTTTTCAGCAGATGCCCCAAATCGGTCATGGGCACGCAGGTCGGCCGGGTTGCCACGCGTGATCCCGTAGTCACGCGTAGTCCAGCCTGTGTCGCGGAGCGTGCTTGACTGAGCTGGAAGGCGCCACGCTGACACACACTAAATCATCTGGGGCAGCATTGCCCCCAGAGTGTGGGGAAGTTCTTACAGGTGGTCCCGTATCTCCTTTCAGTTCAACTGTTGGCTGACATTGCTGTAGTGTGGCATCATCGGGTGTGTTGTTCCCGGAGTGGCTGTATTTGCTAACAACTGAGTCATTAGCAATGTTTGCTGTTGTAGCAGCTGGATGATGACAGTGAAGTTGTCGTTGTGCTTGCAGATCGCCTGGTGATGAAGATGGTTGGTTGCTGACTGCTTTTTCGCCTTGGCGGTTCGCTCGGGTTTGTTTGATGAGGGCACCAACTCGTTGGTGCGAGTCGCATTCATGTTGTCGCGCAGGTTTTTCTTGATGGGGCAACCACTGTAGCATGCCAGGTGGGAGCCGCTACAGTTGGAGCAGGTGGGTACCCCGTATCGCGGGACGCTGCACTCAGCGACTTTGTGTTTTCCGACATACCTTACACAGCGCTCCTCAGCGGTGCAGTCGAAGGCCATGTGCCCATGACCCTGGCAGCGGAAACATTGTGCCAGGGCTAGCGGAGGCCGCTTCTTGGGTTCAAGTCGGACCTTGCGCCCTAGCATGGTTCTTGTGCGTTTCTCCCGCGGTACACGATCCACAGCTTGAAACGTGTACAGTGGTAGACGCTCCTCGGTGCCCGGGCGGCGCATTTGATGGACAGGAGAGGCTACGATGCTGTCGCTGGAGAGCTTGGCAGCTACCACCTCCTCTGGAACGTCAGGAGGCAGGCCCCGAACGACCATCTTGGTTGGTCGCCGGGGGGTCTGTGGGGTGTGGGGGATGCCACGCCCATCCAGGTAGGCAGTCAGTCGCCGAAACTGTGTTGGATGCTGCGGTAGTAGCCGCAACCCCTCCTTCACAGGGAAACAGAGGATATACTGGTTGGCTTCTAACATGAGTTCGCCAGCCAGGTGTATATGGTTACAGGAAGGACAGGTCGTTCTTCTTTTTGTGGTTCATTGACGTCTTAGTATTCGTCAATGGTCATGTCTTCAGGCGGGGGCGAGATGGTCGTGCCCCCAACTGAAGAGTCAGGAGGAGCTAGCAACGAAGGCTGCGACGTCACCGTTCTTCTTGTGAGTTCTCTTCATCTTTATCTTGATCCTGATCACTGAAGAGGCCTTTCTTCACTTCGTTGACAAGCCAGTTTGGGTCCTGGGTTCTTCTCCTTAATTCCTCCACTTGGCGAAGCATCTCTGCTACTTGTAGCTCCATCCGGTGCTGGTTCGCGATTGTCCTTTCTCCATCGCTGCGTGGCGGTGAGTGGGTCGTGGCTGCTCGCCGCTGTTTCCTACCCATGCTGTGAGCGGTTGCACAGTCGAAGATATGCGCCACGCTGGAGGCGTAGCAGAGTGTTGTCTGCGACTGGCGGGCGTTGTATGGACTAACGGCGGACACAGAAGAGAGAAGCGATCCTGCCTACAAAGCGCTCACCAAGGCACGCCGTATGCCGACCAGCCTGAATGTGGTTTTTGGGAGTTTTCCCACATTCGCCAAAGGTAAATGCGGGGCTGGAACTGCATCTCCGCCCTCATAAGTGTGTGGTCGCACGGTGACTGGAACTTTGAAAATAAGAGTGATAAATAAATAATTTTAAGCAGTGTATTTTGTAATAAACGAACGAGTTCTAGCTTTATAGCTACAAATTCACTTGACTTCAAAATTGCAATTGAGTAACATCGCACCTTAAAGAAAAACTACTTGCTTGTCTGTCAGAAATGCTTCAATTAAAAGAGATTTGTCATTCGTATATATTCAAAGCACACTGATCAAAGGAAAATGTATAACTGATTTTCAAATTTTTAGAATTTTTTACGTTTTGCAGCAGCTTATTAGGCGATTTAAAGTATAGGATGTGCAGCCATTCCTCTGAGTGCGTTGTGAATATCTATTGATTTTTAGAATCAACGTATAACCGATCAACTGCTACTGTTATTAAACTAGAAACGGCAATCATTATGTCTTTTAAACGCTACACAGTATTGTCTGACAGTTTTTTTTTTTTGGTCGTAAACAGGCGAGAAAAAACGGAAACATTTTACGGCTGAACTAATACGGTTTCAGAGTTCCGTATTATTTACTAATATAGACATCCAATAAATTTAGCTATGTTATGTAATTCCTTGTACCATCCGTCTAAAACCGCACAGGACTGGAACCTGGGTTATAATGCCGTAGTTATATGGTAGAGCAAGTACGACAAGTTACATAAGTGTAGTCGATCACCTCAGACCAATAAAACTGAATATACGCACCGTGACACATGTCACTAAGATAAAGTTACTGTGCCTTACAGCTGTCACGTGGTTTGCTAGGCTCAGACTTGGCGATAGCAGAAACTGTCACAGCTCATTAATTATCCAGCAATGCAAAAGACGTGAAGTTCTGAGCCAAATCCGGTCTTGCAATGTGAACCAGAAATTTGCATGTAGGTGGTCTCCAGGGAGTGGAAAATTTTATTTTGTGTTTAAGGTTGTCAGGAATTGGAACAAATTACCAAACGAAGAGATGAATAATTTACCAAAACTGCCAAAATAATTTAAAAATTGTAAACTGAAAACGTAGATGGAGGAAAAATTTAAAGTATTCAAAGTATATAAGGTAATAAGACAAAATAAAAAAGGGGTTATTGGTTTACAGGGGATTGCCACCGTTGTGTGTGCTCCATCGCAATTAAATTAATAATAATTACATGGAGCACAGACTGGTATCGGCATGATTGCATATGTAAGTGCCTGCTATACGTGTGGTGAACATATTAGATGCGAAAGGGAGGGAGTGAAACGCAGTAAGTGGTAAGCCCTTCACCAGCAGCAAGCTACTATGATTAAGATAAATAAATTAGTACCTATTATTATTTGTTGATTAAAAATAATAATATATTTTAAAATTATAGGGAGTGGTATTCATATTGATATCAGGTACTAACCAGCTAAAACTGTTCCTCTTACTACGTTAATATTATGTTAGTAATTTACTTATTTGTTTTTCTAATTTAACAATTTTTATTTATCTGTTTTTACGTATCCAGTGTAAATGATAAAAAGTTACTAGCTAGTTATCGAGTCACATTCCGAGTTTCTAAAACAGGGAAGCCGCATCCAGTTACCAAGAATCTTATGTTGCCAGCAACCCTAGATAGAGATGAAATGACTGGCAGTAAAGGAGGGCTTATTGCAAAATTGAGATCAATAGTGCCAAATGCTTCACGGGCAAGCTTTCTTCGTCGAACAGCTCTGACCGCCAAGGTTTTACTTTCTGATTGAAACGATGTTTTTAAAGAGGTGACAAAAGTTTTGAACGCTATAAAAGATAAAACCTTGCACAGGCGACTGTTTATAATCATCTTTGAAGTCATGGGTTCGCTCCATCAAAATCTCCTCGATCACACAGAAGTCAGGTGGCTACACAAATGAAAGGATTAGACACTAGATTTGGAAATAAAGGTTGAATTGATTATGTTCTTCCAAGATGCTTAATCAAAATGTGTGAATTATTTATGTGACTCCAAGGGAGAAGAAGAAAACATTCTAACGACCAAGAATAAAATAAAAGGATTCCTCGTAAAACTTCGTTTGTGGTCAGTGTCTTTACAAGGAAATGCTGTATGAGTCCTTTCATTGCGTTCAGAAGATTCTCGAAGAAATTGCAACGGACCATTCGTTGGTAGTAAGTTCTCACATTACTTGCATGATACAGAGAATGCATAATCTGGAAGAGAAATTATCAATTTAATTTCCACAACGGGAATCTGAAGCAGACAATTAATATAGATAGATACTAAATCTCTTTTTTGTAATGTCAGTGTAGCTGGCTGATCTGACCATGAAGATAAAAGAAAATCTTATAGATTTACCAACTGAATGCATGATTATAATGGATTTTAATTCGCAAACGATTGATATCTTCTGGCTGAAGAGAAAAGAATAATATCCAGATCTTGCAATGGTAGCTACTTTCTAACTATGTGAACTAGCACTCTCTTGCAATGGTAAACATTATAACTAAGAAGAGAAATAGGTTCCAATTAGAAAAGGTTTGATTATTTGAATCTCAAAAATACATTCACGATTCGATAATTTATTAAAAAAATAAGCAGGGCAGACCTTTCAATGAAAATGTTGTGAGTTTATTGCAATGTCAGCCCTACAATAATTGTTTTTTACTTTTATCTGGCTTACGACCACAATTCCGTGAGAAAGGCTTGGTGACTTCCCTTGAAGTCGTGACCCACCTGTTGAAAAACAATGATTAGAACACTACATGTTCACATATGATTCGATGATGTTTGAGTGTTTGTGGATTAAAAAGTACAATTTTTTGATGAGGTATCAGTGTGCGAAATATTTCTGTTATCTGTTAATAATATTTTTTTTGCTTAAAGCTTGTTTACGTCGTAATAATTTAAGCAGGGAGAGAATAGAGGACAAGTAACGGGAATGAATTCGACTATGGTCTTTTTGAAGTAACCAGTCCGGCATTCGCCTATAGTAATTTCGGGAAACAGTGGAAAATGGCCGGTACTGTGTTATTTCGAATTCCAGGCCAGAACTTTTAACGCTTAATCACCATGCAGGGTTGGAAAATTTAACTAACTAGTAAATGAAATAATGAAACAACACAGGCTGAACCTGAAGTGTCATGAAGCTAAACTTAATTTAACACAAAGGGAAAAATCCCACAAAATTGCTGTTGGATTGTACTCAACCAAGAACACTATGATTATGGAGTTCTAGTCTCAGTAATATAAGTAAAGTGAGTCAAGCACCAGATTTTGTCATCGTGATGTTCCCACATTCATATTTGATTTATATTTGAGCAAGTTTTATGAAAAAAACTTCCATTCATACGGTTAGAGTTAAGTGTTTGTATCTTAAAGTTGTATACGTTCCTCATAACAGCGTTAGAATGTTAACCACAACACACAGAATATCAGTCATATTAATTTCGTGTACATCCCTAAATTAATAGATTTTACGAACTGAAACCATATGTTATAATTTGAAATCTTAACTCTAGAGTTAAGAAATCTGAGATACATTTTTTGACACTGCGTCACATTGTGCCTCAGCAGGAATTTAAAATTTGTGTCGAGCATCAAATATTTGTTCCTTTAATATGACAATCTTGAGACCTGCTAAACTGGTTATGAACACACCTTTTAACCTTAAACAACAGGCATAGAAGAAGCTAATCGAAAACTCTTCTAAATATAAAATTAATTCTTTTACCAATTATCAAACATCTTTAGACGCGGTTTTGAGGTCCAAAGTTTAAACTCTAAATTTGAGACCCGTCTACCCGAGAATTTGAAATGTATATAATAAAGATACCGAAACTGTAAACGCAGCAAAAAATTAATATCGGATCAAAAGAGTAACAAAGACAATTTGACTCAATCCTAAGGCCACCTACAAGTTCTTTCTACAACTGTCGTATATTTCGCCCCTTAATTCCGATAGATGTCTGTAGTTTAGCTAAGCCGACTAGTTACTTAGGGAGATAGTATTTTTAAGATTTGTCGATTCACAGAGAAGATTTAACATCATATGAAACGTTAAGAGTAGTCGGAAACAGCATTTAAAAGTAGTAATAATAAATAAGGACAGAAACGAGTGGTGTAATGAGCAAACTAATTCGAAAAATGTAAAAACAACGTATTACTCACATATTTTTTTGGATTTTCATTTCGTTATAACTTCACGCCTCGTCGACGTCATTTAAAGCGGGAAACAAGTTGGGGCAAGGGAGGGGAAGGAATTCGGCCATGGTATTCTGAAGGAAGTATCCCGGTAAAAAGGTAAAGTCTCGTGTGGACGTAATGACCAAGTGACAGGGCTAATACTTGTTGCTCAATCTACCCCTATTGTAGCTATCTCAACCGAATCCACCAAATCTGGTATATGGCATCTACAATTTAACGTGGAATCCGAACCACGAAAGCGTCCTGGCGTACTTCACCTTATACAACAAGCTGTGCCAGAGGTGAAGGTCGGGTTAAGAGCCTTTCAAAATCCCAGCCGAGACAGGGATTCGAACCCGGGATTATCTGCAGTGAGACGCCTTAACCTCTGAGGCACCGTACCGGTCGACTATCCAGTTTTTCGCGCAGCGTGATTTTGGGAAACGACGGTAAATCGAAATCTGTATGACCAGACAGGGATTAGTACGTACGTCCTCCTGAATTTGAGACCAAAGCATCACTACTCACCCACCATCTCGGAATTTGATTGGAGATTGATGATAATAATAGCCAGCTGGCGAAAAGATGACATAGAACATTTGAAGGAAGTTACGAGCAAGAGATAATTCTGTGTATCAACTTTCAATGATTCATGGACTAGTATGCAGTGTATTTGGAGCGTAGTGGGGCTTTATTAATTATTAAGATGATTATGGATTTTGATATTTCGATAGCAAGAATTCTCGACTGCTGCAGGATTACAGGTAAACAAAGATTAAATTTTATTCGGTCTTCTGGCATTTACATTTCTGGGTATATTTAACGTAACTTCTAAGACAATATTATGGAATATTATAAGCAAGCTTTATCCAGACCTTATCATCATCATCCTCAACAGTTTCCAGCCTCTGGCCGGGTCTGCTTTATGCACAAGCTTCTCCATTTGCTTTTTTCATCCCACCACCTCTCTGTCACCACTTTGTTCCATTCCTCTCCTCTCTTCCGTACACCTTCCTCCACTCCTTTCAGCCATCCATTTCTTGGCCTTCCTCTGGGTCGTTTACCATGCATCTTAATTTCATGGATTTTTCTCGGGATTCTCTGAGCCTCCATTATCTTGACATGTCGAAACCATCTCAGTCTGGTCCTCTCTACCCTTTCCTGTAGGGATGGTGCGTCTAATCACTTCATTCCTTATTCTGTCAATTTTAGTGACTCCCATTCTACCTCTTAAAAACTTCATTTCACTTTCTTGTACTCTCCTGATTTCCCGCTTTTTCATTGTCCACGTTTCAGCAGCATAAGTTAAGATAGGCACATAGTACGTATGATAGATTACTCTCTTGCTTCTCTGTGGTACCTCTTTATTCCATATCAGGCTTCTAATGCTCCTTAGGAACGCCTCTGCTTGTCTTCCTCTTTGACTTATCTCGCCATCATTTCCTCCACATTCCTCTAATACACTCCCCAAGTACTTGAACCTGTTTACCTTCTTTAGTTGTTCCCCTGCCATCACACTTCCTTGGGCTACCCTATTCTTTTTCCTGGTTGTTACCATGTACTCACATTTCTTTACATTAAATTTCAGGCCATATTACTGCACACTGTCTGTCCATACATCCACGTGCCGCTGCACTTCCTCTTCTTCACCTCCTCAGATCATCAGATCATCCGCAAAAGCCATCACCTTCATGTTTTCCTCTCCCATCCTCGCTGCCACCTTCTGCATTATTTCATCCATGATTACAATGAAGAGTAGTGGTGATAGGGCACTTCCTTGTTTTAGTCCATTCCTTTGTTCCAGCCAATCTGATCTTCCTTCCCCTACTTTCACATAGCTCACACTTCCTTGGTACAGTTCCGTTACTCTCTTGATGGTTTCTTTGGGAACTCCTCTCTTCTCCAAGGTCTTCCATACCTTACTCCTGTGTACACAATCATATGCTTTCTCGATATCGAGGAATACCAACAGTAGATCCTTTCTATAATCATAATGTTTTTCCTGCAGCTGTCTCATAGCAAATATCAGATCTACCGTCGATCTCCCTGATCTGTAGCCATACTGCTCTTCCCTTAGCCCTTTTTCCACCCTGTCACGTATTCTTTTTTTCAATGATCTTCTCATACACTTTGGCACAGTGGCACATCAGTGTAATACCTCTATAGTTTTTAAACTCCTTCCTGCTCCCTTTTTTGAATATAGGTACAATTATTCCTTTTTTCCAGTCTTCAGGAGTTGTGCCCTGATTCCATACCTTTCTCATCACACGGTATAGCCTCCGCTTTCCTACTACTCCCGCTGCCCTTATCATTTCCACGCTCACTTCAACGATGCCTGGTGCCTTTCCACCCTTCATCTTGCCCAGAGCTGTTTCTACTTATTCCCAAGTTAGATCCTTCTTTTTCTCTCCTACACGGTTGTTATTTTCCTTCTTCTCCTGAACAACTGTATCATCCTGTGACCAATTTGGGTTCAGTAAGACTTCAAAATACTCCTTCCACATCCTTTTTAGTTTTTCTGAGTTGTTTATTTCGTTTCCATCTTCATCCAACATGTTGACATTTTCTATCCTCTCCTTCCTCTTCCTTTTTACCATTACATATAATACTTTCTTATAATTTGCCGAATTAGAGGAAACTTTAATTGAACTCGAACTAGGTATCAAAGTGATTAATGAAACATCGTGGCGACACAGGCCAACATTTGGGTATCATGTATATAGACATTAAAATATTCCCAGGGCACAATTAAAACAAAATGAACATCATCTGAATCGTATTAAAAACAAGGAGCTTTCAGAATTTAATGTTAGTTGAAAAAGTCGCCAGCTAGTTCAGGGATCCTGCACGATTAGAGTTGAAATTACAGTCTCATGTGGCGTTTACGGGTCACTAAAGCGTCGTTAAACAGTGAGCATGTGCCTATCGTAAGAGCTCATTACCATATGAAGACAGCTCTGTGATGAACGTAACACAACGTGTTACTGTGAGATGACGGTCTCGAAGCTGCACCGAGCGTGGTGGTGTAACGGCTAGCGTTCTGGTCTCGCATTCGGAAGGACGGCGGTTCGAATCCCCTTCCGGGCATCCAGATTTGGGTTTACATGGTTTCCCAAATGCCGGGATGCTTCCTTAAAAAGGCCATGGCAAAATTCCTTCCCATTCCTTGCTCCCATTCTTTCCCGTCTCTAAAGACCTAGCTGTTGAGAGACGTAAAAAAAAAAAAAAAAAAAAAAAAAAACATCGAGGCTGCGGCCAGTGCTGCGCCTTCTCCGGCCAGGCGTTGAGCATCAGCACATTTCATTATTTCAACATTTAATTGCTCCTTCAAACAAGCAGGCTTGCATTACCAAAAGTTATTTATAAATCTTTAGCCGCCCGGGTTTAGTATGAATAAATTAACCTAGGACTTGAATAGCAAAATAATTTGCACTGATTAAATAATCAGAATATAGTAAGTCGAAGTCTATATATATATATATATATATTCATGGAGTCTGGCATGAACGTCATACTACAGCAGCAAGTTCCGCTACTGCTTTAAAATTGTCCGCTTCTGCGTTGTGATACCTATTCTTTTCAAAAAGATAACAACTTTACGACAGTTAACTTATTAACATCAAGTGCTAGATTTGTGTACCTGTTTAGTTGTAAATGAAATTACTCTAATAGATTCATTGAGTGATACATATCAGATAGATTGTCAACAAAGGCAATACAGAAAAATAGGAACAATAGCGGTTGAGCTGAAGTTCTAAAACAAATTCAGTCAGCTACACTGAGGGGACAATTTTCTTATTTTCGGCGCTGTTTTTATACCAGAATTGTGATTGCCTGTCCTTTACGAATTATTCCTTAAACTGAAACTAAATAGTCTGTATTTCCTCTTGAATATGAATGCTTTTCTGTAAAACTGATTGCTGTACTTAAAAATTTGCCCTTTTGTTTTCAAAGAAAGAGGTGAAGAATTACGAAATTCTTTCTTAATATAACGCTATTTCACTCGCAGGTGGTAAAAGGAAAATTGTTTATAAATATAGATGGAGGAAGACTAATTTTTTGTTCACCGTTGGTATTTTGGTGTGATCGGTTCTATGCCGCCATCTGTACGGATTAATCCGTAGACTTGTGTGTGTATTTTTTTTAATGTTTGTTGCTAATGTTTATTATTTATCGATTTTCCCTTGTTTTGTTAAGCTTTCAGCATATAGCATTACTGAATGTGAATTATAGAATTGTCAATAATTGTGAATCGTTTCCTTCCAACGGCTCGCGTGAACCGACGATTGAAATGAAATAAACCTCATATTTTGTTTTTTGATTATTGATTTTATAGATCTTGAAAGATCGTAATACAGAACCATTGACGCAGTCTTTATGCACGCTGGCACACCCATTGGCACGGTATTACAGAGCAGCGCCTTCCGGCAATCAAACAATGTTCGCCGTCTAACCAATATCCGATAGTCAATGAATGCAAATACTAAAACGTCGTTAACATATCCTATTATAGAAGATATGCTAAATTTAATGTCAGCAAAGAAAATGTATACTTCCATAAAAGAAAGAACGGTCATAGCTGTAGCAGTGATGAAAGTGACGCTGTATGAAACATATTCAAAGATATTTCAATATGTTACATAATATATTTCAAAGAAGAATATTATTTTATATTTCAAATTTTAAAGACTTAGAAATAAGGCATTCTTAATTTTTACTCTCTCTTCAGTATTATTGTTTCAGTTTTTCAATTAGCGAGTCTCCGGATTTTTATAACCAATCTACGGAAATTTTAGCAGCCGACTGCGGACATTCAAAGCCAATTGGCTAGCAGCACTTGTCTGGTTTATCGAAGTTTATTCGTGTTATGATTGGTAATTCATTCATACACGGATTAAGTAATTTCCTTCTACCTATAAATTTTCTTGATTTTCTGACATATCCTTCTCGGAGTTTAATAATTCGGTACTGCAACAAAATCTTCTCGGGTGTCCAGTAGGATGGTGGTGTAAAAACACGACGTTTCGACAGCTGACTCTGCTGTCGAAACGTCGTGTCTTTACACCACCATCTAGCTGGACACCCGAGAAGATTTTGTTGCATCGATACGCCGGCAAAGTCTACACTCACACATTCGGTACTAATTCGTGACTTATGGCATCTCCTGAAGGTTATAAACTCAAGACTGCTGGTAGCAGCAAGTTTTGCTCTATTTTCGTCAGTACGTACCAATGGTACCGATGCAAGTTAATATCAATATCGATAAATATATCGATATTTATATTAACGCCAGGTAGATATCGATAAACGATAATATCGACCTATCAAGCCTATAATATCGATATTTTCAGATATTTGTATATATTACATAAGAAATTGGAAATAAGTATGTAAATCACAATCAAATAGGGAATTTGAGGTAGTTTATTGAAAAAAATAGGTCTGCAAATGTTCAACGTCAACTTAAGCTTTTCCCATAAGGTCTATTCCTAGTTTGAAGAGTGGCTCCTGCCTTCGAACAAAGGCGTTCAGAAGGTACCGACGAGGCTACTTTGAGTAAATGGTTAATTGCAATTTTGAACATGTCTTAATACAACTTGTATGCCACTCATGATTGATTTTAATTTATTTGCAGCAAAAAATGTACCATAATCTCGAAATAACCAGTGTAACTCTAGATCAGATATACGTAATAATAGAAAAATGCTTCACACTTTTCAAATTCTCTCTCACATCTTTTGAATTTTTTTCAAATTTTTATCAATTTTTGTTTTTATAGTACCACGAGAAGGGACTTTGTATAACGGTCCTAAGTGTTTCATTAAACACTTAAAACCTTTGCCTTTAACTGCATTAAAAGTTCTATTATCAACATTGATAAAATCAGCAATCCGGTTTAGAATATTGTAATACGTCCTAGAGAAAAACAAGAACCAAAACGCCAGCGTAACGAAACAGATTAAAAAATAAAACGATGAACGTAAATGAATGTGGAACGAATAACGGGCACGAAACGAAGTGGAATCAAAGAGTGGGAAAGGACGTTATCGATTTTGTTATCGAGCTAAATCTGTGTTTGGCACGGTCAAGTTTGGTCCCTATTACTCATACACTTATTTACAGGAATTCTTAGTACTAGGAGGTTTGTAGTTTCCAATATTTCTCTGCATCATATCGATTTCATCGTATCGACCATGCAAAAATATCGATATTGTAATGTTCAATCATGATTAATCGTGTGCATTTTTCTTTAAATTTGTTTTAAATCTCAATAAATGTTGATTAATTGTCTAATTTAGCCCATCCTTCACAAATCATATCTCACAAGTCGGCTACAGGCATCTCTGGTCTGACAATGCGCGTCATCGCATTACCGGCTGTGTTGCCGTGATAAGCTTGCCCCCTCAAGCCGGCAGTAAGTAGTCGTACAGCGGCAGATGGCGAGAGAAGCCAACTTTCCAAGTCCACCTCAGACTAGACTCGACAAGAATCGCAGGTAGAATGTCCAGCTCCTCGCTCTTCGGTCCACGAGGAAAACTTCTCGCTCCGCCCCTTGTAGTTTCGAAGCTCACATATAACAGAAATTCCCAGGATTTTAAGTTATGGGCTCATTTGGATTGGATCTTCAGGTCGGCACCTAATGTCACGTGATATCCCCGATATGTGATTTACCCCGCTCATATCACAGAGGTCGGACATATTCGGCTAAGTTCGCCGGGGTGGGAGCACATTCGGGTGTCGGGCGGCAGGCAATTCCCGCCAGGTGAGTGACCCTGTAACCACCCATCCCCAGGGAGCAGAATGTGTGATCTGGCAAAACCCCAGATCAGCGACTCCCTGTCGCCATGGTTCGGGAAGACCACGATTAGCTTCAAACCTATGCAGCTCAATAACACTTTAATATTCGATTTACCAAGATACACTGTATATTCACCATTTCATTACAGTCCTCACTTGGAATCTTGCGTACTTTATAAAATTACAACAAAATCTATTAAGGTGGTCGCCCAAGATTTATGTAAATTACTCTTACATTATGACATATATAATAAAAATGCACCTTGTAACGTGGCGACAGCGCGTCATGTTACAACCTTAACCAACGATATTGGACGGATGGTTGAAGAGGAAAGTGCACGTTGCACCTTATCGCTACGCCCGTCAAGCGCCCCACTGCACTGGACTTAGTCGGAGGACGTTGTGGGAAGTACGACGACCCCACAAACGGAAAAGGGTTTGGAAATGGATGAATACACTACACCAGCAGCTGTGTTCAACATTTAGTATGTGCACGTGAACTCGGTAAGCAAAGCAACTCCGATAAAGTGTCCCACTAATACACCATAGAGGACATAAAATAAACAGCTCCGTGACGTCAATCACAGGAAGGAAGAGGCGCGCAAATCTAGTCAACCTGACAGTGACGAAACTTGGCACTGCTACGAATCCTAAGAAAGCTAAGGTACGAAAGAGCAAGATCATGAAAACATATGACTTCACTGCATCCTCGGTCTCTGGGCGGAATGGTCTCAGAGGACTTGTTTCCTACACCCCGAATCAGCAGCTAGACCACGAAGGCTTCATCTCAAGAAGACGGCGAAGCCACCGCCTTGGTTGGACCCGCTGTGATGAAACTGGAAACCATTTCACAGCCTTAACTATCGACGGGCTTCCGCTACTGGAGCCAAGATGCGAATCCATCTCACCTATCATAATGAAATTCGCAGAAAATTATAAGACCCTTCATGACAGCTGTCATCGGCAGTCCATTCGCTGCTAACAAAATCAAACTCACCGTGACTTCTGGCGAATTTCTTCCCATTCCTTGTTCCAGTCCCTTCCCGCCTATTAGCTCAAAAGGGTCCCTATGAACCTACACTAGCACGCAACCTAGGCCTCGACCGGGAGGAGGAAATGAAACGTAAAAAAAAACAGAAGATATAATTAATGACTACCGCAATTAAACTTGAATGTATCAGAAACTCAAGGTGATCAACTTAACCATCTTGAAGTAACTTTAAAACGGAAACACTTTTAGCATCAGCAAAATTGAAGTATCACTGATACTTCAACTGTATTCGTATATTGTAAGAAAGATTGAACCATCCGATTACTTTTCGTTCAATAAATGTCTGCTTGAAAAGATAGAAATATTACTTACGTTTAAAGAGATTAACCAACTAAAAATCGATTAATTTAAAACTTTTATTGACTTGTGATTTACTTATAGATAGATGTCTTTTAGGTAAGTACACTGCAGCTAAATTGTAAACATTTTCCTGAATAATTTCTGATAAATGCATGTGAATGATTTCTGTTAGACTAATTTCGTAATTTAATCATATAATATATTTATTAAATTCTTTTAAATTGATCTTAAAGCGTATCTACAATAATCTAAACAACACTTTTATGTTTATTGCAACTGCTAAAAAACAGTTCAGTGCTTCATAATTTGTTTTGAAAAATATTTATCGTGTGATGGGTGAGCGGTAACGTTCTGGCCTCGCATTCGGGAGGACGCGGGTTCGACTACCAGTCCGGCCATTCAGATTTGGGTTTTCCATGTTTTCCCCAAATCAATCCAGGCAAATACTGAGATAGTGCATTAAAAAGGCTATGGCCAAATTCCTTATCATTCCATGTCAAAGTTCACTCACGGCTCTGATGATATCAATGAGGATTAAATCCTTTAGCAAAAAAAAAAAAAAAAAAAAAAAAAAAAAAAAAAAAAAAAAAAAAAAAAAAAAAAAAAAAACACCAATATTATACGCACAACACGTAACACTTATAGCTACAGATATACTAAATAATAATAATTCCGTGTAGTCTTAATGACCTGGTGACAGGGTTTCTATTGGCTGCGCATTCCGCCCCTGTCGTAGCCACCTTAAACCTAACGCGGTAGTGTTACTATGTACAGGAGACCCACAGTTTAACGTGGAATCCGAACCACGGAAGGGTTCTGGCGCACTTTACATTACACAACAAGCTGTACCATAAGTGAAGGTCGGGTTAATGGTCTATGAAAATCCTCGCCGAGAGAGGAATTCGAAACGGCTACCTTTCGTTCCCCAGTAAGGCACCATAACCACTGAGCCACCAGACCGCAACAGATATAGTGTTAACGTTAGCATGTCGGTGATACATTTTCATAAAATTTTGCCCATCCTAAAATCGCCCAACGCGCCTAAAGTTTTCACTACAAAAATTAAAAATCTTACTTAGTCCACAACTTGAAGTGTGGTACAGTCTTCCCGAAGGAGATGTACGAAGCTATTGTGTAAGAGGCAGGAAGGTCAATACTTTTTCCTGAGCGTCCTGCAATTGAGAACCACGGACCGAGCGTGGTGGTGTAACGGATAGCGTTCTGGCCTCGCATTCGGGAGGACGGCGGTTCGAATCCCCCTCCGGGCATCCAGATTTGGGTTTTCCATGGTTTCCCCAAATCACTCCAGGTGAATGCCGGGATGCTTCCTTCAAAAGGCCATGGCCGAATTCCTTCCCATTCCTTGCCCCCATCCTTTCCCGTCTCTAAAGACCACGTTGTTAAAAAGGGACGTTAAACTGTTACAAAAAAAAAAAAAAAATGAGAACCACGGAATGTCCGGGGATCTGAACCCGCAACCGAAGGAAAAAACTTTAGAAAGTAAGTGCCTAACTGCTGAGCTACCAGACTGCTGTTTTTTAAATATACGTGTGTAGTACTATCAAACTCGGATAAAAACTATGGGTTTGTTTGAACAACGTCGTCAGAAATTAATGTAAGGGGAGAAAGGAGAAGAGGGTTTAGGTTTTAGTAAACCAAAGATAAACAGTGTTTTTTATTTGTTTTAAAGCATAAGTACGTAAGTTCCATCAAAATGGATAAAAACTGCGTATTTATATGAAGAACATTGGCAAAAAAATAAAAAATTATATATTAGATACAAGAATATTCACTGCTTTCTAAGCGCAACACGTCATAATTATAGCTACAGATATACTGTTAACATAAGCATTGGTACTGTTATTTGTGTGATCCAGCACTAAATGTTTTTGTACTGAAATATGCTACGTGCGGAAGCTTTCAGTATATTATGCAAGTTTCTTTCAATTTCATCGAGATATACTCAGCCATTGTTCTCTGAACATATTGGCCTAGCTTTATACTCTTCGAGTGCTATGGTTGTAATCTTATTTACATACGTCCTCACGGCCGATAGATGATAACTACTACTACTACATTTTACACATACGGCTGCTCGCATTATACGTTCCGAATTTCCACCACAGCATTGTGAAATAAATAAATTTTCTTAAGATTCCCGTAGATTTTTTGATTCCTCTGACCCACATGGACAGCAAGCGTTTAATTCAACAAACAACCTCTTTTTCGATTTATCTGTCTTGAAAAGTCAAGGTATTTATTATAATTCTAACACAAAATTATGGTAGCTTTACGTGTTGATTATGAAAGGAAAAGGAATAAACAAACACTGAACCCAACCCAAAATTTCTCTTCACATAAGTATTTCTGATCTAAAGAAAACAGTTTTCGTGTTAAAGACTATTGACAAAATAATACAAAGTTATTCGAAGAGGCATAAAAGAAAAAACTGTTCCCATTCAGATTTTGAATGGAAAGGCTAAAGCAGGTAAAAGTTAAGTTGCTTGGGTGTTATTCCAGTTTTATTGCGAACAATATACTGGCAAATAAGTAGTTTTCACGTTTTGTGGTAGGCACATAATGTGATGGGGAGGGGACGGGGCGGTATTCTTACTGTTAGAAAGGAGCTAGGTGGGCTGATGAATTAGAAAGACCAATGGCTAGATTTACCTGACTATTGTTTATTGCTATCAAAGGAGAACAGCGCCTAGTGAAAGTGATCATAACAGTTCAGCAGTCTAGAAATCTTTAAAATTTTTCAAGTTTAATTGTCTGTAGCCCATAGAGTTCCTACACATTGTTCCCAGGAGAATTTTGTATGTGGAAGCATTTAAGTAAATCTTTTCTGGAACGGAGTAAAACCATGGCAACCATTTCCACAACTATTAAAATAATGTCACATTCAGTATCGTGTTGTTGGTATTCGACCATAACACAGCAGTTACCCACACGAGTAGAGATACTGTTACTGAATTCACAGGAGTTCTGAATGAGATGCTGAGATAAAAATACAACTTTTGGTCACCGTATTTCTTCTACCACATGCCGAAAGAAAGCCACCTACGCTCTGTGTTGGCGGGAAAAAACTTGGTCATAGTCAACATACGTCTTCTATAAATACATGCCTGTAGAAAGTTCGCTGGTTTCATTTTTAAGTAAAAAAAAATCTATATTTCTATAGCAGATTATGTTCAAGTTTGGTATAAGCACTAATCCTATTCCTGCATCCCACAGAATCAGTCAGATTCTATGAGATTTTTGTAAGTATTACTATAATAATATTTTTAGATGTTTTCGCAACATTTAACCCAGACGGAACTCTCAGTTACCTAAAACAAACAATAATGTTCCTAAGAAATAATCAATCACATATGAACGATTCTCCTTCGGGACGGGGTGTACACAAATTACGTATTCAATTCGATTAAAGAAAGAAATTATTATTTGAAATCTTTTAAAAATAATCATTAACAAGTGATTTTTTTATCTCGTCCGTTATTAGATTTGAAACATTCTCTTTCGAGAATTGCGTATGAATAAAAACAGGCAAATCAGTTGAAAAAATCGTAGGAGCTGGAATGGGATTCATTGGAAGACAGGAGGAGGGTGAAGAGAGTCACTGGAGTGTACAAGTCGTATATTGATGATGAGGCACAGAAAGATATTGGTGTAAGCATTAAAAGTAATGCATGGAAGGGAAAAGATGACCATGATTACACGCTGGCACTCGATTTTAGGCACAAGGGTGTATAAAGATTCTATTTTTTGGGTAAGGGTGTCAGGGATTGGAATAATTTACCAAGGGAAATGATGAATAATTTACCAAAAACGTTGAAAGAATTTGAAACTAAAATTTGCAAATGTACGTGGGTGCAGGAAAGGGAGAAGATTGATGTGTAGGGAAAATGCCACAAGGGCGTGCGTTCCATCGCAATTTTATTAAATACTAGCTCGTACCCGCGACTTCGTACGCGTGGATTAAGAATTTTTTGCCAGAATTGAATATAGAAAGTTGTTGCTAACGAAGGATTCCACCCAAACAATACCGAGTCGGCATAATATGACAGGAAAGCTACCGTCGTATCAGTCTCTAGAAGAGAATCAGTTTCCAACATATTTCTATCGCGATTCTATAAGGTCTCAAACTTTCGTGACTACAACTATTAAACATGCCGGAGAAAATGCCCTGTGCCCTTCATACAGATTTTCTTGTCAAATTCCATCAACATCGATATAGCCATTTGGTCGTCAAAACGTAACAAAAAGACAGAGACTTACTTCCGTATTTATAGTATTATTACTGCGGTTCACACACACACACACACACTCTCCCTCTCTCTCTCTCTCTCTCTCTCTCTCTGACTGCGAACAACCCCTGAGGAATCATTATAACGTGTAAAGTGTACACCTACAGCATTGCAAGACTACCTAAGATTTGCCCTCGCATTGCACCCCTAACTTTGTGATATCTACAGTTTAACATTCAATCCGAATAACCTACGGTCCAGGCGTGACTCTTACGATCAAAAACAATTTTTTAAAAATCTTAGCCTCCACGGAGATTTGAACCGGAGACCACGACCCAAACATTTGTAAGCAAGCGCTTTAACCACTGAGCTGTCTGACCGATACACGGAAAAAAAGCAGTATACAGACGTCCATATCCAACGCGTCTGTCTATCGCCATTCAGTAGTATTTCGAAATTATGAGACAATATGTATTATTTATACACATAATTTTTCAACCAAATGTAGACAGTATTTTTCTCCTTGTTTCATAGGATAAGTGTACAAAGTTTCATCGAGATAGGATGAAAACTGTATTTGTATGAAGAACAAACAAACAAACAAACATACATACATTCATCTTTATATATATAGATTACATTATTAAATAATGAGTTGTTAGGAAATTTTTTTCCTAAAATGTTTTGATGATTTATTTACGATACTACACGATTGCTGACATTATCTATAGAATAATAATTTCTTATTTTTTGTACTCATTTACGCTGAGAAAATCATAATCTCTAGATGATTGTTATATTTTTCCTATGTTCATTAAGAGGCTGGAATTCACTGTATATTATTAAAGAATATTCACTTCAATAGTTTTGGAAGGAAGGGAAGGAGATCAGATTATTTTTATGATTTTTCACTGAAAACTCTTAGAAATCGGGAAAAAAAATTAAATCCATACATTTTTGGAACCCGCGGTATGGTTTCAGAAATTTGAAATGTGGAGAAGGTAGTGATTTCCCCAAATATTCCTCTTTAGTGTAGATGGTAGTAAAACCGAAATCAACTTCCAGACCATCGAATTGGTTGTGGAAATGCTTGTGATAAGGATGAAGTCCTGATTGCTTGTGGCGACAGTAGGAGCCCAACGAACGGCTCTAGGAAGCACCTCTATCTGGTTGCAGCGGTAGGTATATGAGGCATTCCCGGCTAATTAGTTGGGTGACGGCTATCGGTAGCTGTTATCAGGCTGCAAGACGACCACGCCCAGCCGTCATTCGATCCGCTGATGGATGGTATCGGCGATACATCGCTGGCGCACCCCACCCGCCGTGATCCCTAGAGGCACTAAACCCGCTACAGCCCCCAAGCGGCGGACAACGATCCGCACGCACGGCTTGCAACCACACAACATCTGTCTGCCCAGCACAACTGCCGAGATATCTCATAGGATGTAGCCACCCCTTCACTATCGTCTTACGACGTAAAAATCTTTATTCTCCCATCTCTTCACTTCTTAAATGTGAGAGTTTTGTCGAATGTCACTCTCAGATGTTTTGAGGTGTTACATGTCTGCAGTTCGATACCTGACCACATTACTTTAAACTAATGCTGAGCTTTCTTGGTTTTTAGTTCAAAGGCACACACTTCAGTTTTTGAAGGGTTAGGTCTTAAGCGATTTTCCTTGTAACAACTTGATATGCCTTCAAGGGCAGCAGGCTAATGAAGATCTCTATAACAAAGAACTTACTGCTCAAACTAGTTGGATCACAGTGGGCAGTCAACCACAAACTATACGTACATTCAGGTACTCTGTAACAGAATATGCATGCCCAGTTTGGTACTCATCATCTCACACCAAACAGGTGGATGTAGCCCTCAATAACACCTGTAGACTAGTGACAGGCTACCTAAAGCCTGCCCCAATTGACAGGCTTTACCATCTTTCGGGGATTGCACCACCCAGTATTCGGAGAGAAGTGGTTACGAACAAGGAGAGGACAATAGTAGAACGGAAAGCGCTCATCATCTGCACGGCCATACACCACCAGCTCAGAGACTCAAGTCCAGAAAAAGTTTCTTGAGAACATCTCTGGAACTAAGTGGATCACCTGAAAACGTAAAAGTACAGTTGTGGAAAATTAAGGTCTCTAACATTTCAGGACCACTAACAATTGCATAGCGCTTGCCACCTGCTCACGCAGAGGACTGGAACGTCTGGCGGTCCTTAAATCGATTGCGATCTGGAGTGGGCAGGTCCAAGGAAAATCTAGTGGAATGGGGTTATACTGATGCTACCAGTATTAAGTATGAGTGTGGTGAGGACCAAACAATGAATCATATGCTCGAGTGGCATATGTGTCTGTCGTACTGCAATAAAGATGATATGTTTCAAGCAACATCGAATGCACTTGATGTTGCGAATTACTGGGTGAAATGTGTTTAAAGATATTAATTTGCATATTGTTTTAACTGTGTGTTTTGATGTTTATGATTCGAGAATAATAATCTCTTCACTGTCTCTAATGGAAAATTTTACGTTCCATCAAGCTCGGAACCTTCAGTGAGTCCGATGATGTCCGGTGTATTAGTTACAATGGGCACAACCACAGCGCTTATTGGATGATTAGGAAATTTTTTAAAAAAATACAATTGCATTTGATATTATTTGCACTTATATTGTTGAAAGGAAATGTAATCGCAATGCTAGCAGAAAGCCATAGTCTGTTGTGGAAACAACAGGTCTACTGGAGATCCCAATTCCGCCTCAACAACATTCACTAATGACGTCATAATACTGATGTAGTCAATAGTGAGACGTATTATATTCAAGCAGCAATTCCGTTGCAATACAGCCTGGACCATTATTTTAGAGCAGAAATTAGATTTTAATACACCATGGGCCAAGATGACTCTGTTAAATATTCATCGGGAAGTATTTCTAGCGGCGTCTTGCTTTGACTACTGCAGTATGACTACGCCAATTGCTAGCGGAAATAACTGCAAAAAAAAATAAGAAGGGCAGAGATAAAAAATTATAATATGAGCCAGAGATTAAAAATACTACAAAGCGACTTTCGTTTAAATTTACATGTTGCTTTTTTATTTGAAAAGGCTGGATGCAGAAATTCTGGTAAGGAGAAGGTCAGAACATAAACTAAGAATTATTCGACAGAAAATAAGAAACAGATAAGTTTATTAAATACTCAGAAAACGTTTTCACGAAGCACAGGTATTCATGACATATACCAATCAAATAAACAGTTATTATTGGTTTTTAAAATTACTGTTTATTTAGAATCTCTTTCATAACAATAAAAATTTCCGTCACTGAAAATGAATTTTAGTTATTCAAAAACATCCTGGACAAATACTCCGAGAATTTAAGCAGAGAAATATTAATAAAATATCATAATTATCCGTTTTTCCTCAGAAAATGTTCAAGAGCAAAATTCTATTACCATCATAGGTGATATCTATGTTTTTGATGGGCGTTTAAACTAGCATGTCTAAAAACTGCACATATCCGTGAAGTTTTCTCACACTGCATTATTCCCAAAAGTTAGCACCTATAGCCGCAGGTGTTAGATATCTATGCGTTTAATTGTTTACCGATCTGATACTTCTTCGTGGGCTACAATAGAGGATATGATTTACGTATCACGTTTTTGAATACCATCACAGCCACAATACCTAACACCTAACACGTACCAAACACGTGCAACCTTAGCCATGTGTCTAAATTTCTATCAGCATTAGTTAGGGCACAATCCTTAAACTTCAGTAAGTGATGGTTCATTTTTTTTTTTTTTTTTTACATTACAAATAAACAAATTATTGCGATATCTTTATGTATTATACTGTTAAGTGAAAGTTGATGACTTCAGTGACACATTGCTTTACAGGTATTCAGTATCGTACATATTTTTTAATTGGGTTTTGATGATCGTCAAAATAAGGAGAGCCGGTAGAGAATTAAAAACAGGAAACGGAAGAAAATGTTCATAGCTATTATGAAAGAACCATCCCAACAGTTGCCTTGATTGATTCCGAGAAACCATAGTTTTTGATTTGTTTTATTTTTTTGTTGTATCAGTTGAAAGTTAGCTAGAGAAAGAGTGTGTGAACCTTGCTTCTAAATCATTAACTCTTCAATGTCAGACTTTCCATCCATTTGCAAAGGTAATACCCGTCACTATAATACGTTGACGAATTGATGCTTCATTGTATAGAAAATGGTTTGACACAGAGTTGGATAATGTCAGTCACATTCCGTGTGTCATTTCAGCATAGATATGATATTCATTGTCTTCATAACGTCTGGAATTTCTTGTTTATGCATCTAAAAAATGTTAGAGGACGAAACAATTAATGTAACTCATGCTAGAAACTAGACAGGAATTATAAGCCTTACCGACTGGATGTTTGGTGCAACCTTACTATGTAGCAGAGACAAGGTGGTGATCGATGATTGAAATGTATTGTAAAAGCTTTTGACACGTAAAAGATGGTTACCTACCTGGAATATGCAACATTAACCGCGTAAAAATTATTGTGCCGGGTCGGAGGTATAGAATCTCCACGATTTTACAATTATTCGAGGAATTCAGAAAAATCTTTCGGCAGTAGAATGCAAATTGACAATTTTGTGGCATAGCGAGGACTTATTTTTGCGGAGCATGTTGAAGTTACAAAACAGAGAGATTATTTTCAGATGTTCTGCCGGATACGTTGTGCGATGCAAGACGTTTTTACAGATACCTTCGCTCTTTAAATCAGGTGAAGAAATGAAGTCAAAGTGGTTGCTGTGACAATAATAACAATTTCATCCTGACGCTTTACCTGATGAAGACAGCGAAGATAGCTATTGAAACGGCATCAACTTCTCCTGCTGTATGCGGGGAAAGACCCAATTCTCACAGAGAGAATAGCTGTATGTCATATTGTGAAAGAAGATAGCCTGACAAATGAGAGTGAGTGTATTGAAAAGAAACTCTCGATCATATGTAGAGAATTGTCGTGATTAAAGGAGAGGGGTGAGTGGTAGCGTTACTTTGCGGTAAACAAAAATCTGACGTGTTTCAACGACGGCCACAGCATAATTTCAAGCTGACCTTCTCAGCTGGTAACACGGAATTCACCAAAATCCTGGGTCTTCTGTGCTTGTTCAACGCTGCATACTTCTCAGCCGGAATGGATATTTCAAATAGAAATGCTGCATGAATCAATTATATTGTTATGATGTGCTGTATAAATGAAATGCTCATCGCACAAGAAGACTCAAATTTCGATTTTTTTAAACTGCTTTACGTCTCGTTTTAACATCGAGGTCTTTAGAGACGGGAAAGGATGGGGGGCAAGGATGGGGGCAAGGAATGGGAAGGAATTCGGCCATGGCCTTTTGAAGGAAGCATCCCGGCATTTGCCTGGAGTGATTTGGGGAAACCATGGAAAACCCAAATCTGGATGCCCGGACGGGGATTCGAACCGCCGTCCTCCCGAATGCGAGGCGAGAACGCTAATTCAAATTTCGAATCAACTGTTGTAATAGTTTAATGAACCGAGCTTGGTGGCTGAGCGGTTAACGTTCTAGCCACGAATTTGGAAGGACGTTTGTTCCAATCCTCGTCCGGGCATCTAGATTTTGGTTTTACATTGTTTCTCAAAATCACTCCAGGCAAATGCCGGGATGCTTCCTTTAAAAGGCGAAGGCTGAATTCCTTCCCGTTCCTTATTGCCAATCCCATCCAGCCTCTAATGACCTTGACGTCGAAGAGGCGTAAAGCCATAGGTAAAAAAAAATAAAAAAATAGTTTCATGGATAGAGATTATAACTTTAGGCTTCGTCAAAGTCGATGTCATTAGAAGTGACAAAGGATTGGGGCCAAAGAACGAGATAGAATTCAACCAAAGCCTTTTGAAGCAGCCATCCCGGTATTCGCCTGGATTGATTTCGGAAAACCATGGGAAACTGACACCTGGCTAATCGGACGGGGATTCGAACCCACGTCCTCTCGAATGCGAGGCCAGCGCGTTATCGCTCACGCACAACGCGCTGTGTAATCGTTTCAATGACGTTCTTACTCCCCCTGGGGCTGTATTCGAGGCAGCAGTACAGCTGTCAGTTCTGTCAATTCAGTGACGAGACTGCCTGTCCAATATCCCTGACAATACTGCAAACGCCTCCGGCGGGCAGATACTGGCGGGAGAAATGACGTGGAAGTGACCAGGGGCGTCGGTAATAAAATAAGGGATGAGAAGATCACGGGGATCCTTCCCTACTAGCAGTGTATTGACGGCAGTCCAAGGGCCGACTTGAAGAGGGTGAAGTACTGTGGGGTTCCTGCACGCTGCACTACTAGTGACAGGATACGAGCCACCCATGACGACTGCATCTGCATTTACGTGATGCGTGATGACAATGATGTCAAGTGCAGTACAATGCTCTGGCCTCGAATTCGTGAGGACGCCGATTCGAATACCCGTCCAGCATCCAGATTGGGTTTTTCATGGTTTCCCCAAATCAATTCAGGCGAATGCCGCGATGCTTCCTCCAAAAAAGGCCATGGCCAAGTTCCCTCCCGTTCCTTGTCTCCAGTCCCATCCTGCATCTAATGACCTAGACATTGACGAAGCGTAAAGCTAAAAATAATAAAATAATAAAAAGGTAAGTACAGTAGGTAGGAGATTAAGTACTTTTTAAAAAGAATTTGTGGATGTAACGTAACATACACTTATCGAAAGTAATCTAGTAAAAATGTATTTGTTTCTCTAATGTGCTGTTTGCCTGATCATGTTCAGGTATTGCGATACCCGCTACGGGATGGTATAACGGACATGAGTTCAACTCTTTTACTGGTGCGAAGGATATGGTGACTACTGTTTTGTAGGTGGTTTCATATAGTCATCTAAATAAAAGGTGGGACAGCTACACATACTTCTCTACACGTTTCACAAATACCCAAATAATGCATAATTAGCGGGAAGATGGCAACATTCGGTTCATCCTATTAGGTTAGATCATCTTAATGACCCCCGTATTCGATAGGTATTAGAGTGCTTTCCCCAGCAGGGAAACTACTTTTAAAAGCCTGCGAAAATGTTAAAGGCCCGGTAGAGGAATGAAAAGAAAAAATCGTTGCACTTGTTAAGTTCAGGAGTTTTTTTTTTTTTTTTTTTTTTTTTTTTTTTTTTTTTTTTTTTTTTTTTTTTTTTTAAAGCAAAAGTAAATGGAAACACTCACTTAATGACACAACATGGAAAAAACGTGTTTAAATTATGTTAGTAGTAAAACAATATTTATTATCCTACGGATCTATTGCACTGTGTTTTCTCACTTAGTGTTGGTTTGTTGTAGCTGGAACTGTTGCTCATATTACATTGAACTTGCACTGTTCAACTCGTTTTTACTGCGGCACATTTGTAATGTTATGGTGTATGCTGAACAACGATCAGTAACTTTGAGCGTGGTTGCTTGCTTATTTTTAATTATTAATTGATCGAGTTGGACGCCAGTGGGATAAATTCCACACATTTAAAAAATAATTTTAATGAGTGAGTATTAGTAATAATAATTTAATTCACAAGGGAAGACTACTCTACTTACTACCAGGGGTGCCCAACACGCGGGCCGCATGCGACCCGCCTCGAATATTTTTCCGACCCGCGAGATTCATCACACTTTTACAAAATATTTTTTATATTTCATTTTTAATGTTATATATTCCCTTACAATGTGCGGTTAGTATCATTATTACTGGATTATCTATGTTTACATGTAAGAATAATAGTAAACACAATAATAATAACTCATTATGTTTCAATTTGTCACCCGGGTCTAAATCTAATATGGGGATATATAATTTTATATGCGGCCCGCGGAATTATGATGCATTTTCCAAAGTGTCCCGCAAGATCATTTGGGTTGGCCACCCCTGCTTTAGACCAAACTGATCTTTCCGTACGCGTAACATAAACGAACGAGATGTTTACTTTAAAATGTCTGTATACTTAATGGAGGAGTGCAACGTTGGCAGATTTAAGCCTCTGATTCGACGTATGGACCGTCATGATTAAGATTCTTCGGTGGTTTTGACAGGAATACGTCTTCCCCGATAGGTATTGGGTAGAGTCGCAGAATTACAAGTAACATGAAAACGTCTACATTGAAACTACTAACACTAAAAAGTATGTAGCAACGTTCTATAGAGAAAAGTTGAAAGGAAAAAGTGTAGTGATGAACACTTCTCTCGTCTCCTATACGATGCGGTGAAGGGACGTGATTAACCAGGTAACAAAACTGCGAAAAGTGCACGCCGTTCGTTTGTAGTGACACTTGTGTCAAATCAATATTGTTTGGTAAGAAATATATTACGGCGGACATTTTAAGACTATTTCCAGATCGATAAAAGTAAATTTAGAGAAACTTTGGTACTTACAAAGTGAAAATGTCAACGTATAAAGTAAGGTAGTGAATGCAGATGGTAGAAATAAAGCAAACCGTTTTGGAAATGAAGAAGGGAGTCAACTTCACCGAATGAGCAATCCGTGCCTTAGACAGTTTTGAGGAGCTACCAACTTGACCAGGCGTCAATCTGTATACGCCAAGTGACGTATAGAGTAGACACCGCTCGTTTATCGTGTGACTTGTGGCAAAATAATAATAGGTCGTATTGAAGACACCACGGAGTTCAATTTAATACCATTTCAAGACCGCTAAACGTAAATATCGAAAAATTATGATACTTTGAAAGTGAGAAAGTCAATTTACAAAGTAAGAAAGCGGAAGCACAACCAGAGTAAGGGAGGTAGAAGATAAACAAACCCCTTTGAAAACGGGTATAGATGTATACAAGTCGTCTTTAACGATTTAGAAATAAATCAGTGCATTACAAAGTTACCAGGTTGACCCAGGCGTCGAATTTGTACATGCTGAGTGACCTTAGGGAGTGACCCAGCTATTTTCTATCTTCCCTCGAAGCAAAAGAATATTATTTCTTGTGAAAGGCACTATGGCGGACAATTTAATACCGTTTCAAGAACTAAAGAGTTATAGAGACTCCAGCCACGTCAAAACAATTTAATCTATAACCAGAATCTTGAGAAATTGCACTTACTTGTCTCTTTTCAGGTTTGCGCTGCATTTTTTTTTTAGTTGATATCATTTACTGTTCCAAAGAGGTTTTTGTATTATGGAGCGATCTTGTAGTTGGCGACATCAGCAAAAAAAAAAAAAACAACAACAAAAAAACGCAAACCTGAAAAGAGACTAGTAAGTGCAATTTTTCAATAATGACGCCTACGAAAAGTGTGAAATTTTGTATTAGAATCTTGAGAAGTTTTTATTAAGATGCCCATCCGTGAAACGCTTCGACTTTTTGTTGATGGTTTTTGGGGTTTAATGGTGATATCAACATCAAGATAATTGGCGTTCTGGAACTTAGTTTTATAAAGTACATTAACATTTACTCGCTGTTAATGATTTGCTTACCTTTCTCCGAGGACGAAAAACGACGAGTGAAGTTGGTATTGTGTATGGCTGGAGTCTGGAAGCAGCCAACTGACCAGCACAGAGGGAGGTGGGATTGAATTTCCGGAGTGACGGACCATCCCGTAGGCGCTGACATCATTTCCGGTGGGCTGCCACCGTCTTCCGGGTCGTTCACGCTGCCCGTCGCAGTGCGAGATGTCTTACAGGCTCTATTACTTCTGAGAACACGTCCCATGCCTCCGCCAATGCTGTCTGTTCGTCTCTTCCGACATGTTGCAATATCTGAAGAGGAACAGTATTATGGCCAGACCAGTAATGTCTATAGACCAATCAGTTAACACAGGCGGCTCACGGTCAGCCTGCTCTACCTCCAACCCACTCGTCTCATCCATACATGCAAAGGGGAAATTTTCTACACGACTACGTGGACACAGCGGTCAACTCGGGGAGGTAAGAACAGGAGGGGTGGTGAGTTGAGGAACAGGACCAGTCAAACATTGCATTGAGCCGCCAGTTCAGAGTGAACAGGGTATAACATTCTTTGAGCCTGTATTTGTTCTTTATATCTTACTTGAGATTATTTTTATACAGCTTTACATTTCATATGGGGATTAAGAATAACGACGAATAGATTACAAAGTTCTGTATAGGTGATAATAAGATATCAAGCATAGATGCAGTGGAGATACATGTCAGGCAGTAATCCACACTATCTAATCATTGAAAAATCTAGATTTATTTATTCTCCTGTTTGTTGATTTAAATGTAGTTCATCTTCATAGACACACAGACGGTGGGACTGCTTGATGTACAGTTCTGCATTATCCTCAGTGATCTCGGCAACAGAATGACGGAGCTGACAGCTTTTCATCTATAAAAGTACGTCCGGTATTCGTTCTACAATAAGCTGGATTTGTTCAAGAGACTATTGCATGGAGAAAAATTTTCTCTTTCTTGATTATTAAAGCATATTATTGTTGTCTTGCGAAATAGTGATAGAGTTTCAGATGGTTGCATATTCCGTTTCCATATCTGGCCCGTTGTTGTGCCATTTAGAATTCGTATCGCAAGGGACTGATTGACTTTAAGAACATGCTTTTATGGCTTTACGCCTCGTCGACGTCGAGGTCATTAGAAGCGGGAAAGGACTGGGGCAAGAAATGGGAAGTTACTTGGCCATGGCCTTTTGAAGGAACCATCCAGGCATTTTCCGGGAGTGATTTTGGAAAATCATGGTAAGCTCAAATCCGGATGACTGGACGGGGATTCGAACTCATATCCTCCCGAAGGCCAGAACGTTAACTGTTCACCCACCATAGTCGGTCAGTATGGACAAAGTATAGAAAAGAGAACAACGATTCATGATTGCTTGCTATCGTCATTACGAAAGCCTCACAGAATTGATGGGCTATGATTGTTTGACCTCAAGACAACGTAGGTTTTGTTTTAATTTGTTGGCAAACGTGCGATCATCCACGATGATTTGCACTGGCGATGAAAGACATCGTCCGCCAACCTATTTGGCTCGCAATGACAGGACAGACAAGACGAGAGAAATAAATACTGCTGCTTATACGAATATTTCTTCCCTCGTGAAATTCGCTATTAGAAGTCACATAGTAGAGAAAAGTTTTGGAGAAAAGAAAATTCTGAAATCATAATTTTGTGATTTTCAGAGTATCTATGTAGCTGTTGTCACACAACCTACATTTAACGTATCATCCATACCATGAAACTTCTTGGCATGATTCATTCGAACAAAAAAAGTTTCATGAAGGCTGAAGTTTGAAAGCAGGTGTCTCAATCACAGAGTTACCAGACCACTGTCCGTCGAGGTGTGAACGCTGGTTGTTCACATCTTAGTCACGCGATCCACTAACCAAGCAACGCGAACTGTTACTGTTACCCTCAGTTTTTTTTTTTGGCTCGTCGACGTCGAGGTTATTAGAGGACGGAAAGGACCTGGTGGAGGGGCAAGGAACGGAAAGAATTCAGCCATGGCCTTTTCAAGGAAGAATCCCTGCATTCACCTGGAGTGATTTGAGGAAACCATGTGAAACCCAGACCTTGGATGGTTGGACGAGGATTTGAACCCGCATCCTCCCTAATGCGAGACCAAAACGTTACATCACACCAAGCTTTTACTCCTTTCAGTCTAGGTGGGAGGATTGTTTTAACACATTGAACGCTATCGGCAATATGAAGAGTCCTGTCAGTGACTAACTCTGAATGCAAACCCGCATTACGCGGACGTCTCTAGACGTCCGCCGTCACGCTATCGACCATCTTACCTGTGACGGCAGATGATTTTAATTTTCTGCCCTTTTATGCTGTTTATTTTACTTTTAATTGAAATAATGCAATTTAACTATTAAATATAATAAATAAGAGTATAAATTAAGTTTATTAAATAAAATTGCTGTAAGAAAACAATTTTTCAACAAATTGCGAACTAAACCTTCAATAACTTTGATTTAAAAAAGAATGAAAGTTGTACGTAATTTACTCGAGGTAAGAGCTCACAAATATTTCAACTCAATTTATAAAAAATATATTTAATAAAAAATAACAAAAAAACCCGTTGTCAGCAAATATATTTTAAACATTTATTATTATAAAAAGGAAAGTTAATCTAGAACGGAATTGCGAAACATAATAATTTAAGTTCAAGATTTGAGAAAAAAATTTATTCCATATTTTACAGCAAATGCCAAATTAAATATTACAAAGTAAATAATTTAAATAAGACTTACTTTAAAATTCTTCTGATTATCAGGCAGATGGGAGAAATTAATCAATAGAATAACAGTTTGCACTTGAATAAAACACCAAGCTTAAAAAAATATATTAAAAAAACACCAGTTGTCCGATTTGAAAACGGTCTTCACTCGGTAAAAGGTAAGACTTTAATGAATGGCTGAGAGATAGGGCGAGCTCGTAGGCCAGGTACTGGAATCACCAACCTTCTATACAGTCCCATGGGGAATGGACGTCTCAAACCGTCCACCGTCACTGGGATGCTCTCGAGCGGACGGCAGAAGACGTCCTCAGCACTGAACGTGATAAATAGAATCTTTTTCCGTACCATTAATAAAAATGTTCCTATAATAGAAAACTTATGTTAAGTCATATAACTTTCATAAACAAGAACTTAATCTGCAGGAATATGCGGAAAAATTATTTCACTATGAGTACTTTCTTCTTTTATTTTCCTCTGCTTACATTTTCGGCGTTAGGAGATGATAATATTTAGAACGTGCCCAGTATAACGATACATCGTTATATCTTTGTAATGTATGTATCTAATGTTTTGTAACGAGGTTCCACGGATGAGTAATTTGTGAATTAGAAATTACACAGTTTTAAGTTTGTAACATACAATTTTAAGTGTAGCGTTTGTAACCTTGCCCCCACGGCAGACGAACTAGGGCAGTGTGGATAAAATATGGCCGCAGGATATTATGGTGGCATATAGCGCCTCTGAGAGGCGACTGCCAAAAAGAGTAGTGTATCTTAATACTGTGATTTGTACTGGTTTACTGAAAAGCAGATACTCTACGTTTGGTGTAATCCAAGAAGGGCTCCTTTTGCGGTAATGTGATCTTCAATGCGAACTAAATACAAAATTGCAAGGATTTATGTTACATCAGGAACACAACCAATTACTTAATAAGTTAATTACTTAATTTTTACATTTTATTTCCAGCAGCAAAGTTGATTCTGACATCTGAAATTCTTCCTTAAACGATTTCTTGAAACCACGCCTAACGAACATCGAGACGGTTTCTTAAATTCTTATTACTTTTTTTCTATCCCAGGATTGTCTAGTAGCTCAAATTGAGTGATTTTGTATGCAAACGTTTTTTTAACCAGGAAAATCTTTTAAATTTAGTCATGAGCATTTCGGTAACAAAGATGTCGATGGAATTCATTGAATAAATGATGTAAGCTACTAAAAAAAATGCGTTAGAAGCAATTGAGATGTGAAAGTAAAGCTTGCTTCTTTCGATTCTGGAGTTGTTGGTGACAGTGGATTTCCTGTCCAATGGATACAGAAATAAATGTTATGTGGAGGAGACGATACTGCTTTATAACGATGAAGAAGAAATAAGGTCTGGTTGTTTCGTTATGACAATGTGCCCACGACGAAATCATATCCAATAAGATACTTTCTGAAAAAGAATGTGACTCTCCTTGATACAAGCTTTCGCATTCGCATGTCGCAGTATTAGATCTCTGAAATATAAATTTATCTGAAAGATTGTCGTTTTGAATAATTTTGCCATAAACGAAAACGAACAAACAAAGCTGCACAACAGTTTCAGAAATTATTCCCTGCAGTTCTAGAAATACTTGTCTGAGTGTAGTGCTGTGTAATTTGTAACGTACCCTTGTATCGTCTCCTTTATTTTGTAGATAGCACATGTGAGTGTTACTTTATCATACTTTTAAATTAATACTTTTGCTTATATTTCCTGCACCAGACCAGTACATAAGGATTTCCTTAATCCATCTTTGCCCGTTGCTGGTTTTATTTCGATACTCACGCTGTAAATCAAATAATTATTAATCAAATTCTTAGCATACAAACATTAAATCAACTCCTTTGCCTATATCTATATTTCAATCTCAATACTAAATAAAAAACTTTCTACTTATCTCATAATTCCTATATTTTCTATTAAATATTTCCAAAACTCATATTCCATTATCTTTATTTAAAAACCCAAACCTTCTACCCTCAGGCTAATATTTTCCTCTTCTTAATCCCGCCAGGATTCTTGTGGCTTCTCCATCTAGCCATTCTGTTTCATCTCTTCTCTTAAAACAAGTTCTTTCCTAAAACAAACTCGTCCTCTTCCTTTCAAATCTTTTCTTCAACTCTATATCGACTGTTCTTTATTTTCCAGAGATCTCATTATATTCATCTTGACATACTTTTACCTTGGAACTTAAAAATACAGAGTTAGTATATACAATTACAATTATTAAATAAAAAAATAGCTTTTTTAATGTCAAAATCACAAATTTTTGAGGTTGTGTACCTCACAACCTTTGGAACTCATCGGAATTTTTTTTTAGTAAATTTCGTGTATTTTCAAAATAAAATGGTATCTTTTGGAGTGGGAGAAAAAAAAGTTTTCCATCTGGCCTGAGGGAGGACCACATCCGATGAATTTGCCATTGGCCCCCACCAGGTATGTCACAGCTTACAACGCTTACCCGGGGTCCAAGAATCCTAGCGCCAGCTCTGGTTGAAAAACAAGTATCGATCAGCTGACTGGACTAAGAACATTTTATCCATGCTAATCAGTATTAATCCAGTCAACGTCAAATCTTGATATTTAAGTAAATAAGAAGCTATTCTTGTAACTTGTTTTGTTTTGAAGTAGAAAGTAATAACAGTTTCCGTTAACAGTACAAACCTCATCTCTCTCTATTCTAATATGTGTAATTCTGCCTTGCGGAAATAGTTTTGCATTAGATCAAAATTGCTGAAGTGTTCTAGCGTGTTCTATGTACACAGGAAGATCCTAGCTGCAGATGCAGCTCCGGTTAATAGAATCATAAATATTGGGAATTAGACTGAAGATTTGAAAATATACTTAATCAGTTAACTGATAAATTTATAGTATTAGTTGACGGAACTTGCTCTTTATTTTGCAGTAAAATAGCATTTGATAATTTTCACAGGATTAGTAGCGAATTATCTCCTGCAATTCTCAAATTATTTATCTTTAAAATTAATTCATTTTCTGAACGCATATCGATCAATGAAACTGTTGAAAATATTTCCATTGAAAGGTTGTTTTTATAAAGTTCTTCATAGAAAATTTGTGGTTGGGCACATATATTGTTTTAGCAACATACAATTATGCATATGCAAATATCAGCTTCAGTATTTAAAATGAAGTAATCTTACCGTTTGGTTAGTTGACGAAGGCTCATGCATTCCACTGGTCGTATCCTCCTACTCTGGCCATCCCTATGGTTTTGTCTCCGCGTCGTCAGTTTATCGGTCTCGCCAGCTGCTACGCTGGTCTTATAGATTGAGGTTGAGATGGTGGTAACGGATGAGGTGTGGGGCTAGCAGAGAGAGGGGGGCTGGGGGGAAAGAGAGGAGGGGATAGCCACTGGCGGGCCAGTAAACCCAATCGGCAGCGCGATTTATGGTGATGGAATCTCAGGGAAAATTAAACTGGTGGGCAGGCCGACGAGAGCCTCTTCCATCTGTCTGGACACTGATTCGCATCTGTCTTGAGCTACTTGCCCTCCGAAAGGCGTCCCTCTCCATTGCGCAGGCGTCTGGAGTGTCGAAGGAATCTTCACCCAGTCACATCAAAATGCAGAGGCGTTACTGAAACGAGATTCAGCTGCTCTCTTTTTCTTTTCATGTGGAGAACAACAACATTAAATTGAAAATTATCTCATTAAATGCCATTCTGAAATATTTCGTGTTGTTTGCTTGAAGTTCCAAGTCCACGTGTGTAAATTACATGTTTCATATTAAGTAATAGCATCCTTAATTTAACTTTACACTGTAGATGAATACCTCTTGGTCGCATTGAGACAACCTTAAGTTAACTTAATTTTTCCTATCGAAACTGGTATTGATAGATCTAAAATAAAAATTAAAATTTTGAGGCTTTTCGCCCGACGAATACCCGTGACTATCAAATGTTACCGGGGATTCAACAACAGACTTTGAAATGTCAAGAACATTAATAATAATACACTTTGGACATATTAAGATATTTTCTTGCGATTGAAATAAGCGATGTTATTTCCTCTATGTTTGGATCCAATTTGAGCCACTTTTTTCAGCATAGTAAAATTATTAATTAATATCTGTAAAATGTTAATTTTATGCTAATGTGAAATAGATATTATTTAATTGAAAGACTTTTCACAACTGAATGTTACATTTATTTTCCAACAGTGCAGACAAATGAATCATGGAAGTTTATCAAGTTCCTTAACAACTGAGCTTTTACAATCAATTACAATAACTTTTTGAGCTTCTTAAGTTTCGACGGCTACACAGGTATACAATATCGCCATACTAGCGTTATCTGTTTCAATAAAATGATACATGACTTTTAAATAAACAACTAATTATCCTGCAACATAAGAAGATCACAATTTAAAACTACACACAAAGTTTCAATTATTGCTAGCTAAATAAATGAAGCTACGTAGGCTACTCGTTATGAATTGGTTGTACATGAGCATTGAGAGTTATTTAGCTCTTCCTGGCGTTTACTAGTTGATGACAATGGACAGCTCGCGTGATAATTATTTTCAGTTCACGTTGCAGCTTTTCTGTATGTTGATTTGAACACGAAATTATCTCTCATTGATCTCAGGAGAGTATAAATTGCAATTTTAACTGTCCGGATAGTGAGACAAGGCGAAATGTTCATTGAAAAATAACGACCTATGATCTTAATGTGGCATGTTACTCTATATTTTTTGACTAATTTATTAATTCTAACATTCTACAAAATTTTAACTAAAATAAACTTGTTTGAAATTTTTTTGTTGGGGAGGAAAAAGTAATACACAACATAATTCTATGCCATTTTAACTACATATATAATTTGTAAGTGGTCGTCTTCAAAGCATTTCTATAGGGTTTTTACACTTTGAAAGCTTAGCTTCTATCTTAAAAACTGCGTTATGCTTTATGTCTCCATGTGAACTGTGGATGGAGCAATAAATGATAATATATTCGTAAAGTTAACAGGCGCCAACGATCGCACAGCGTCAAAGATCATCACGCTTTGGATTAACTTCGGTTATTACTAAGTAGTTGGAAAGACAACTTAAATCAATAAATACTAAATTCATAATGTCTTATGCGGTTACCACTTCACGAAATTTCTTTTCGTCTGAGAAATATTGGGTCCACATGAACAAAGTTTCTGGAAAATGCTCTTGATAAATAAATTTACAGTGTGATATAAAAAACTTAATTTTATAAGTCTAAGTTCACCAAACGTTCAAGTAGTATAGTGTGGGAACTGATACTTTCATACTAATCTTCATTGGAGCGTTCACGAATATAATGCCGCATTGTATTTGCGGAGCACTGTGTTTCGTCTAACTTCTCTGCAGTTATCCTCGAGTGAAGGTGATGACTGCAGAGGAAGTAGTAGAAATTTCGTGTTTAGTAAATGAAATTCGATGGTATACCCGTGAAGATTTGTATGAAGAAGTATAATTGTCTGTTGTCATCTGCAAGCAGTTTACGAAAAATTTGCAAACCATCCTGAAATGAGTGCTCAACACCATAACTGCAGGGTAGCTTTGGTTGATTTGTTCATTTTTTCGTAAAAGACTGAATTGAATGATTTAGCGATAGCAATCTAACTTATAACTACTCAGTAGGAGTATACACATTCGCAGCAATTCTCCTCTCGTCTGTTGCCAGAGGCGGCAGGGGCAGCACGATCCCTTGCCCATCCCAGAGTTGCGCTTGGACTAATTTGTATTAATGGCTGCGTATCGCCCTTAGTGCTAATGACTTCCCGACTGGCTTTTAGGAGATCTTTGGCCAGGTGAGTAATGGCTGTACACCCTTATGGTCCCAAGTTGTTGGGGTAAGCATCACATGAGATCACGTTGCCCGTAGTTCGAGATTTTCGAGCTTATAATATTACAGTGTCGGTAATTGTTTTTAATAGAATGATCTTAAATCCCACATTAAACTAGTTTATGGAGACAGCATCCTATGACGTTGAGCCTCCTCTCTACAAGTTCAAATTCTGCATAAATAAAACTGGTTGGAATTCCTAACGTCACAAGTATTTTTAAAGAATTTTATAAAACTTATACTGTCGTAATCGTGTGCGAGCTATGATATACCGTCATTGATAACATATATTGATTCAAGCTAAAATTTTCTTAAAATTTTGCGGTCTAAACTTGTAACATGTATAAGGTTGGCAAAACTGAAATCTCCTCGTTCGTGGCACATAGTTAACAAAAATAATCAATATGGAAAAATATATTCATTTGGATATACATGTTTCTAATCGTTAACGTTCATCACTTTTACGTGCATTAAAGCAAATTTGGCATACACTACATCATCATTCAAATTAATTTTAACCAGCAGCTTTCCCGGCGTTGACCGGTCTAGTTGGCCGTTCACTAATTTTATTCACGCAAAGAGAAACGTGATACAAGTTTCATACAATTCGCGCCATCCATTTCCGAAATTAAAGCAAACTAGATTCACCCGCACCCTACCAAGAAAGGAGTGGGTTGAGGTTTAATTACCCGTACACTATTTTTATTCGTCCGAAAAGATTCATGCGTACCGGCCATTTCCGATACTCAATTAAACGGAGTTTTAGCAGCACAGTTCTAAGAATGGGGTGGTTTGATTGCTTAGATACGTAATGTCAGTTTTCATTTTAGTCTACACTATCTTTCAACCTAATTACATCTGCTGCTCGAAAATCTAAACATGGACCGTACTCACATTACCACATACATAAAAATGTATCTCGAATGTGTTTGTTTATTCCGGTATCACGCAGAAAATAGAGATTTTAAAGGGATTTTCAGAATTTGAAAAATTGGGGTTAAAATTAAAATTTACCAAATGTCCTAAAATTTTTTTTTTTTTTTTTAACGAATTGTCTATTATTACCTGAAAACTGCTGACTCGATTTTGACCGAGTTTTCACAGTATCAAACATTAGATATGTCTCGTTATGCTGACTAATCTGCCACTGGAGCTAATCATATTCCTTACCTGTACATTTGAATATCAGGTATTCAGAATTGTATATCAGGTATTGAGAACTAATCAAGATATAAAAAATTCTTTACTTTCGATTTGTTTCGGGAAGTTACAAACTACGGCGCCTCAGACAGAGATTGTATCAAAGAAAATCTCCGTTGTTCTTTTTGTTATTAGTTCCTCGCATTCAATAAGTCTATGTATGGCGTTTAAAAACTGAATATCCGGAATTAAAGGAAACAATATTTCGAGTTTTATAACTGTTCAAGATAGTTATAATTGTAAACTGCTTTTTATCGCTTTCTTTAAAGGCTATGGTCAGAGACATTGTAGTGTGTGTTTATTGCGCAGTAAGCAACATTTACTGTAAGAGATATTGTAATTGTGTGTTTAGTGCAGAGTGTGATACATGTAGTTGTTCCAGCTTTGTTATTTGTCACCATACGTTCAGAATTTCATTTAATGCTCCGGTATTATGTAACGTTGAAACATAAGGCATACCAAAGAAATAAACTGAGATTAAATGCTTTAAAACGGTTAAAACCCCATCGGAATCTGCTCAGTAGTTTCTGAGTTCTTCTAGCACAAACCTATCCGGCTTTCGTTTTATAGATATAGATTATGTAGCAACAGTTCATTAAAGTGTTAGTGTGCTCAGAGTTCAAATATAATACTTGAAATGGTGATTTTAGGAGCATAAACTCACAAAATGAAGGTGAGTATGAAATTTACTTGAATAAAAAGGATTGCACGCTACTTCGTTTGATCCATAAGTTGAAGTTAGAAATGCTACGAAGATTTAAAAGTAGGGTGAAACAGAAAATCACAGCATTAATAGTTTTAAAGTGCTTCTACATGTCGTAAAAAAGTAATAAATATCAGCTAACTATATCTTCAGCTTCCTAGGAACGTGTACATTTGAAAAATTATATTGACACTAACCACCTAAAAGCTAGAATGTTATGGGAACGAGATATTACTCCAACCATGTTCGCTGGCAGATTAAGTTAATTGGCCATATAACTATCTTCTGTGAATCTCATCGACGTAAGATGAGATCAAGAATGGGCGTCATGCATAGAGACCTACACAACATAGAACTCGGGCATCTGGAATACATTGGGAAAACGTCATGGAAGAATCTGCTACTTCCCTGTGCACATGGAAGGAGCGCAGCGCATTCAAAACTTGCGTTTGACTTTACAAAGAGTACCTGAAGAAGTGAGGTTGCGTGATTTGCGACGATCTTTGTATCTTTGGAGATCCACAAGTTCCACATTTTTTGGGATGAAAATGGCTAGTTAAACCATGCACATTTGTTTATCGCTACTATACCATTCTTAATTTTTTATTTGCTAATTACTGGGTGCTTGCAAAATTTCTCGTTATCATTTTTTTCCCTTAAAACAAAATTTTGTGAGCTATACCCAGGATACATACAGTAAAATTTTAAGATCTGGCACTTTGTCCAATGGGAGTGAAACTGAACGTCTATCCATTTTCAAAATATGAATAAATTACAGAAAAACAAAATAAATGAAATAGAAAATATAGAAGAAAATCTAACTATACGCTCATATTTAAAATATTCCTTCAAACAATATACACTGATGAAAGTGCTGTCAAATATTAGTGGCGGCTAAATGCTCATACTAGTTGAGGTTGGTACCTAAGACGACGCAAAGGATTAGTAGAAAAGTGTTAATATTAATTATCCTCAATTAAACAATACAAATATCTTATATTACAAATTGATAATTTTCAGAACAAGATAAACGGTCGAAATTACATACACAGCTTTCTATATATTCTGTTACAGGTTAATGGCATCTCATGTTTCTGAAACGAAACACTGTTATGTGCTAGTTGTAATCTACAGCATGAGGCGTACGTGTATCAAATAAAAATCACACAATATTAAAATAGTTCGATAACCCCAAACCATGGAACGTTTTCATCAGAAGAAAAAATTCAGCCTTAAAACTATTGAAGAAGGTGGAAAATTAATTGGATCAACAAAATTTTGACAATGATAGATCAAGAAATAATTTATAGCGCAATGTAAGAGAAACCAAATTTTGATTTCGCATAGCTCAGGCTCTTTTTTACAAAATATGGTACAGGAAAATATGGGGAAAATAACTTTCGCAGGAAGACCAAAAAAAAAAAAAATTTAATTTTTTTTTCCGTACGCCACATTGGATTCTTATACAAATAGATCTGTAGACTCCATTAAAGGACTCAACTGTAATACTGTCGAGAATCGTATCGTGAATAATAGCGACAACAGTGGAATAGAAAAAGTTTTCTTTTAAAATCAGTGCTAGGCCATACGTTTTGAGAGTGTTCTTCAGTCCAACACAGCTTGCTTATCACTTTTATGGAATGTAGCTGGAATTTATCGTGGAGGTTGGAACTTGAAACCAAAACATAACGATCCCCAAAATATATCAAAGATAGAACAAAAAAAAAGTTTTCTTCCGATTTTCAGTTTATTTTCTTCCTGTACATTTTTAGGAAAAATGGATAAAATAATAATACAAAAATAATAAATTTTCTGTTATGCTTGGAACGCAGATAGTGACTGATATTGTTTTAAATTTTAATCTCTCCTATCAAATTGATGTTTCAAATTGACAGAATACTTAAAAAAAAATAATTTTTTAATTTTTTTTTTTTTAATTGCAATGGAGCACACGCTCCGGTGGCAATTTCCCTACACACCCAACTTCCCCCTATCCTACACCCACCCACACCCGCCCTCTACAAATTTAAATCCTTTTAACGTTTTAGGTAGGTTATTCATCATTCCCCTTGGTAACTCATTCCAATCCCTGACACCCTTACCTAAAAAAGAAAATCTCCCACACCTCTGTGCCTGAAATCGAGTGCCAGCTTGTGGTCATGGTCATCTTTTTCCCTTCCACGAACTACTTTTCATACCTACTGCAATATCTTTCCATGCCTCATCGCCAGTATACGCCCTGTACACTCCCATTACCCTCCTCATCCTCCTCCTGTCTTGCAATGAATCCCATTCCAGCTCCTTTATCATGTCTGTCACTGATTGCATTCTGCGATAATTTCCAGAAAAAAATCTAGCAGCCCTTCTTTGCACCTTATCCAACTCCTGTATTTGATACTCAAAATGTGGGTCCCATACTACACTACCATATTCGAGCAATGGTCTTACAAAAGTTTTGTAACCAAATTCCTTTACTTCTCTCGTGCATCCCCTCATCACTCTCTCCAAGAAGTGCAGAATTTTGAAACCTTTTCCTACCACCTGTCCAATGGTTTCAAAATTCTGCACTTACAATGTTAAACTATTAAACTTCTTACCTCCTTAAAAAAAAGTAACCTGGATGAAAGGTGTTGAATATATATTCTGAGTGAAGTATCTTTTGTTAATTCACAGAGAGATATCTTCGTGAGTAGTTGTTATTTCTTAAAAAAAAAAAGAGAGAGAGATAAGAGAACGCCCATGAAGATTTTGTCTTGTTTACAAAATGAGTCAACAAGTAGTTTCTGGGCTGCAAGTCCCTTCTCCTACCCGCAGGGTGACTTGCACGTCTCGCCTTAGTGTCTGCAGTAGGTCCACGTCTCAGTCGGCACCCCACTCCATTACGTGACTTCATTCGGCGTTCCCGAAGCACACAAGGTGCCCGCCGAACGGTCTGACCCGGTCGCTGCCAGCGCCAGCTAGCGGCTGCAATTTCCTCCGACACTTGCCACAGCGCTCTCCTACCCAGCACCCTGTAACCCCTCTACCTGCATCGCCACTCACTGTAAATGTCATTCGAACAATAGAGACCTGCGTTTCAGAATCGCACTGTGCGTCAGTAGAAGAAACATCGAATGGTCTGTATGTTCAGTATGAGAATAGAGACAAGGTTATTGGACGATAACATCCACTTGTATACGCTCCCAGATCATAAAAACACATACCACTTTGTATAATAGTGACAAAAAATGTTTTTAAGAAACAGAAAATGGTTTTTATGGTGAAAGCTGATGAGTGAGTGACGCTATTTGGTTAAAATATCGATATGTCAAGTATTTTCCCTTAAGGGTTCACGCAGCAAAATTTGAAGATCTCTGTTTAGTTTGAAAGGACTTGGAAGCAAAATTACGCATGGAAAAAGGTGACCTGATTGTGTAATATATATTTGTGGGAATTCCTAATTGTCTAATTTTATTTGACTTATTCTGCGCTATGTACGATAAATCATCAGAAGTAGCTTTTCACTATATTACAATGTAAAAGTACAGTATAATCTGTTAATTCTGCCGTTTGATCCTCGTGGATTCTAAGACTCTTTTTCCAAAAATGTGCTAACACCAATTTCATTTCATTTGTGGCAAACCTGCAAGGAGCCTTGTGACTGCAACTAGGAATGATATTCGTCTTCTTCCGGAATCTTTTCGATTAAAAGACAAAGATTGTAATTCCGAACTACTAAATAAAAGCGAAACACTTCTAATAATATAGGTTTTCAGTAATATTAAAGCCTAAAGTTGAAAGTTACTGTTAGTTTAATTTTAAAGATTTGTGTGTGTGTGTATGCGCATTTGCGGTATTTACTATCCTTTTCCTTGCATTTATCTGTCTTACAGGTCGCTGTTACGATATTGAATTCGACACTATCCGACCTAAAATATACGTCTCTCCAAGACTATTAATAACATGATAATAACCTTTTTTTTAACAAATGACTGGAACAGACCTTGTAACATGTTTCTATTCGGACCATATCATATTAATAGGAGAGAGAAACGGAATATGTCAGTAAATCTGGAAGGAGTAGTATGTGGAGACTGGTCTATGAGGAATTTATCAAATCGATCCCCACAAAGTCTACTTGAATCGGCACAGTAACTGTAAACTCCACAATGCACTATTGTATCCCCGCATTGTAGGAAACGTGAATTCGCGCAGTTTACTCAGTCCCACAGACTAGCAGTGGTTTCGAAGTAGATTAATTATTACCATGTTCCCGTTCCCTTGTCAAGTAACGGGAGTACACGTTGAGACAGAAAGTGTTACAATAGGAAACCAGATATTTTGAATGTTTCATCAAGGTCGAATGTTGGTAGTTCTAGGAATTTATTACACTAGGTGACAAGGATTTTGGTGTTTAGGGAATAAAAACACCATTTCAATTCGAAATTCGTTCCCTGATTGTAAATATAACATTCATTTTAACATATCAAGTCTATATTTTAAGCTTTGTAACATCCCACCTTTTATGTTAGGTGCTGGTCATAGTGAATGATGTTTATAAGTGTGTGCATGTGATTGACAGTCCATATGGTAGTATTTAACGATAACGACTTTATACAGTAAAAGTGATATTTATTACTACTCTTCAAAATAAAATAACGTTCATTAATAAATACTCGCAAATACATATTTCCTCATTATTATATTACCAATTGGCAACTGACCACGATTCTATTCGCACGGGTCAGCTAGTGTATAAAAATTATTCATTTAAAGATATGAGTTCCTTGCTATAAGTAAAGAGAACTTAAACTAACATTAGTCGGCATACTGATTCCTGAAACGTCTACGAGATGGCGTTAGAGCTGTTTCCGAGATACCAAATACAAGAAATGTAGATTTTTTGTAAAATCGCCTTTTTGCGGGGAAGACATCTATTTAGGTAAACTTAAAAAACAAAACATTATCGAAATATGAAATTTCATCCAAATCGTTAGAGCCGTTTCCGTATATATATATATATATATATATATATATATATATATATATATAATATAAAGAATTGATCGTTTGAAGATATAAGATGTATCTATATGCGTCAACTTATTCTAATTTTAATATTGCCAACATCGAAATTGGTTTCTTTCTCTGAGGACAGCAACCGGGTTATTCAGGTCATACCAAATACTCATACTGCCTTTGCATGTGGGATAGTAAAGACCGTATCAATATTATGTTAACTCCTTGAAAATAGATTTCCCATTGTATAGCTGCCAACGTATTAGAAGATTAGAAGAACCTTTAGTTGAGCAAAAAATAAATAAAAATAAAAAATCTTTCCACCATTGCATATAAAGCACGGTTTGATGAAACAGTTTTTCAGCGTTCTGTACAAGGATAGGGAGTGTTTTAAGTATATATCTGCAGTTTATTTCTATACAAGGCTGTTGAAAAACTTAAAGCAGGGATTTTTGATGGACCAATTTTCAGTTAGTTCATAAAGAACACAAATTTCTCGAAAACGATTCACTAGAATGAAGCATTAGCTTGGCTAGTGTCTGTAAAAGTAGTGTAAATTTTCTATAAGAACCAAAGAAGTGAAAATTACAAAGACCTGTTAGTAACATGATGTCATCTTTTCGTGATATAGGCGTGAATATTAGCATCAAAATAAATTTTCTTTTTAGTCATCTTGTTTGCTTTACTGAAAATCTCGGAGATGTCGGTGACCAACGAGGTGAATGATTCCTTACGGACACCACGGAGATGGAAACCCAGAAGTAAAAGCGACGGGATACTGTGTCACTAAACAGTCACGGCACGCAATGAAGAGTAAATTACTTTAATTTTCTGGCAATATCTTTGCATTTTCAATATTTATTTTTTAACTAAATATTCTTTGCCTCTTATACCATTAAATAATTTCTTTAAAAACAACCCGATTTGTTTAATTTCCCAAAAAACACACTGATATCAGCACATGTAAATTGTTGGAAGTATGTTTTATAATGTAATGGAGTCAAATGAAGATAAGTATAGCGAAAACCTCGACCTGTTATTTTCGAATTTACCAGCAAAAATTACTTAATAATTTGTTAAAATGTTCCAGGCACAAGACAAAAAATTTATTTTGCTGCCCCGTGCTATCGTTCATTTTAGAATGAGATTCATTAGAAACAATGTAAGAAGAAGTACATATCATAGAGTTTAGTATAAATTCTTCTCGGAAAATAAATTTAAAAAGAACAGAGTCTTTAATATTTACATGAGTTCCATGCAATTCATGATGCAGATACAAACCATACAGAAAGAGATTCGCTAGCTTAATAATGTTCATTTAAATTAGCGAACCGCAACATCTAAGCTATTGAAACATAACATTGTTAGTTTCTTGAGGGCTACAACGTATCCACTGACGAAATTATAACTAACAATAGGGTTGATTACTATTAGCTGCAGAAATAGTAAGTACCAAAACTAATAGCGAAAAGTAAGTCACAATATTATAACAGAATTAAAAACCTGTTAATGCAAATTGAAAGTAAATCTCAGCGCGACATCATTTATTGTATACAAAAGAAACTATCACGATACACAATGCACAATTTACCAAAAAAGCATAAATACAGATAAACGAAGCAGAAATCTATCAACTCTCGATATGGCAGTTGAAAGTATTAAGCCGGGATCTGAATTCAAAAGGGGACCGCTTTATACCAAATGTAATAGAGGGATCGGTCGTTTATTGTTTAATTGTATTCAGCTAATTTTTTACGGCACAAGAAGGTCTCCCACCAATTCGTGGAACTCATAATTAGACATAATGACTGCCTTGTCCAAGCAGGACGGTGAACGCAATTTGTCTCAATTTCGCCTTTGACTCACTAACTCTGTGTGGTGATATAAGGGGGCTGTGCGGAATAACTGCACTAGCACATCATTTGCAATAGTGGCTTTCTGAAAGATGTAGCCAAATCTTTATCATAATAATTTTTTGTTAAAAACCTTCAGACAAAATTCAGTAATTGAAAACGAAAGTTATACGAGTTAAATATTTAAAAAGTGCGGTATATGAAATCACAGTTTTGAAGATAAACAGAATTTTTATCTCTCAAGGATTATTCAGCATCATATAATTCAGTATTTTAGGAAAAAAACATACAGTTCTCAAGGTTATCAAACAATTTTAAAATCTGTCTGCAGGGAAGGGTTCAGAAACAAATTGAAAGGTTGTAAATAACGTAGTTATTCAATGATTTTATCTTTTGATTATAAATGATTAATTTTGTTTTTCATTTTATACAACATTAGGATGTAACTTATTAAATTACTGTTGTAATTTCGTTTTGTACGACTGTAAAGACAGGTATAAGTTATCACAGATAAGGGAAGTGGGGGTATTATGGAACACTTTTTCGTTTAAAGCAATATACAGAATTTAAAATGTGGCTGTTCCATAAAAATGTCACATCTGTTAGTTTATATATCTGTTATAAAGGATCAATAATAATAGTAATGAATAATAAACGTTTTAAATAATTACAATAGATTTTTAACTTGCTGTAAATTATGAGAATTTTGAAATGGGATGGTAATATGAAACAGATTTAAAATAAATTATAAAACAAACATTGTCAGTTAACAGTTTTATTAATGAAATTATTAAATTATATTTTGATCTTACCTGGTAGAAAATCACAATTTACAGTGTAAACTTGTAGCAAATTTGAAAAATGCAGAGGTCCGAAACGTTGCTTTGTTTTTATGAGCTATAAACCACAATTACATTTCACAGTTTATAGTTCTTCATGAACAAAAGTCGCTGTAGTATATGTGTAGTATGAGGTGGAAGTTAGAGGATGGTCACATGATTATCTTTTGCTTTAATTATGACAAAACAAAAGAGGGGTTGCAATACGGAACAGCATGTTTCATATTACCACCCAACGCCATTTTCGAAACTAATAAACAATTTCAAGGAACCAATATTATCATTTGTAGGTTTAATTCTATTACTAAATCGTAAAGTAGAAACTGTATGCTAATTTGTAAGAAAAGGTAGCAGAAAAAATACTTGAATCTAACCTTACAAAAACTTTTGGGGATTGTAAAACGAAGTTGCCATAAAACAATGTGATACTGATCTCTGCTGCCTCTAATGATGGAAACAGAACTTTAGGATTGCCATAACTGAAGTTGCTACCAGATGGCATTAGTAGTCTACAAATACTATGGTGTTTCATATTACTACCCTGTTTTATATTACCACCACCTCCCCAATATGTTAATTTCGTCTTTTTAATTTTAGAATACAGATACAGCTATAAATATGAAACAGAAATGTTCTATGAATTCGAATAAGGGTAGAGGAGGTAAACCTCATCATTTGTATAAATGAAAGCAGGAGGCTTGCCACAACCAGAAACAGTTGAACCAAATAGATTAACAACTTTAATCATGTGACAGAATAAACGAGAAAGACATCTTATGCAAGTAACCACCAAAGTCAAATGCATGATTTTAGACATAGATGTAAATTTAAATGTAAATAAATATGCAAAGATAAAGATTTTTGTATGTGTAAAAACCTTAAATTTAACAAACTTTAGAATTTGTCAAAGAAAAAGAGAAATTTTCAAAACATTGTTTCTGGATATTTTAATAACACTGCTGAGTAGAATTTGGGCTTAAGAAAGATAAATCCCTTTAAGATCCGCCTGAATCGTAAAACAGTTCTAATTTTTTCACCTACCCTATTTCCAATTTTGATTCATACAATAGAATTCGCCATATGTATTAGTCGTTTTGTATTCACCAATGCCATTAAAAGCAATTCGCTTGTGGGATAACGCATAATCGCACTGACGTACTGTTTGTGGAAGTGACTGGACTGAAGGCAGCAGTATTGTTTAATATTGAGGGGAAACAAAACGGGTTAAAAATTTCCAGAGCACATTCTTTTATCCTTCCTCATTAGGTATATAACATTTATCTCAATGCTTTACAGGATAATTTGCATAGTACACGCCTTTCGCGAATAACATCTCATTGATCTTTAGTTATTATTTTAGGTTGGCTTGTCAGCTTCAGTTTAATATGACATGACATATATATATCTTTTAGTCGCTTTGTGTTTAGGAAAGTAAGCTTGGACAGTTCTTTTAAGGGTAGATAAATTCCAGAGAACTGTTTACAGTGTTCTTGGTAATAAACTGGCATATGCTACTAAGACACTTGATATGTAATTAGACGTGAAACTTAGGAAAACTACTACATTTAGAATTACACTGGAATTGGCTTATAATAATTTAAGCTATTCTGATCAAAACAGAATTCAATTAACTTTCATTTACAACATTGTTGCTAAGATAGTTATCGGTATTAATATATTAAGTTCTCGGTAGTACTAAATTTGTACCAAATCGGAAATATTTGCAAGCATTCTACGAAACAGATGTTTCTTTACAGAATTGCATCTTGAAGGATTGTTCCACAACATTTACAAACTAAATATATTCCTGTATAGAAGTTCCAATCCAGACACTTCTTATGAAAATGTAAAAATTATTTGATAATAATAATTGGTTTGGATGCATTGGAGAGGTTGTAGCAAAAGTTTTAAAACTTCTTCAGTTATTAGAGAAATTAATGAGTGAAGCGCTGTAACAGGAAAATAAGGTAACTCTGTAAGGTAAACTTGGTCTCATACAGTTGAGAATAGAGAGGTTATCTGGGACCCTCACTTGGGCACCAAATATACGAAATTGCTGCAGTACATAGTCAGCAACGGATATGGAGCTGAAATAAGTGTAATATAACTGACGGGTGTAACAAGGGGCCTTCTGGATGAATATTTTAAAAACAATTATAAGCAGTATGTGGAAGTCGAAAGAATGTTCATAGATTCGTATGAGGGATTATAATACTGCATTTAAAGGCATGGGAGTCAGGGACTGGAATAAGGTACTGAGAAAGATGTTCGACAATGTTCTTCGGTCCATAAAAGAATTTAAAGTAAATATTGAAGTTATGTACAAGTAGATTTCCAGGTAATTTATCACCATTTGCATTTAAATAAATTTTATGGTAAGGTGCTCACCCTTAATGTTGTACTTCATACAATATATTTACAAACAAAAATTATAAACAAAACCTTGGAACTCTGTGGAGTCTGCGACTGTCAAGGTATTTTGACATTTTGATAGTGTACTTTCATACGAATACGGTATTTTCTCTGTACCTTTGCATAAGAGTAAAAAAATATGACAAATAACTAAATTAAATTCACGTTAATAGCCTAATAGATTTAAATAACGAAATTATCACCGAATAAGTTGCAGCAGGCGACTATTCCGGTATAAAAATAAAAAAGTAGAACCACAACTTAATTACTTGGGATGGCAGTATAATTTGTTTGAACATTTTTAGCAACTGTCTGCTTTTGATAGACAATAATAAAATAAAACATATGTTCTAAAGCTGGACATTCTAAAATGCTTTAAGTATTTTAAATAATAAAATAACGTTAGTTTTTTAAGGAAATAAGTAAATTAAAAGCAAAATAGACATGAATATTGCAATTTTAAAACACAGCAACACATTTAAATCTTTGGGATGTAATGTAATACTTTTGGAAGGAAAAAACATACATTCCAAAATATTGTATTAAAATAGTACATCCAGGATAATCAGGATAATCATCCATGACGTTAATCGGAATAAAATTTAAAGACACTCCAGAATTAATCCGTGAAACACTATGGTAATACTGAAATCTGCACAAAAAGAGTACGAAATGAGAGATGGTTCACAGCGATGAAAATGAAGGTTCTGGAAGAACAGGGCATACATTGTTAGATCATGTCAAGAATAAACACATAACAGGAAAATTAAAAGTGATACCAGTAGTTGAACATATTCAGAAGTATAGGGAAAACTGGTTTGAATATATAAAAAAGAAGGACAAAGCTTCTTCTTCTCAAGTTAAAAATATCAGTGACTTTTGTCGATCTAACAGCGGCATATGATACAGTGTGGCTGGAAGGCCTACTACTTAAAGCATGTAGCCTGCAGGAAACTAACATCACTCCAGATGAACATGCTGACAAGGTCACCGTTGGGCAAAAATAAGTAAGTCATTTATAGTAAAAAATACATCACCTCAAGGATCAGTACTACCTACATTGATCTACAACAGTGACATGCCTCAAACAGTCGGCAATAAATTCTGCTACTCTGAAGACTTCGCTATCGCTTTCCAACCTACTGCACTGGAGGTGGGTGAAAGCATGTTCTCAAACGATATGGAATTCTTGAATGAGTACTATACGAGGTGGGGACTTTGTCCAAAGTCCAAACCCGATGAAATTGGAAGTTTGCGCATTACATTTGAGCAATAGAATAGCACATTATTTAAAAAACAAAATAAATTCTGATTTTTACTATAAATTTTGATGTAGAAATTAAATAGGCTGCAGAAAATGATCTCTTCTCCATTCTGGAGTACGCGGGTTCGAATCCCCGTCCGGCCATTGAGATTTGGGCTTTTCGTGGTTTCCCCAAATCACTACAGGCGAATGCCGAGATGGTTCCTTCAAAAGTACATAGCCGAATTCCTTCCCGTTCCCTTCATCCAGACCTGTCTGTCCTCTAATAATCTCGATGTCGACGAGACGTAAAGCCCGAACCAAAAGAATAAGATCTCGCTCCGTTATTTCTGGGTGTTTAATTACATTGCTGCGAACCAAGTGAGGCAGTGTATACAGCGGTAGGTCGCGTTGACAGAGTGATGTGGTGTCTCCCACTAGTAATCTCTGTATTCGGCGTATGTGCCAACCAGTATATCGCGAAGTTGAACTGCTCGCAGGAGCTGCTGCTGCTTAGTTTTCTAGGCATCCTCAGGCTGAGCCACACTCTGCATAGTCCGAACAGAAAGTCATCAACCGTCTTCGTCTTCCTACTAGTCCGCTCTCCTCCCCGCTCTTCCTCCTCGTGTTGTCGTGCAAACCTCCAGTCGATTGCCGCTGGCTGACCACGCAAAAACTTTATGAAAATTAGAAAACATTTACTGTAACGTTCCTTTATCGACGCTGGAAGTAACTCCTCTCTCTGGTGTCCATAAAATTCTCTGAAACATCTCTTCGAGCGAAACATGTCGTTCTCTTTGTACCTTGTGTACCGATCGTGGTGGTGTAACGGTTAGCGTTCTCGCCTCGCATCCAGATTTGGGTTTTCCATGGTTTCCCAAATCACTCCAGGTAAATGCCGGGATGCTTCCTTCAAAAGGCCATGGCCGAATTCCTAGCCCCCATCCTTTCCCGTCTCTAAAGACCTCGCTGTTGAGAGACGTAAAGCAGTTGAAAAAAAATTTGTACCTTGTGTGTTGCACGAAATCGTTTCTTCCGTAGAAATCACTGGAGTGATAAGTTGTTTTACAAGCTGTCTGTTCCGGCATTGAGTTTCCGAGGGACATCCCTCGTTTGGTTTGCACCTATCCATCGTCTGGGACCTGTTTATACGCGAGGGTCTGTAACTGAGGATACTTGCATTCCTTTTTTTTATCCCCAAACGCCAGAAAAATTCAGTCACAAAATTGCTAACAACTTGAGACACCGCACGTATGAGACAGCAAATATAAATTATGTTTCACACCTGATCATTGTGTCATGTCATAAATATTGTAGGTTTGTGTATAAAAAGATTAATGTCTTTACCATAAATAATTTCCACTTATAATTTACCACGAATTACAGCGCAAGATTTTTCTCGGAAAATATTCATATTGAAGAACTATCCGAAAGAAAAACACTTCACTTTCTTTCCCGCGTTATGTTGAATAGTGCGGATTGGGCCAGTATGGTTACGCACGTTAACGCGTTACCATATTGGATTGGCGACGTACAACAGGACCTTCCTGATTGTGATTTTGAAGCGCTTTCTGATAATCACCAAAACGAATGCTGAAACGGTACCCAATCGCTGCTTCATGATATAAACATTTCGCAAACAACAAAAACATATAGAAAACAAGTTACACGTTTCTCAGGTAGATAGATACATAGATATGTTCACTTTGATCCCATGTGAGAATAATCTCTGGGATGTGGAACAGTACATACACTTATTAGTAATGTCAATTTCACTATATAATTGATAATATTATTATATATTGACAACAAGTTAGCAACAACCCATTAGTATAACCAATATCTCCTGTAATCTACAAATACAATCCGGAGTTAATTAATACTTATTATGTGGAACAGTGTATACACTTGTTACCAGCATATAATAACCAGTTATTTTCGTACGAACCAGTTACCATGATAAGTTTCACTGTAATTTGTGACTACATATTATGTTAGTTGCTATTTATGTGGAACAGTACACACACCTATTACCAATATCAATTATATTACCAACAACTCATAGGCAGTCAAGTACTTAAAAACCTGTTAGTATGATAATTTTTAACAGCAGTTTTTGAGTGCATGCTATCCCATGTTAGTTACTATATATGAGTGAAATTTTGTAAACAGTTTAATTAGTTCATTTGTCAAAAGTTTCAACAGAAAGAAAAACCATATATCATTTTAGTAATTGTGAATAATATTGTCACCTTCCCCTTCCATACACCATATATACTATTTTATCAGTCATTCTTAGTTACCAAATTCCAAGAAGAAAATTCTTTCACAGAGTAAAATGGGTTCTGAAGCAGAAACCCTTTCAGTTTGGACCAAAGTAGTTGGGTTTTTATAGATAACATATAATTTCTGTTGGTAATACATTGAATAAGGAAGCTCCAGTAAATTTTAACCCTTTCTGTACAATTGACAGTGATTTGTAATCCTTGTGAATATTATATTTATTCCTAGTGTTATGGCTATGTATGTCAGCATTAAGATTGAAGTGTTCAGGATTTTCCACTACAAATGAAAGTACGGAGTATACAAACTGCGCTGGCATTGTTAGTACACCCAGGTTTTTAAATAGATTTCTGCACGACGTCTGTGGGCTTGCTCCACAAATAGTTCTTATAGCACGTTTTTGCAATTTAAATACCCTCTGTGCTTGTGACGAGTTTCCCCAGAATGAGATGCCATAAGTGAGCAGGGAATGAAAATATGCAAAATATACTAACTTTCCGGTTTCTATATTAGCTATTCTAGATATTACCCTCAGTGAAAATGTTGCAGAATTCAGTTTTTTTAAGAAGTTGTTGAATATGCTGTTTCCAGTTCAATTTGTGATCTATATATACACCCAGGAATTGGTGGTAAATGCTCTGTGACGTTAGAATGAGTCCCCCCGACGTAGACGTAGAGTCGGGATAAAACTCCTTCACAAAGGCGAGCCGTCTTACGAGCAGGGATCTACCGGCAATAAAAGCCATTCCCTGCAAACAGAAAAACAAAAAAACTTCTGCTACAAATAAACAAAAACTGATAATGTCTCCATTGATGATGCAGTGTCTGATTGTCTTCCAATCCCAGCATAGAAAATGATGACGTGCTTATAATGAGTCGCGTTCCCAAGGCAACGCAGTGTGCAACGATAGATGGAGGACTGTTTTTTTTTTTTTTTTTTTTTTTTTTTTTTTTTTTTTTTTTTTTTTTTTTTTAATGGCTTTAGCCAAAGGCTAATACAGCCAATAACCTCATACAGTATGTTCGAATTAATTTTAAATTACACCTTTAGTACACTTAATATACAGGGAGATTATCTTGACCGATTTCCTGTTCGGAGCTGAGAGAGATTGCATCAGAGAAGTTATATCAGTTATATTTAGTCCATCTTCTAGCAGTTGTTTCCTCGCTGATTGATGTTGCTTGCAGCTTAGCATGAAGTGATAAATATCCTCTACAGAATCACACGATGGGCACATCGGCGAATCCACCAGCCGCATGAGGTATTTTTTGTCACGTAATAAAGTGTGACCTGTCCTAAGTCTGTTCATTAAAGTAATTTCTTTCCTGTTCAGTTCTAGTTGAGCGTACCATGGCTCGCTTACTATGTTGTTGCAGATGGCTCGATACCAGAGTCCCTTTCCCTGGCAGTCGGCAAACCATCTCTTCTCCCACTCAGTCTTAACCATGTCGGTAACAATGGCCTTGAAGTCTGTATAGGGTACCGAATCTTTTTCTGTTTCTGCAGCAGTAAGGTGGCGACGTGCTGTTCTGTCCGCTGCCTCATTTCCCGACACCCCAACATGGCTCGGTACCCACTGGAACTGCACTTGTGTTCCTTCTACCAATAACTTCTGAATTTCCCTGGCTATGTCATAAACTAAATAGTTCCGGCATCTTCCTTTTGGCAATTCCATTATTGCCTGTAGGGCACTTCTAGAGTCTGTACAAATCACTGTATTTGAATGAGCTGTCGAATGAATGTATTGCAGCGCTTTTAGAATGGCATAAAGCTCTGAGGAGAACGTCGAAAACTGTCTTGGTAACCTGTAAGCTTCGTGAACGCAGCGACCAGGGTCTACAAATGCAGCTGCGGAAGCCTTTCCTTTTTCCTTTGAGCCGTCTGTAAAAATTTTGTGCCATGCCTTCCATCTCGAGTTCAGTGCTTCTAGTGTGAGGCACTTCAGTTCTTCCTCACTGTGATCTTTTTTCATTAATCGGTCTGTCATGAGGTAAATGTGGACTAGAGGGGATAGATCTGACCGTTGCCATAGTTGTTCCTCACTGTACGACTCATTGATATCTGAACTGTAAATGGCCCACTGAGCTGTTGTTTGAAGGAAATCCACAAGTGAAGGTGTTTTGTGATACTTAAATAGGTTCCAAGATTGCTCATGAGCAAGAAGCTGCACTTTTCTTATTAGTGGATGTCGTTTGGTGGAACAAACTCTTAGCCAAAAATTCATTCCCACTTTCTTTCTTCTTAGGTCTAATGGAGGAGTTGCTGTTTCTACCTCCATCGCAGCAACGGGAGTAGTTTTAAGGAAACCGCCTACCACCCTTAAAGCTGCCGATTGAATGATGTCTAACTTTCTGAGGGTAGAAATTGACGCAGTTTCGTAGAGAAATCCCCCGTATTCGAGTCTGCTCCTCAGTAAGCCATAATAAATATTTCTCAGGGGTCTGGGATCCGTGCCCCAGCTCAGAGCTGCTAGGGCCTTGAGGATATTTATTCGCTGTATGGATGATTGTTTTAGTTCTGTTATATGTCTTCGCCATGAGAGTTTAGTGTCTAACCACATCCCCAGAAACTTTACTTCGGGGACTACTTCCATAGTAGATCCACCTATTGTAATTTTAAAGTCATTATTCTGAAATTGTCTTTGTGAGAATACACATAACTTGCTTTTATCTACCGAAAGCTCTAGGCCTCTATCTTTCAGACAGGTTTGTACTTCATTTAACTGAGTTTCGAGCAAATTTTTTGCGTTTTGTTTGTCAGGATGAGAAACATAGACCACAAAATCATCAGCGTATTGAAGATAGGTTACAAATCCTCTCAGGCTATTGCAAACTTTCAAGGTATAAATGTCAAATAGGATAGGACTCATTGGGTCTCCCTGAGGCAAACCTTGGAATACATGTCGGCTGAAGCAGTCACCGCATAAAGTAGAGATAAAGTGTACTCTGTGCGCCAGGTAATGAAAACACCATGACGAAAGTTTTTTCGAGAGTCCTATATTTTCCATTATTTCCCTAAGTATGTTGATCTGCACATTATTGTAGGCTTCCTTTATATCCAGAAAAGCGGCAAGAAGGAAGTTTCTCCTAACAAAAGTAAGCTGTATGTCAGTAATTAAGGTGCTTAAATTGTCCATGGTGCTATACCCTTTGCGGAATCCCATCGTTCGATCACTAAGCAACCTATGATGTTCCATATGCCATTCAATTCTGTTTTTTAACATCGCACTCATCAGCTTTGCCAAACACTGTAGAAGAGATATAGGGCGGTAGGAGGAAACGTTATTTTTGTCCTTGTTAGGTTTTGCCACAGGTATAATTATAACATTTCTCCACTGTACTGGGACAAACGTAGCTGCCAGCATGTCATTATACAGTTGTAGGAGCACCTCTTTCGCCTTTTGCGGCAGGTTGTAAATCATGGAGTAAGTGATCTTGTCCATTCCTGGTGCAGTGTCTTCCTTCTTCAAGGCACAGACCAATTCTGACATAAGAAAGGGTGGTTCCCCCAATCTGGTGGAATTAGCGTTAGAATCGTTTCCTGATTCAGATTCCGTGAGGACTGTTTTTCGGCGAGCTGCAGCCACTAGTCCGTTCGTCAAGCCACCAGCAGCGCTGTCGTCAACAACAGGGACACGGCCAGCTTACGAACAATAGTGACACGACACTCGCGTATTCTTTTATATTGTTACATGGAATGCTGCCACGAGGCTGGAGGGATGAAGAGGCACTTCTGGACTGTGTGTCTATGTGAGAAGACGGACTGGCGTGACTACCGCCGTCCTTTGTGGGTCTGAGGTTCGCTTCCCGCCACCGGCAGTATCAACAGTGCGCGGACACGGTAATGTGCCTCTAAAAGTGAGACCTATTGCAACATATCAAGGGCCCGGAAAATATCGCTTGAGTAGCTACCCTGTTTAGCTAGAGACTTGTTAGAAACAGCCAACTGAGGTAACCATCTGTAAAACTATTCACATGTCAGATTTGTTTCATTTAGTTTGGTAAATAAATTCATTGTTTTTTTTTTTGTGAACCCATTTTTTTATAGCCCCTGAGACGTGTCATGTGCGAGGCTCAATATTAAAATAGTTAATAGAGTAAAGAAATCAAGTAGTTTTAGTTGCTGACGCCATACAGCGCGCCTAGCAAGTTTTGAAGCAGAGTCACCACCAAGAGATTATTCATGCTTTTAACACAGATTTTTATTAATGCTTAATTTTTTGGTTTAGTCAGAAGACAGACACACCCATGCTTGGAAAACAGAGAACTGTGTGAAGTTGCTTAATTCTTTTCTCCGCTGAAAACATTAGGTCGTCTGCAACATTCCATCATCAGGGATGGAATCATCAGAGTAAGAGGATACCAGGTCACCTAGCAGATATCAGAGCGAACAAGGAAACCTAAAACTTTGTTTGCTGTGTTATTGTCTACTACTATAACTTCCTCACTTCCCACTCCCTGCAAAAGTTCTTCGGTTTTTTTAAGGTAATTTGGTATCCACTTTAGTTGAGCATTATCGATGCCGCTTCCTCTCTCATCTTACGAGATTTGGAAAAGTAGGATCAGTAACAGAGTGATCCGTCATCTCGTTTATCAGCACACTTCACAAAATGTAAAACAGGAAAGACATTGGTTCTAAGTTGCAAGTTTCATAGAGCGCTGTGAAAACTCAATTACTGACAGAACGTAAAATCAAAGAAACAATACGTCAGGATGTATCTTGAGCGGAGCAGTGTGAACAAACCACAGAATGGCTGTCATTAAACTTAATAAGGGAAGTTGCGTGTACAATTAGAAAATATCGAAAAAAATCAAGGTAGTGGTTTTCCTAAAAATGGCTGCAATTAGTTTGCTAGATAGTACTGCAACTTAGGATTATGATGGAGGAACAATAAACTAAATAAACTTGGCCTTGATGATAACTGTGTATGAGTAAAGAATCAGTGTCAATTTCGAATAACAACATACCATTCGCAGAAATGCCGTCAAATATTTCTACAGTGAGAAATTAAGTATCTTTCTAATTAATTTGACTGCACTTTTATCGTAATTTGTGAGTTTTTGACGTCATATCGAAATAGAAGATATCCAATTTTACTCTTGGGGTCAGGGTCTGTACAATGTTCAAAACCCATCAGTATCAAGGAACAGACACTTTTTATTTTATTTCTAAGTATGTGGATGCCGCATTAAGATAAAATATACTTGATTTTAGTCCTGGGCCGAAAATCTGCCCTGTTGCTATAGTGAAAATCCCACTGAACGAAACAGAATTTTCTTTCTTGCAGTCGAAATGATTATGGTCAACTATAGATAGGAGTCTAATCTGTTGAGATGACTGATATATATATCTTAAAGTATTTTGGATTAAACGCGTCGCACTATTGAAGAGAACATATGTCCCATTACAGTATTTTGTACCATTATTTACTATGACCAGTGTTGCCAACTACACCGTAATTACGGTAAAAACACCGTACTCAACACAGATCTACCACCTACCGTAGCGTTATAACTACGGTAGCAAAAAACACCGTAATTTGAGGAATCGTACTTTTTAGGTAATTGTGATATATTCTTTAATTCCACTAATTTATAGTCCGATGATAATACATTCTTACTTCTACTTGGTTATTTATTTTAATTCTGTTGACAACACTATTTTTTTCCTTTATACGCGAATAATTTTTTTAGGAATTCCCCAATATCAGGTTCGAAATGTTAGGTAATTGCCGTATTTGATTGAAGACGACTTCTAAGTGCTTTTAAATTAAATCTTTTGATATTCTTAGTTTTCTTTTTTTAATTTTACAGTCTCTTGTGTTGTCAATTTGATTTTGAATTTGAAAAAATGGTGAGTGATAGCGACAGCGTTCTGGAAAAGAAGATAACCTAACACCAACACCAACAAAGAGAAGCGTTATAAACAGAAGTTTCGGGAAGAATGGGTTGCTGAACAAAGAATATTATGACTAGCTAAGAAAAGATAAGGAATTAACAAAGGCGACATTCAGTTATTGCAATATATCTTTTATGGCCGACATACATACGTGTAATTAAACGCCACAAAGAAAAATAAACATATCGATAATGTGAAAAAATATAGTGCTTCAACGTCAAAAAAACAACAATCCGTGCCAGTTCTGAGGTACTACTCGTACTTAGGTATTATTTAGGTATCCGAAAAGAACTAAATTCAATTGAAAGTGAAGAATGAATGTTCACTCTGAGGATGATGTGTAAAAATTTTATTATTAAGGCTTCTGAAAGTATCCGTAATGATAATGTTATGACAGAAATAGCAAAATATGATTCAGAGAGAGTAATTTCCAACGACAGGGAAGAGTTGGTTTCAACCTTTCTGCCAAGAATCACGCCAAATTTATTGCAACATCAACAAGAACCCGATGTTGAGTGGCGGAAGTTGCCCTTCTACCTCAAGGATTTGAACTCCAGTCAAAACTCCTGACAGGTTTTGGAGCAAGGTGAATTTTCAAATAACCATGAAGTGTTAGTATTGCTAAGTAAGTTATTATTTTAACAGTTTTATAATGTACCTTCACTATTTTTTTTTCAGGTAGCACAACTACGCTATCGATATGAAGATAGTGGTGCTTATTTTAAGCACTTGCCGAAATTCATGTTTGCTATTTTGAGCTTGCCACACTCGAATCTTGAGTGCGAACGAGTGTTCAGTAAACTTATTAACATTAAAACGAAAAAAGCGCAAATAAACTCATAGTAAAATCCATTAAGGGAAATCTTTTTTTCGCAGGAGGCTATACAGCGACACGGGAAAAACTGCATCGATTTTAAACTTACTAACGCTATGGTACAAAAACATAATATTGATATGTATAAAAATGATGATATTACAATTATACTATCTGATTCAGATTAAAGTAGAAATTTTATTCAAATTTTGGCCTTTAATTTTTTTCTGTTGTACATTTAATTTTTTTACCGTATTTTTAATATAAATTACAACATAATTTCGGAAAACCTACCGTAATTTTTGATAAATTCTACCGTCAGATAGATTTCAGGGTTGGAAACACTGCCCATGACAACATACATTAATCTATAGAGTAGCACTTGAATTGTGTGTTTGATACACAGGGGAATTTGATAATAGAAAGTACAACGGAAGTAAGAATAGTATCAGGAGACAAAGTTTAAATTGTATGTAGTAGAAAAGTCAGATTGTCGGTTCAGGGAGATAAAAACGTTTTTGCAAGGATGAGAGGAATGAGAAAGGCATCAAAACATTGCAGCCACAACTTTAGCAATTAACCTGTACATATTTTGACAGCCCATGGAATATTAATAACGGAATAGACGTTCAAGGATATCGATATGCTCTTTGTCAATTAATTAAATCGTCCTGTCGTCAATTAATACTGATTACCTTAAGTGCTTCGTCCTCCAATTCATAGATTACTGTCATTGGTCGCAAGGGGGTTTTACCTTCCCCCAAGGGTTAAATAACTACTCTGAACGAATTAGAAAGTTCCATGAAATGACAACACCGTCGAATCACTTTTCACTTCATATTCATTTCTCTGTGAGCTTTCGGAGTTTTTGGATTTTTACTTCTTCTTTTCCATTTTGGCCTTCACGGACCACGTGGTTCTTAACTCTGGCGAGCTTTCTTCAGGCCCAGTATTCCTTCATCCTTGCACTGTGGTTGCCTTTTCTTTCTTGTGTTCATTTCACCCCCGATCCAGGGCACAATGTTTCGGCTATTAGTGTTAGGAAAGAATCATATGCTTTAATCAACGTTCTGTAGTTACCCTATTGTAAATTTTATTGGGATTAATTTCAAGCTGTTCAAAATATATCCTGACAAGCCTTGTCACTTTCCCTCTCGAGATGGTGTTGAAGAATTTGGAGGTGAGTATATGATTGACCATGGGAACTATCTGACCATACAATTATAATCTCCTTTCTCTCATGGCTGTTGTTATGCTCTCCATTTGTTAGTATAGGTCTTTATTATGCCTGAGTCTTTATTTTCCTTCTTCTTTAACCGGACCCAAGATTTTTCTCAGGATCTTTCGTTCCTTTAGTTCCAGTTTTCTGAGTTGTCCCTTTCTAATCATATTCAAGCACTCTGATGCATACAGTACCGATGGTCGTACTACAGTATTGTAGTGCCTGAGATTGAAGTTAAGGGAGAGGGATTTAGATCCATACATGTTCTGACAAGTGGTATGTTCTTTCCAGTGTGGCGCATTTGCTGTTAAATGGCCAAGTCCTCACTGATGTATGGAGTCATATGTTCTCCGAGATATTTGAGGACATTTGTTCTTCGTATCCCTGCATTCCCCAATGGGATTTAGTTGGGTGCATTTCTGATATTGGATGAACTAAGATTAGTTTTATTGAAACATTCAACCCTGCCTTAGCAGCTATGTTGTTGAGAGACGATAGATGAATAGCTCGTTGTCAGATTCTTGGTAATTTAATTAATGTGATAATTAAGTAGTCCACAATGTATATCAATTTAACCGTGTTTTTATTCTGAAACACGATGTCAACGATACAGGTTACATGCATTCATACAATCCAGAGATTGCATACAACGCTTCTTCCACAGACAATACTACTAACACAGTCGTTGGCAGTCTCAAATTGAATCTGTATAAACTACTACTGTCCTTCTGCTGATCTCTTTATATAGACTCTATCTCCGTCAGATATTTCTCGAACATTAACAATTACTTAAACAATTGAAACTTATTAAAAACAATCAGAATTAATACCTAATCATTTACAATTGTTACAAAATGGTCAGAAATGGAAATTATACTTAAACACAAAATTATTCACAGTAATCATTTTAAACTCTAGTAAATTGTCTTTTAGAGATCGTAACTTGCCTTAATACTTGGAATTACAAGCATTTAAGCAATTCTCTTGCACAATTCTGTTCTTAAACATATTAAATGGTATTTACAAAATTTCTTTTCATAAATCAAAGTCAATTTACATTGAGTTACAGGAATTTGCAAAACAAACATACAAGATCATATTCAAGCAAACTTTAGCTCACTACAAATACAATTATATTTAAAGTTCAGATGTGAGGGTGTTACATCGTCCACACTAAATCCTAGTAGAGTGAGGTCATCTACGAAGACCAGGTAGTGGAATAGGAGTTTCTTGTATGAAAGTTATGTTTCTTTTTAGATTACGATGACCACAAGATTATGTGATAATTTAGCATTTTCCATTTTTGCCGATAACTTCGCCAGGTATCGAAAAGAACGATAATGTTTCAAACTACCCTATTTTATGTGCAATAAGACTAGAGCAGTCCTCACAGTCGTTGGTGTTTTTATGCTCTGGACCCTAGAAATGCTGCATTTATAACAAGTAAAAATATCTGGAAACAAGTGCCACAGGCAATTGACGGCCTATAACATTGTAACGAAAAATAGTGATGGCAACGTAAGGGCAGAAATAGGTGTGTACACAGAAGTAATAATAAAAGAATAACAAAAAATAAATCTTCATATGAAAGTTCTGTGTCGTAATGAGTAAGGAAGTTTGAAATCTGATAGACGTAGGACAGGAAGATGTAAGGAAAATACTGCCTTATCTTGGAATGGCAGGAAAATAAATTCGTAAGTGTAAATAAATTTCTGGGTTTTAAAAAAGATTTCCGGTTGAATTCCTTTCGCTATAATAGATCCAACTGAAAAAAACCCAGTAAAACAGAAACTCGAAGCATTTCTCCAGTAAGCTCTCTGATTCTACATCAGCTAAGACTCCTGCTTCTGATCCGAGCCGATAAGTAATCCGGAGGCCCGCCTCGATTACGGCGGTGCACAGTCAAAGGAGAGCTTTTAATAAATACAGGGCCCGGAATGCGGGGACAGATGCAAGGGGGACAGGGCAGGAGAAGAGAGCCAACATTTTTTCCGCTCTAATTTCATCATCCGTAACGTCATTAACGGAAAAGCATAATAACGTATAATCCCTTGTCCGTAAAAAGGAAGGGTGCGCGGGGAGTGAGCGAGGACAAATCCCAGTAAAAGAAAAATAGGGTGGCAAACGGATAGTGGGAGGTTCCTAGCTACGGGCGGGCGGTAAGCTGGGGATTAGCCGCCCGCCCGCCCAAGGAACAACGGACGCACAAAGGGGCAGAGCGCATGACACCGCATTGTAGTTTAATTAAATGGACCCCAATGTCATCAGGAAACTGCCACTGTCCCCGAGGCAGTTCAGATCTCATCCGTACAGACAGCCAAAAACAGCTGCGGCCTCAGAGGAAAGAGATGAGACACTATGAACGTACTGTCCGAATAATACTTGATAACTGTAATGCTGTTTCTAAGGACCTTACACGTTAAGTACAATCTTTTCAGGTTGTCCATTTACCATTACACTTGCCTTAAAAATCATTTCCGAAAATGTATCACAATTATTTTTTAACCTCTGAGGAACTTTTGATGGGATGATTTCCAGTGAAATGTGAATTGAATTTAGTATAACAAAATACCAATCAATGATTTTATTTCATTATATTTCAAACAAAAGAATCTTACAAACACCAAGAAATTCGCAAGGATGATCTTGTACAGCACATGTGCCACGTCAGCTTAGAATCATATGTAATGATAAAAACATTATTAAATTTGTTATACAGTTCGCGAATATTAGGAACTACCTGCTTTTTGGGAGCCTATTTGATTGTAAGGAGAAAAGCTGGCACCAAAAGAGAAATCAAAGACAGTTTTTGAAGAAGTATGAATTAGGGTGGAAAGATTGGTTTGAGATGAACGGATTTTGAAATGAATGATGGTTTTATTTTATCATCACAAATGGTGATGATATAAATGGATAGAGAAGTGTGACTAAAGTGTTATAATAGTTCGACTTTAAATGTGAGGAAGTTGATATAGATGGCTGCTGCCAAGGATAGATATGTGGTTCTAAAAGATATGTTCAGTGCAACGTGTATAAAAAGTCATGTAATAAATGTGTGATTAAGAGCACATAAGAAAGTTTATTATAGATTATGTAGCCGATGATTTACATAAAGAGAGAGAAAGAAAATTAGTTTTAGGTATTGTGTACATTTTATTTTCAGAGAAAAAGAGGGTGCATATAAAAATAAAATTTTAACTGAAGAGCGAACGTTACAAGTCATCTTAAGTGTAAAAGATGACTTAAAAGTTACTCTTTCTTGTTGGAAGCAACAAAAGAACACAACTGAGGTAAAACTGGAATGGTTTAGGTTTAAGTTCAGAATTAAACTGATATATCAAATTGTTAGTAGTTAAGTAAAATAGAAATATCTGAATAGCGAACACAAGAAGAAGGTTTTAATCTGAACAGAATTAAAAAAACAAACATAAGCATCATGAAACATGGGTATTAATCGGAATATAACACAAGAACATTACTTTAAACTGCAAGTTATAACAAGCTCGTAAAAACGATAGATACTACATTGACTTTTCAACTCAGCGTTGTTAGTTACAGAGAAGTTTTTGGTTTGAAATGATATAAATTAATAAGTGGTGTATCCACTTTAAGTGCAGCGCATTACCAATTCTGTTGTGGGTCGCGGCACAGTAGTCGCAATACAGAGTTAACCACGCCATCAGCGTAGAATACAAACACTCAATGCCTTTATATGAGCTCTGGACGCTAATGTATAAGATCGACACTTGTGCTAAAATGTTATTTTGCCCTACTTCATTTATAGAATTATCTTGTCGCGGAATCTTCACTTCCAGCCTTGGCTCAACAATTTCCGATATTAGTTCTTCCCGTTCCTCAGACTAAGACATCCGATCTTGCCTCGTGTACATCTCTTCCTAGCCGTCAACTCTCTCGGTTCTTCGGCGAGAATCTAAAAGTGCCAACCAGAATCCACCATCGGACACTCTCCATCAGGATTGGCTATACATGGGAACAAAGTTAACAAAACTCAGATTTTGTATTTCTAAGCTATCACTTAATTGCCTGTCCCGTTCACATAGACACTCCATACAAATCTTCTGATTTAATTAGCCCGCTAATGACCACGTTGTCGATGCGCCCTAAAGTCGCTTTAATTGGCCAATCATTTGTCCTTTCACTCTTGATTCCTATGAAATGAAATCCACTTTAGCAAATCCTCGCGTTATTTATTCCAGAGATTAAAATAATATTTCTGTGAAACTCATAATTTATCAGACTCTTTCACCACAAACCAAAGATTCCCCGATCTATCAACAGAGAAATCCCAGTTTACTGCTATAATTCCCAATGTCTGACGCTTTTGCCTTGGTCACAGCAAACAGAGGCATGACCCTACGAATAAGATCTGTCTAACTCCATTCACTCAATGAATTTTACCTATCATAATCTCCCCATTTTGTCTAGGATTAGCGGTAGATTTAGTCGTATACCTTTCTCACTGTCCCAGTTATGTGACAATCCACGCCATCTCATGTCTTGCTCGTATGCAAACATGAGTAATTCTTGTTAATTTCACTTCTATTAATTGCTTGAGTCAAACAGTGTGGTATCATCTCAATACCGAAACAGTTTACTCAAATTTTCAGTTGCAAATACGAATAAATAAATTACTTTACCACAAATTCTTACACCTGAATCGATCGTCCTTCTTAATTTTTGTATAGGGTTTTACGGATCATGCATTTTGATGTAAGTAAAGCCCTGATATGATTCAGGAAAAGGAACAGATTCAACATTCTCTTTTGAAGCATATCGCATCCGCGTGGAATGATTTCTGAAACCATTGAGAATTGAACTGTGGTTGAACAGGCAAGGGATCGAACACATGTACGCCCGAATGCCACCCGTTCACCTACCAAGCTCAGACATTTTGATAAGTGCCGACCTGACTATCACTTCTTCTAGGGTTAAATAGCTGACCTGGAAGACCGTGACGGGAAATTATTTCTGCACTAAAATAATGGACCTAACTGATTCAGCTCCCTTAAAAATCTGTAGTTTTTACAGTCTGCAGTCACTACACAATCATGATGTCCATATGCACCTTGCTCAAAAGTGATGACGCTACATATGTTTGTTGTTTAAGGAGTTTCATATTACCCTCATATGGAATGATGTTGTAACCATCTACAAACTTCAGTGAGTAAGCAATCACTAAAATTGTTACCATTTGCTGTGTGGGAAAATTGTATTAAAACGTTTCCGGATCGTTAGATATTAGTTGATTATCTTTCTTGTTAACGAATGTATTTACACTAAATGCTGTGTATTTCCTCTTTTTGTTGCATGCCTTACGCGTCGATGGTATCCCTGGGATAATTAACATATTTTAGGAGAAAAGGAAAATGTGAATGAGCAAAAAAAACTGAATACAAGGAAATTTTTCTTGAAGCAAGTGCATAAAAGTAAATGTAGTATCGTCGACAAGATAGCTTTTCTTAGTTTTTTGATACAACAGAAGAGAAGAGAACAACGGAAAAGAATAGATATTTTCCTAAAATTATTGTGTGGAGTATGTTGAATGCATTACGCATGTGGCATATTGTTTATGAAAGTTTGACTGTAGAGTTAATTACGTTAATCATAATAAGAACCTATTGTACCTCATTTTCTTAGACCCAACAAAGGAAACTCCCCATATTAAGTGATCGTTTAATCGGTCATTTAACTGATGATATATGTAACTACAAATGTAGATAACCATTTGGCCGTACCTTCTGTAAACACTATAGCGGTATTATAATATTCTCGCCCAATACGGAACATGTAACCAGAAAGGATTTAAAATAAAAATTCTTAAATGGCGAAAGTAGGTGAGTAGCGAAATTACAGTGAAAGAATTTAATATAAAAATTCATTACATGCCAAAAAATCGAGCATGAGAATTGATACCGGGAATATGGTCCATGGCTTTTAAATTAAATTTAATGTATTCCGTTTGTGTATGTAGGAGAGATGATTGATGTACGAATTGCAGAAGTAATCTTAGTTCAAATCTATATACTATTATAAATCTGTAAGCAAGCTGCGTTTGTAGTGAGGCTTGATCTCTAATAACGCAAAAACTACCGCATCAATTTGCATGGTGTTTCCAAATTTTTAAAGCTAATGTTGCTGATCAACATCTGCAGAAGTAGCTAACGACTAATATGTACCATGGGAAGAAGAAAGTCAGTAAAAAACTTCAGAAATGTGAAACTGTAGACCACAGATAATTATACACATTCAGACGGTCACTCCTTTCATAAGAAGACCTGACAAAATTTAGGATTTCCCTTTTTTTTTTTTTTTTTTTTTTTTTTTTTACTTCTGCGATTCATTTTTCTGGACCGCAGTAATTCAAAATAAAAAGAATACGTGAATCAAGTATAATCAGCATTTACTTGAATCATAACAGGTCTGTTGAATTACGAAAAAGTTGTATTACAAATATTGAAGACGTATTGTCTCTGGTAGACTGTTATACAATTTGTCTCTGGAACAAAATTGCTACGTGAATTCTGTACAATGCAGCCACAATAAGCCAATACTTAATACGAAATTCAGTTTTTTCTCGAAGAGCGATGTCTGAAAAACAGCTATTATAAATATCAGCAAGTAATAAAACATACTTCTTTCATAATGACTTGTGGAGAATTGACATATTTGGAAGTACTTTATTCGATTAATATGTCTCGTGGCTATAACGTGCAAATATAACTAGGCATCCGAAAATTCAGGTACATGCGACTCAAATAATTACATAGAAAATACGGATATATTGAAAGAAACTCAAATAAAAAAATTTCAGATCCTAATGCTACACCGCGTAAATTATAAGCTAAAAGAATCGTCCCTTTGGCCTATAACAAAGCATATCAGCTGTCATCACTGTCCAGGTTGCATTTCAATCGATTTACAACTTGCGATAATTTTGCCACTCAGAAATAATTGCTTGAGTTACATGCACATTAGTATATATACTGTACCGTGATCCATTTTGACATTTTTGAATTAATTATATCTGACTGAAATAATGACAATAATGATACGACGGTTTGAAACCAAGATTAACTCCAATTCACGTAAATTCCTATTTTAAAGCAGGAATAATTGATGGTGTATCAACATAAAATAAAAACCAATATCCAAACAGCAAAAAATAAATAAATCAGAAAAAATTGAGATGCTGTGATTATTGGTAACGAATTTTTATTTCAAATATAATTAGGCATCCTAAAATTCTATTCTACACCGCGTAAATTTTAAAACTAAACCCGTTATGCCTGATGCTAAACAAAACGAGTCAATTGTCATCTGGTCCAGGCGGTATTTTCGCCAGGTACTTACATGCGACTGAAATAATTCCATAGAAAATACGGCTATATTGAAAGAAACTTAAATTAAAAATGTTTCATATCCTAATGCTACACCGCGTAGATTATAAAGCTGCAGGCATCGTCTCTTAGGCCTATAACAAAGCATCATATCAGCTGTCAGGTTGCATTTCAAGCGATTCACAAGTTGCGATAATGTTGCCACTCAGAAATAATTGTTTCAGTTACTACATAAACTGTACCATGATCACATCTCGACATTTTTGGATTAATTATATCTGACTGAAATAATGACAGTAATGATACGACGATTTGAAATCAAGAGTAGCTCCAATTCACGTAAATTTCTATTTTAAAGCAGGAATAATTGATGGTGTATCAACATAAAATAAAACCAATATCCAAACAGCAAAAAATAAATAAATCAGAAAAAATTGAAATGCTGTGATTATTGGTAACGAATTTTTATATTTCAGCACACTTCCAAGAGGACTAAGTCGTAGATTACTGCTATATTTACATAAATTTATGGCACCGCGGTTATGTTGCAATCCTCGGTATCCACATTTAAAAATAAACTTTTTTTATTTAAGTATCATGGAAAGAATATTTTTCATTAAATCCACAGATACAACCTTAACAAAGCTTATACCTAGCTATATAATCCCAGGCAAAGTTTACACATAAAATCGCCAAAAAAAATTACACATAATGATTATAAAATCAGCTTTCTTAACGTTACAACTGTTATATATCCATTTAAATTTTCGGTACCACGGTTAACGTGGAATCCTCCATATCAGCATTTAAAAATATTATGTTTTAGCTGAGTTAAATATTGCTTTCAGAAATAATATTCGGCTAAATGAGAGTGAAATAGACCGACAACATCGTTTGCAACGTCAAAGAGAACTAGATGAAATAGCTAGAGCAAATGAAAGTAACCTGCACCGAGAAAAGCGATTGACCTATAACCGGGTTCTATACGCTAAATCCATAGCTTCTGAAAGCGCACAGAAGAAAGAACGTCGTTTGAACCGTGAAAGCCTTTCTAAACAATAAATGTTTATACTTCGCACAATAATTACAACCACGAATTACTACTGTTAATTTTCAGGAACCTTTTCTACTATTGAATCAATTGCATCATGTTAAAATATGAATAAAACAACTCTCTGACCTCAGTATGAAAACCGAACCTAACGTATTAACCGAAATTAAACGAAACTATTCAGAATACATTAACAGTTCATGCCTTTCCACGTTAATGTCTGATAAGAGAATAAAATCGGTAAATAATTTCTACACCTGCCAAGGCACGCGCGCGTGAAGCAGCGGGCAAATGCTAGTAAAGGTATAAAATCATAGTAGTTGAGCGAAAAAAATATGAAAATAAAAATTTACAATTTTTACTTTGAAAAATATACTGTGTTAAAATTTTATCCAGAACCCTCGTCGACTAATGCTTAAGTAAGTTTAATTTTTTCCGAGTATTTTGATTACTTTTTTTTTACTCACTATAAAGCTAATCCTGGCTACGCTCGTGGATATAATAATTTAGCTAACGACACATGTTGCAATCCACGTAGCACATTATTAGATTGTTCGTGGTTAATTACATATAATAAATAACTAGTCCACGATCCGGTTTCAAATTTTGACTTGTTTTATTGCTAGTAAGGCATCGGACTTCAAAATACAGTTCACATTTAAACACAACACTCCAACGATTATAGTCGACACTTCTTCCAAAGACAATACTACCAAAACTGTTCGTTCAAAACTGTTCTTGGCCGATGTAAGGCCGGGCGCACACTGACGTCCAGTTGTCTCTATGTTTTGGGGCGGAACAGTGCGTATTGAGACGCAGGGCAGTGCAGTGCAGTACTGCGCCGCACGTGGCCTGCGCCACGTTGTGTTCACGACACAGAAAATGTGCCACGCAGCTCACTCGTCCCGGTTTTTGCCGTAACACTTCTTGCGTTATTTATAATCTTACTTTACTTATAATTATTTTCAACTATGGAATAAGAAAAATTGAATAAACTGGTGCGTAACCAACCTGCGATTCACAATATCAGTCATAATTAATGCATAAAAATTAAATTTAAACAAGAAATTTGGACAATAAGCCCAACGAGTGGCGAGTAAATTCAGCATTTATTTATCATACAATTGTCCACTTACAATTTTCACTTTTATTTTCTCCTTTTGCATTCATTTTTAATAAAACTTTTAAAAATGATTGATATGTGGGCTATTATTACATTATTTGTTTTCTTATTATTTGTACTACATCTTTCAATAGTGTCGCCGAAAACAATTTTTTTGAGGGGAGGATTCTTGTGAAGAAAATTTCCCGAATAATTTTTTGAACATTGCTTTTTTAGTTTCAAGTATATCTTACGTTCTGTTATGTAGTTTCCTTAAAAGTATAATATGAAATAAAAGAGAAATACATTCTTATAAATGTCATGTACCGTCAAACACTAAATAATTAAATAAATAACCAAGAAAATACTGCGAGATTTTCTTCAGTTCTAATAGGTATTCGAGCGTTGTTGAGAAATTAACGGGTTAGTTTATGTCGTGAATCTCCGCTCGCATCATCCAAAAATAATCTTTTGAGAATTCTCTTGTCACTGGAAAAGCCAGATGAGAGTGTGTTCTTTTCATATACTCACTTTTGTGTAGTTATATCTAACTCAGCTTCTGTTAAAGTAATAACAATTTTCCAAGCTCGGCATCCCAAACTGATTCAGAAATCAAAAATCGAGTTTTTGCATCTACATGTTTTTGGTTACGCTGCTGTGTCTGTTTCTCGCACAACACAACAATGCTTTGTAAACTGCCGCACAAAACTGCGGTCTAATATGCGCGAGTAATTGCTGCACACAGTTTCATTGTCTGTGCTGCGCTGCCCTGCTCTGCGCTGCCCTTAATGCGCCACGCAGCTCAATGTGCGCCCCGGGTTAAACTCTTTTGAAAAACTGTCCAAGTAAACTCTGCTAATCGCATTCTATAAGTTCTATCGAAAGTTCTAGACCAATACAAAGACTTCCAACAGATATTTCTCGAACATTAACAATACTTAAACAATTGAAAACATATTAAAAACAATGAGAATTAATACATAATCATTTAAAATCAATACAAAATGCTTAGGAATGAAAATTAAAGGTGCTTAAACACAAAATTATCGACATTAATAATTTTTAACTGAAGTAAATTGTCCTTTAAACATCGTGGCTCACATTAATACTTCCAGTTACAAACATTTAAGCAATTCTCTGGCATAGTTCTATTCTTAAACATATTAAATGGTATTTACATAATTTCTTTTCTGAAAACAAAATCCATTTACACTGATTTACAATACAAAACCATTTTGATTCACTCTTTAGCTTGCTACAAATGCTTCATAAAATACAATTTCAATTAAAAGTTTGGGTTTGAGGCCTGTTACAACGTGATTTTTCACCGAAATTTTTTGGTTCCTTATGTATACAAAATAAGATACTTCATCCTTCGACCCTCACTTAGAAATCAGAAAAGATATTCAATTATTGTTCCGCAAAAAAAAAAAAAAAAAAAAAAAAAAAAAAAAAAAAAAAAAAAAAAAAAAAAAAACCAAGAGTCTGTAAGATAACGTGACGATTAGGTGCCCCCTTCGAAAATTTTGCGAATGTATACGATGGATAGCGGGGTGGGTGGTTTGTAGTAGGATGAAATAATAATCGGCTCATCTGTAGTAATAGTGTATTCGTCAGCTGAAACAGGTACATAGCAAAACACTTAAAACGTGTTACGAAACAATTAGAAATAATGAAATGTTTCCCTAACAGAAATGAAAATATCCGAAAAGTTCCTAATAGGTATCTCAGTGGTATGTGGTGCATCTATCTAGCGGTAATGCAGTCACTCCTTAATGACGCCTAACAACAGCTTGACTCCGAACTATGGCATACCCAGGACGTTGACTGTTCATAATTTTGTCATTTACTTGTCGAATTTCAAAAGTTGTTTTCTTAATTAATTATGTTACAAAGCGGAGAATTTAATCTATATAATGATATCTCATTTTGTTACGTATCAAGGGAGAAACTGGCTCGTCACGAAAACAACACCTTTAGAAAATAATATATATGACATTGGGACTGTGTTTAGACTTATCTTAATACAGTTTAACTTGAGGTTAATATCTATGAGCAATATTTTCGTTTGTTTACATCAGGATCCCTATTTCTACTATTCATAAGGACGAAATGGCTGAAAGTAGTTTCTGAAGCACTGCGTTGAAATTCATTAACACATCCAAAATGCATTATTGAAATTGGCTATAGTGATTTAATACGTAGGACGAGAGCAGCACTGCATGTGAGGTAGTCCGGATCCCTCAATCCACACTCGAGGAGCTCCCTGTTCTGGCGTCCTCGCCATCCCGGACAATTAAATTGGCCGGCGAGCTCCTTTAATTTGCTGTTGGGCTCCCCGACCGTGCGCCTCGCCAGCAGTCGAGGGCCGGGCTGGGGGAGGTGGACTAAGCCGCCTCATTATCGAGTGCAGATCACGTAGTAGCCCAAATCCCCTGGGCGGGAGACCCCTCCCCTGCCTTCAGGGAGGGTTACAGCACCCTGCATAACTGGTCGCTTCGCCGACGGCCTCTCAAGCAGGCGGGAGGTTAGCTTCGCCTTGTATCGGCAACAGATTGCCCAAAAATGGACAGCGAACTGTCTCACAAGCACTTTGCCACATGAGAGTGCTCCTGGATCTTTTGAGGGACAAATGTATGTTACAGCAAACCGTTGTTTTGATTTAAAGCCTAAGCGATATTGACATGTACGGATGGAGTGATGGCATACGGCACTGTTGATGTTGATTCGACCGTTGGATAGGGACGTTAAGACTGGCGATCTCCGTGATGTCTTTTGGGAGAGTACACCTGAATGGTTCGGTACGGAGTATCATCCACTCCCTTCTTAATTTCCTACCACACGAATAACGCTCTATACTGAATACACAAACATTATTACAGTCATCCATACCTACAATAACATCCACGGGGGAAGGCAACGAGAAACGACTCTAGTTTATCTTCCTAAGAGAGTCTTCAGGGAGGGCAGCCGACTATTCCCGAAATCGACCATGGCATCAGAAGTAGAAGGTAGCAACATAAATTAATATCATTTAATGTAACAGCATGGATTTTCCCAAGGTATGATTGAAATCAAATCTTGATAGGTGTACCACCGAAATGTGTTTTGAAACCCATGAAGATTTAGATTTTTGATGAACTTCCTTCTAAAAATAACTGTTGATTTATTTTAATTTATTTCCATACACGTTTCGCCCTTATGGTGTGGGTTATCGTCAGTAGAGGTATGGTTATGATCTTCACATGGCGGTCTGGAACAGCACTTTGTACTTTGTTTTGTTGTGCTTTTTTACTGTTTCGAATACAGGCAAAATCAGTATTCGAAACAGCAAAAAAGTACAACAAAACAAAGCACTAAAGTGCTGTTCCAGACCGCCATGTGAAGATCGTAACCATACCTCCACTGACGATGCCCCACACCGTAAGGGCGAAACGCGTATGGAAATAAATGAAAATAAATCAACAGTTGTTTTTAGACGGAAGTTTATCAAAAATCTAAATCTTCATGGGTTTCAAAACACATTTCGGTGGTACACCTATCAAGATTTGATTTCGTAATTGCAAGGATGGGAAGAATGTAAGATGCATCAAAACATTGCAGACACAACGTAAGCAATTAACTTGTTCATATTTTGACAACCCATGGAATATTAATATCGGAATAAATGTTCAAGGATATCGATATGCTCTTTGTCAATTAATTAAATCGTCAATTAATACTGATTGCATTTAAGTGCTTCGTCCTTCAATTCATAGATTACTGCCGTTGGTCGCTAGGGGGTTTTATCTTCCCCCAAGGGTTAAATAACTATTACTCTGAACGGATTAGAAGTTCCATGAAATGACAACACCGTCGAATCACTTTTCACTTCATATTCAATTCTCTGTGACCTTCATGGTAACATTACATGGGGATTAGGCATGAGACTCCTCCATAGATACTAAAGCACAAATACACAAATATTCCAGCGATTAAACTCACAAGCGACTGCTTGACAACTTGAAAACAGATACCAACACTTCCGAAAACAACAGACAACTACTTTCCCGCCACCGCCTCGGGCTTAAAAAGGCGCTATAGAAATTTTCAGAAGACAATAAAGAGTGCCGACAGACGTTTCTCGACGCTAACAATACTTTGACAGTCAAATTAATACAAAAACAAAAACACTCACAATTATTAGAAAGCTCTTTTAATGGAAATTAAAGCTAAAATTGAAATTACACACATTTGAACATAAAATGGGCAATGTAAAAACACTCCAAATAGCTGGTAATCTTCCTCAAAATCACATCACATCAAAATATACAGTTACAAACTTTTAACTAACGTTTCATGTATAATATTGTCCTTGATCATATTACATATCATTTACATAATCTCTCTCCATAAAACGATGTCCATTTACATGACGAATAAACACAAGTTCACAATTAAATAACTACACGAAAAATATACAAATTCACAATTAATCAACTCCATCTTGCTATACATAATTCTTAAAATAAAATTTCACAAGAGAGTTAGGACTGAGGGCTGTTTCAATCTGAATCCTTTTTTTTATGGATGCCATGTTTTGACATTACCTTTTTTTTAAACTGCTTAACGTCTCTTAACAGCGAGGTCTTTAGAGACGGGAAAAGATTTGGGGGGGGGGGGGGCAAGGAATAGGAAGGAATTCGGACATGGCCTTTTCAATGAAGCTTCCCGGTATTTGACTGGAGTGATTTGGGAAACCATGGACAACCCAAATCTGGATGCCCGGAAGGGGATTCGAACCGCCGTCCTCCCGAATGCTAACCGTTACACCACCACGCTCGGTTTGACCTTACCATTCATCTTTCAGAGCAGAAAAGTTGTTTAAACATAAAGCTCATAAATGTTTTCCCTCCGTGTGCAATAATACAAAAACAGTAGTTGGAAGAAATTTCATTTAACATGATGATAGTACTTCATTTTTATGAGCGTTGTATTTGTTGGGTGGGAGGAAAGGGTGAAAACTTTCTTACTTCTCTTTTTATCATCCAAAGAAGACCCTATGCTGCTAATTTATTTGGAACTCTTACTGCCGTACAGGCTGATGCTTATTTTTTTTTTTAACGTTAACACAAGGAATCTCAAATCTTTGATCACGCAAAGCCTCGCCTTACATATTCCAACACTAATAATCAAACAACATTTAAGCACTACCACATTATTAAGTGATCATACAACAAATTAAATATCATTAATTCATTTTGGACAACAAAATCTTCACACTTGGTTTGAATGAGTTCCCTTAATAGCAATCGGGAATTAATTTCCAAATTCAATTGCAATACTAAAATGAACTACGTTATATTTGAAATTCTGGGCGCAGGTGCCAGGATAATTTAAATTATCCACCAAGAGTGGCTGCAAGAAAGTTCCTGAAATCTGTCTTAAGTAGCCGGAGGCGAGATCTCCCAATCATTCAAAGTTTATTTTGAAAGGTCGTTACATGGTTGTACCCAATGACTGCATGTAAGTAACACACTGCACTGTTTGTAGGATCATTACTGTGATGGCGATGGGCGTCCTTCGACAGCGAAAATGTTATAGCACATTAGCTACAGCGGACAGGGCAGTACGTCCTTCAAGCAACGTACAGAATGATTGCCAAGTAAGTTTGTTTCGAACCCTCGGATTCGATGCCAAGGCAGAACAATCCCCAACCTTGGGAGATTTGGCTCCAGCAGCTTCAGATTCGCGGGTTGAAAGCCAAGCACTCTTTCCACTCTGAAGACTGGACGTCAAGTCCCTCTCTCGCGTCCGCTGTCCACGTTCCTCTCCGTTGCTTGTGGTAGCCACGCCTCTTTCCGGGCATTTTTAATACAGAGAGAAATTCATAGAAAATGCTGAGGATAATTCGCCGTTGATTGGCTCCGCTATTAGGCTCCTCCCCCACAAGCTATGACGATTGGCCATCATTGTCTTTTAGAGATCAGTGCAAATTCGGACGGATTCGGACATATTCGCCAAATATGACCTTCAGAAACGCCCCTTGGGACAAGAGGTGTTCGAACGTCCATTCACCTTGGTCGGGTATTTTCCTGGAGCTAAGGGATTATATGCCTGACCAGTTCCGTTAGGTAGGGTAGCCGCCTGTCTGTCGCCGGTGTGGCGCTTCTACGTGACTGTTACCTGACTTTGGGTGGTCTCATGGATGCTCGCTGGCGAGACTTTCTCAATTTTATTCTTTTTGGACATCCTTCTTATATATTAAATATAAAAAAAAATGTGTGGAATGACCCATTTATGTCATTTCGTTACAGTGTATTAACTTAATATTCGTTTTATCCCAATTTCCTCAGTACCTATACACTCCTTCGCATTTCTTTAATAAATTCGGTTACTTATTTTGTATGTCGATATGCGATTCAGAGTATTCTTTTACTAAATGAAATAACCACCCATTATTTCCGAGTCAAGTTTAAAATGAATCTTTGCAGTTTGTCCTACTGGTATTGATGGCGTTACACTGAATTCCAACAGTTAATGATCAGAATTTTTTATGTTCAGTTATGTGATGTGTAGTTAGGTTTGTCATGTTAGTTCCATATCACCTTTCTTTTAATAGCTCCCCTGAAATGTAGCAATATTATACAAAAACACGCTGCTAGCTCTTAGAAGACCAGTATAATCTTGAAAAGCTTCACTAAAACTATAAGACCGATAGTAAGTCTTTGCTCTAGATGATTGATGGAAAGTAAAGACCGAGCGTGGTGGGTGAACGGTTAACATTCTGGCTTCGCATTCGGGAGGACGCAGGTTTGAATCACCGTCCAGCCATTCAGATTTGGGTTTTCTATGGTTTCCCCAAATCACTCCAGGCGAATGCCGGGATGCTTCCTTCAAGAAGGTCATGGTCGAATTACTTCCAGTTTCTTGTCCCCAGTCCCATCCCGCCTCTATGACCTTGGCAGTCGCCGAGGCGTAAAGCAATAAGTAAAAAAAAATTTAAAAAATAAATAGTAATGTAAAGATCGGATAAATCCAAAAGCCCTTACCGAGTGCATAATATTTAGTATTCATTAGCATTATATCAAATTTCGAAAGTTGTTTTTTCAGTTTGTATGTGCATTTGAAATAATTATCTACTTGTTATCTTGCGTGGAACCAAATATTTTACTACCGTGTTGTTACTGACATGTTTGAAATATGTCGATATTAGGGAAATAATTTTTGTCATAGTCAGACAGCGAGGATATATTATCTGTTACAATCAGCATAGAATAAATCATGGTGCATTTCTCATTCACGTATACTTCTGTCATCCATGAAAATTTATGGGTACTAGAAAACAGAATGATTTTACAATAGTGTTAACTTTTAAATTGTGCCTGACCCATTGGTTGCAGTTATGTTTGTGATTAAATCATTCTGACTGTTGAACAATTATGCCAGACGCATAAATAAAAACTATCTATTGTTATATAACGTATTGGAAGTATTATTTTACAGATGAGTTGACAACTTTATGACGAAAAAACAGATACCAGAATATCAGCAGTAATATTTTAGTATTTCATCAAATAGCGATAACAATCTAGGTTGGTGTTTAAAATTTAACGATTAGGCTTGTATTTAGGAGGACGCTGATTTGATTACGGTTCCGGGCTTCCAGAAATTGTTTTTCAAAGGTTTCCCGAAATCACTCAAGGCGAATGCTGGTATGGTTCCTTCAGAAAGCAAACCATGAATTCCTTACCGTTCCTTGAATCCCATCGTATTACGGACTCAATGAGGTAAACGTAGATGCACCGTAAAGCCCTAAGAATTTTTTATTTTTATTTTTGAATCAATAGGAATACGTGATTCACATGCCTCAGTATAACACGTTAGCCGATTGCATGGGGGAACAATATGGCGCCACTTGCTGACTGAAATCGAACTCAAAAAGCAGTGATCGTGTATGCGTGCACTGTGCATAGCTAACTAGTGTTCGTGTATGCAGCTACTTTTCGCTCGAGACAAAGATAAAAGTAAGTTCCTAGCCTTCCTTCTTCTTTGGGGATATCATTGGCCCTCCCTTTCCGAGGCGATAGGGATTACCGTCACACGCTCCACTCCTGCGGGAGGGGAACCCCCTCGCGAAAGGTTTAGCGTTGTCTCTGGCCCTGGCACACCTTGCGGTGATAACAAGGGGCCAAAGCAACACTCCCACCAGTATTCATTTATCGCCGCTCATATGTCTGGCACTGGTAGCCTTCGCAGCGTCTCTGCGTTGGACATGCTTGACTTTCCACGGTGTCCTGCACTGTGTCATGGCTCTGAAAAAGAAGATTCCACGACTATGACCTCGAAGAACTCGGTGTCTCACTACAACCAGTATAAAGACTACACGGGTACGGATCATGAGGCTCCCTCGCGCAAACGCTTTCTAGCCAACGGTGGAGCTAACCAACAAATTTCAAGCACTGCAGCAAGAGCTCATCAACCAGCAGAAGAGAAATGCAGACATACCTCCCATTGTCGTGTAGTTCGAACAAGGTTACAAGGTTACAGAGTCAACGCTGTCGCGAGGAACTCTTTCGCCGTAAAGACCGCAGGTGGCTACAAAATGAAGTTAACCTTCTGCACCGTCGAAGATTACAGAAATGTCACGGGAATGCTACAGGAGACCAATACCCCATACTGCATATTTCCTACGGAGCTGCTCTCCTTCTGAAAGTTGTCTTCAGGAGTATTCCTAGAACTCTACTAACAAGTGAATTAAAGGATGAGCTCACCATGAAGGGGTTCATCATCCAGTCGGAGACCCAACTTCGAAGATCCGGCACCAATTTTATTATTCCGCTGTTTCTGGTAATCTTAACTGACTGCCAGGAAATTAGAGCCATATTTGGTGTAGATACGATCTCTCACCTTAAGGTCCAGGAAGAAAACTGCGCGCTTCTACAGCTCCACCACAGTGCTTCAAGTGCCAACTGTTTGAGAATGTAGCCAAAAACTGCAGAATGCCACCTATATGTGTATAGTGAGCTGGGCAGCATGACTCCTCACAACGCACTACACAAGAAGGCAGAGACGAGGCTAAATGTTCTTTCTGCGCAAGCGGTGGCGTAGTTCGTTACAAGGACTGCCCAGCCTTCAAAAGGACTCGTGACAGGCAAAGAGGAACGTGAAGTGTGCAAGGAAAGTCACCAGGCAAGAAACAACATCTAACATCAGCGCCGCAGCAGGACTGCGCTCTTGCTTCAGGGAAAGACCAGGTCCACAAAAACCAAGTGCAGAAACAATCTAAGCCGCGCAGAAGACCCCCTGAATGAATCCAAAATAAAACACCCCCTCTCCCTATGGGATTGGAAGAGAGGTCCCCTACAGACCAAACTGTTCTACCTGAAGACTCCCCCAGTAGAAGGTTCACCTGCGATACCTCCACCACAAAAGAGAACTGATACATCTGCAGGCCAACAAGGCGCTTCCCTTCAGAGACTGTACCAAGGCGAAACCGACCGCGAGGCACAGGAGAGCATCGACAGATTAACTAGGATGCTGGAGTCTGCATTGAAAATGGTTTTTACTCTGAACGAGCAGCTGAGGAAGATGAACAGCGCTGTGACGAAAGCCCAAAAATGGTCTCACTGCAACCATAATGGCTACACGACCCTTGATATACTCACTATCCTCCAGAACCTGGAAAGCCAACAGCATCCATAGACAACTACCCGAATTCAGGCAGTTCTTACGAGATCAGGACTATACCGCATGGCTTGTCTCTGAAACCTTCCTCAAACCTGGTTTGCGAGCAGCTGCGGCCAACTACATCTGCTACCACAGAGACAGAGCAACTGCTGGCTTGGAAGTCGCTTTGTAGATAAAACAGAACATTACACATCGCGAAATTATCTTACCTACACTTCAACAGATGGAAGCTGTCGGCGTTGAAGTGACGTCCTCGAACGGTAAATTAACGATCATCTCCTGCTACCGTTCCCCCCGGAGGCAGCTCAACGAGAACGATTTTACGGCCCTGGTCTCCATCGGTGGAAAACCCCTAATCAGCGGAGATTTGAACGTCAAACACACCGATTGGAATAGCAGACATACCAATGTAGCGGGAGTAACACTGAGACCTCTGACTAACAGACACACTATGTGTGTGTAGGCACCAGTTGAGCCTACTTCTCATTATCCGAGCAACGGTCACAGGCCTGTTGTTCTAGACGTCTTCATTACCAAAGACATTTAGGGCTACGTCGCCACCTTATCCTTAAATCAGATTTCTTCTGATCACTGCCCTGTAATGGAGGAGATTGAGGTCAGACCGTGGCAGCCTCTAGAAAAGCTAACTACGAATTATAATAAAAACAATTTCAAGCAGTTCCAAGAGATCATTCAGGACAATTTTGTTGACCCGTCAGCAATAACGAGCATTCTTATTCTTCGAGACAGCGGTCAAAGAGGCTACTGCTGCTTCAACAACCGTTAGTGCACCCCGGTCAGTCCCCACTCCGCAGGTTCCCTCTCAAATGCTGGATGAAATTCGACACAAAAACCGGGTAGCAAAGGAATGGAAGCTGACGAGAAACCAGGCAACTAGAAGACTACTCAACTGCCTTCAGAGGACATAAAAGCCTCCCTGACGCAGCACCAAGATAGGGAGTGGGATGCCAGAATCTCCTTACTTCGCCCAGAAGACGGGTCGCTCTGGCTTCAAACACGAAGGCTTACCAGACGATGTCAGCGCCTTCCTCCTATTCACGGCAGGCATGGTTTGGCTGTAATTCTTGAAGACAAAGCGAATGACCTCGCCTACGTCTTCAAAAAGAACTTTCTACCGTCGCAAGCAAACGCAGACCCTCTGCACCTTGCCGAAATTAACCGTCGGCTAAGGGTTTACTTGGAAGCTCACGACGACCGCTAAAAAGATGAAATCAGTCCTGACCATTCAGCCTGCTGAACCTTCACCCTCGTAAAGCCTCGAGCCGTGACACGATTTGTAACGGTTCTCTTAGACACCTTCCACCAGAGGCTTCAGCCCATCTAACCACAATCTTCAACACCATTCTGTGCCGAAAACAGTACCCTCATCTGTGGAAATATGCAGTGGTTGTAGGAATCCACAAGAGTGGGAAGGATCCACTTCTAACTAAAAAATACAGGCCCATGAGCCTTCTTCCAGACATCAGCAAAGTGTCTGAACGGCTGTTGCTCACACGATTATCCAACCACATTGAGGACACCAATGTAATATCTAATCGCTTGCTGGGATTTTGTCGCCGCCACTCAACCACTAACCAGCTGATGAGGGCAACAGGAGCGGCCATTAGAACATTTAATCATAAACAATTCTGTGCCATGGTGATGCTCGACATCTCTCGAGCATATAATCCCGTATGGCACTCGGGCCTCTTTCTTAAGCTCTATGAGCAGGGTATCCCTGATCCGTACGTGAAGTCGACAAAGCATTCTCCATAATCAGAAACGTCAAAGCGGGAGTTCCCCAAGGCTCCGATTTTATATTCATTATACACCATCGATGTCCCAGCTATCAATGGAGTCATGGTCGCAACCTACGTTGACGATACTGCGTACCTTGAATCCAGATACAGCAGACAATTAACCACTCGAGGCCTCCAGGAAGTCCTCCAGGTTACGGAGGCCTGGGCTAGGAGGTGCAGAATTGATATGATCCCCATCAAGACCCAGGCTATAATGAACACCAAGAGACATGTGCCCCCTCGTCCAAGTCAACCGGACCCTGTTCTACACCTACTGCCCGTCCGTCCAGTGATTTTTAAAATTATTTCTAAAATTTTGTGTTTTTCAAACTTTTGGTTTCTTCGTTGTTAACAAAGTAGCAGGTACAGAAAGAAGAATCAGAGCGATATGCATTGTTCTCACCAGCACGATGGTTGAGAGATGACTGAAGTTTCTGCTGGTCGAATTCTTGGAGTCTACGAACCGTTTTCCTGACATTCCCTTATCAAATAGTTAGTTTTATTTGCCTCAAATATATCTGATAAACCTCCCCATGTGGACGCAGTTTTAAGTCCTAAGTTACGAAGACGCAAACTTTGTTATGTGAAAGTCAGAAATTGTGTTAGCAGACGAATAAAGACACACGAAATTATAAGATATCAAATCAGGGAATCTATTCATGACATCTTATTTTTTACTCGAGATTTACGGATATTAATTTATTTGCATCATTCCTATTCCTAATTTCTATGGGCAGTAAAAATCTTGGTTACGTTGTTATTTGTAAGATATTATGGATATTATTTTAATCTAGACAGAAGGTAGGCCTATTTTATTGATTAACCTTTCAGTGAATTTTCCTGCCAATAATTCAGCCTGCTATCAAATTGGCTGTCGCCGTTGGCATAAAGCCATCAAAATATACACAGATTTTATCAACCTGTAAGGAGCATACTTCATACATACTGAATTGTGAGTCAGCGAAATTGCCTTTGATGTCAAACTATTTATTCTCCTTTGACGATCTGTTGCATTATTAATTCTCAAAAGCTGACACCCACCACATTATTCTGTCTCACAACAGGAGAGTCGCTTTTCATACATCAACCGTAAATGACACTTGCCTCAGAAATAAAATAATCTGAGAAAACTTCGAAAAAAAATACAGTCTACAACTATCATACTAAAAGATCAGTGACTCCTATTACATCATTTACATATGAAGCCTAAATTTGTAACTTAAGATATGTAAATTTGCTTACAGTGAGAACACTATTCGGAACGTAAGAAGGCGAGGAATTTCATATTAAGGATAGCAAATAATTGGTTTGCTGCGGGTACGAGGTAGTCTGTAAAATGAACCTGTTACATTCGCAGATCGTGATAAAGAACAGTACTGTATGTTTTTGGTATAGCAGATATCCGATACTATCAAGCGGGCTGGCAGAAAATCAGTATTTGTAATCATTCTACTTTTGACTAGTGTAGATTTCTGTGACAACCGTGATTAATTTGTTTAATAGAGCGTATGAGGAAGGTGAATGACGTTTTGGATTATCAATCTGAAGTGGGTGGGTTCGATCACCATCGGTTTTTTGTGAATTTTTTTGTATTACCATCTTCGAATTCATTCCGTATTCTTGACCCAGTCATCGTCTATGTTGACGAAATGAAAAGCCGATACATACAAAGTTATCATAGTTACCGTGAAGTCTTGGTTTACAGCCTCCCGCGAAACTTACATAGCTTGTAGCTGATTTTGTGGTTGCAGACAGGTAGTGACTTGTTAGGGTCCGCACACCTTTCGCAGAGCCATCGGTTTGCGGATTCCCGTGAGCACAACTAGGAGAGCTTCTGGCGGCTTGCCTTGGCTGACGCCGGTCGCTACAGCCCTCGAATTTCAAGTGTGTTGCTCGGGATTCGCCGTAATGAGAAGATGGAAGAGGGAACCGACTGAAGCATGGGTGGAAAGAGGAAAGGGGAAAACGGAAAGACTGGCACACAAAAAAATAAAATAAAGAGGAAGTCGACCGGAGGAAGAATTGAGGCAGCCTCGGGTGGAGATGTTGGAATCACAAGGTCTGAGTTAGGGCAGACGGCGCCGGGTTGAGGTGGGGAGGAAAACGTGGGGTGGGGTAGGGTTCAGCTTCCGAGTTGCCCATCCAGGTCACGAACTCGGGGCTACGGAGCCCGCCGTCAGGGCGGCCAAATTGATAGAAGCGAATGGACGTTAGCCGGCCGGTAGTGTGGTAACCATGATGTTCCTTGGTGATTTCTACACCAGCTGATGTGATTTCCATATAGGCATAGTTAAAAAGGTGGAAGATTCATTCTGAAACGCCAGAAGGAATATCAATAGGGAGAATTGTTTCATCAATTAGTGAGTGATTTCAAGCAAAGGGGGTCTTTCTTTCACTACTCCTGTGAGCAGCGTAAAATAAATAAAACATTAATAGTAGTATATATTTAAAATTACTATTTTTAATTCTAGGCAACGTGTTTAAATAATTCGGTAATGTTGAAAGTGCAGTCATTTTACAGTGCTAGATCGAGCTCTGTACACGGAGAACAATTTTATAAAAAAATGCTTTGTTGTCTAATTTTCCGTCAGAAAGTGCCGCCCCTCTTACAAGCGAAGCCCCAATTATTCGAACTATGTGGCTAATTGACATGAGAGAAAATAATTTTTGTAAAGACGTAGGTCATGCACTTCATCATAATTTGAAGTCTAGCTGTTTCTTTTGCTCATAAATAGTTTCCAACTTAAGTCATGCACTTCAATGTAAATTCACTGGTAGTAACAAATCAAGTGTCAAACAAACAATGGCTCCAATACTTTCTCGCAGCCAAGTTTTATCTTTCCATTTACTTATAACAATGTACGTGAATCTGCCTCATTTTTGATTGCACCCAACTTTCTTTTTGTAAAATAGCGTTAATTAACGATGAATTAGATTAGATGCGGTATATTGTGGCTTATTCTTATACATATATTAAAATAGACGTGTGTTTCCCTATATTTCACTTCGCAGCCACCACTACATAGAACAAATCACTGGTGTTTGTGTGTGGCAGTAGCATGGAGTTTCCTATCGTGCACAACTTTTGCCGATATCTGTGGGGGTGTGAATGGAAGATGTGGTGGTTGAAAGTGGTCGATGCAGAGCATTTTCTTATTTAGACGAAAGACTTGTGTCTCGTTATACTTCTCTTTCCTCACACAACTACATAAGATACACCATTGTTGTTTGCGTGTTGTAGTAGCAGCGAATCTCCCATCGTTCACTATGGTGGATAGATGTCGGTATCTATGGAGGTGTCGGAGATATGGTGGTTGAAAGTGGTCGATCTGCGGCACTTTAATATTTTTACCAAAGACGTATGTGTCCTGGCCAAAACTATTTAGAGCAGATTATTGGTGTTTATGTCTTGTAGTAGCACAGAGTCACCCATCGATCAATACGTTAACCGAATTTCTGTAACTGTGGAAGTATGGGAGATATGGTGGTTGAAAGTGGCCGATCAAGGATACTTTCGTATTTAGACCAAAGACATATGTCTCCGTATATGTCACCTTGCTGCCACAACTATATAGCTTAGACCATTGGTGTTCGTATGTGGTAGTAGTATCGTGTCTTCTATCGTGCACTATGGTGGTTAGATGTCAGTAGCTATGGAGGTGTGGGAGATATGGTGGTTGAAAGTGGTCGACCTGCGCACTTTGTGTGTGGTAGTAGCACAGAGTCACCCATCGATCACAACGTTGGCCGAATTTAGGTAGCTGTGGGGGTGTGGGAAATATGGTGTTTGAAAATGGTCGATCAAGGATATTTTCGTGTTTCGACCAAAGACATAAGTGTCCGTATTTTTCACTTTGTTTTCCCAACTACATAGCGCAGACCACTGGTAATTGTGTGTGATAGTGACCTCGAGTCACTATGGTGGTTAGATATCGGTAGCTATGGAGGTATGGAAGATTTGGTGGTTGAAAGTGGTCGACGTAGGGAATTTTCCTGTTTCTACCAAAGACGTGTTTGTCCCTATATTTCACATTGCAGTCAGAACTACCAAGCACTGACCACGGGCATCTGTGTGTGGTAGTAGCCTGGAGTCTTCCATCATTATCTATGGCGATTGCATGTCGGTAGCTGTGGGGTTGTGGTACGAGGTGTATTCAACTTCTAAGGCCTCCAATTTTTTTTGTCCAGACTGGAAAGGAATAGAAACATGTGCATTGTTTTAAAATGAGCGTGCACTTGTTGTTAATACGTGACAGAGATGGCAGCACTGTACGACAGATGGAACTTTAGTGGCAACTTCCAGAATGAGAACTGTTTTAGATACTTAAAATGACAACATTTTCCTTACTTGAACAGCGTGCAATCATTCGTTTTCTGAATTTGTGTGGTGTGACACCAACTGAAATTCGTCAACAGTTGAAGGAGACATGTGGTGATGGAGTTATGGATGTGTCGAATGTGCGTTCGTGGGTGCGACAGTTTAATGAAGGCAGAACATCATGTGACAACAAACCAAAACAACCTCGGCCACGCACAAGCCGATCTGACGACATGATTGAGCAAGTGGAGAGACTTGTTTTGGGGGATCGCTGAATGACTGTTGAACAGATCGCCTCCAGTGTTAGCATTTCCGTGGGTTCTGTACACACAATCCTACATGACGGCCTGAAAATGCGAAAAGTGTCCTCCAGGTGGGTGCCACGAATGCTGACAGACCACAACGCACCCGCACATCGGGCTAACGTTACGCAACAGTTTCTTCGTGAAAACAACTTTGAAGTGATTTTGTCATGCTCCCTACTCACCTGACCTGGCTCCAAGTGACTTTTGGCTGTTTCCAGCAATGAAAGACACCCTCCGTGGCTGCTCATTCGCCAGCCGTGCTGCTATTGCTTCAGCGATTTTCCAGTAGTCAAAACAGACTCCTAAAGAAGCCTTCGCCACGGCCATGGAATCATGGCATAGACGCTGTGAAAATTTGTAGGTCTGCATGGAGATTACGTCAAGAAGTAACACCAGTTTCATCGTTCTCGGGTAAGTAGTTAGTTAGAAAAAAAATTGGAGGCCTTAGAACTTGAATGCACCTCGTAGATATGGAGGTTGAAAGTGGTGGAACCGATAAAAAATAGACATGTGTGTCCCTATATTTCTCTCTACAGACAAAACCACCTAGCGCAGTCCACTGGTGATTGTGTATGGTATTAATCTCAAGTCTCCCACCATGCAGCATGGTGGTGTCATGTCGGGAGCTATCGTGGTGTGGTATATATAGCGGTTGATGTTGGACTACGGAGGGCAACTTATATTTCGACCAAATGACATTTGTGTCCCTATATTTCACTTTGTAGCCATAAATACCCTGCGCAGGTCACTGATGTTTGTGTGTGGTAGCCTCGAGTCTCCCATCACGCAGTATGGTGGTCACATGTCGGTAGCTGTCAATCAAAATTCTTTATAATCACGAACGAAGTCGTGGGCATTAGCTAGTTAGAAATAAATATTTAAATTAAGATGGAAATGTAATACTTCTGGAAGAAAACTAACTCTTTCAGAGCATTTAGTTTATCTTCAGATTGAAGAAGGAAAAAAAAAGGATAGTAAGTAGGACATATCAACCATAAAACAAAACTCAATAAAGAAAAAAGAATTTAATTAAAACCAGGCAAATGAAATACAACAATATTTAACTGAGTTTTGTTGATTTATAAGTCAACAAGCTGTTGCCCGCGACTTAGCGTGGACTTAGAATTTGATTGCTAGAATACTAAGCAGAAACTTACTTAAGATATATCCCAAACAACACCGACTCGGCATAATATGCCGGGAACGCCATCGGTATACCATTCTACCGTCGAACCTGTCTCAGGACTAAAACTGTTATTCATACTTGAAAAAAAGTATCCTATTTCCTTGCTAAAGACACAAAGTATTTCCTTGTTATTAATATTATAGTCGTCAAAACCAATACTTTCGCATATATAACTTTATTTGTTTAGATCACACAAAAACTGCCTGTGGAATCAGTATACTGTGAAAAAAGTTATCGCTTAAGGCACTGTTCTACCACCTACGATTTGCCACGCATTCCAGCTCTAAATTTATGGGACCTAAATTTCAACATGGAATCCTTACTACAAAATCCCAGTCTTGGCTTAAACTATGAAAAACAATTTCAAAATTTTTGCTCCCAGCGGGTTTTGAACCCGAAGCCACACGAGAAATTACTTACGAAACAAGCACCTTACCCACTGCGCTACCAGTCCTCTCTCTCGAGACGTATTACAGAGACGTATACATATTATGCGTCTGTCTTTCACAGTTCAGATAGTTTTCATAATTCAATGACAATATGCATTATCTATACAGAAAATAATATCCTATGTCGATCCTAATGTCCAATAGCATCTCATTGTCAAATTTCATCACTATCGGATTAACCGTTTAGCCAAAGAAACGCAACAAACAGATAGAGTTACTTTCGCATTTATAATATTAGTATAGTTAATTAAGATTTATAAATACAGAATTCCGCCCTTTATTACTGAAGGCTCAGGTAACAGTAATGATAATAGTTCACTCTGTTTTACTTTTTCTTTGTGATACGGCAAACCACAGATTATTGAAAGTCTGAAAAAGAATGCTTTTTAAATTCGGCAAATGTTCAAATTAAATGCCGAAGTAGTTAGATGCTTAATTTTGATTGCATAGAAAATTAAGTTTCAAAATCACTCTTCAGAATGTTCAAGAATTATTTAATATGGCATAGCTTAACGTATGTGTCATTGGATAAAGGTGCTTCAGTCACTTACAACTTGGTTGAAAGTATAACAATGATGTTAATGATACGTCCGGAACTTTTTCTACTTTAACGTTCGGCTCATTTGAAGTGACGCTCGTAGGTTTCAAACTATTAATGAATATTTATGAAAGTACTGTTTAACAGTGTAAATGATTTATCCTTCGAGACTTAATAACGGTCACAAGCGCATAATTGCAGAATTGATTTGGCATCCGCAGCCCATTTAGCTGAATTAACATTTACGACAGAAAGAAGTTTAGTTTTTCAAGCACTAAATTAATGTTTTACTTGCAGGTGTCAGTGAGTGAGAAATAGAATTATCCTTTGGTTTCAATTAGTATAAAATCCAATTAAAGTTATTTGTTCATTGCGTAATAAACTTTGAAGTTCTTATGGACACGTAAGAAGATACAAATTGACGATTTCAGAAATTTAACTCGTTTAAAAAAAAAATGTACCAGAAAATAAACACCATAGTTTATTTGGAAGCATGAACGAGGATTCCAAGACGAACAGTTCTTAGTCTTGAACCATGAATAATACATTTAGCATAAATAATTATAGTATAGAAGTAACTGAAATAATAGAAAGGATGATTTTTTTAAAAATAAAATAAAAATACTCTGTCCAGAACGCGAAGCCATTTTTCCATTGTGAAGGTCGAATAACTTGACCATTTTGCGAAGTCCCGTTCCATTGACAATCTTCTTTGGTTGTAAGCTGCAATGTAAACTTAAAGTCGTTATAAATTTCCTTTTGATACCAAAATTAGTTAATATGCTAACTAAATTGGAAGATAATGCAAGATTCATTCTACAAGGCACTGTCCTACGACCCCTAACCTATTGTTTTTAATTATACATAAATGATCTTCATGCAAACGTTATGAGAAGGCTAAGAGCGTGTTATTTGCAGACGACTGATTGTAAGGAAAACACCAAACAGAAATTTAGAATTTACTGGAAACGAACTACTCAGTGAAGTAGCAAACTAGTTTAAGACAAAATCATCAAAAATAAATTTTGATAAAACATATTATATTGGATTTAAAACAAAAAATTGCGCTGCAGGACTTACATATAAATAATAAAAGTAACACAATCTTGGAAACAAAATTCCTTGATATTCAAATAGTTGAGAAATACAGAAATTGAGATACTACCAATGGAGTTAATTAGAACCACTTTGCAATAAGAACACATTCTCTAATAGGAGATCTAGAATTAACGAAACAGGTATATTCATTATTTTCATTTAGTCACGTCATATGGTATATTTTCTTGGTGAAACTCGTCACATATTAAAAAAAATATATATAATTTCTTCCCACGGAAAGGAGCTTTGGAAGATAAAACCAATAACTTCTTGCAACCAACTCTTTATAAAGCTCAATTTTCTTACAATAACTTCTCAGTAAACACACACACATAGAACATTTTGACCATTTATATCAAGTTCACAGGAACACAACTTCAATACATCAAACAAAAATAACTTGCACAAATCAAAAACATCACTATCATTAGTTGAAATTAATTATTCTGTGTCACATCTGTTTAGTAAACTTTCTAAAAGTATAAGACAGTTTTTAGATAATAAAGATGTACTTAAAGAATAACTGAGAGATGTTAAATAAACCTTTAACTAAATGGAACAAGAGTGCTAAATAAAATAAGCAAATATATTGTCAGGATCGTAATGGATATATAGGTTTATTTAAAGGAAATTAGAATATTTTATTGGAATTCATTTCAGTAGCGAGCAGGCCAGTCTTCGCACGCGCCGAGCTGAGCGCAGTGTTGTTTGTTAGGAATGTGCTGAGACGCTGACTCGATTGATATTACTGGTTGGAACTGACTCTCTGACGTCAATAAAGTTCACCTTCGAGGTAGCAAAGAATTATTAGCTCTCACTCTGCGGGCAGTCATCGATGAGTAGATAGCTCATTCTCCGCGGGTAGCTTTCATCAGCCAGTATGGGTTTCTAACAATAAAACCGACTCTCTTCGCTCAAGTCTGTTCACCATGTAGGCCCTGCAAGATCACGGGGGCGGCATACCACCAGCCATTTAGCTTGCCATCCAATTATACAATAATCCATTAGTCTACGAGTTCTTACTCAGTAAGATGCAATTAGCATCTCATTTAGGCGCTGTCGGGAGGATCCTCGCAGTCATGTTATCGGCTGTATGTTCACGGCTTTCAATGACTATTAAATGGGACCTCTTAACCGCTAGATGCCTGTTATCATTCATAATAGGATAGAATCTCAGCTGGTCATCTAACACGTACCAGCCTTCCCCTATCCTGGTTGCCGAACCTAACTAATCGGCTGGTGTCATATTATTCCTGACAAATTACATCTTATTAATTAGCCCACAAGACGCAAGAGCTCAAGACCATCAAGATAGAAGAGACTTCTGCAGCTGCAAGAACAGCACGAGGTTAGTTAAACTATCCTCTAGAGTCCCACCACAGTTAAAGTCAACAACGAACCCAAATCTATCCCTCGGCTACCCTGTCAGTCCTGTCAGTCAGATAGGGCCCTTACAATATGTTAAATTAAGGCCTTTCACAAAAATCCCTTTAACCTGTAACTACGTCTGGTATTATCCTCCTAATATGAAGCAGGAATGGCATACAATCCTGATATAATTTGCTTTGGAATTTGTTAGATATACTATATTTCGCCTTTTTTACTAAAGTACGTTTGGATCATACAGTTGTTGGAAGTCTCCCTTCTGTATTTTAATTCTAAGCGAAATTCGGTATGACCTATTATTGGGACAGGCAGCTGCCAACTTAGTTACTGTTAGTTATGGTTGGAAGGAAACTTTGACACACAAATAGTCACTAAAATGGAAACTGTTCATTGAACCATCTTTAGATTACAGGCCTTTCCGGGTCGTTGCTCCATACGTTCACGGAGTGATCTAACATATGTCAATCATCACATTTTGCTTTTTGAAGTGGAAACTTCGATGACAGTAGCTGGATTTGTGTGTGGAAACGTAATGGTGCATGCCCAAGCACCCTTGTTTATCTGGATTAGTATATTGGAATTCTAAGGATATTTATCAGCTGTAAGACAAATTACAAACAAGAATGGGTAGACGTAATTAGAATAGTGTCACAGCTACCGAAACATGATGAAATTAGTCCTCAGTGTATCACCAGACGGTGCAAAAACGTTTTACTTCAAAAATATTTTACATCTGTTATAATTGGTGTTTTGTATGGTGAAAGCTAGACGTTTCATTCGCGTAAAACGCAAAACCAGACCCGGTATCGTAAACAAAACATATTACTGATAGATAAATCTTAGAAAGATAGTTACATACCAATACAAAGTGAGTATCCGTGAAGAAAAAAAGCGATGTTCTCACTTCTGTCGTGCGTTCTCCGTACTACTTTTTTAGTTACTGATTCTCCATTCCAACTTCGTGTTATGTCCTCAGAATGAACAAGTATAGTGAAAATATTTACATTTTTCTGCTACATACCTAAGCGAATATTATTTACTTTTGATAAGATTGTGACAGGAAAATGGTTTTGTCTTGTTCTTGATATGCCAAACCTATGATGTAATAAGTGTTTACGATATGGCCTTTTATCCATCTGGGATAAACAAACAATGGCAAACCACTGCTCCTCTCTGCCAATCTTCTTCAGTTAAATAACCCGTTTCATGTTTCCCACAGTGAAAAATTTGTTTTAATGACTGCATGAAATATTTTACAGACAGCACACACTAAATCCGAACATTCTATTACTTATCAAATTCGACTCACTGTACCGTTCAGCTATAACATTACTTATTTCCTCTGAGGTCAACGATATTCATCATACTCCCAATCTAGTTTACAGGTTAACCAATTTAATTATTTATATTCTTATGCAGAAGCCGCCCATCTCCTATATTAAAATATTATTTCACACACATTATTTAATACTTATTTTTTCCATCGTAGTGACCTCACGAACCGATAAGTGGATTATACTGCAAGACAATCAAGAGAATTACAAGGTCCCCATGCTGAAATCTTATTTGCAATTCTTAGTCGCATTTAGTTAATTGATTGTCATGCTCTGTATTGGGCAGGTGATATTTCTGAGAGGGCCCTAAACATCGTGAAATATTTGAAATATAATATATATAAATCTCGTGTCACGATGTTTGTCCGGGATGAACTCAGAAACTACTTAACCGATTTTGATGAAATTTGACTTAATATGTGTGATTTGGTCCAACATAAAAATATAGGATACTTTTTATCTCGATTATTGACCTCAATATTTTTGTTATTGCGAATTAAACCTTTGTCATAGGACAATTTAAATTCCATAAGATTGTAACAGATGGCACTGTATTAATTTATAGTCACAGGTTGGGTAACCATCCAGTAGATGGCGTTGTGTTTCAATTTATTTATGCTACAGTCTGTTCCACGCCATATATGTGTTTTTTGAAATTTAATTGTGCTGTGTATTGTGTTATAATTATACTACATTGTTATGAATCTTTTGAGTATTATTATACGTAACGATAAAGTAATTACACACATGAATATAACATTGAAGAAAACGTTACGATAAATTCAAAAACGTGTAAGTGCTATTTCTTGCTTACTTCTCATTTTTCTTCTTTTCGTTATGGCCAGCTCTCCAGTACTCATTCATTATTGCACTGTATTTTCTTTTTCTCTCCTCTCTACCTTGGAATCCTGCCATTTTCGAAATCTGTTTTCGATTTTTTTTTTCTTTCCATATTGTTAGCTGATATTATTTCGTACCGGGAGAGTGTGTCCCCGGATATACTTCGATCATAATTGGCTCAGTAATCGTCCTATTTTGGCATAAAAAAATGTAGACGTCGACTAAATTAACTGGAAGTTTAGAGTAACATTGATCCAACGTAGGTACCATAACTACTGAGTCACAGCAACGCGTGGCCTGGTCAGCTAGTTTGAAATATATATTTTCTAATTAAAAGGGAGACTGCAGTAGTAATCTGGCGAACTGTATAGTTCATGTTCTTCAGTTTTGAACAGAGGGAGTATAATTTTAATTTTTGTCAAGTAATTAGAAAAAAATGGAATAATTATAGTAAAAAATTTAAAATCATGTAAGGATAAACTTGACAATATATAGTAAGGAAAAAAAAAAAAAAAAAAAATCCAGAATGAGTCCCTATACTTGTTTGCGTCATTATACTTAACGAGGAGCTTTATCTCCGAATTTAAGTGGCTGGGATCGAAAATGCAGATTCGAGATTGACGAGCGAGCAGAACTTTAGGCTCGGGGCGTGACCTACTTTTAACACTTGCGAAACTTGCTAAGAGGAGAGAAACAGGAGGCTGCAAGCAAGGAGAAGATTTTAAAACTCATCAAAAGCTCCGGAGGCTCCGAGGCGCGACGTACGAGCTGGTTAATATTAACATCGGCCGGTAGAGGCGCAGCTGGCGCGCCCCGCGATTACGCAAACAAAGTGGCTGCACCGGGGTGGGGGGTTAACGGCGCCTGGGCTGGCCGTAATGAAACCAGGCCTCTCGCTCATAACATGGAACATCCTGACATCTGCTGCTGCCGCGGCTCTATTGCTTTATTACGGTCCCATTCTGCAAATTTGAGGCTCCGGGACTCTTTGTGGCTTTCTTGGTGGTGTTTCATATGGCCATTACAATCTGATTTTCTTCAAGGGAATGGAAACGATTGCAGTAAACAGGAACTAAGGAATATTTTTGCTAAGTTCCTTGAAATTTGTCACCTCTGATAGGCCATTCTTATTTTTCGCGTTGTAAAAATAGATTTGATTTTCTTTGCGCTGTGGGCGTCAGCAGAATTCTTTTGTAATTCTTCAGAATAATTCTCTTTATTTGGTATGCATTTTCTCTTTACAGTAATATCTTCACTATCTAAACTCATACTTCCGTACTGGTTTCGCATTCACTGTATCATCTATTGAGGCTACCAGCAGTGTAACATAACCTTCTTTGGTTATATAAACTATGATAGATAAATTAGTGATCATGTAAATAATTTCGTCTGGTTCGTTAAAAATTTGTAATAAATATCAGCAATGCCCCGATAATTCAGCGACAATGAAATATAATTTGATACTGTAACTAGAAATTATTTTATATAAGGAAAGGGTGGTTAACTGTATCTTTCTAGAGATTAAAAATCCACGAATTTACAAACAAATATTGTCATCTCCATTTCCTCTTTTTATCAAATCAAAGTAAATGAACTTTATTTCTTCCAACAACACAAGTGATTGAGATTACTCATTATTTACAGCAAATGATCTTAGCAATTCATCTTTGGTCTCAGTGGAGGGTACGAAATATTTCACAGGCGTTACTGGTTGTTTGAAAATTTAGTTCTGGTGAAAAACTGTTGTGGCACTACTATATTCCGTTACCTTTCATAGGAAGGAGCGATGAACAGTGACGTGATACAACGGCAAATAGCCATTGTATGATCTCTGTACTGATGCTGGCTGCGACAGGTGGAGTGTTTTTTCCCCCACTGCCTCAACGGCTGTGTTAGAAGCTGGATGATTGCTGATTGGTTGTCATTTACAGTTGGGATTCTTATGTAAACAGTCAGCAGAATGCTATTGGCAGGTCCTACTATGTATGCAGCAGTCAGTTGAAGATTGTGTTGCCCTCTCTCTACTAACTGATTGGCTTTCTTTGGTGGTTTGAGATGTTCTCGAAAAGCGTGAAGTCGAGACTCTTGTGAGCCCTGGCCGTTTCTTGAAGAAGTTGTTCAACTCTGTACGGTCCTTGTGCGAGATTGTGTCGGTGTCCTTGGGTAGGTGCCTTCTTGGCTTATGATTCTTGATTGATGATTGAAGTATTTTTAGCCAGCCTGGACAGCCTTTGCAGCAGGCTGGATGGTCACCACCGCAGTTTGTGTACGTTTGTTTAGAGTCTCGAGGTAGTGTGCAATTCTTGAAATTGTGACTGTTTCCACAGCTGACGGTGTTGCGGCCCACTGCGTAACCTCTGGCAGCGTATGTGGAGTCCTGCTGGGAAGGTGGTTGAACAACTATCAGCAATCAGGATCTGTCAACCAGGCGTTGGTGAACTCCAAACACTGGCCAGGTGATTCCAGTCGAAAATCAAAAGATTGAATGAATATCCCGCCATCAGGCTGGCCGCAGGAAACCTCGTGTTGCCCCCTCTAAGATCGGCGTCGTCCAATCGTTTTTCTCCTGAAACTAAATTCGGGGGGCGATAGGCAGAATTTAGCGTACTTTCCAGCTATACCATCGTCTTATTGGCGATTCCATTTTCACTTCCCTACGCACAGCAATCATACGCACACATTCGTTGCTGCTGTCTCCCACCATATTCTGTCATACATCACTGTAACTTTCCGAACATCTGAAAAATATCCACGCCATCAGGAACTGGCAGTAAATTGTACGTAGTATCGTTGGATTTCATAGATGACTTCCACTAGCTGTAAAAGGATTAGCAGTGTTTTCCACTAATATACCTGAATATCCTGAGTTCTTTTGTCCGACAGGTCTCAGAGATATCATGCTACCTGCGTTTTACTGTGGCCATCATCCCGTCCTTTGAGTTTCTGCAAGTGCAAATAACGAGCAGATATTTCTAATGAATTATTTGCGAGCCACTCTAATTGTCTTGATCACATGTAACACCACAATAGGGAATGCGATCGATATGTATTTTAGGAACTTGAGATCATTTATCATAAAGATACGAAAAGCTCACAGGTAATGTTCGGTATATACCTTCACCGTTATGTGTTACCAAAATATGGATAGAATCTAGAGATAAAAATGTGTAAAGGTTTATTAGGCAATGATATTTAACTGAACGGGGCCAATACATGTAAAAAAGGCGCTTTTTTTAATGCGCTCATGCATTCAAGTGGTTTTTGACTGGGGTAGCACGCAAATAAGAATTGAAATCCTGCAATGTTTTCAATCCCGCGCGATTTGCACCAATCCCGCGGGATCCAGCGGGATTGACGCACAACAGTTTTAACCCATATATTTAAAACACAGTTATAAAAGCGTTAAATAATTTAATAATAAACGTCTGTTAATTAAATTAATAAACCAATTTTAATATTAAATGATGCAAATAAGTCAAAAATATTTTAATTACCAAAATGACATTAAAATGTTTTATCATGTCTTAAGTATATTTCGAGGATTTACATTTTTGTTTTTAAATCTAAACCAATTTTTAAATAAATAATCAGAACTGGAAAATATTCAGTCTTAGGTCATTTTATGTGCCTTACAGTACACCACATCAGTTTAAAAACATGGTATGCATTGCGGCAAAGTTACCAGAGTTTTTTAATTTTTTTATTCTTAATAAACGTTCCATAATACCGAGAGAAAGCATTCTGTTTCACAAAGTGAAGTGAATATACTCTGTAAAGTGTAGTCTTGGCTAATAACAAGATCTCATAACTTTTTGTCACTGCTCAAACACGAGACTTGGCCTATTTTTACAAGAATTGTTTTTGAGGGATTCATTATTATGTCTCCTGATTCCTTGATTGATCTTATAGCTGGTTCAATGTTATTAAAGAAACTACTGACCAAGACGTACACGTTTAAGTATTTCAATTTTACTCTAAGTGGTGCAACGACTTTTTTTGAAGTGGGTTTATATTTTTTTTAATTATAATAATTATTATTATTTTTGATAAGAAAGGAGACTTTCTCGACGTATGGTTGCAATGAAGTCCTCACGGATGTATCGCCTCACACGTGAGGAAGACGTTGGGGGTAGCCGTCGAAGTATGGTGTTTTTACAACACAATTCGGTGATACAGCAGTGAAGAATTCATTATAACTTTTTTGCCTTTAGTTAAATAACAAGGAGTTGAAGGGAGACTTGCTATTCAATCAAAAATAATGTATTGTGGCGATTGAACAAATCATCCCAAGAAGAATTATTAGAAAGTCAGAGCAGCACATGTAAGCAGGCGGCTTTCGTCAAAAAACATGTGTTTCCAACGCACTGAGGCAGCGGCCAAAACAACAATAAATCATAGGATATAAAATTGACTTTCGATTGCTGCTAAATAAATAGGTATGCGATCGTTAAAATTACGATAACATTAGTTTCGTATGAACGAATACTCAAATTTTCAGCCCAAATACAGGAAGTTGTCAGAATTATTTTATCTGCAAATACAGAAAATGGGAATAATGAAACCGTGAATAAAAAGCTTTAACTGTGTAGTTCAGATAACGTGCACGACACATAAAAAATACTTATTAAATAGTTAGAAAATCATATTAAATACGCAACATAACTGAAATTATAGAAATGAGTACTCAAAACAAAGGTAAGTTTTAATGAATACGTGAAAGATCTACTTACTTAAAAATGAGGAAAGGTGACACAAACAAACCTTTGTTCACACGAGTCAAATGCCAACTGCAAGGGTACAAACAACCAGTGCAATACATCCAATAGAGACCGAGTGGGACAGCGAGTCACGCAGACTGACACACGTTTTTGCCGCATTTTGGGATCCGCTTAATTTTGTGCGGGATCCACCAGACTGTCTAATGATGCGGGATCCCGCGGGATTACGGGATCCCGCTTTGCTGGATTGCAAACCATACAAGCAAGCCTTCATGTAGGCCACTTGCGGAACAAAGGCCATGGTGTGAACGTCGTTTATTTTCCCGCAGTCTGTGAAGCGAAGTATCTTGTTTTAGCGCCTTGTAACACTTACTTGGAGGCAGAGAAACATTTAGGAAATTAATTGCAAGTTCGTCAAATATCGAAATAAACATACCAAGGGCAGGCTGCCACTTATCGGGAAAATAATGTCAACCAGTAATTTATCTGTTGTTTTATACCCATCAAATCCAAATGGGCTTATTGTTTCATCTCGGAGCCATAAATACTGATAAAATCACTTTATGGAAGGAAAACTGGGAAGTAGAAGAAGCCTGATAAAAGATTAATAAAAACTTTTAAAATGCAGTTCTACATACCGATATTAAAAATTCATCTAACAAAGAAAGTACAAAATGAATATTACCTAAATGTGATTATTAAAGAGAGGAATAGTTGTTGTCTGAAAACGAGGGGCTTTTGTTGAAAGAGGGGTAGTATTGAAGGAAATAATAAAAGAGTTACATGAATTTTAGATTATTTTAAACAGATACTTGATGACTAAAATATTTCTGCCCTCACACCAGCAGCCTGATATCTGCTCATTACAAGAAAGTTAATGGCGTATTAAATACAAAATATTATAAAGCTTTTGCAGAATACACAAAGCACTTACTGTGGGGATATAAACTGTTGCTCTCGAACGTTTCACATCAGCAAGTGAGGTTGGAAAAACAACAGTCTGATGTGAAGCAACTCCTGGTTTCCAACTGCAGCTCGTTCTGTAGTTACAGAATTTGGGAGTATTCTACTTGACACAGACAAAGTTAAATGAGATCGGAGATAGGACAATACCAGGAGTCTGACCGCGCTGTTTCATGTCACACGGTACCGAGCTCATCAGAAAACGTGGAGAATAGATGTCCGTTGCTATATCCACTTCAGATGCAGACAGAATCACGTTTTCGTTTACTTCGTGCCTTTTTCCACTGTTACTTCTACAGATTTTATCCTTTCTTTCAAGTATAGCAATTTCAGAGAGCCAGATTCATTAAAATACTCAACACTTATACATAAACAATCATACCAAATGTCCCTCAGGGATCAAATTTTAGTCCTGTGTTATTAAAATGAAATTTCTTTAATAGTATGCTAAACAGTTCATTTTGTGTTTGTTGTGCTCTGTAAATGAAACAACTGCGGAATCCCTTAGCGATGGCCATATGGTTACAGGTTAACGGAAAACCAGCATTCGTACATACAGCATGGCAGTTAGAAACGTAGAATCACAAATATGTTAGCACAGATATACTGTATCTCTTTCGTTGCACATATTCCTGACCAATTTAACTGTAGTATACCAATGTCAAATAACACAAAAGTAGGGCTTCAGTTCCAAAATGTAAAGAAGGGAAATGTGTAAAAACTGTCTGAAAGTTAACAGGAGGTGAAGGTGAGATATCGTTTCTGAAACTGAGAATAAAACAAGAAAAAATTGGGAACGAAATAAATTTTGGCCAGTGACAGAGATGTTTTTTTTAAGTTAGTTTGTCCTTTAACTGCTATATGTTAAGTTGAGGCATTGGTTCACGTGTTGTTTCCATTAGTATGTATTTGAGTTTTGGTCTGATATCTTTTATTGATAATACCACCACAAATTCACACTAATGTGAAATTTAGTAACTCATTTTAAGCGGTAGGCACTATTAAAAAGATGATGGATATGTGCACTTAAACTTTATGCTGAGTTTGAATTACTTATGAATTTCCATCTAACACATGCATCTATAAGAACAGGCATTTACTTCATATTAGAGATAATTAGTCAAACAGACTCTTTAAAACATTTAAAGAGTCAAGTTATCTTATTTTGATTGGAAAAAACGAAATATGTGGTGCATCTGGTTGAAAGTCACCATACATGTGCACTATTTTATCAATTATTTTAATGGATTTCCCATCGGTTCTGTAACAAATTTTATGAAGTCTTTTAAAATCAATAGCATTTGTTTCTTTCTGTTTTAGTCGCTGCCTTGTGTTTTGTTGGGTAAATTATTGAATTGTTTATCATTCTAAGATTGTTATGCATGGAAAATGGGTAGGTAAGGTGAATAAATCATGAGTGGTACTACTGTTTTAATTATATTTTTCTGTGAGGGAACTGAGTATTTTCTAGTGTTATTCAGCGCCAGTTTCTATCATTTTAATATCATTATTTTGCTATTAAAGGTTTGAATAGAATTAACTTTTTGCATTGGCGTACCATACAAGTGATTTAAAATTATTTTTTTCTTATTGCTCATGTATTTACAATCTATATGTCTATCTTTTCGTTTAAAGTGCTGTAATTTACTACATTTCTGCCGGTTTGATACATTCAGACACGTAACAAATATGAGTAGTTATTACAATAAATAGTTTATCACGGTATAAGCCTACTTGAGCTACAGTCGCTAGAGTGTATAAATATTGATGTTTTAACATAAAAGAAATCATTGCTTCTTTGCATAGAAGCCAGTTCGTCTATATTAGCAACTCGTAATGTTCACACTATGTCATCAAAATCCAAATAACGTATAGAAATAATCTTTTGACATACTGCGAATACCTTCTTCAGTGAGTAAAAAGTATCTTTCCTTTCGCACTTATTAATGTTCATGTAGGTTATGTTTGAAAATTTAGGATTCTGTGAAAACATTTAGCTACCGCGTAAATTCGTTAAAATCTATTGATAACAAATCTAATACTTCTGTTAACATAACATCCTTAAATGACCAATACCGGGTTTTAGTAACCTTATTCTAAAATTAAGTTTATGAGTAGAAATTCATTGATGGTTCGACGGTACACAGACATGTTGTGTTGAGGTTACATGACTGTCAGCGGAGTCTACAGTTATGAGGTGGCGCTGTGGCACCTCATGATGTTTCATGTCGTCCGTCCACCAAAATCTGTCATGGTGATATTAAGAGATTTCAATATCAAGCAAAGGTCACACACATCTATCGACAGACTGGTTAAGCTTAGTGTGAAAAGAATAACAAGAATTGAGCTGAGTGTCATCAGTATCCCACATGAGTCATACTAAGAAAATGATACAAGAATCGTTCCATTAATAATGACCTGACATTGACGCAAATAACTTGCAATCTAGGTCCTCTATGAGCTCCACACAATGTTTTCAAGCGACGTTACAATGTTTTTATGTCATCCATATGAAATAATTTTCAGGCATGTCAAAAAATTAGATGATAGTACATGTTAGGTCTTTATTTGACTTATAATGGGCGCCTGCAAGATAATTTGTTTAGATCTGTAAATAGACGGAGCTCTGAGGGAGCTGGATCCGGTGAGTAGCAAATAGGAATGTCGCAGTACCAACTCAAGCCCACAATCATTAGTTGCTGTCACCGAGCGTGTTTGGTGAGCGGTAACGCTCTGGACTCGCATTTGGTCGGATGCTGGTTCGAATCCCCATCCGGCCATCCAAATTTGGCTTTTCCATGGTTTCCCTATCCAGGCGAAAGCTGGGATGGTTCTTGAAAAAAAGGCCATGACCGAAATACATCCCGTTCCTTTTCCACAGTCCTTTCCCGTCTATAACGACGTTAAAGAGGCGTAACTCAATAAGAAAAAAAATAAAAAAAATAGAATTACAGTCATGGAAATGAGAGAGTTGTGACTGGGAGCACTATCCCCATGAATCTCCACCCTTTTATAACAACTTGTCTCTACCCTTTGTTTTATAGTCGCACGCAGTTGCTTCACGAGGTTAGCATAATTTGCCTCCGCCATTGCTTTATCATTTTTCATGAATTCTAGAAGCAGTATAGTCTTAGAACCCCACTTTCCACAGATTTTCAATACGGTACTACCCGAGCAGCCAATCAGCCTCAACGTTCCCTAGACGCTTGTTTCCAAGTGCCGGGTCATTTCTATCTGCTGTTTGTCAAAGACAGTTATGTCAGTGGATTTTCCCATTTACCACACTTATCGTCGCTAGAACAACACCTTATGCGTGTCTACTCTGCTTGTATACTTTCCTTACGCATGACATACCCGCATCCTCACTGGGCGGCATTCAATTTCGCGAAGGCCAGTGGTTACAATATTTTAACTCATCAGTAATAATAAAAAAAAAAAAAAAATCCTCCAGTCCCCCACTATACTGCCTATAATTATTTGAACCTCCTATGACTTACCAAATTTTAAATCATAGTCGAGGTTGAATGCAACTTGAGGGGCGCGGCAGTATCCAAAATGGAAGGAATGAGATACCTAAAGAATGACCTAAAAAGAAGGTAACTGGAGACAATACAAGATTAAGAAAGCACGCAGAATAAAGTGGAGTTATGTGGATATTGGAAAGCAGTTCAATGACAAAAGACAATCGTCAGTCACATTCGAAAACAACCACATTTATAACGATTCCAAGATTATTTCATACATTATATAGAAGAAAAAAATTAACTTTTGTTTGCATCATGCTCCATAAAATTTCTACTGCACAGAATATCGCAAAGTTAAATTTTGATTCAGTTATAATAAAATATCATAATTTAAATTAAAGTAAATCCATAAAAATCGAAAATAGTTTTTAAAAAGATGAACTGTCGTAAATATAATATAATACAATAATATAATGTAATACAAGTATTACAATACTGTAATAATCTATAAATTTTCATATGAGAGCTGGTGCCAAATTTTAAATATATTATATTTTCATTATTCTACTTTTCAGATATGTGTTGATCATGGTCATAAAAATCCAAGGGAACTTTCTTAATACATCCAATATTTCGTGTACACCCAATATCTTTTATTTTTTTATTTATTCCAACGGAAAAAACTATTTTACATTAATATGAATGATAGCTACTTATTAAACACAATTACCACTATTTATGAACAAATTAGTTACAGTGAAAACAAGAAGATAACAAAAAATAGCAAGTATAGTTTTATATTACTAAAACTAGAAAAACAATTACACAGAAGAAAATTATTAATTATTCTAAAACTAATAATAAGACTCAACATAAAACTACAAAAAAATAAAAATTATTACAGGGAATAATAGACCGTGACTAAGCCCATCATTGCTGACTCCACTCACGTATGAGTACTTGCTTGAAAACAGCAACACTGTCAATGAAAAAATCAAGTTCAGGAGGTATTCTGTTACCTAGTCTCTGTATCCGTTCTATGGCACTGCTAGCCTCATAGTTTGTGCGCAGATGTCTACGACCAAATAGTTCTCTCAACCGTGTACCAGACGGACAACGAAAATATACATGTCTGAGAATTTCAGGGCAGTCTGTAAAACCTGAGATTTGTTTATGCAGAAAAAGGACACCATGAACATTCCGTCTCGACTCCAAAGGATAGAGGCCAAGGTAGGTTCCAACAGCAACCAACGGAACGTCTTTGTAATGAAAGCCCATGCGACAACCTATAAGCCTTAAGAACTTAGATTCTGAAGTGTGATCTGATGAGGCGACCATACAACGCAGCAATACTCAAGTATGGGTCTGATATGGGCACAGTACAAGAGCCTGAGTGTCTGGGTATTATTAATAACTCTGGAAGTGCGTGCCAATAAGCCCAGGCACTTGGAGGCCTTGGCACATATGTTGTGGACATGTTCTTCTGGACTGAGATTGTACGTCACAAGAACTCCTAGGTCTCTTACAGTTGTGCAGCGATTCAGTAGCTGATTTTCCATTTCATATTCAAAATGTAATGCCGATTTAGTGCGGTGAAAAGTAATGCAGGAACATTTATTAAGATTAAGTTGCATACTGTTTTGTTGACACCATTTCACAATAGCTTTTAAGCAATTCTGAAGATCTAAGCAGTCATCTCGAGTAATGATTTTCTTGAAAATCTTAATGTCATCTGCAAAGAAAAGGCAACTGGCAAAAATACTAACTAAATCATTTATGAATATATTGAACAGCAATGGTACTTGGTGTGAACCCTGAGGTACTCCAGAAGTTGCTGTGAAAGCAGATGACAATGAGCCAAAAGCCTTTACAATCAACCTTCTGTTGCTGAGGTAGCTACAAAACCACTCCAATAATTTACCAACTATGCCATATTCCTTCAACTTAGTAAGAAGGTGGGTTTGGCTAACTTTATCAAATGCCTTTGAAAAGTCAAGATATATGACATCGAGTTGTTTTCGCTCACTAAGTGCTCTAATTATTTCATTTTGAAGAATCACAAGGTTAGTTGCTGTTGATTTTCCAGGAGAGAAACCATGTTGCTTTGGAGTAATTATGTTACGAAACATGGGATAGATTTTGTTTAGCACCAACTTCTCGAAGATTTTTGCTAACACCGATTGTATAACAATAGGTCTATAATTCTTAACATCTTCCTTCGATCCGCATTTATGCACAGGAACAACACGACCAAGCTTAAATACATCTGGAAAAATTCCTGACTTAAGAGACCTGTTAAACAAGTATTTTAAACGATGGCAAAGTAAGACTCTACAGTGTGTAGAAACATTAAAACATAACTACTGAACGTCGAAATTAATTTTGGTGTGGAGAAATCTCGCTTCGCTCAAAAATAGACGTACACCAAGTGTGCAGTGAGGGTAGCGAGACTGAATTCCACAGCCGCTGATATTCAAATAGAGTATCTAGAAGCAAAATAAAGGAAATTAACCAAAAGTTTCATTTCGGTATAAAATTTATGAAGAAAGGAATTGATGTACAATAATATCGAGATATTGCCATTTTAAATCAATGGTTCTCAACCTGTTTTAAAATTTATGCAACCAACCTCTCGACTATTGTTTGAGGTAACTGCTCAATATCCCATATTACACTGAAATACAAAAATCTTTATCATTTAGGTAAAAAAAAAACTTCAATTAAATATTAAATATGTTATTGAAAAATGTAATAATTTCATTATTTGTCCTTTTTCTCAAACATTTATATGTTTACCAAATTTATGTATATTTCACTCCATACCTCACCACGCTACCCCCGCAATATCTTATAAGTCTCCCCAGAAGGGCGCACCCCTCAGCTTGGGAACCCCTGTCTTAAATGATTACGGAAATAACTGACCTACAGAATAGCCCACTGGGAAAGAATATTCAACTAAATATAAACAAACTTAAAATGCATTAAGTTTAGCAGGAATTATAGAAAACTACAAAAAAGGCTAAAGGCATAGGTTGCAATGTAAAACATATCAGAGGTTCTTATAGAGAAAGTAAAAATCTAACAAATGTCAAAATAAGGTTGTTTACGGAAATATATTATCACCAGCTAAACTAGAAAGCCTTCAACATCGTGCATTTATTTAAGCATAAGATATTTTTTAACAAAAATTTCTTTCCTTAAATCACAGCATGTAAAATAATTTAAGTTTGGACACAAGTGGATGGGTACAAACAAGACCCAGTAGATTTTTTGATTGAAAGTACCCTAGTACCGAGTCAGTAACTGATATAAAAAAGGAACTAGCACTCACTGGAAGACAGGAGGAGGGTGAAGAAACTTGTGGGAGTATACAAAGTGTTTGTTGCTGGTGAGGCTTGGATAGATATTGGTCTATGAATTAAGATGAATGCATGCAAGGGAGAAGATAACATTGAGCACAAGCTGGCACTGGATTCTATGTATAACGAACTTTTAAAATTTTCCTTTGTGAGTAAGGGTGTCAGGGATTGGAATAAATTAACCACGGAAGTTATGAATAATGAACCAAAAAATGCAGGAGTTATTTAAAATAAAATTAGTAAATGGCAAAAGTAGATGGATGTGGGAATTTAAACTCAAAGCATACTAGATAATAATAATAATAAGAAGAAGGATTGGGTAAATAGATAACTAGGGAAATTGCCAACTGAGCATGCGCTACAACGCAATTTAATTCAATACATGGAAAAATAAAATAATTGAATGAGAATGTTCTGCTTTAGGATAGCGAAAAAATTAAGAACAGTAATACATTACAAATTGATGAGCATATAGATTGATAAACGAAGGTAAATAAAGGAATACATAAAACAGATAATTGGGATTGACATACAGTAACGTGAAGAGAAACCAGCATCGAACCAATAGAGAAACTAAAGAACTGAAACAAGACAACAACATTATGAAAAATTCCTAATACTAGAATCTCTAGACATAGAATGTGCAAAAGTTGCGCATTGAGGTTGCAGGTGGAATACAGTGAAAGCCAAGTGAAGCGATGCAGACCCCGTACCGACAAGCAGAGGAGAAGTTTTAGAGCAATGTAACATTGGGCAGGCTGGCTGTCAGCTTACGGAGTCTGAAGTTACTTGACAGCCGTCAGCGCTGCATAACCTGCGCCTCGTAAAAGGAATAAACCTCGCCCTCCTTGCGGCCGGTGACTTAGAAAAAGGGTGTGTGGCGCGGCAGGGGCTGTAAATATGAGTGGCCCGTAAAAACGACGCCTTGAGCGGAGAGCGGCGTCGAAATGGCTGATAAAACATCCCCGTGGGATCCGGCGCCGAGCTTGCGCCTATCTGCGGGTCTTGTACACACGAGATTTACTGGGTTGCGCCCCGTTCATTAAAAACCTTGTTCGTCCGCTCATCATTTTATAACGCGGCCACTTCTCTTACACACATTTCAAGTCTGGAATTAAGGTTTGGTGAAACACTGTGCCGAAGGCAAGAAATGACGTTTGATGAAGAGGGTCATGGAAGGAAAAGTAGATGGAAGAAGTCTAGCATAGAAAACATGGTTTTGAATTAAAACAGACCACAATGGAGTCAGTAGCTATAAAGTTAGCGTCCATAAACTACGTAGATGCATCTAGTTGGGGGGGGGGGGGAGGGAGCGGAGGGGTTGACTAGAAGGGTACGCTGAACTACCAGAGGGGGGGGCGGGGGGTTTCGAAGCCAAGCCACGTAGCTTCTTATTCATATTATTTGTAACAGTTAAAATAAGGTACAGAACACACAACAGCATGTGAATATTTATTTGTTATTTAACTACCTCCGTACGTAATCTACGATAGTCTGACAGGAGAAAATAGTATAAAATATATTCTGGAATCATTAGGTAAAAAAGCGACTGAATGAGCGGTTTGTTTGTTTTGAAATTAGTTGCTGTGGTTGTGATATTAGGTATTATTCTGATGTATTTAATGTTCAGTGAAGTAAATAAAATGTACGAACAATTTACCTAAATTTACTTTACTGAATGAACAATTTACTTTAAGTTTACAAAGTACTAACGAAGTCATTCATGCGATGCTTCATGCAGTGCTCAATTGTATCAGAAGTAATGTGACATAGGAATCACTGAATTTTATGATTCAAAAAAATTAAATCATTAATCAGAAAGGCGGATGCGTCGGGATATTACCACAGGTCCATGTGCTCTATCGCAATTAAAAAATATATTTTGATTGTGAAGTAAAGAATAAAGTTTGTCTTATACATACGAGTATATTTGTGGGAATATTGATTTGAATTCGTTTCGTTACAAATAAAGATGTTTGTGTATAAACACATTGTGCGAACATTGTTATAATGGAAATAATATTATTAACTGTTAAGTTTTGATATTTTTAATGAGGTGACTAATTTTGTAGTTTTTAATATTGGTTAACATTAAAATTTACAGTGCATAATTTGTAAATAGAAAATTTGAATGTGTAATTTGAGATAGTTCATTTATCGTTCATTAGTGAGGTTTATTGATTTCAAACATTTACATCTAGAAATACATCTATGCACTTGTTATGTTCCATAATTCCATAAACAAAGAACAAGGTACAGTTACCTTATTTCCTTTGCCTATTACCGCAGGATCCATGTGATCTGTGTAGTACTGGCTTTGATGTTGAGTGATTGTTGTAACCGCGATGCAACAACAATTAGGAATCTAATCGCAACAGTCTTTCAATGTTCCGAAATTTTTTAGTTTTTTTATAGAAGTCTTAAACACTCCATACTTTTTTTTCTCCCGTGTTTTTTCCTGTACCTTTGTTACTGATTTAAAAGTTTTGAATATTAATATTTTTAAAACGAAACAAAGCGGGAGTCAATAGCAACTCGCCTACAGACGCGACAGTTTGTTTTGCTGTGTGTATTACTAGGGTGTTCGGTGGTTTAATTAATATACTGAATAATTAAAATAATCCACCAGAAGGTTATGTTGAAGATGTTTGTTTATTTTCCAAAATAACAAGTCAGCGATATTTGTCACTAGCACAGATACAATCCAGAGATACTAGCGCAGTCTTTGGCAGATGCAAAGTGAATCTTTATCTAAACTGACTGTAAACTCAACTGTGAACTAACTGTAAAACTCTCCGTAAAACTAAAACTGTCTTTCTGCCGATCTCCTTATATAGGCTCTAACGAAATTGCGAGAATTCTTCAAAAGCTTCCGCCCGATATTTCTCGAACATTAACAATTACTCAAACAATTAAACATTTTAAAAACAATCGGAATTAATACAAAATCAGTTAACATCATTACAAAACTGTCAGAAATGGAAATTAAAGATATTTAAACACAAAATTATTTACAGAAATCATTTCAAACTGTAGAAATATGTCCTATAGACATCTTAACTTGCATTAATACTTGGAATTACACACATTTAAGCAATTCTCTTGCATTATTCTGTTCTTAAACATATTAAATGGGCTTTAAATAATTTTCTTTCACAAAAAAGTCTACATACACTGATTTACAAGAAATTACAAAACAAACATACCAGATCATATTCAAGCAAACTTTAGCTCACTACGAATACTTCATACAGTACAATACTAATCAAAATTCAGGTATGAGGGCTGTTACAGTATGAAGTTGAGGTTGGCCGACTGAATTTCCCGATTTTTGAAGAGGTTCCACATTTATTTTAACAAATCTGTCCAAAAAGACGAAGAATTTACAAAATTAAATGAAAACAGTAAAGGAAGACAGTGGTGAAACCTCCTATTTAAAACGAAATACTTCGATGATATTATAATACTTGTTAAATACATGTCCCATTATCATATCAGACTTGTATGCAGGGTTTTGAGTAGGCTAGTTTAAAAAATAAACGTCATTAGTTATTGTCACCAGATATGTCATAGTCATGTGATAGGTCATGTGATAGGTCATGTCTTTTTTGTGTGCAAACAGTTTTTTTTTTTTTTTTTTTTTTTTTTTTTTTTTTTTTTTTTTTTTTTTTAGAAATTGTATTATTTTTTCGAGTATAAAGTTCATTACAGTAAATCATGCGTCCATTCCGTAAGATCCATGTGCTAATTACTTTAAGTTTTATCAAAACGAACAACTTACCTAAATTTATTTTACGAAGTAAACAATTCACTTAAACTTTACCAAGTACGAACGAAGTCGTCCCGTATGCGATGCTTCATGCTAGTGTTCGATTGTATCAAAAGTAACGAGTAACGAAACGATACGATAGTAACGATGTTATCCCGCACGCGACGCGATTCGAGGCGATGCTGCAAGCTATTGTTCGATTGTATCAAAAGTAACGAGTGACGATTCGAAAGTAACGGGTACTGATTGGTTTAGTAACGAATACATACGGATACAGAATTTCTCGTTACTTTTACAACTCTAGTATCCTGTTAGTGTCCCGCTTCGTTATTGTCCAGGTTGCAGCACCGTATGTTAGGAAAGGAACGTAGTTTCTTTATATTTTGGACCAATATGTTTTTCTAGATGCGATATTTATTTTTATTATACCGTTCTTATCGTTATTAAAGTCTTTAGAGACAAATAGATTTAAACGTTTGAATGCTGACCAACAATGCAGGGGAAATTTAAGATGAAGTAATTTTGAATTCTTGACGTAATAAAGCAATATGTCTATCGTGGAAGACCTTGTTTTCCCGTAAAAGTGAGCGGCCAGGGTCCAGTTTTAATCCCCGGCGCAGACAGAAAGTCGTCTGGCCGAACTTTGCCAAACGAGTCCTGCGTCCCGCGGGGTCACGAAGGGCCCTGCTGTCCAGAGATGAGGCCAGCACGTGACCCCCTGCCCCCCCCCCCCCCATTTCATTTGGGGCGTCGAGGAGAGGCCGGCATGGCGCCCACCCGACAGCAAAACTTCTGAAAAATTGATGAAACGACGGCGGCGGCGGCAGCGCAGATAAAACTTGGTCCGCAGATGGGCGTCGCGATGGCTCATCCAGCTGGAGTGCCAACTACTATGCTGGGAGGGGTGGGAGCGGGGGGGAGTAATGAATTGTGCGGTCAGGCAACGCGACCCGGCCGAAACAAAAGGAGGGTCCTCGCCGCGCGACAAATTGATGGAAACCAATAAAGTGTAATATCTTGGCGGAGAGGGACAATGTGGCCATGTCGCGCGGCCGAGTTCCGTTTGTTGTCTTTGTCATTCTGGAGGGAGCTTGACCCTGGAGCTGCCAGTGGAATCAGAAGGAGAGAATCTGTTTTCATCGGAAAGAGAAGTTTATGCCGTTTAGAAGGTTCCATCTCGGCCTTCTCCTGAAGACCCTTCTTACCATGTATTCACAGAGGTTTCCTTTGCTCATATACTCAGTAAAGGGCGCCAGTTAAATGCTGAGTGTTGGTGCTTGTAACTTAACTATTGAGTTAGTACTTGATATTAGTGAAAATGAATTAACAGTGACGGAGAGGCTCCATGAAGAAGAACCGACTTTCGAAGTTCAGAGTTCTAATTAGATTTTTGAACAAACACCAAACTCTTTACTGGAGTTCTGCATAAATTCGAGAGCCTTTTTCCTGTTTTCCATTATTTATAAAAGTTTGTTTTCGTATATGAATTTTGACGTTTCGCGTTAATCATACTCTTTAAGCACATATTACGAGATGGTTGGTGGTTTAATTAATGTTATAAATAATCAGTCCACCATAAAGTTCATTTTAAACTTGCGTTTATTTTCAGAAAACACGTCAACGATACTGTTTACATGAATCCAGCGATTGTATACAACACTCCTTCCCCAGATAATACAATTCTTGGTCGTCGTAAAATTTAGTCTGTTTAAATTTTGCCGAAAGAACAAACTGTTTCTTTGTCTTGGATGATCGCTTTATATAAACTCCACCGAAATTTCTAGTACACTTCAAAATCTTCCACCAGATATTTTTCGAACATTGACAATACTTAAACAATCAGAATTAATACATAATCATTTACAATCACTACAAAATGGTCAGAAATGGAAATTAAAGATAATTAAACACAAAATAATTCACAGAAATAATTTTAAACTGCAGCAGATTGTCCTTTAGACACCTTAACTTGCATTAATACTTGGAATTACGAACATTTAAGCAATTCTCTTGAACAATTTGATTCTTAAACATATTAAATAGCCTTTAAATAATTTCTTTTCATAAAACAAAGTCTAAATACACTGATTTACAGTTAATTGTGAAACAAACATACAGGATCATATTCAACCAAACTCTAGCATACTACAATTGCTTCATAAAATACAATTACATTTAGTTTTAGGTTTGAGGGCTGTTACAATATATTTACTAAATTATTAATATTTAATACAATTAGTAAAATGGAATAAAATTAATTTATAGGAAGGTGTGAAATAACTTTCCATTATTACATAATTTTAATTCATACCATTAAGGTCAGTTTTAGTAACAAATCAAACCACTACATTTCATCTCACAGTGTCACGGAGCAGAGGTCAGGATCATACATACAACTTGTTGGGTAGTATGTAACGCAACAGTTGCCTTCCCTTCCACTGGCTTAAAAAGTAGCGCCAGGTCGCGCATTGATACATAGTTAGTGGAGTCGAGACGTGACCGCTATACGATTCGCGAGTAAGTCCTCGCGCGAGCGAATGGTTGTACTGCCAGCACATGGTATCGATGGAGTAATCGCGTTGCAAGAAAGGTGTGCTAAGTGAGGACGAGAGATAAAAGTATATTCGTAATTACAAGTGGAACGAAGATGGTAAATGATTAGCTGTTGAAAGTTGTGTTACTGATATAACAGGTTAATATATTTGACCTCACAGAGTCATAGAACAGAGGTCAGGATGATACAACGTGGTAGGAAGTAGGCCTAAGATTCGTGGGAGGTTCTTGAATAATTGTAGTCTTCATTCTGTGATAAATGCAGCTCAGGCAGGTTGATATCAAAAAAATAATACATAGCTACTAAACCTGTGACTATTCTTTTAATCCTCGAGCGGGCTTAGCGTATGTGCTGGTGCAGTGTGTTCTGTACTACATGTTGTCTGACGAATTTTAGTTTCAATATACAGGTAAAAATTTAGTCTATCCTCTTTGATCCTAAGCTTAGTTGGATCCTCCATCAGTAGGTATGGTAGGCTACTATTTGCCAGATGGGCTGTTACTTTCGTCCGTGTGTGTAACTGGTTTTGTTAAGTGTGATAAGTATTGTTAAATGTTTATTTTGTTTCCTCTAAACGACAGTGAGAGACTTCCATCATTCAATTCCCAATCGTCCGGAAGGATCATCAACGTTAGTGTCGTAATCAATAACTCCATTCGCAATGCAAAGACGCACGGGATTCAGCCCAACCGTTTGTCATGCATAAAGTCTGAAGTTTCCCCTCCATACTGTTTCTTCTATGTGAAGCAAACATCACATACATCACTATGTTTAAAACAAAGTTATTCAAAAATACTGTGTTCTCGTCTAGACAAGAATTGTACATGGTACTTTTTGGGGAGTTTCTTAAGTCTTCACACAAAGCAGCTACAAGTTTATTTGTTTCTAAGAGCAGTTTCTTCAATATCAAATCTTATTTAATTTAATTCAACTACAATAAAGCACAAATTCCGGTGGCAATATCCCAATACACTACTTTTCTCCTTTATTGTTTCCGTTTACTTTTGCCCTCTACAAAATTTAACCATAAATTCTTTCAGCATTTTTCGAAAATTATCCATTTCTTCCCTAAGTATTTTATTCCAATCCCTGACTCCCATACATGCCAAAGAAAATTTCCCCCCTCACTTATGCATGAAATCGAGTGCGAGATTGTGGTAATGATCATTATTTACCATTCCATGCAACACTCTCAATTCTTCCACCATTATCTTTCCGTGTCTCATCACCGATATACCCATAGTAAACTCCAAACACTCTCTTCATTCTCCTCCTGTCTTCCACTGAATCCAATCCCAGCACCTTTATCATATCAGTTACTGAGTGTGTTGTTCAGTAATTTCCAGAGACAAATCTAGCAGCCATTCTATGCATCCCCTACAATTCCTGTATTTGATACCCCAAAATGTTGGTCCCATACTACACCATCATATTCAAGCAATGTTATGACCAATGTTTTGCAAAACCATTCCATCCTTTCTCTGGTAAAATCCCTCATCACTCTTTCCAATAAATAAAGGATTTGGAACATTTTTGTTGAAATTATTATCAACTGAAATTTTTATTCCAGCTCTTCAACAATCAAATCTTTCCCATCCTATAATCATAATTATCCTATAGCTTATTAACAGTGTACGTAATAAGGCGACTTATCTTACATTTACCTTTATTCCATATTGACCAACCCAGCTAGATATCCTGTCTAGATCACCCTGCAGCTGTTCACCATCTTCACCGGTTTTGATCTAATTATGTAACATTACATCATTTGCAACAAACTATCTTCTGACCTTAAACCATTAACACAATCAGTCGTTAGAATAATGAATTGCAACTGTTTCAATGCATTACCCTGTAGAACTCCCATTCTCGCTTCCACCTCTTTTGATTCTGCGTTCCATACCTATCCCTTTGCTTTCTGCTTTTTAAGACTTCTTCTATGAGACAAATAACTTTTTCATCAACTCCAATAGTTTTTACCTTATTTAGCACCAATTTTATGACTCACTCTGTCAAAATCATTTGAAAGATCTAGTGCTAGGAGATCAATTGGACCTTCCCTGTCCATTTCATCAAAAATATCTTGCATATAGCCTGCTGAGACTTGAATGAATATTCTTGCCTAAAGCCATGTTGCCGACTTGAAAACCACTTACGTTCCTCACAGACCCGTCTAAATGGTTGCATATAAGGCTCTCCATTAATTTACCTACCCCTCATGTCAAACTGATTCGTCTGTATTTTTCGAACCTATGTGTCACCCCTCCTTTATGGACCGGTGCTACTATCGCACTTTTCCAGTAAACAGCAAGTATACAGGCTCAATCTGAATAACATTCAGGAAATATAGAAAGTTCTAACCAGCTATCTTTAAATAAATCTGTAATAATATTATTTGCACCAGCCCTTTATTATCTTTCTTAATTCCTTCATAACTTCCTCTCCGCCGCTACCTATAATTGTCCCAATATCTTCCCATTTCCTCAGTTTTCTAACAAAGCCTTTGAAATTTCTGAATGCATCATTCAGCGCCCCTCCTGCACCGATATTATTTTTCTTACTTCTTACTTCTTTGATGCTATTAATTCCTTGTTTAGTTTGCAAGTGCTCGCTAATAACTTCTTGTCTATTGACACTGTTCTGTCCTATTTTCACCAGCCTTCTTAACCTCACAACTTCTCCATTAGAATATGTAGGTTCCAATACTATTCTTATTGTTTTAGTATAATCATTTATTCCGCCATTTTTATTATTTCATTAACTAGTTCCCACTTCGACTCTACTGTACCATTTTGACACATCCTATACGCCGTACTGCATGTTTACTACCGTACTTACCTTCCGTGATTGGAGAGGATGTGAAGAGACACCAGTGAAACTGAGACGCAAACGTGAGGGTCTACAGGAGGTGGCGTCCATCCGCAACCTGTTATTGGTAAGGCGACCCCTGCCGGACACATCAAAGAGGCTCGGTCGTCGCTATGGTAACGGGACACCTCACCCCTGTTGCGGTCACACTTCCGTCAACAAGGAGGACGACCGAAGTTACTTGGAGGCCATCATTGTACCGCAACTGAAAGAAAGCTATCCAGGATTTTATGGAAAAGTTTTGTTACTAACTATACTTAGGTCGATTATGGCAGGATGGCGATTGGTGTATTGCCGTCGAGTTGTAAGGGTAGCTTGCTCGAATCCAGCCTAGGGCACAGATGATTTTAATCAATTCTTGTAGAGGCTGAGTTAGCTCAATATAAGGTATCTTTCCTTGGAAATCAAGGGCCTTGTTACGTCCTCTGTCTTTTGAGTCCTCTTTAGCTTACCCTCCGCTCTGTAAAAGATTGTTTTATTTATATGATACACTTTAGTAATGCTCCGTGGTTCGTATTATTAGTTAAAACTGTAAGAAGTGGCTTGTTGAAAATTTACACCAAGCCTAAAAATTTGTTTTTGTCCTTGTCACACGCACAATAAACGGATATAAAGCTCTTCTAGTTTACACTATGTTCATTTATCAAGGGCACACTGAGTTGATGAGTGATAGTATGCCGTAGTATTAAGATATAGTGATTGAACAGTAACCATATAAAGGTAATTATCATGTTACTGTTGTCAGAGGCTCCGAAGAATTCTTCAGCTGCCAACGAACTTGGTTTCCATTAGGCGTACACTCCCCCCTGTTGCAGTTTAACCTAACACTGAAATCATCACAGAACATACACCCAAAACTATTGCTTCAAATATAGCCACCGGTTTACTGAAAGATCACAGGAGCGATTTCTTTTTATGTCTTTAAACCCTCTTTTAATCTAACAAAACTTGGATTTTTTCAACTGACGAGTGTCAAAACATTCTTTTTAATCATCTATGCCTTTACGGCTAGTCGACGTGTAGGGAGAAGAAATAGTTAGGGTTTATGAAGGAATTCAGCCATGTCTCTTTGAACAGTCCTCCAGCCATTTAGCTGGAGTGACTTGCAAGTAATACGGGAATTTGAATGGTTGGACTACCACACACTTTTAGTGAATCGTGGAGTAATCTTTATATATATAAAAATCTCGTGTCACGATGTTCATCCGGGATGAACTGCGAAACTACATAACCGATTTAGGTGAAATTTGGCTTAATGTGTGTGATTTAGTGAAACTTAAAAGATAGGATAGTTTTTGTCTGGATTATAGACCTCAATATTTATTATTTGCGAAATAAATGTTCATTAAATGTTTGTCATAGGACAATGGTTTATAATTATTTGTAAGCCACCAAGGCTAAGCGGTCTGCTGGCTAAGTGGTTAGGGCGTCTGACTGGAGATGAAAAGGTCCCCGGTTCGAGTCCCTGTCTCGGCGAGGATTTTTATAGACACTTAACCCGGCATTAACCCCCGGCGCAGCATGCTGTATGAGGTGAAATACTCCAGGACGGTACTGTGGTTCGGATTCGACGTTAAAATGTAGGTCCCCTGTACCAGGCAGGATGGGCGGGCTAGGTAAAGGCGGCTACGACAGGGGCAGAATGCCCAGCCAGTAGAAACCATGTCACCAGGTCATTACGACCACACGTAATTATTATTATAGTTCCATAAGTTTCTAACAGATGGCGATGTGTTAACTTATCTATACAACACTTGGTTAGCTAGGTTGGGTAATCATCCAATAGATCACGTTCTGTTTCAATTTATTTATGCTACAGTTTATTGCTAACAGATGGCGGTGTGTTAATTTATCGAACCATCCAGTAGATGGCGTTGTATTTCTATTTATTTATGCTACGGTCTATTCCACCTATATGTGTGAGTTTCTTCAATTTTAATTGTGCTGTGTATTGTGTTATAATTATACTGTATTGTTGTTCATCGTTTGTTTGTCTTTATACCTAACGACAAAGCAATTACACACATGAATATAACATTGAAGAAAACGTTAAGATAAATTCGAATCGTGTAAGCATTTCTCGCTAACTTATCATTTTTCTTCTTCTTTTTGTTATGGTCAGCTAGACTCCACGTGTCAATTTCAATTCCTCTCCTGTTGTTTTTTCTTTCTTCCTCCCCAGTACTCCTTCATTATTGCACTCCTCTCTACCTTTGAATCCTGCCATATTCAAAGTCTGCTATATCGAAAAAAATTTCTTTCCATACGGTTCACTGGTATTATTTCGTTTCAAATCTTTCTAAACCTCTTGAAAGCCTGGTGTCATCCATGCTATAAATGTATCAAAAAAATATCATTCTTCTTTTTCTGTTATTTTTTTCAATGTTATTTCATATTTCCTCATTAGTTCTTAACTTCCATTTTACTGTATTTTTCAATGAACACAAAAATTCCGGTTTCACCACTGTATTATAGTGTCTTATTTTAAGGCTTTCAAAAGGCACTTTTTGCTGTAATTCAAATATTTTTCAGTGAAATGTCGCCAAAGACTCTAACCTCGACAATGCGTGTAGCAGAGAGGCAAGACGCACAACGAGAGAGCTCATCAATCAGCAACACAAATCGCGGCAAGTAAGGAAGTTCAAAGAATCAGGACTGTTGAGCATCGTATGCAAGAATCTCAACAACAGCGTGATGAACGTCTGTGACTGAATATATCGAGAACAAGAGCGGCACGAGAACAGCACATAGCTATATTTAGACAAAGAGAACGAGAGAGACAGTAAATCAGCCGTGCTTTAACACGTGTATCATTTGTTCATCTTACGTTCCAATATGCACCAGCCATTGATTACTCTGCACATTCAAAAACTGCAATCGGTGCAGTGAGCAAAATTTGCCAGTATTATCAGGCGTTGAAATTCCGCAATGAAGCAGCCGGCATGTGTTGTGCATCAGGAAAAGATGTATTATTACCACTACCCAATCCGCCAGAACATTTACAATCCTTCTTGCTGGCGAATCAAACGATTCGAAATTGTTTCTGCGCAAAACACGCAAATTCAATTCTTGCTTCCAGATGACGTCTTTTGGGGCACCAAAAATTTGCGATCTTATATCTGATGGACGTCATTTTGAAACTAAATTCAAAATACAAGGCCAGGTGTACCATAAGATTGGATCGTTGATACCGATGCCAAACGATGACCCGAAGTTTCTCCAAATCTATTGAAAATTGTGAGGAACGCTTGAAAACTAGGTGACAGTATAATTTCATCGAACAGCCAGAAGAGAGAGCAATTGTGGTATTGTTGGAAAATTGTTTGGAAAATAATAATCAACTTATTCAATTGTGTCGCCACAATTAAAAATGACAACTATCAAATTGTCATCAAAGCTGACAAATTACCATCAGGAGAATACGGTGGCAGATTCAACGCGCCAACCGTAGATGAAGTTGCAGTTTTTATGGTTGGTGACTCAGTTGATTAAAGTCACACGACAAGATAGAACTGTTAGTATAATTTCGGATCTACACCGTTCGTATGACGCACTCCAGTGCAAGGGCAGAATGAAGATCACATCAACATCAAACAGCGTGATCCAGTTGCTGGTAAATTTAATATTCAACTATTTAATTCGTTATTTTATTAGTACAGTAGACCCGCAGTATTCCGACCAGGGGCCGGATTATAGCGGTGCCGCTATATTGATTTCTTATTTTTTTTTTACTATTTAATTTATTATTTTTTCAGGTAATAAAACAAATAAAAAAGTTACTTCAATGATGTACTACGCCCCCCGATTGATGATTAGACGTAATTAGGATAACTATATCCTTCGATATCGTCAACTGTGCCTTCAATACGTCGTGGATATGTACGCCACGGTTGAAAACAAGCATTTGCGATTTATTCGATACAAACCGGGTTAAATTACGATCGGAGGAATACATCCTCTTACGAGATACTGTTATCGGCAATATTTATGAAAATTTTAATGCCAATGATATCGGTAATGCATTTATTTTACCTTCAAGCTACTTCGGCAGTTCACGGAACATGCAGGAATATATACAAGATGCGATGACTTACGTAAGTCATTATGGTCGTCCAGATTTGCTTATTACATTTACATGTAATCCGAATTGGGAGGAAATACAAACTTTGCTATTACCAGGCCATCAATCAATGCATCGTCATGATATCACGGCACATGTGTTCAAACAAAAATTAAAATCATTGATTGATTTAATCGTTAAACATTCAGTTTTCGGTAACACACGTTGCTATCTGTATTTGATTGAGTGGCAAAAGCGAGGTTTGCCTTATTCTCACATTTTGATTTGGCTTGAAGTTAAAATCCGTCCAGAAGAAATTGATCAAATAATTTCAGCCGAAATTCCGGATCCATTAATTGATCAAGAATTGTTTGATATTGTTACCAGTCACTCGATCCACGGACCGTGCGGTGCTTTTAACATGACAGCCATGCATGGAAGGTGGAAAATGTAAGAAGCGTTTTCCAAAGGAATATACGAATGATACTATTACGGATATCGATGGTTGAAATTGACAATCAGTGGGTGGTACCAAACTCACCATTGCTTTCAAAAACGTATAAGACTCATATTAATGTCGAGTTTTGCAGTTCTGTAAAATCCATTAAGTACGTTTGCAAATATGTTAATAAAGGCAGTGATTTGGCCGTATTAGAAGTTCAAAATGTAAATAAAAATGACGAAATAACACGATACCAAATAGGTAGACACATCAGCAGCAACGAAGCTATCTGACATATTTTTAGTTTTCGCATCCATGAAAGAGACCCTTCCATCCAGCATCTTGCAATACATCTTGAAAACAATCAACGTGTATATTTCACCGAAGAAAATATTTTCCAAAGAATACTTGAGCCACCAAAAACGACAAACCACAAACTGAATTTTTCACATTGTGTCAAAAATCTGATGTGTTACGCCAATTTACAAAAACATTATTATATACCGATGTTCCAAGTTATTTTTCATGGAACAAATTAGGTAAAAAATGGTAGCCACGTAAACAAGGAGAACCACATCCTTCGATCGCAGGCATATTCAAAGCAAAGACTTTGCATCCAAAACTACGTGAATGTTTCTTTCAGCGTTTGTTATTGGTGAATGTTCCTGGACCAGCTTCTTTCGAATGTTTACGAACGTATAATGGTCGAGTGTTCAATACATGTCGAGTGTTCAATACATGTCAAGATGCATGTCGCGAGTTGCAGCTGCTGGTGGACGACAATTATTGGGACCTTATACTTGCTGATGCAGCGTTGACAGCCACGCCGAATAGTATTCGTCAAACTGTTTGCAATTATTTTGACAACATGTTATCCAACACAATCTTCGAGTTTGTGGGAAAAATATAAAAACAGAATGATTGAAGATATAACTGAAATTTCAGTTTATATAAATAAATAAAAAATATCTTTTTATAAATATCAATTTTTATATAATTTCAATTAAATAATTTGTAATGAAATGTAAATAAAAATTTTTTATGATCGTTTGTCCTTAATTTCAACTCTCCGTAACTCTTTACCAATTACATTTGAATTTCCAAATCGACTACAATGTTTTTGTCTTTATTAGTGAATATTAATTTGACTACTTGAGGAAGTTTAGAATAACATTAATCCAACGTACTATAATTAGTAAGTCACAGCAACGCGTGACCGGGTCAGCTAGTAATAATAATAAAACACCGTTCTTCCGAAGTCGAGTTTGGTGGGAATATTAGTGATAGTCACATTATAATATCTAATTAAGTACTGTAACTATGGTTAGCCACTGCGAAACTAGAATTGGTGATTACTACATTACCAGAACTATCTAAATTTACGTTTAATCTTGTAATTTTTCGTATACACAGATCTGTCATGTATAATTCTCATTTTCGATCATCAGCGAGAATTTTATCAACCATCAGCAAAAAATTAAATTTTAAGAAAGTTTATGATCGAAAATCTCAAAACGACAGTAATGGGTTTATTCGAACAATCTGTTACTAAACGTAAAACATTCAAAAATAGATAGAATAACTATGAATAATATCTAAAACTTATCAGACCTCTCGTTCATCGAAATAATCGAATATGCACCACATCATGACTAATAGATGCTACTGCATATTGTAATATTTGGATACAGGCTTGGTGCTATGAATATACATGTATACGCAGTAGAGAAATAGAGGGACTTATTTTTACATTTCATATTAAGTGAGCACTAGGCCTGTAAAATTAGCATGCGATGAGAAGGGACTATTTAAGGGGCCTGTGTAGCATATACAAAAAGCCAGTCGGGTGGGAACAGTGAGGCCTCCGAACAGATTGCCGTGAGTGTGTTGCGTCGTTTGCGCTACAGCAACACCCCAGAATGTCTTTTTACAAACAGTCGTGTGAGAAATAAATGCGGCTGAAGGTTTTTATTAGGGCGAAAGTGGCAGACCGAATATCCCACAAGCTTAAGCAAACTTGCTGGTTTGATTCGCTCAGAGTAGTTAGCTAAATAAATCATGATGTCAGAGAAATGATGAGGAGATGGTCCAACTGAGAGTCGCGATAAATCGTAAAAATGGAAAATTTGACTGCGTGGACGCTAATTTGTGAAATACAGAAGTGACTCGGTCTCAGCTAGCCAATAAAACTGTATTTGAGACCGAGCTTGTTGGATGAGTGGTTAACGCTCTGGCCTCGCATTCGGGAGGACGTAGGTTCTAATCCCCATCCGGGCATCCAGTTTTTGGTTTTCCATGATTTCCTCAAATCACCCCAGGCGAAAGCCAGGATGCTATCTATAAAAGGCCATGACAGAATTCCTTACCGTTCCTTGTCCTCCCTCTCTTCCCGCCTCTAATGACCTTGACGTCGACGAGGCGTAAATCCATAATAATAATAAAAAAATGTATTTTGAGAGTGAAAAACAGCGAATGATTGGAGCAGCCAATACATTAGAAAGTCAGTTATTACAAAAGGCAACTAAAATGTGGTGTCTCTTTTCCGTCTTCATGACCAATGGAGAGTGAGAAGCGGTTTCCTAGAGGTCAGGATTAGAAAATGTATTATGCTTGTTACTAGTGACGGCTTGGAGTATTAATTTTTGTGTGATATACCAGGTAAGTAAAAGTCGAGAAAGGTAAAATTGACTATTATAATCTTCATAGAAAGAGTTGTTTCATGAAATGTTAACTTACTTCTAGCACCTCAAATAAAATTGTAAACACTAAGAAGAACAAAACTTAAATTCAAATTAAGACTCAACTAGTAGAAATATCTCTTCCTGAAAGCAGCTACACATTAACCGTAATCATATTAACCAAAGTACTATCTCGGATTGTTGAAAGAAGTTAGAATACAAGTAAATGAAACGTAAATAAACTTTAGCCAAAATAACGGCGGATGATCTTCGCTTAGATTAAAGAAGGTTCGGTGGGTCTGATTAGGTTAATCTGATGCTTACTATTCCGTACTATACTATGAAACAGTTTACTATGAGTCCATTTTTATTCGCGAAACATGTAGTTTTTGAGACGGAATTTCGAGGCCGTACCAGCTTTGACCTATCTGATTAGAGGAACCCGCTTAAACCCCAGTCATAACGGTCGGTATAATGGGACCAGTATTTAACCTGTGGTTCGGTGTTCTGTACCTTCCCGATACAAAGTGGTGACGGTGGAGTGTAATGATTTTTGTTAGACAATTTGTTAGATAATCTGTTAACTTCCAAACTTCTAAACGTTTTGCTAACTTTAATACCATTTGTTATTCAACTGTCACCTGAACGGGAAGTGTCCAGTATCTCGAAGAAATGTATGTGATTTAACATTCAGGAAGACAGTTATAAAGTTTGGAATATTAACGTTGGAAATTATCTGTTTTAAATTCATTGTTTACATTTGCATTTACCTAATCAGATTAATGGAGTTTCCTATTGTTTAAAAGAATTTAAAACCGTACTAGAATCGTACATAAATAATAATTTAACCTAATCATTAGCAGTATGGTGATTCTTACCGTCATTTCACATTTGGAATGAAGAAGTATTCAATTTCTCTTGTGCTACTTTTAGATAATGTAAATAACTTTTAAATACTGTTTGAAACGTCGTAGTAAAAACTCTTCATGCTTTTGGCTGAATATCGGTCTATCAGCCATTAAAAAAATTTAAACTCGCCGTTTCCATGATATTCAAGGCGACAAAACAACGTTGTTAATATTGTTGGAGATTTTTACCCTTTGATTTTCGTAGTATTAATAAACAGAAATTTGTTGTTTTGAAATATTCACAGTAATTGAGGTATTTGAGGATAAACGAAGATTTTTGAGAAAGATATTATTTACGTACTCCGTATGAGATTAATGTGCGACAGCATTTGCATTCTGTTGGTTATATTACAGCATAAGGATTACGTTTATATAAGAACTTTATCGGCGTTCTGAATATTGGGAGAGCAACGAAATGAAGCATGGTAAAAGTATAAAATTAAACATGACCCTTGATAGTAAGGTAAAATACAATTGAAATGGATTTTCAGAAAAAAGTAAAACTGTTACATGTGTCCTCAGTGACATCGAGGAGTTGCAGCAGTCTCCGGTGTGGATCTTTATTCTATGGCAGTGCCGTGGCTTGTGTGAAGCCTAATCCGTCCCGCCAGCAGATTAGCGACCCCGTGACGTCATACCCACAGCCCAAAAACACTGTGCTCGCAAGGCCGTGTTTAATCAAGAGCTCTGTGAGGTCAATAAGAGAACCACAGACCCCGCCGGACCAGCTGGAGGTCTTATGTACAAACATTCATACCAAGTGAAAACACGAAATATTAATGATCTGTCGAGCTAAAATATGTCGGTAGGATTACATACCACACTGGAATTTTCTGTTATAAAAAGTACGATAATTATTCGTAAAACAGAAATCGAATAAAACCAAGTCAAAAGTCCTCTTATGTTCAGTCAGGCATTTGTAGTACCTATTATATGTAGGGTTGCAACAATATGTCGGTCAACCGATAATATCGGTCCAAAAATATCGATATTTATATCGATGTTTTAAAATTGTCAATACGATAATATCGATATGATGCAGTGAAATATCTAAAACTACAAACCTCTTCGTGCTAAAAAAAAGTCCTGCAAATAAATGTTTGGATGAAAGGAACTAAACTTGACTATGCTAAACTCTGATTTAGCTTAATAACGTCCTTTACTAATGTGTAGTTCCACTCCATTTCGTGCGTGTTATTCTTTCACCATTTATTTGCTTTCACCGTTTTATTATTTAAATTTTACGTTAGGTTTGAGTTCGTTAGTTCTTGTTTCTCTCTGTGACGTATTACAATATTCTAAAGAGGGTAAAAAATATGACCGCCTGACCGATACTATTACTAATTTTATCAGTGTTGATAATAGAACTTTCAATGCAATTGAAGGCAAAGGTTTGAAGTTTTAATGAAGCACTTAGCACCTTTATACAAAGTCTCTATCAAAACATAAAATGATTAAAAAAATTTAGAAAGTTTGAAGGAAGAGTTGAAAAACGTGAAACATTTTTTATCGTTACATATAGAATAACACCGACTGTATGGAGATTATGGTACATTTCTTGGTGGAAAATTAATTTGAAATCAATCATGATTGGTATACTAGTTGGATTAAGATATATTCAAAATTGCAATTAATCATTTACTCAAAGTAGCCTCGTCTGTACCTTCTGAACGCCTTTTCTCACTGGCAAGAACCACTGTCACTCAAACTAGGAATGGACTTCATGGGAATAGGTTAAGAAAAATACGTTTTCAGGATTTGGTGACCTTTAATTTTTGCGGACCTAATTTGTTTCAATGAACTACTTTAAATTTATTACTTGATTTTGATTTACATACTTATTTATAACTTCTAAAATAGTATATACAAATATCGGAAAATATCGATATGATGCAGCCAATATTATCGATTATCGATATCTGCCTGACATCGATATAAATATTGATATATTTATCGATATTGATATTACCTTTCTGCCCTAATTATATACACACTTTTCAGATTATTGCATCAATTATGAAGTTTTAACTTTTTCAAAAATTCATGGTTGTAAGGAATAATATTTTGTTCCTTCTCCATGGCTTTATCTAAGATCTTGAAATAAACTGTAGTCCTACTCTGAGTGACTTCTTAAATTTTTTTATAAATGTCATGAATTTTTAATTTTGAAGATAGAGATGCAAAATGAAAAACTATTGTTATTGATGTATATGCTTTAATATTATTGTTTGAATAAGAGGCAAGGAAATGATATAGAATTAATTAACAGTAAATTTCGTAAAAGTCAGATGGTTGTTGTTTGAATAGTTGTGATAACATCATTATTGTTTTGAAACTGTCCCATGATGAATCTTCCAGCGATTGTTTCAATGAATGGTGGTTACGTTAATGTCTTATGTAACCTAGGCTTTTGAAGTTAAACAGAAATTCTAAATAAAACAGTTTGGAAGCTTCTGAAACAAACTAAAAAATAATATTGTTTATGAGCAAAAAGAGAAACTTGTCACTTATTCTAAAAATTCCGTGATACTCGTTTGATCCTTTGTCTTTAGAAAAGTGAATAACATCATCAGCTTGTCTCATGTTGGTCCCATCAACAAGGAATAAAAAATCAGAAAACATCTGATGATATAACGTTTTGCTGGAGGATTTCACACTCTGCTTTAGTAAGGGCAATTTGCAGTTTCCATCTTGTGTAGTTGCTTTTAAGCAAATGAAATCAGCATTTGAGTATAAATCAAATTTAGTCTATTTTATATCAGAGATAATGTATATTGTTACGAGTAGTCTACAAAGCGTAAGTTCCTTGGTTCAAGTTAATGCGTTGCATTTCCACGAAGGAAGAGATGACTCAGGAAACTCACTTCGGCGGAGAATCATTCCTATCGGTATTCTACTGATTTAATGAACTTTGACTAAATGATTGATCACTTTAATTCAAGCAGCTAGTATCCTGAATGCTGTTGAGTTAAATGGTTGATGCAATGGTATGAAAAAATGTTATGGCTCCTGTAGCCTAGCCAAAATGAAACATTTTCCCACCAGGACTAAAGAAAAGGAAATCGATAAAAGAAATGAGATTTATATATATAGAAGCAATAAGTATGGTTAGATTTTCTGATAACTTTGTCCTGTTGGGAAACAAATGTGCATACGTTGAGAAATTACTGGCCGGAATGAACATAATGGCGGAAATTTTCACTAAATTCAAGAAGTTGGAGTAAATAAAAAAAGTCATCAAATGTAACTGAAATGAAAGAAACAATAGTAGCATAAATATAAAAACATAAAAGGATATAACAGCAAAAGTAAAAGAATTCTGCTATTTATGAAATGAAATCGTAACTGACGGCAGAAGCTAGAACAGTTTCAAAGTAGAATAGAATTGGTGAAATGAGCCTTCTTGAAGCAGAGATAGTTTTAGTTTCAAAGACTCTAAAAGATTTTTCTGAAACCATGTATACAGTGTATCATGCTATCCAAGGAAAACTTAACCTTAAAAGTTGAGCGTGATCCACAAATCGAAGGTTGGTTGGATCCTTCCAAAGGAGGCATACTAAGCCTGGTATAACAGGCAGGGTGTCCATTCCCCTTTCCTCCTTATCTAAACTTACCTAACCCGGTAAATCTACCGGGTAAACGGAATCTACAGTTTAACATGGAATCCGAACCCCGGAAGTTTTCTGGCGTACTTTACATTACACACAAAACTCTACCAGAGATGAAAGTCTCGTAAAGGGCCTAGGAACAAGCTTGGCCTAAGAAATACCAAAAAAGAATGAAAATCAAATTATTTGAATTGTGGTGCTATAGAATGACGTTTAAAATTAAATGGACATACAGTACGAGATACATACATTTTGGAAATATTTGTCGAAAGAAGAATTTTATATAATACTCTATCAGGAAGATAGAGATGGGATGCTGATACACATTTTTGGACAGGCAGGTTTAGTTAATTTGTTAATGGAGGAACGGACGAAAGAAGAAGCAGTAGAGAAAGATAAAGAGTAAAATAGATGAAGCAGATTTTTGAGAAAATGGGATGAGATGGATATGATGAAAGTTAGGAAGACTTCGAAGAAACATCAACCCGGTTAAGAGAGTGATGATAGAAATTATTCCTTGTGTATGGGAAAGAGAGAAATTGATGTTGGGAACATTTAGATTTGGTAGGCAGGAGTTTGATTCAGATCTAACTGCTGATCGGTGGTCCCTTGAAAAAGTCTAAGAAGAATTTCATGATTTGGTTAAAGTGGTATTCTGGGATCTCATTTTGCTTTTAATTCTTGAACTGGCTCTCCTACTCTCTGGAAGAGATTTACTTCTGTGTCACTTTACATAGGATTACCATGATATTTATTACATACTTCAATAATTACAACCTTGCGTCTTACATTTGACGTGATTTAATCATTTAATTATTAATATTTGTAGGTAATATTCTGGTGCATTTCGTAGTATGGCTAGGTTGTATCTGGACAGGACTTAATTCCAATTAAAATGGACTATTCGAGACTGAATTACATAGTAACCTAAGGTTTTCGGTTCTTAGTTCTGCCTTCTATTGACGTACAGACGCAACAATAAAGAAGGAAAGCTGAAAAAATAGTAATCAATGATGTAGATATTTGGAGTCCTCGTATATTGGCATACGGCATACTGAAGCTAGACAAAACTCAACAAACTGCAAATAAAACGTGACATCTGGTTAGGGTAATATAAAAAGAAAAAAGTATTTTTAGGTGGGTGGCGACAGTTAATTAAGAAATGTTCACGCTGGTCGGGAAATAGCCTCGCCTTCCTATGACACTCTATGGTGCAACATACTCGGACAGGTTACTCAATTCACCTGAAAATTTTCTTCTCAATTATAGAGTTAACTACTATTTAACAGTTTCTTTTTATTACAATGAAACCATTTTGAAAGTTTTTAAGATATTCAAAATCTTCCCTCTGTTGCCTACAATATCTTCCATGAAAGTATTACAATAATTTTGATTCGGGAGGACGGCGGTTCGAATCCCCGTCTGGGCATCCAGATTTGGGTTTTCCATGGTTTCCCAAATCACTCCAGGCAAATGCAGGGATGTTTCCTACAAAAGGTCATGGCCGAATTCCTTCCCATTCCTTGCCCCTCCCCAACCTTTCCTGTTTCTAAAGAGCTCGCTGTTATGAGACGTTAAGCAGTTAAAAAAAAAATAATAATAATCCGTCTTCTTAGATAGAAGCAGTTTTAACATTTCTTCAATTCCCTTATTCGCAACTCAGACTGATGTTTAATAACCTTTCATTACATTTTTTATGTTTATAATCATCAGAATTCTCTTTCTTATTTACACTTATTCAATTCCCTAATTCACATCATAGACCGATATTTCATTACCTTTGTTAACTTTTTTTTGTTATATATTCATCAACATTCTCCCTTTGTTTTGCTAACTCTTCTTCAGAAAATACTAGTACGGGATATTGCAGCACACTTCCTCTCCAAACACTTTTTCCCAGCGCACTTTTGTAGATAAACGTCTTGTTATCCTTCCTTAGTTTTAGGGTCTATGAATACCATCTCCACTGTAAAGCATGTCATTGTATTTGCAAGTGCCGTAATGGTTTCTACAAATTACACTTTTCGTCCTCTACAACTACAGATTTCCTCACTGTTTCCTACCTGTGGAGCAACGTTTCCAAACTCTCAACTGATTGCAACATATACCGAAAAAACGATTATAACTCATACATACAAATCCCATATACATTATTGCCCTATCAATAAATTTTCTCTATATTATGAGACAGGAGTTAAGACTAAGAAAATGTCGAACCTTTTTTTTTTTTTTTTTGTAACTGCTTTACGTCTCTTTTTAACATCGAGGTCTTTAGAGACGGGAAAGGATGGGGGGCAAGGATGGGGGCAAGGAATGGGAAGGAATTCGGCCATGGCCTTTTGAAGGAAGCATCCCGGCATTTGCCTGGAGTGATTTGGGGAAACCATGGAAAACCCAAATCTGGATTCCCGGACGATGATTCGAACCGCCGTCCTCCCGAATGCGAGGCCAGAACGCTATCTGTTACACCACCACGCTCGGTAATGTCGAACCAACATTGCGATACTGGATGAATGAGGAATTTAGGATTTCTGTGTTAAGCCCCGGCTACACGTTCCGTCTTGCAAGTGCAGGTAAAACTGCACAGTGAAAAATCCTTAGCAAGTCAACGATTGCACAAGCCGCTCTTTCGAGTTTGCACGCGCTATCGTGTTGCCGTCCACACGCTCCGTCTTGCATGTGCAAACTGGTATGTGCAGGTGAAAAGCGCACGCAATACGGAGCGTGTAGACGGGGCATTAATCTCCCGAGGCTAGCAAGTGACGGCCGTCGATGGGGCAGGGCAACTCCCTTGTGAGAAAGGAAGGACACAGCGTTCATTAGCACGGTCCCTGTTATCAACGCAAGCGGCCTCCAATTCTTCCACCACGGGCCAGCTCTTACAAATAACCACGTCCCATTGGGGTGGCACCCAATCTTCCCGCCCGCACCTCACCTTTTCACAATTATAGCCTAATGAATGGTCCGACCTTGCTTACAACCTTGTTGTTGACGGCTTCTTGTGTTCCCCTCGGTTCGGGAGACCAAGGCCACGACAGATTGGCCATTTGCTAAAAGCCTCTATGTTTGAAAACAGCATTGTGGGGCTCTTCTAACAGCAAGGTCTTTGGGGGTTTCAGAGGCTGTCGACGTGTGATCATTAGACCTGGGGTCTTGTTTCGTTAAGTACAACTAATGGACGGGGAAAGAAAGACGGCCGTACTCTGTAATGGGAGCCTCCAAGACATTCTTCTCTGTCGGATGCGGATAATTATCGAATTCTGGATGGAGGGGCCAACATTCTAGCTCAAGGACTTTCTTGTTAGACTGCAATGACTTTCTCTACTTCTTCGTATGTGTCACGTCATGTAGGGTGGTTAAAACCAGAATTATCAGTTTATTAAAAATTTCAAATTAAAATTTAAAAGAAACTTAGAAATTAAAGACGGAATAACGAAGGTATAAATATCAACGAATTGTATTCTCTATCGTTTTATAAAGTAATGGGTAGGGTTCGGGTCTTTAAAACCATAAAAATAGAGAAATATGTATGCGAATATGACCTTAAAAATTGGTAAATATGACCAAACATTTAAACTTACTATACATCGAAACATGCTCAGTGATTCATCATTTGTTTAATCAAATAGTATCGCTGTCATGTAGACAGCATAATTTGCTTCCGGGCACTCGCTCACCCTTTGGCTAGTTAAATTTTAAGCCGTTTTGTTGAAGTTACTTTAATTTCACATAGTTTACCGAAAAGGACTCATTCGTCTGTACTAAACTTCTCCTCTCCAAATTCCTTTATGTAACTCCATAACTTCCCACTTTCAGAAAATTTTTGTTTTTGACATGCCGGTCCTCACTTCCTGACTGAGGGTTATTTTCATGACGCGGATAAAAACAGGCTTGCTGCTGCTGCATTGTCGAGATTAAAATATTAACGTTTGGAAAGTAACTATAATGTATAACTTTAAACATTGGTGACATCTGACCAATTCAGTGACAATTAGTTTCGGTTTTCGACCAAAGTACGATAGGAGTATAATTCTGAGAATAATTATCTTAATTTCTTCTGATCTGTAACCTAGTATACATTTAAATACCATAAGAAATGTTCAATCAATGTTTAATTCATCACTTAAGCTAAAAAAGAACGCAGGAAAAAATTGTAATAAAGATCCGAACCCTAGTAATGAGTGCACTGACGACTAAGAATTATGAACTATCTGTTTATGTATTTCTAACAAGACTATCTTTGTTCGGTAGGCATTTATTCGTTTCTTCTAAAAAAAAGTATGCTATCCACCTTTTTACTACCATGGCAGAACAGTTTTAAACTTTGGCCGAAGTTAGGGATGCTGATTATTCTAGATAATCTATACCCTGCTATTTTTATGTTATAAATCTGTAAGCCAGCTCCGGATGTCTCTTTATTTGAACGGGTATCGCGCAAAAACTATCTCAACGATTTGGAAAGGGTTTTCAAATTTAAAGTACTTATGAACCGAATTAAAATCTACGGAAGTAGCTAATGACTTATATGTACTGACGAACGGAGAAAGTAATTAAAAACATTTCAAGACCGAAAATCGTGGACCACGGAGCACTATGTATTTCAGGCGCAGTCCTCTCGCAAAAATCTGACAAAAGACACACAACTTATGATTTTACTTTATATTTTGACTTAGAATATTTAGTTTTTCAGTTTTATGGAGTTCAGTAAATAAACGCAATATCTGAATCAAACTTAATAATAATTTCTAATATTTAATTTACTGTAAGACCTATGGGTTTGAACAGTTTGACCGAAGGTGAACATCCTAACCATCGGATTGTTTGTATTGTATTTTTCTTTGGTTATATTTACTAGCTTTTCTGAATTTTAATGAATTTAATTAATAATTGGTTTAGAATTGGCCACCGCCTGTACTGCCGTCACTACCACAGACAATAACTTTCGTGTTGCCTTTTGTTTTAATAAGCACTCAACAAAGTGTGTTACAAATTTCTGATCTAAAGGACAATTGATTCTCGGTACGCTCTTATCGGAGCGTTAGTGATAATGTTTCACTTAGGTTTAATTTCTTATATTTCAGATATTGTATTGAGTTAAAATATAAATCAACAAAAAAAAGAAAAAAAAAAGATCTTTCGAACATCGGTATCAATACTGAATCTAATGTAATAACTAAAAGGAAAATTTTAAATAAAATTAATATTTTTTGCTTCTCTGCATTAATATTTGATACTAAAATAAAAAGGGTAGTTCATTTCTATACACTTCAAGATCCTTGCGTGCGAAGCAGTGGGTAAATGCTGGTAAGAAATAAATGTATAAAATGTTTTTGGTAACTGTACGGAGGAATAATCAACAAATTTTCGTAATTTCAAATTAACTTCACCATATTTGGCCGAGAACTTTCCGCACAGGGTAGCAACACAGAAAGTAGAGACTTTTTTCCCATTTACTTCATTAATAAATGTAATTTAATAAACCAAAATTAAAATGAATATGAGCTATAATTAATATGCAGTATATTTTAAATGTTACTTCCACATATACCTCTTTATCGTTACTGTTTATTTCTTTTTCTGGACATTGGAGGAGAACTGATTGAAGCAGTCAGTTACTTTTTTTTAACTGCTTTACGTCTCTTAACAGCTAGGTCTTTAGAGACGGGAAAGGATGGGAGGCAAGGAATGGGATGGAATTCGGACATGGCGTTTTTAAGGAAGCATCCCGGCATTTACCTGGAATGATTTGGGAAACCATGGAAAACCCAAATCTGGATGCCCGGGCGAGAATTCGAAACGCAGTCCTCTCGAATGCGAGGCCAGAACGCTATCCGTTACGCCACCACTTTCGGTCAGTCAGTTCTGGATTAAATTAAGTCTTATGGCTTTTGTAAATAACCGCATTGTTTAACATTTAATTCAGCTTCCGTAACAGATTTTTACGGCTATCAATGAACATTTTGCCGATTTCATATGTGGATCGAGACTGGTGGCTGAGTGGAAACGTTTTGGTCAGTAAATCGGGAAATCGTGGGTACATATCACCATCCACACATCCATAATTTGATTTTCCACGGTTAACTGAAATCGATACAGGTGAATGCCGGGATGGTTCCTTTAAAATACCATGGTAAATTCATTTTCATTCTTTACCCCCAAACGTATCCCTCTTCTAATGACCCCAATGACAACAAGTCGTAAAACACTAAACAAAAAAAAAATTAATTAAAATACAATTCACCAGTCTTAAAAATAGGCGTTTCACAGAACCAGATAATTTACTACCGCAAGCGTTCATTTAAACCAGGTGCACTCCGCCTTTACTGTAGAAAAACATTTAAATTTGTTTGATGACATTCGGCTACTTAATGTCATTTTCATGTCTGTTCCAGTGCATCAGTTTCTCCCGTACATTGTTGCTACTAAGTATGGACACGTGGAAACTACAGGGTGGACACGGCGTTAATACACACAAACCTTAAACACCCATGCCTGCGGCCGGACTCGAACCGGCGACCATCGGTTCGCGGAGCCAGTACTCTAGCACCTATGCTACCGTGGCCGGCCATTTAATTTTGGGGCGTCCATTAATTACGTGAGTGTTTTTCCAGAACTTGGGACCCCTCCCCTTCTGGTGAGACTTCATGAGATTTGGTCGGATCCCTTCCCCCCCCCCCCTCCTCTGGTGAGATTTTGTCGGACACCCCACTGTAAAATGACGTGAGGATCCCCCCCTCTCTATGAAGGACCTCGCAACTTTCTGGGAATTTTTTTTTATTAGGTTTCATGCTCCAAGGGCGGTTATACCTCTCCCTAAAGAAGTGTTTTACCCTCCTAACCCCCATAAAATTGGCCTTCTCGCGATATGTAGACTTTTTTTTTTATCTCTGCCATTCTACAAGAAGGACGCCCCCTTTCTTATCTATTAGTAGGGAGTATGACCGTAGGAAAAATGTGTTATAAATTACGTGTTTCTACCCTTACGTCTCTTTTTCATTTGTCGATTTCAATTGTTTTGTATTTGCTTTTTTGTTGAGTTTCATTCAATGAAGCATATCTTCTCCCAATTTATCACTAGCGTAACAGTGTCTTCGTCCAAAGGAGAGACGCCGCTTATTCCCCAGTGATCTCCTGGGTTTATTATGTGTTTCCACTTCTAGCCAGATGAAGATACGTACACAACTCAGATTGAACCTGCTTTTATCTGAGAATAGCACTCAACCCCACTTCTCGTCGGTCCAGTTCTGATGCTCTTGGCATCATCGGAGGAGATGCCGCTGATGAGCGGTTGTTAATGGAACACGACTTAATGGTCGTAGGAAAAAGAGATCACCATGCAGTCACCATGCTACTGTGCTGCGTGAGATTGTGTGCCTTGCAGTGATGTTAAATTGGGTTCCAGTTGCACCTGCTGTTTTATGTGGGTCCTTTCTTTCCTGTTGTACAATGTAGCTGTGATCTGATACTCTAAATATCAGTGGTCAACCACCTCCTCTCCTTGGGTAGCAGTGCCTGTAGTTCGCAACGCTCCTCATGAACGTGAAACAATGGTTTGAGCAATACCAAACTCCTGGGCTATACTCGTCACATTTAATCCTGTTTTCAGTTTTCTGATGATTGTTCCCAGTGTGAAGTCGTCCAAACGTTGTCTCTGGGCCATATTGTAATGAAGAACACCACCTAAGTACACCCTAACAGCTCGCTGATTGGCACAGAGTGTCTTGTGCCATTCCTTTAACTGCATCTTGGTGCGGGACCGTAAAAATTTTGCGCTTTAAATAGCACTGACCTCAATTTGACATCCAATTGTCTGCGCACGTATGGGAGACACCTGGGAACATGATCCCGACATTTCAGTCTTTTACACCTAATAGTTAATACGTTATGTTCCTTTATCTCTCTCGTCTTTACGTATACACACCAGTCTATGTTGTTAACCAGTCATAATATTTATTGAATAATTAAACATTTTTTTAACATGTCATGACTAATTTAAGAAACAATTAATTAACATAGAGAGAGATATTATTTAATTGAATGTAGTGAAACTAACTTTCATATAAGCTGTGAATGAATAATAAAAACACCGCATCCTTTGTAGACCTTATAATTTACATAAAATACCATCCACTATTAAATATTGTATCAATAAGGCTTATCTGGCTTGAGACACTTGTTGAAAAATTTTCACCGTTCAGTTATTGGATTTCGTAGGAGGAGAAATAAACACTTCTCAATCACCAGCCTATGTACAAAAGAAATAGGATAAGCCCTTATGTCTTCTCAGTGGGTATTGAGTGATTTCAGTCTGCACGACACTGATCATAGTTATTCGTCCTTCAGTAGGGACGCTAAGGATTTCGGTCACTTGGTATCAACTGAGGCAAAATTGATCGGTTTGGTGCATCAGTGGTTGAAGCACTTGGTTTCCAAAAGATTGCTGCTCCGGTACCGTTTTCAAACACCGATGGGTGTAGGAAGTTTTAAAAATTTTGTTTGATCTTATGAGTTATGCCAGGATGATTCTTGGATCAGATTCCACGTTAAACTGTAGGTCCCAGAGGCAAGGAGCTGGCCGTACTACCTCTGACACAATAGCTTATTATGCCTCCTTCGGGAGGATCCATCCAAACTCCGGATTGTGGACTCATTTAATTTTAGACCAGCAATGCGACTTCACCCATTCTCTTAATTCGTTCGGATGTACAACATAATAGTCACACTCATCAGAATCTATGCAGTAACAATTAAATAAGCCAAGAAAAGGAATTAGCAACCCTACCGCTGTATAAGGGCATGGCACGACTACATTTAAAGTCTCACACCTGTCTTGGGACTCAACACTGTACCATCGTATCTAACACTAATCGTCTAGATATATTTTCTGATAATGTTTAGTGTCGAAAGCGAAAATCGATTACAACTTTTACTACCCTCACAAGTCCTGAAGAACATTTTTTTGAGTTTGAAAAAAACATGTAAAAACTGTACCTAACTATTTAAATTTAAAACTAATGTTTCCCACTTTGAATATGCAGGCAGGTTGCTAATTTTTTATCAGCTCTATAGTTTTGTAGACGTTGATTCCTGGATGGACCATTGGTCGGGTGAACATACGCTAGAATTTTCTAATGCGTTGTAATCCACACCAGTAGGTCAGATGTTTCGCATGCTTTTTGGTTTCCCCAATCCTGCAAACGTAACACAAATTAATCCTCGGTTTACCCACTTCTAACATGTCATTTCGGGATAATTAACTAGCATTTCTGCGTCTGTCTGTCTTTTTGCGTAACCCGTGGAGATCTAAATCCTTTGTGGACTATGAAAAAACATTTGAACTCAACCAACAACTTTTTAAATGCCGTCTTTGTAACAGAGTCGTTCTTTCTGGATATTTAATTAAATTTTGTGTTAAAGAATGATGAGTTTCTGCTCAATGTAGATTAGAACTAATGACGTATTGTGGCAATAATAATACTCATTAAAATTAAAATCAATATTAAAATTAAGAATTCGGAAAACAAATTGTTCTTTTTCAGTCATCGATGGTATTCTGCAAGCCATAATCCTGCTCAACAAGTATTTCGATAATCTTATTCAATTTTTTGTAACCAAAATTAAGTTATCTGCACAAATCCAAATCAACAATCAGTCAAAAGTTTCCGGTAAATGTAAACACAATAAAGATAATGAAGCTGATTGTTAGCATCAGTGGCAGTAATTCAGATACTAATAGTCGATTTTCACACGTTTTGAAACATTCTCTTGCATGCCGATACGGTGAAACCACTCCTAACAAACAGAGTTTAAATTGGATTAGCGCTTTTACTGTATCGCTACATCTTAGCTCAAAGTGATCTATACTTAATATTATTACGGGTACGCCATTACAGTAAACAGTTCGATCCATCATAAAAACCCAGAAAGTAGTTTTTGTGTGTATCGTGGGTCAAGGAAAGGAAAGAGTGACGGGGAAAAAAAATTGAAATTCAGGAGAGCCAACGGTAGAACCTACAAAATATATAATAAAAAATGTCTGTCCATATATACAAAAGTCAGACATTACAAAACAGTTATCAAATCTGAAGCGCCACAAAACTTTAACACTACACAAGAAAGATGATAGAAAGCATTTTGAAAGAAGAACGCAAAATTATAAGAAACATCCTTGGCCCAGAAAAAACAGATGATGGATAAAGACTTAAATCTCGAAAAGCAACAGAAACACTATCAAACCTCGCGGCAGACATCAGGAAACGAAGATTAAGATTTTATGGACATATCCACAAATTTCCAGCAACGAGACTCATTCATAAAATTCGTACATAGAACAGCTAAAAACTATGCCCTGGGTCCAGCAGATCAACAAAGACCTGGAAAAATTCCACATAAACTATCAGAAATCATAGACAGACAAACATACAACAAATGGGAAGTACCGCCAGAGAATGAAGTCATTAAGAGACCGGGGACGAAGTGGACTGAAGAAAGGAAGAGAATCTACGGAGAAAAAATGAAAGCTGTATTGAAACTTAGAAAACTGAATCGTTAAGGCTTTGCGTGATCCGACAGGGTCCAATTGCAGATAATAATAATAATAATTTGAAATGTAGTTTATGAACAGTGCACAAAACTATTTTTTTTTAAAAGACAAAGAATATTACGTTTGCAGATATTGCTACATTTACTGTTTTATTATACTTATAACTGTTTGTCGTAATAAATACTTATAACAAAACAAAAGAGTTGTAAAAAATAAATGAAAATCTATTGTTCTTGCAGTTAAGTCATCCATAGTAGCACGTTACTGCGTCATCGGGTTTCTCATCTGGGCTCCCGCGACGGAAGTGCATGCAGCGACAGACAGGCGAACACGTTCGTGGGGGGCACTAAAAGTGCGAGGCCTCCAGCCAAACGACCCCTGCAGCCACCGCTACCAGCATTACGAGCGTCGGGACTAATGCCGGCGGTGGCTGCGCAGTTAAAAGGCCGCAACAGTGGTTTTGCTGTTTCTGGCGGCCATTACACCAACCACTGTGCGTTTCACGGCTGCCAGCCGGTCCCGCGCCTCTCGACCCAAGTCACAGGGTAGGACAGGCGGGAATACCCGGCGCTTTTAAAACTCTTTACGACCGCCGTGGGCGACGGTTGACACTCGTAAACTGAAGCGCCGGTGTCCGGCCACCTCTTGTGCCCGGTATTTGCCTTTAGGTGGAAAGGATTTCACGCTTTCTGGACAACCAAGTGATGTGGGAATTCTTTACTGCCAAGTGCCTTAGCATGCTCTCTCGTATTAGGTGGAGCAGTTTAGTGGCTATGTTCTATTTCTTGCTACATTTAATTTTATGTTGTAGCTAGTAATTTTCATTTGTCTGATGCTTAAACTGGTGCCCTATTAATCGTGAGGCAGTGGTCTGAAATTATCACTTTGACGTTGGAGCATAGCAAAGCAATTCCTACAATCGTAGCCAAGGGAAGTTATCCCCTCAAAACCTATGGGTTGATCATTACTAACAGCACCCGAAAGTGATTAGTATCGGTTTTGAAGAGGCTAAAGAAATGTAAACAAAAATGTAGTGACACCATACCAAAACAAAACTTTCAGGAAACCAGTTTCTGTCTACATAGTTCCTGACTAATTACCCACGACTAATTACCCAGGTTTGGAAAATTTAATTTCGTAATAGAGAAGGAAATGCAAAAATTACCGAGCGAAATGTTAAAAAATATAACTCAAAAAATTTTTGTTCATAAAATGCGAAAGTTCGTGAGTGGGGAAATTAATGTTAAAGAATTGTAAGATCTGAAAATATGGAAACAGGTAATTAGGCTAATTGTCATCGGCCATTGTTACATTGTAATTTAAAATTAACTAAAGTAAAACAAAATATTTTACCTCATTGGAGGGCCAACATAATACTCAACTACGACCACAATTCAACGAGAAATCTGAAAAACGTGAAGCCAGAACGTTAGACCCCTGCGCTGCTAGAACGGTGATGGTAGATTATTCACGTTCATACTATTTCTGAATGTAAACAACCGATAGAGTTCCCATGCCAACACAGCTTTCTATAACATAAACGTTCGACACTGAATGCGAGACTGGGTGTGAGTTTACTCTAACTCTGCATTATCCTATTAAGCAGAGGCTGCTTGGAACAGTAGATTTAATTCCAGACTACTTGCGTGGTCTAAGTGTTGATGCACTTTGTGACCGGACATTCCGCTGCGGGTGCTTTTCGCCGCCACTTGTTTGTGTTCCATCGCGGCGACACGGTTCCCCTGTCCGCTAGGCAACCAGTGAAGCGCACTCTCCGAGCTTGCAGAGCGTAATTTCCATGCGATCAGGGCAGCGGCTTCCCCCACCAGACCAACCCCAGTTGCCCGAGGCAGCCATCAGCAGCCTCAAGTTAGACGAGGACCCGAGAAACTTCCATCGTGAATGCAGATCATCCGACGCATAAGGAATACTTGAGCACGGAGCATTCTGGACTGCTTATCTGAGATACGCTTGAAGAGAAGGCGGTAAGCCTTCATAGCAGGTCAGTGGGACGTGAAAAATTTGAAGTATTTTCAACACAGAGTCATTCCAGTTGAGATTGCGTACCTTAGTGCAGTAGAATTTGTGGTGACTTACCAAGAGTAAGTGACATATTCGGCAGGCCAAGATCAAATGACTAACGTAATATTCGTTTGATTTAACATATAAACAAAGTGGAACATACTAGGTGCATCAGAAATTTTCATGAAATTCGCATCTTAAATTACCCGAAAGTTAATGACTGAATCACACTCTAGAGGCAAATTTTTTTACTTCGATGCCTGAAACAGTTCTTTTCTATTCTGTTTCAGATGTTTTAACATGCACAAATTTATAGCGTTCTGCAACTTTCGCTGAACGTGTCAGTGCACTTAAGAGATATTTTGTCAACATATGTATGCTCTCTATTCTCTAAAATAGTGATAAAACAGAAAAATCATTTTTTCTCCCTCAACCTAAATTCCTTACCAAAAAAATAATTGTCTTAAGCGTTTTAAGGCTTTTCGACATCAAGGTGATTAGAGAAAGAAAGGATTTGGGACAAGCAACAGAAAGGAATTCGACCACGGCATTCTGAAGGAATCATACCGGCATTAGCGAGTGATTTCTTGATACAACCAAAAACCGAAATTGGGTGAGAGCTTTAACCGATTTCTCACCAAGTTTGTTAAATAGTTTTTCTAATTTCAAAGTACGTCTATACAGGGTACGTCTATACAGGGTACGTCTATACAGGGTACGTCTATACAGGCTTTAATGAATGTTTCATTTCATGTAAAAAGTACTGAATTACAGTGACTTTGGAAGAAACTACATCGAAAGAAACGAGACAGAATAACTTCTACATCAGTGTAAGAAAAACATTTGTTTAATAACATTACCTTGCTTGTTGACCATTTTACGGAATTGTACGTAAATAAAACGCTTTCTGTGAACATCCATTTTTGGGATGTTGTCTATTCAATCCCAAATGTGTTTCGCCCTAGTGGTGAGGGGCATCATCTGTAGAAATATGGTGCTAATCCTCACAACACTGGAATAGAACATATTCAAATTTACAGTACCGTGCATAAAGTTCTGTTCCACACCACCACGTGATAATTACAACATACTCATTATTGTGCCCCAAAATAAGTACGTCTCAAATATGTTTGTATAACCCACGGATCCAAATTTACGTCATTCACAAAGACAGAGTGACAATTACTCTCCCCCTCCACACGCAATTGTTTTTCTTTTGGTATATCAGCAGTGGGTTATTGAAGAAACTGTATCTAAACATCGCATCTATCAATGCAAGCGATTAATTTATGCCATAGTTGAAAGATTATATTGGATGACGAATATACTGAGATGCCTAATTATTACCCTTAATTATTTTACCCTCCGTACTTAATTTGATTTAATAAATTATTGATCTTTTTAAAATTGTGTTTTACAATTATGTTACCTTTTCCAGTCTCTTTTTTTTTGGTGTGGGGGTTTACGGTAAGTTAACTTAAAAGTCATTAAAGCGAAGAGAGGATAAGGGAGGCTTTTGGCCACGACATTTTTAAAGAACTCATACCAGCATTTGTCTGGAGTGAAACCATGGAAAACCAAATTCAGGGCAATCGTCGTATTTGCGTCTTCGAGAATACCAGCCGTTTCTTCCCTTGGATCGGCGTGGTAGATACCAATTACGTTATTTTTCAGTTAAAAAGATATTCAACGTCTAGCACGTTTCTGAAATGAAGACGTAAGTATTTACAAAATCATGCATATAAAAAGCAGCGCTTCTAAATGGTATTTTTTTTCTTCGCTTTTGTCAGTATCTCGACTGGTTTGATGCAATCTTGTATCTCTTGCTACCTTTCGCTATCTTCTTCATATCAATATACGCCTTACAACCAACGACCTCAACTACCTGCCATATATATTCTAATATCTGTCCTCCGTTAAAGTTCTTACCTTTGACTGTTCCCTCCACCAACAATTTAACCAAACCATGTCTCTTCGTTCTGAGAGACTCTTCCACAATCTTCTTACCTCATGTATCATTTACAAAACATGTTCATTTCTTACTTTACCAACATGGTTTGTCGAGTTTGGTTCTATCAGTGCATGTAATAAATCGATTAGTGGCTCCGATAAAGCTAAGAAGCGTGATGAGTGAGCGGAAAATCTAAAAAAAATAAATAAAAAAAAATTGTATTAGCTGAAAATCAAGTGAAATATATTTTCTCGCAACACTATTAAATCCACAGGTAGGCTGAATAGTACTTGTGTTATCACAGCAGTCACCGTATCTTCTACATACAGCGCGCCTTAAGGGAAGCATGATTGGCCACCATGCAGAGGTTTGCGTTAAATGTCAGAGTGGATTGCTGCTCCGCCATAAAGGACGCGCGTTCAATCAATGTTTGACTGTGTGTGTGTGTGCTTCCTACCAGCAAGATGTCGCCTGTAATTGGCGAGATAGCCGGCTGGAGACGCAGCCCTCGGTCGTCGAATGAGTCACGTGGGGCAGATAGCAAGCTTCTGACGCACGCAGGAAGCCTTGGCTCGCGAGGAGCATAAATACAGATAGCGCATCAAGCGTGATAGCCTTATTGTACGCAGGGCTAGGGGATTTGGTCGAGACAATGGTGATGACAGGATTGGTTCAGGAAAATCTATTCTAAAGGTTTCTCTGAGTTTGGCTAAAATGCTAGTATTACAAATCTTTAGAGATTAGGTAAAGTCGTGGTACAGTCATAAGTTACTCAACATCAATGCTTAATTTTGATGCGCATTGTTTTAAATTTAAATAACACTATTTACGTGTTTCGGTGTTAAAACTTAGTACGAAGTCCTGATGTCGAGACAAATAGCATTTGCCTATGTTACAAGCAATCGAAGCAGTGTAAAGGTCATGTTCTTCATGTAATTGTGTGTTTTAGCTAACAGAAAGAAATATTACATTCGATATTATTGAACTAATTTACCATCGGTTATAGCTCAATTCATTCATTAAAATTTAATTGGGGAGACTATATTAATAAATGTACTTATTTCTTCGTCAAATTTAATGATTATTATTTTTCTTCTATAATGTATATTTCTGCTTATACTTTATATATATATATATGTGTGTGTGTGTGTATTATACAAACCTCTTTATAATTTCTTCATAGTTCCATCTGTACTAAAGACTTGAATTAGTGACTGGATATTATGGCGTTAAGATCTTATCCGCTGGGAAGGTTGTATCCGGCGTGTATTCTGTAATTATATACGCCTTCTCAACTTTATAGAAAACCCAGTCGATAGGCCTTTTTAATTTTTTAGCGTAAAATTATGATGAAGATACTGTTCAAAGAAAAAGGTGAACACTGTTCTTTGTATTTATTCTACATGAATCGCCTGCATAATTTTATTATTAATTATTTACTAAAAACTTCCTCTGAGACTCTCCTACCTATACATGGACGTACATTTGTGAAGCATTTATTTCTGTGTAATCAAATTCCCATAGTCAAAAAATTTTAACTTCACTACACTATAGTAGCTAACTGTTTTAAAAATAGTAGATTACTGTAAATTAAATGATGTGAGGTATCCAAGACTGAAAAAGCGAGAAGAGCTAAATAGAAATTTTTGACGAATCTAATTTAATAAGAAATCTGAAAGTCTGTTACATAAATACATTTCATATCCGACTGCTACGTGAGTAGAACGAATGGGTAACACAGATGTGCATAAAACAAAACAAAAGTTTATAAAACAAAACAGAAATTTATCATACATAACAATGAAACAAACACACTCTGAAAATGCAAGTATAAAACGTTTAATCGCAAAGGGTGTGCTGGAACTGATGATGGGAATGGAAAAAAAAGGAAATGCTTCTGGCAAAGGAGAAAGACGGTAGTACGTTATTTAAAAAATCAAGGAGTGAAAACAAAGAACTAGATAAATCAAAATTATCTCTGGAACACGAGATATTCCACGATATGGGCAGTGAAATTCTTCTTCTACGTCGTTTTTTAGTCATCATAAATAAAAATAAAAACTTTGGAGATTATATGCCATTCAAACAACTTTTAAACATCGCTCCCTCTATGGTACAATAGAATAAATGGTGGGTACTCACTGTGAATTACAGAGTATGGATGTAGATGTAATAGTTTGATTTCTGAATATCTCGAAAAACATTTTTTCCTAAATTCAATGGTTATTGCCCTTTTATCGGTAACTCCTTTAAGAGCTTCTGGTAAGTTCATTTAAGCACAGGATAATTATCAATATGACTGCAGTGCAGATAAACTGAATATCTAACAATAGTTCTAACATTTATCAAAAGTTCTCTATTTCATCTCTTCATCAACCATTTTCACGTTCTTTTTTTTGCTTTCCTAAGAACAATACGTAAAATTCCCTTTAGTCTTTTCGCGACTACCATGATTAAGTTGAATTATGTGCTGTGGATGTTACATACAACTCTTTTAACTTATTGTTTGGTTCTGTATCAATGTTTGCTGAAAAGACTTATCTGATTTGAAAGTTCTTTTCACAAATTCCAATCCCGCCCACCCAAAAAAAAAAAAAAAAAAAAAACAACAACAACAAAACAACAACAACAACAACAACAACAACAACAACAACAACAACAAAAATACACTTTATGAAACATAATGATTTTTCTGCGTCAAATCTCCAGATCATGGATTTAAAATAAGAATAAAAGAAAATCTGCCGATTTGGCCATAATAGATGCCATGTTTCAGGAAACATATATAAATATTTTAAATGTGCTGCGTTATCAGTCTTAAAAATACATAAAACTATGATTTTCCTGGCACGTCTTTTGGATTTGACAAGTCCTAGAAAAAAATCGTCCATAGTACGCCATGAGTTTAAGTAAAAATCACTATGCGCATCAGGGCCAAGTCATCAGAATTTTTTTATTTGAAATCCACGATCTATAATCAATCTGATTTATAAAGTGAAGTGAATACAAAGTGTAAAGTGCAGACTTGGCGCAGGACAAGTTCTCATAACTTTTTGTCACTAAATTATTACGAAACTTGGCCTATTTTTGCAAGATTTGTTTTTGTGGGATATCGTTTCTTTTTGTCAGAGAGCCTCCTACGTTTCTCAATTTTTGGCTTATTTGAACTCCTCCTTTCTCCACCTACCCTGACGTGAATTTTTCTTTAACACTCCTCCCCCATTTAGTGTGGAAATTATGTTTTCTGTATTAATTGCAGAAGACAGTTTGTTCTGCTTTCTCTTACTAGACAACCATTTCATTCATTGTGTATATGGTGAAAACGACAGATATTTACTTTTTTATATTCATAAATATTCTCTATCAAATGGTAATACTAACAACTGCGAATGATCAATTATTGCGAAAACCTCTTTCTCTGTTACAGCTACGGCTTCTAGAGGTTACTAAAAAACATTATGCTCATCACTTCTTTTATTGTTTTTTAATTGATAAAGTACGAGTAGATCAAATTCTACATGACACGCAAAACAAATTAAGAAGGGCTACACTTTTTTGTTATCGTCTGCTGTAATTCTACAACCTTCCTTTATACATTACCGGGGAATGATTCTTTGTTCTGCTTAAAAGATTTCCATAGTTCAGCACGCTATTTTGGATATTGAGAACTCACTGGAATAACATTTCCGATAAGCGTCTTAAAGTTTATTGTGCAGCGTTATTTGACACCATACTTTGAAACTGAAGTATCGCTTCAGCGAGCACTATAATTAGAACAAGAATTAGAATTATTTTATCAACGAGCGGTGCAGTGACACTCTGGAGAACCGAATCAAAACAGCTCTGTTTCAAAACATCAAAACGTTGCGCAATGTCACTGGAATCTAAAATCACTTGTGACGTCTGTAAAACGGCGCATTCACAGTCTACCTTGTGGGACCTTCCATTTTCCGATGTAGGAATGTTGTTGGACGGTGAATGTGGTGTGAAACTACTTAATGGACATACTGGATGTTGAACTCCTAGACTAACCTACTCACGAACAACAACCAACCGCGTTATATCCTCCTTGGGAGAATACTCCTATAGAGCGTCCAACAAAGTGGCTTATCACCACTATTTATTTTGATATGGCAAATTAAAATCATTGTTTTTAGTTTTACTCATCGCATCGCCTTTGTGGTGCTTTTCATAGCTTAACGCCTCATTGACATTGAGGTCATTAGAGGCGGGAAAGGTCTGGGGGAAAGGAACGGGAAGAATTCAGCCATATCCTTTTTTTTTTAAAGGAACCATCCCGAAAGTTGCCTGGAAAAATTTGGCTAAACCATGAAAAACCCAAATCTGGTTGGCCGAACGGGGATGCGAAGCTGTGTCCTCCCAAATACGAGGCCAGACTGTTAACCGCTCACCCATCACGCTCAATCTTTGTGGTGGAATCATAAGCAGGCAATGCTGTTGCCCAGGGGACGCCCTAGTGCACGGATTAGCTCACATTTCTGGGTGGGTCTTTCTAGATACTCCAGCATAATTCTAACGAGGTTCCTCAGAGCCACACCAATTGAGAAACTACATGGTCTGGCAGGAATCGAATACTCTGATATATGACGGGGAGTAGCTGCAAAGTTGGAAATAAATAAAGTTAATCTAAACGTTGCTCAGTTTTTATTCGGGATCAATTTTCCAGACATTGGCTGAAATTTAGGAAAAGCTTCCTAATGATGACAGCTGCATTAGATGTACCGCCGAAAGGTGCCCGCCTCAATCTGTGATCAGCCAGGATGCGTTCGTACGTGTCACCTGTCAGAGTCGTATCTAGACGTATCAGGGGTCCCATGTCACTCCAACTGCACACCCCCCACACCATTACAGAGCCTCGACCAGCTTGAACAGTCCCCTGCTGATATGCAGGGTCCATGAATTCACGAGGTTGTCTCTATACCCATATATGTCCATCCCTTAGATACAACTGGAAACGAGACTCGTCAGACCAGGTAACTTGTTTCCAATCATCAACAGTCCAATGTCGGTGTTGACGGGCCCAGGCGATGCGTAAAGATTTGTATCGTGCACTCAGCAAGGGTAGGGTCTATTCGAGTGGGCCTTCGGCTCCGAAAGTCCATATCGGTGATGTTTCGTTGAATGGTTCACGTGCTGACAATTTTTGATGGCCCAGCATTGAAATCCGCAGAAATTTTCGGAAGGGTTGCACTTCTGTCACGTTGAACGATTCTCTTCAGTCATCGTTGGTCCCGTTCTTGCTGTATCTTTTTCCGGCCACAGCGATGTCGGAGATTTTGATGTTTTGCCAGATGCCCGATATTCATGGTGCACTCGTGAAATGCTCGTACGGGAAAATCCCTACCTCATCACTTTCTCGGAGATGCTGTGTCCCATTTCTCGTGCACCGACTATAACACTACGTTCAAACTCACTTAAATCATGATAACTTGCCACTGTAGTAGCAGTAACCGATCTAACGCCTGCGCTAGACACCTCTTGTTGCCGACCGCAGCGCCGTGCTCTATGGTAAGGGTTTACATGTCTCTGTGTTTGCATACGCATGCCTATACTAGTTTCTTTTGCTGCTCAGTGTATGAATTCATTGGTGTTGATTGTTATCATTTCCATTCTTCTTTTTTTGTCCTGTTATTGTTAGGGGAAGTCCATTATTTACGTGAGCACAAATAGGGGGAAGTGTCAGACGAAATCTCACCAACAGGGGAGGGGGATCAGCATAAAGCTCAAGTTATCATTTCAATATTCAAGAACAGCTTAGCTTCAAAAAAAAAAAAATCGTTCACCAAATGCTCACCAAACTCTCACCAAGGGGAGGGTCCGACAGATCTCATCAATGCTCCCCAAGTAGGAGGGAGGATCCAGATTTACTAAAAACTAGTCACGTAATTAATGGACGCTCCCTTAATACTGTTTGTGTTTCTAACAATTGTAAAAGTAACTCTTTTGACACAAAATAAATAAATTTAAATTATTTAACTAGTTATATAGGGATGAAAATAATATACAAGCAGATTTCGTTTGATTTGCTAGTAATACAATATGTTTGCATTCAAACTACTTGTACAAGTAAGAACGGAGACTTATGATTGCAATGAAGTCTTTATGGGTGTAGTGCAGGATTGTGTTGTGAAAACGATTTTTCGACGACTGTCTGTCGGTCAGCAGACCATTACAGATCTTTTCGCATACGAGGAAGACGGCGGAAATCTCAAATAATTTTTGTTAGTATGTAAAAACTTTGCTATCAGCTGAATTAAGCCTAATGATTACAAAAACTATTTGGTTTTCCGTAAACTACACTTATTTATATATCTTCTTAAGAGACATTGATGAATGTAAAATGATATAATTTTTTATTTACCTTCGGATAATCACGTCGGAGAACTTTATAAATTCCTCTTCACGTTTCAAGTATTATTTTCCCAAGCATTTGAGTAAATATTTTGCAACTGAATTTCAGATCCTCCCATGTTCTCCCTGTAGCCAGAAATCTCATTGTTGTTATGGGGCGATGTTCTACAGCTATTGATTCACGCAAGATTAATGGATCGTCTTTAGCTAATAAAAACTTGAAGTTGGTGTTGTATCTTCTAAAGTGTTTTTGTAATCCTCACTAACTATTTCGTTCAACATGTTTTGATCACAGTAGTTTACTTGATCAAGAAACAATTTTTTGATCCTCTCTTCCCTTTTCTTTTTCTCTGAAGGTATATACAAAGTAATGCCAGATTTCTTTCCGTTCTCTTTGAAGTATTGAACCATGAGGACATTTCTGTGCCGCGAAAAATACCACCAAATTGCCTGTTTGTAGAATCACGAGAAGTACAATGGAATTATGATATGGGGGTATTGTAGTCGATAAAACAATTTGAACTTCACTGACTCCCAGAGTAAGGAGAGGAAGGATGTAAAATTTTGCACGTTATTTGAACTTGCTATGCTTCATCTTTAATATAAATGCGAGGCCTATAATTTTTTTTTTACATTTGGGTTAGATAAGGGATAGCCATTAGGAAATTTGCGAGTTTTAGAGTATTCTTATAATATGTAGGTCAACTTTTAACTCTGAACCATATTTCAGCTTTCTACGACTACATAAATAACCTTAGAATTTTGATGATCATCATTCAGTCAGTCAGTAACTGACAAAATATGTGAAATTTGTGTGTAAATAACTTTTAAATTAACAACAGAAATGAGACAAAATTTAGTTTATTTACTGAGATTGTTAATATCTATGCATAACAGAAATTTGAGGCATTTAGATTGGCTGCGAGAAAAGAAATTGAGATACAAAAATGGCCCGAATCTCTTTGAGAAAAGCGTGGTAGCCAGTGTCGCCGTTGACTTGATATTGCTCCCGCGAAGTAGAGATCCACTTGTGATGAAATCTTTCTTTGGCCGAGGTTTGAGACCTTGCTTCCTGAAGAACGGAATGATCTGGTCGTGTTCTGGCACAAGGCTCTAGTAACCTTGAGCCCTTGACATCTAAGAGCTATATAACTCCTCACCTTTCCACTTGCACATTGTTGGACGACGTTGTGAATTCGCACACCGATTACTGATCACTATTGTACACTGCTGTAACACATCCTCTCCCTTCAATTAAACGGTTCTCGACCCATAACAGTTTTTGATTTCGTCATACAATTTCTCTCGACAGTACGCCTCTCCTATTTCTCCTTGCGAGCATGAAGGCTTTGATCGTGTTCGATGTTCAGTTTGTTGAGGGCATTGTCGAAGGCAGCAGTGCCGAATGTGTGCCCCGCATCGGACAGAAGGAGCTTCTCCGTGATCGACCGGTCCCGAGTCAGCGAGCGTGCCGCCGCGCGGAGGTCTGCCGTAACGAGGGCGGCTTCTGAAAGGCGGCACGGACGAGGGAACGCGCCCCGCCTCACAAAAGGCGGGCGGCCTGGTAACTGCATTACGTGATAAGGCGGCGCTGAGGTCGGCACTGGACCGCTCGGTTCGTCAGCTCCACCACCTGCTGTTTGGACAGCGCCTCGCCTCGCCTCACAACGCCCGGCGAGGAGAATTCTTCACGTACAGTCAATACTCACACTAAACCAGATACGATCATTTGTAATAGAACATAAACGAATTAGAATTTTCACTTATGAGACTACATCGCCGAGTGAAGTGGGTGAGAGGTAATGCTTTAGCCGTCGATCTGGGAGGATGCTGGTTAGAATCACCGTCCAGTCATACAAATATGGATTTTCCTTGGTTTTTTAAAATCACTTAAGGCGTATGCTGGGATGGTTCCATCAAAAGGGCCATGGCTGAATTGATTCCTATTCACGCCCCTTGACTTTTCCACCTCTAATGATCTCGTCGTCAACGAGGCAGAAAGCGAAAAAAAAGAGAGAGACTACATTCAGATTTTTTTTTTTTTTTTAACTTATGCCTTTACTCCTTATCGACGTCGAGGTCATTAGAGGCGGGATGGGACTGGGAACAAGGAATGGAAGGAATTCGGCAATGGCCTTTTGAAGGAATCATCCCGGCATTCGCCTGGAGTTATTTGGGGAAACAATGGAAAACCCAAATCTGGATGCCCGGATGGGGATTCGAACCGGCGTCCTTCCTAATACGAGGCCAGAGGTTTTTGTTATCATCTTTTTTAAGTGTAATGCGAATTTGTTAAATGGAGTGATGAAAAATAATTGCGATATGTCTTACTAATTATTTTCACTTTTCTTTTATTACATATTAGGTACCAGGGTAAAGCCTGTGGCAACTGACACGCTTTTAAAAGTTGTGATAAGAAAACCTACTTTCTGCATAGGAAAATGCCACTCAGCTCTTCGTTTTTTCTCTACTTCTTCCACAACAGGCAATCGGAGGAAAACAGAATACCCTATGATTAAAGCAGACTCGCTGTGAGAAAATGAACACCGCATTTCAGCCTGGCATTATAACGTATGTTTTCTTTACCCTCTGTTTCTTTAGTACTTGCAAACACGTTCACATAAATGACGAAAATTTTTACTGTTATAAAAGGTTTCTAACTGAATTATAATTTCAGAAATGTATAACTATTATTTATTTGTTAAATATATTTCGTGATTTCTTACTTTTCGTGTGAATTTTCGCTGAGATTTTAGTAAACTTTCCTGTTTCTAAACTTCTGTCAAAAAATTCTTAGAATAAGTTTTGACCTGTTTCTAGTATTTGCTACAAAGAATAGATCGTAGACATCAGATGATCTTCTCTTTACAAGAATTAATGGGTATAATAGTCGTAAATAAACAAATAGCAACATGAAACTTTGAACGAAAGTCATATATATCTCTGCCTCACATTATTTTTTTATCTGTTCCCTTTTTATTTCTATTCAGTTAGATTCTTAACCGACAACTGCATTTTTTCTAGTTAATCAAGCAGCGCTCTGGTGGCAACCAGTATAACCAGTACTTCGATCGTTATCGCTCACCGACTGTTGCCGAGCCATTGAGCTCACGTCCAATCTACAGGCACAACGCATTTTATTAAAGGTTATAAGCATTTGTCGGCAGCTTCACTCGCGTGTACCTAGTTTTTGCGTATAGATGATTAGATTCTCAATCAGCAATATTACCGTAGGCTGTGGTTGTGTTAAAACGCAACTTGGACTAGATATTTTCTAAATATCCATTCAAGCCTAACACTCCACTGGCGTAAATAAATAAAAAAAAAACTGTGTGGTTTTATGAAACCACGAAGCAAGTGAAACTTTTTTTAAACATTTAACTGAAAATTATTCGATTTAGGGTATTAAAATTGCGTTCTTAATATTAACTTAATAATTGGAAAATGGGAATGATAATGGGAAATCAATAGTAAACAAGATACCCAACTATAAATTTTAATTTCAATCTATGTATTAGAGTACGGAATACATAATAAATACAATCGCACGAATAAGTGAGAATGTAAATGCTAAACAGTCAACTGATGCGAGCTATGGGCGCCGCCATATTGGCCTTGGCTGCTCTGCCGAGCGCCTTACACTTTATCCCCAATCCGCGACCGGCTGTAATGCGACATGCGATAGATGGACGAAGAAATAACACTTCCTGTTTTCGGTAGAGAACATTAGAAAGCACCGGTCAGTTGCCGATTACCTTGCTTCGGTTCAGCTGTAGTCGACGCCAGAAAGATCTCAACTGACTAGGAGAGGTTTTCATTATGGAAATCGCAATCGTAGAACGAACAAGTCTGGTAAATACGAGCACGTCACGACTGGTTTCTCGCCCTAAAGCAGTTCTGCCTGGTGGGCCTCCGTTTAAGAGAAATAGGAGATTAAAGAAAAGTGCTTAAATTGTACGTAAATGATTTATACTTTTACGAAAGACAGTTAGTTTATAATGTTTATATAGCCATGGTTGTTAAGACGGAGTGATCAGATGCGATGGGTTCGAAGTTAGGACCAACCAACAGCAAAAAAAATGAAACAAAATCTACAAAAAATTTATTTTCCTTTGACAAATGCGCAAATATTAGGATTGTATAAATCATAAAAACATTTGAAACAAAAATTACGTGCACACCAGGAACATTTTATGAAGGATATATTTCGACAGTCACGTACAGTATTTATTATTGATTTAGGAAAGCAGGTTTCTTTAACATTTGTAAATTTCGGCCTTTTATTCGTTAATTTTGAACCATACCAGTAATATTTTACCATGTCATAAAATACAAGCGCACGCAAAATGTGGTGAATAAGAGAATATATCTTAACAGCATCTTCACGAGAAGATATTGCACGGTTATCTTGCAACAGTTCCGGCACATTTTGAAGCTTTTTTATTAGTATTTTTACCTGATGATAGAAATACACATGACATGACTGACATAGATGCGTATATTTCAGTGGTACCATCCTCATATTTGCGTATTTGTCAAAGGCAAATTAAAAAATTGTAGAATTTGTTTCATTTTTTTTTTAAATGCTACAACATAGAATAGCAATTACAAAAAATACAAATAGAAAAAAAAATTCGCGGGTGGGGAGATCGAACGTCGGACCTATCGCATCTGATGATACCGCCTCCACGAGCACGGCTAAATAGACACCATAAACTAACGGTCTTCCGTACAAGTATAGCTCATATAGATACAATTTAAGCACTTTTTAATGCCCGATTTCTCTTAAACGGAGACCTACCAGGCAGAAATGCTTTAGGCCGAGAAACCAGAGGTGACGTACTATTTCCCAGACATGAGGCCTCCGCACTAGGTCACGTTACACCTGCGCGCATGTGCCTGGCCGGCTGTAATGCGACATGCAATAGATGGACGGAAAAATTTGAGGCGATATAATACAAGTTTCAAATGAAAAAATAAAAATAAAAAAACTATAATTTTACAAATTTGTGCCCTCCAACTGCCTGCAAAAACGTGCAAATTTTTCACTGGGTTCTTTTCGTTAAATGTGTAATTTTGTGGGCGAGTATTTTCAGTCATCGTTTCGCGACTTAGTTACTTTGTTCGAAAACTGCTGTAAGAATTTAAAACTGTAACAATGCTCGTAAGAGAAAAAATTCAACGACGGTATTTACAGGATCTAAAGATCAAACTAGAAATACTGTTCTCAGAATAACAATAATTTAATCTGGTATGTTTTATAAAATCAATTTTTTATGACACAAATCACGAATATTAACACTGAACAATTTTGCATAATGTTTTTTTACGAATGTTTACATTTCTTGGAATGTTTATCTTTAGTGTAATTTGCAACCTCTGAATTATATGAAGAGTCTCAGGTATCTTAGCTGTAGTATGCAACCCCATAATTGTACTAAGAATGTTTGGTCAATATATTGTGAGTAATGTACATATTATCATTTCTTTTTCCGGTGCCGCGTCATGTCTTTCATTGCATACCATATATTTTAAGTTAGATCCTAATGTCAGGTGTAGGGTACGTCAATCCATAAGTTGTGTAGTACTTAAAATTTCATCATTTCATACAAGGCTCTACATTTAATTTAATTTAATTTAATCGCAATGGAGCACAGGCTCCGGTGGCAATTTCCCTACACACCCATCTTCCCCCTATCGTGCACCTACCTACATCTGCCCTCTACAAATTTTATCTTTAAATTCCTTCAAAAGTTTTCGGTACATTATTCATCATTTCTCTTGGTAACTCATTCCAATCCCTGACACCCTTACCTGTTAATCATCGCATCAAAATAAACAGTACTTGTTGCATGAATTGCACTCAACGAAACAAACAGACAGATTGACAGATACAATTTTCTTCATTTTTCAACTTCTTGAACATGAAAAATACCTGATTTTATGCAGGGACTCTGGATTGTAAAATCATATGAAACACAGGCAATAATATGATTATGAAAATCCGGGGAGTAGGTTGTCCGTAAATCGCGCTAAAAGAAACATAAATTTCTTCTCGCAGTCAAGGTGTTTATATCCTAGGATATAATATGTTCAAGTACTTTCATTACAATCACCGAGATGGGAGGAGGCCAATTTGGCCTCCTACCTATCATTAGGGAGGACCGGGGTTAAACTCGGTTCGGCCATCCTGTCTGAGGTTTTCCGTGGTTTTCCTTAGACAATTAGGCGAATGCTGGGATGGTTCCCTAGAAGGCCACGGCCGACCTTCCATCCCCCTTCCCTCCCCGTAGTAGTAGATTGGCTGAAAAGAGTCCCCTATGACTCTCCAGCAGCCTTCTGCTGGGAGGAATGAAATGTAAAAAAAAATAAAAAAATTTTCATTGTAACGTAAGTAGACTGCATTCCGTCCTAATTTCCGTTCCTTGGATCGTGTTACCGTTTATTTCTTTTAACTTCATAGAATAAATATCTTCTAAGCAACGGAAGTTTCATAACAATCAGGCAATTAATGTTTAATTTTGTTCTTTAGCAAAAAATAACGCTAGGCACTTTTCTAGAATTCGTGTTCATCCTACAATTAAATTGTTTGGTATCAAATTTCCTATTCCTTTAAAAGAATGGGTTTATAAGAATTGTCTACAAGTATATTGATAATTCTTTTTCAGTTTTAGTGAACAATACCACTCTCGTTTGAAATCATACTACCTCTTGCATCTGGCGTTACAAAAGAATTGTTAAATTATAAATTTTATCTCAGAGGTCTAAAACTGGAGCAAATTAAAGTATTACTCTATATACTTTGTTACAACGTTTAAGGGTCACTTTTAATTAAATTAAACATCAGTGTCCATCAAAACGATTGTTTTAAACGTGGGTTAATATTTACATCCTTTTGTTCATGAAAATTGTATCTAAAAGGCAGATATGTATGATTATAATGAAATTTATTCCACAAACGAGACAATACACAAATGATCAGAATAAGGGAACTGTAAACGCACTGCGACCCTGTGAGTTCAGTACGATATCGTAGCATGAAATCAAAGAGAGCCTGGCTATGCTCCGGGGGAGCACACCACCACGAGGTTTGTACGCACGCCCACAAAGCATCGACAGTGGTTACAAGAGGACCACGACGTATTAGCTTCCGACCAACCATATCCCCGACACGTTAGGTGAATGTATAGGCCAGGGAAGCAGTGGTGCTCGTCGTTCTTCGAAGAAACACATTCATAGCCACATGTGGACGGGCATTGCCCTGCTGAAATATGACATGTGGAGCTGTCTGCAGGAAGAGCAGTGGCTTGACTTCAATCAAAGTTCCATATAGTGGTTGCTGTTCAGATGCCCTCAGTTAGTAAGAGGCGAGTTTGCATGTTATAGCTAATGACGTCCCAAACCATCACATTTGGCATTTGTCTGCTATGCCGCTCTACAAAGCAGTCTGCCTGATTGCATTGACCACGGTAGTGCTTAACACCCGGTTCGAAAGCACAACATTTTTTCCACTTCGCACCTAAGTGACCGCAGACATGCCCATAACCGTTGCAGTGCTCCGACAACATGCAAACTCTGTGGACGAAGCTGTGGCGGTCATCACGCGCTGTCATCACATTCTCCGATCGAGTACCCGCTCGCCTCTGGGAACGACCCTCTTCTATCCACTGGTTCCAGAAACGCATCACTACCACAGTAGCGTGACCTCTATGAGCCGCAATGACGCCCCACGACAAACCCGTTTCCCGGAGACCAATCATTTTACCACGCTAGAACTTACATTCCGATATTACATCTTTTCACATCGGGGAGTAATACCTGTACATCCTTGCACGTTTCTTCTTCGTTTGACGAAGCTATTGAGCGTGGCGTAACATCTGCCAGTCCGATTACACAGAAGAGGGCGATGCTGGTCCTACATTCATGACATCTCTCTGGAATCTTAATCACTTTTTATGGTTTCACGTTTCTACACATTCGGCAATTTTGGAGTTTTTTTTTTTTTTAACGATTTCATTCCTCCCAGCTGAAGGCTAGGAAGCGGGCTGCTGGAGAGTCACGGGAGACTCTTTTCAGCCTAACTATACTACGGGCAGTGCCGGATCTAGGGGGGGTCAAACCGGGGCGCTTGCCCCGGGCGGCAACTTCAGAGGGGCGCCAAAATCTTGATTGAAGGTGTGGTAAATGGCAAATTCGTGTGGCGGCGACCTTTTTTTAGCTCTACTGCCCCGATTGGCAACCTTCAGGGGGCGGCAAAATCGAAGAATAGCTCTAATATAGCCCCGGGCGGGAAATTCATGTTTGAAGGTGCGGCAATTTCAAGTTTTTGCCCCGGTTCGGAAATTTCGTAGATCCGCTGTTGACTACGGGGAGGGAGGGGGGATGGGAGGTCGGCCGTGGCCTTGTAGGGAACCATCCCAGCATTCGCCTAGAGTGTCTGAGGGAAACCACGGAAAACCTCAGACAGGATGGCCGAACCGAATTTAACCCCGGTCCTCCCGAATGGCAAGTGGCAGTGCGAAATCGAACTGCCCAAACCTCGGTGTTTTGGTGTTGTTCAAACCACTCCTTATGGGTGTTGTATAAACAGTAGCGTAATTGATCTCTGAAATTACTATCAAGTTATAAATTACAGTATGAAACCGTTGATTACAGCTCTGGTAGCTGTTTGCAGGTAACACTGATTAATGGTTGTACTCATACATCATTCACAATACAAAATGAGCTTCGAGGGTTAGTGGAAGCCGACGAGTCTGGCATCCGTAAGGAACCAGGTTTAAATCCTGGTTCGGCCATCCAGATTTCGGTCTTCAATGGATTCCCGAAATCACTCAGGGATGCTTCCTTCAAAAGTACATACCCACAGCTTTCCTTCCTCTAATTCTCTTCATATTGACAAGGCGAAAAGCCATAAGGGAAAAATTTACTATACATGTATGCTCACAGTTTTAGACGTGTATCTGTGTTTATGGAATTATTAGATTTTCACTTAAGTACATAATGTAACTAATAGTTATACACTAGTAAAAATAATTTGTTACAAAATAATATGTCGTTACAATTACAATACATAATATCGCTGTTTCCTAATCTTATCGTTGGCTTACCGACAGAAAATATTACGTTTACAACACCTAAGGGCAAACGTTTGGAACTCCAGAACCCACTATTGCAGCATCTTGGTTTGTGTCTGGCGCAGCATCCACGTAACTTCCCGTGGGCACCCTCGATGGGTGACGAAGCGCGCCTCACCTCATCATTCTCGCTGTAATAGCGGGTAATTCTTCAGAACGCCTAATCCCACGACGTACTACTATTACTACTGTTCTATTGACAGAAATGAACGCATAACTGATAAGCATTCTGAACTTGAAAATCGTTTTCAGCTGCTACATCATCTTTATCTAATACTATTGGGTGAATTACAGTGCTACTAAACGGCAGGAAGGGTCTTCTGGGCAGACGATGTTATCTCGGAAGCAGAAAAATCTATCGTCGACAGGGATGAGGGAGGGAGTACGGGGATGGGGAAGCAACTTGGGACCCGCGAGAAGCACTCCACGCTACCTCACGCGCAACTAGCTCACAACTCCACCCTCTGCTTTAAACTTTACTTTCAAATAAATCCCATTGTGACGGCGTACAAAGAAATATAAGTTTCCGCGAGTGCCGCTCGGCGAGTGGTGTATTGATTTATTGATGCGCTGTGTTCCAGGAAGCAGTGAGCTTTATGTTTCCAGTGGGATGTGAATGGCAATGTGACGAACGCATTTTCTGATTAGTTTGCTCTAAACGTTTTGAAACGAAAATTTCGTTACTGTTCGATTGTGTATGTTCCCCTCAACTTCTTATTTCGCACTTGAAATTTTTAATTTTTATCTCTTTTATCTGCTTATCAACAAAAACTTATTATTTATTTATTTATTAATCTTGTTTCAAGGATTCCTGCTGGGGAAGGACCTCTGGGATGTGAAACATGTCATGATAGATACACATACATAGAATATGAGTCATAGTCATAGTGAAAAACAATAATATGTTACAAAGACAATAAAGTTAAACTTTAATTTTACAACTCAGTTTTGCAAAAGGTCTTATTAAACACAATTAATTATTTTGTTCAAATTCGTGAATAGAGTAGAAGGAGTTGCCAATGAGATAATTTTTCAGTTTTTCTTTAAAAAAAATTTATTATCTGGAAACTGTTTTACACTGTTGGGAAGTTTATTAAACAGATGTATCCCAGAATAATTAACTCCTTTTTGTACTAATGACAGAGATGTTTGTGTTTTGTTCAAGTTATTTCTGTTTCTTGTATTGAAATTGTGTGAGTTAGATGTAAACAGAAGTCATTGTAAGAATATTGAGTTTATTAAATAGTTGTCTGCAAGAAGTTTTTGGTTTTACTTTAGACCGCATCCTAATTGCTCTTTTCTGTGCTATGAAAAGTTTTTACTTTGTGAAGAATTTTCCCCCAAAAATATGCCATATGACATTACTGAATGCTCGTATTGCAAAGGTGGCACTACTTAACTTCTTCAGCAGTGAAGAAATATGTTCGTGCCAATAGAGTTACTCATCCATTTTAATACCAAAGAATTTTATATTCTTTGTTTCTAAGAAAGTGTTATTTTTATAGCTTATGTGTAAATCTGGTTGTGCATCATTTTTGTTTTAAACCTAATATAATGTGTTTTTTCTTTTCAAAATCACATGTCGTTACGGAAGAAATATTTAATTAAAATTTAAAAATCACTTTTTCTTTTAGCAATGATCAGTTTCAGCCAACAACAACACTCACATACCAAAACGTATCCTGAGATTATGAGGAGAATAGGAAGAAATAAGTTATTTACTCCATACGACACAACAAGATCAATGACATAGTGAATTTCAGTATAACAGTATTTTTTTTCCTTCGATTCACAGCGAAGGTGTGTTAAGGTGCAGTACAGACCTTAACGACTCTCTTTAATATCCTTGAAGATCGACTGTCACTAACGAATGTTCATTTGAGAAGATCCACTAACGATTTCTGTTGATCAAAATAATATACATACAAATCCTTTTTGTTGCGTTACTGACTATCGTTGCTGACAATTTTTCGTAAATTTAATTGATTAACTTAGCGAAACGCAACTATCTCTCCAGAGACATGGACTCACAAATTGAACATTACGAGAGTCTCGATTGACATCCAACAATTCCTCACTATGAGATAGTTATCCAACACTAACTATTTTTTATTAAAACTATTACACATTATTGAAGAATCAGACAAAAATTAACTAGTTATCGATTGATACTTAGCCTTCAAACAATGAGTAATACAAAACGTTGGCTCAGTGAAGGAACGACGCTAAATAAACATACAACAGCAATTTATGATTCATAAGGTGTTGTGAGACAGTAGATCAACTTTCCCAAATTAGCAAATACAAAATAATTGCGTCATTTACTTGTAATTTCTAAAGAACTTGGGAAAGCAGTGGAAAAAAAATAATCCGTTACTTTACATTGTGTTGACACCGTTCTTGTATCGTGACCTAAGATTCTACGGTTTAAATTTAATAGTAGAGAAAGTAAGTAAATTTTTGTGTCGTAACTCAAACAGAACATAGTATGAAGTGTCCATCTTATCGGCACCAAGAACAAACTGATGAGGTGAAGGAAATCTAAAGCTACATGTGCGGCATAAATACAAGTACGTTCCTGAGAATTAAATGAAGCTGGAAAGAAGGTTCGTAAGAATTATTGTGAAATTTGCATAATAACCATAACATTGCTACAGTAATTATGAACTTTGTGGTTTCTCCATACTATGGATTGTGTTGCAAAAGTATAAAATATATTCAACGTGCTAGAAAATCGAATAACATTGGGCGACTGGATTTGTGTTAAAATATGAAATCAGCATGTACGAATTGAAGGCAGCAGCTGGCTTTGAATTCACTTGTGCCATACATCCCACAATTCGGTATAGATGTGCCTAAAGAACCTTCGCCAAATTGTTGAGTGCTCCTTGATAAACAGTTTTACGCATTACTCTTTAGTATCTTTTCAGTCTGGAAGTAGTAAAACTTATAATTTGTTTTTAATCTAAAGAAAACTATTTATTTGTAGACCTTTTCTCTAGTAGCTATCCTTAGCTCTTTCAGGTTATGTGAAATTTGGTAACATTTATACATCACTAATAACAGTAAAAATTGACTAAGTAATTAATCGATTGAAGTCATTGCTTAGTGCTCAGTATGCAGTTAAATGAAAATATTTTTGGCACTCAAAAATTTATAAAAATTTATCACATATTTCAGTTTGCTTTTTAGTCCAGTGACACCTTCGAAGAAACGCATCATCGCTTTCTTTTACTAGTGGTAATGTTAACACAGTATGTTGGGTGAACGGTAAAATTCTGGCACTGCATTCGAGAGGAAGAGGGCTCGAAACCACGTCAGTCCATCCAGTTTTCAATTTTATATATTTTTTCTAAATCACTACAGGCGAACGCTGGAACCGTCTCTTTAAAAGACGATTGTCGAATTCCTTCCCACTTCTTTCTCATCTCAAATCACATCGACGTTGCAGGGGTGTAAAGAAGCCATAAGCAAAGAAAGTAATGGACTAGTTGAAAAATCACCTTAAGCGACGAAAATCGGCTCTCACACTCCAAGTGGTAGGTAAATGTGAATAGAAAAAAAATGCTTATTCCTGTTTGTACACCCAACATGAAACTGGATCTCACCCCATGATTCGAATAATTTAATTGGTTAGCTACCACTTCTAAGATTTCATAATTCAGTGATTTGTCCTATACTGCTGTGTAATTTTAAACAAACAATTTATATCAAATTAATGCTTCTTTACCACTCTGTTGAAGTGGGATCAGACCTTTTGATAACTTCGTAACAAAATAGACGAACATCTATGTAATACTGCGAAGAAACTGTTTTCATTACTTCATAACTACAGATATTCATGGGGGTTCTTGTACTTAAAATACGTGAAACTATGCATTCATTCATAAGGCGGGGACGAAACATAAAAAAAAATCCTTGACACCAACAGTTCGTTTGAACCAAACTATACATCGTCATGGTTATCTTTGTTTGAACGTTGATTCATTCTTTTGGTATAGGCTAAACTACTACTTAGGGAAATAAAATAAAATGGACACAACAAAAAGAACCTGCTGTGAGAGTGGTTAACACTAGTGCCGCGTTTCAGGAGGAGGCGCATTGGATCCCCGGTCCGACCATCAGGCTTTTGTTTTCCGGTGAGTTAAAAGAGGAAACTGTATGGTCGTTAGACCAAAAGCCATATAAACAAATATATAGCAATCCCCGTTGGAATAAGGAGGAAACATTTTCGTCCAGAAGTCCTCTTCTGAGGGATGGGACGGTGGTTACTCTTAAGTGTCTATTGCGGATATTACAATCAGTGACGTTATAGCCCGTTCAGTTAACAGAGCCCCATCTCTACTACTATGCACCTTCTCCTACATGCGAAGGGGAAATTTTCCACCCGCTACATGGACACAGTCGTCAGCATGGAGAAGCAGGAAGTGAAGGGGAAGTGAAGTGAGGAACGGAGCCAGGGGAAGATGACCTTGAGTCGCCAGTTGTGAATGAACAAGGTATATCTATACATACATGCAATAAAAAAAGTAGTAAAGGAAGATAGATTATTAATAGGAAAACTACATAGCTGTTTCATAAATAATTTATATGCACATGTAAATATTAGTTATTAATTCATTAAGAACTGGTGACGGGCTAGTTTAATTGTTAATACAGATAATTGGCTGGAATTTTATGGGCCTGTGGCAAAGCTTTGCTTTGCACTTGTGCAGTACGCTATGACGCTCCTTGGTTCGGATTCCGTGTAAAACTGTAGGCTCCCTTTTACTGGGCTGGTTTTGGGGGTTAGGTTAGTGTAGCTACGACAGAGGCGCATGCGTGGCAAGTAGAAACTCGGTTACACGACGGCGAACTACCCTTCAGGGTCTCCCGGCCCATATTGACTTATTACTAATTCTCATTTAATATCACTGTTAGTACATGTAAATAAACATTGATTTAAATGTAATTAATTTAATTAGAAAAAATTGTTCCTCCAGTACAATATATGATCAATATTTTCCAAACAAATTTTTAATTGTATGTTAAACTTCTAATATATTTGACAACGTCGACCCAGAATAACACTATGAGCTGGGCTATAAGACGTTAAATAATAAATAACGTGAAATAATAAATAAATAATTAAGTCGCCCTATAGGCCTAACTAACTAGTAATAAAGATGGACCTATAGGCCTGCCAAAAAAAGAATAACATTCAGACTACGGTCTTACGTTCAATTGTTTGACATCTAATGTAGACTCCAGTGGAAAAGTTAAATACACACGAAGGCACTTACGTATCCTTCACAGGTCAGAGTAGAATATCATAGCATTTAAATACCAGGACTTCTGGCTATTAGTTTTCCTTCATCTACTTTCATTAATAAATCAAATTATGATTAATTTATTTTTTTTGCTGCAAACCTTTTTAATTCTCCATCCATAGAGTAAATAGTGAATGGTTTTGGGAACTATTCTAATTTTATACACCGTTGTGATGCTGAATGCCGTACATGTGTCACATACACCAAGTCTGGATTTCAAGATTCCGCAATAAGAGTTTACGTCATTATTTTGTAGGTAGTTAATTCCTAGAACCTAATGACGTACTAGCATGTGTTAAGTTAGTATTTACATTGAGACGATTATTTAGCTTTTGAATAAAAAGTAATTCTTAGTTGTTTAAAAATGTTGTAATATAAAACTGATTTCTATATGACTGTCTGCAAATTCAAAAAGAGACTGTAGAAGCTGTGTAATTTGTCTACCAGTGAGGTTTAGTCTCAGATGAAGAACAGAAAAGATTAAGGACATGTAAAAATCATTCCGGAAATCTATATTGAACATGGAAGTTAGAAACCTTACGAATAAGGCATTAGCCCACTCACTTCAGAAAATTCTATATTACCGCAAGGACAAACGACTGTAAAGCCAATACTGAGAAGCGAAACAAGTATTTTCTAAATTTCTGTCAGTTGCTACCTCGACAACTATTATCAAGAGCTGCACTTTACGTAGTTCACCTGAGGAATTTTCGGAATGTGCCAACTTGCTGTAAATATGAAGTTGGATACAAGAGGCGCGCCGCGGTTCACTTCAAAAATAATTTTCGCATTTTTCGTGCTGCGCTATCGGAGGACGGCAGTGTTCTTTCTTTTCCTCACTCACTTCCTTCCCTTCCGGCCTTCCGGAATTAATTAATTCGGAGCAGGAGGCGGCTGCACCTCCCCCTTCCCCCAACGCCACCCATCTTCCGTTCCGCCCCGGAGGCATCCGCAATTCTTGCCAGTTTTATTGTTTCCTACAGCTGCTCATGAGACCACAAGTTTTCTTGCGACTAGCCGCTCTGAACGTTTGCGAGAAAGCTATTCCTATATTGCACATTAAAGAACCAACCCACTATTCCTCTCTTTTAATTTCTGAGGAGAACTACTAGCTATTGAAACATATCTCTTAGAAATGTGTTCTTACAATATCTATCTCAACCTCAAGCACAACTGACGACATAATTGTCGTGCAAATTTCCTACTACCCACGCTCGAACTTGCTCGGTTATTTCTGTGACCGGTCGCCTCTATTCGGGCGAGCGGTGACCGCTGGAGCTTCCCCAGGCTCGGTAGTCAAACGAAGGCTCGGCGGACAAACGAAGACTCGGCGGACATACGAAGGCTCGGTAATGCAGCAATAGCGCGTAGTTCATCCTTGCCACCATCGCGTAGCGAGTCTGGTACATCATATAAAACTGGACACAGCAGGAGTATTCTCGAATCAGTGACTACTATTGACATTCTGTGTAAGTTCTCACAATAGAATCGTCGCACACATAAAATATAATGTGTATGTGTTTGATAAACATACATAACGGAAGTACTAAAAACCATGAGATGAGAACACAGTGCATTCCATATATTGGCTCACCTTCTATAGTCAATCCAAGAACTTGTCACAGAAACTCACATTATCTTTTGAGAGAGACTGTAGGACGAATAAAAAAATATTTCAGCATTCAACTGCCGGCACTGGCGGTGTTGGGGCTAGCACTCTTGCCTCCTGGTATAAGGATTATTGGTTCGATTCAGGCCTGGGGCGTTGGTGGTTTTATTTAAGTGTTGTGTTCGTCTTGTGTTTTCCTCACTGTAGGGTCTCAAATTAGATGAGTCAGATACAATAGGTAGTACAAATTAAATTGAAACTGGCTAAATGGTCGCAAAGACCAAAGATTTCAAAAGAAAATAAAAAAAGCTCAAAGTCATTGGGAGTCATTGGGAGTTTTACAGATTACTGTTGTGTTTGTTTTATTGGTGTTAGTGGCATTCTTGCAGCTACTTAAACACATAAGAAGCAGTTTTCAACAACTACGTTAACGTTGACTATTAATATAAACACCTCAATATCAATCACTGTCAACAGTTACATGATCAACCGTCACTGTTGCAAACTGAACGCAAATTATTTTTACAGAAACAAGCTGTAATTTCATTATTACAAATAGTACGTTGCCTATCGTACGCTAATATCAAGATAAAGATATCGACTTTGAGAAATAAAATATCTTTAAATCTTATATCTTTATATTATATGTGGTATCTCGGAAACGATTCGAACGATTTGGATGAAATTTAACATTTAATAACGTTTTGATTTTCAAGTTTATCGAAATAGGTGTCTTCGCTGCAAAAACGCGATTTTACAAAAAAAAAAAAAAAAAAAAAAAAAAAAAAATATCTAGCAGTTCTCGTATTTGATAGCTCTGAAACAGCCTGAACGCCATCTCGTAGAAGTTTCAGATACCGGTAATCCTACTGATATAGGTTAAGTTTCTCTTTTGTTAGAGCAAGGAACTCATATCTTTAAACGAACAGTTTTTGTTTACTAGCGGATCCGTGAGAATATTTAGCACAGTACAGTGGTCAGTAACCGAATAATAATAATATAATAATCTCATCAAAATTGACCTACAGCTTTTGATTCAATTGCGTCCAATGAAAAATTATCTTAAATTTCTTTGCTGTCGGGCGGAACATCAAAATAAAACACACCTATTTCACCAATTGCACACTAATCACAACTTCGTCAAAAAGCGATCAATAGTGTTTACGTGAATCATGTGAAATCAAGAAGGCGCAACTGGCTGAATATTAATGAAAATCCGACCAATAATTTTTGCGTGATTCAAAGTTTAAGGAAAAAATGTCCTAAATTTTTCAACTTTACGATTTTCTTCTTCGCCTTCTTCTACCCACATTTTGGCATCAGCTGCCCTTGATGAGTTTTTCCATCTTTGAAATGGTCGAAGTTTTGCCATCTGTCTGTGAAACGGTAACTGGTTTCTTTGTGTGATAAATGTATTTATTGTTTGTGAAATGTATAGTTTATGAGGAGGAGATGGGGGACGATCCCGTCATTCACCTTGGTGGCTGCGAAAAACCGCAGTCAGAATGGCCGGTACGCGGTGGCGTGGGCTCGTGCCCGGCCCCGTTGTACCTCCCCGTTCTAGAGAGCGACGCATTGAGCCACACTGATCGGTTTTTATCAACTTTGAGATTTCACTCCAGAATAAGTCATTCCCTGTTTTACTGGCGGGGATACAGATTACATACTAAATCAAGATTGTATAAAAACTCTGTGCAGTAGTTTCGGCGTGAATCGCTTTCAACAAAACACCGTTAATCACTTATCAATTATCTCAGTTTTCTGATATCACATGATAATGAAACATACCCTATTCTATCGGTGGTGGCATGGACTGTACATTAAACGAACCCCAATAAAAATGCAACTAGTCGTTCTAGAGCCAATCGCTTTCAACAAAACATTGATACTAATGATTACACACTTTTTTAATAAATTTCTGAGCTTTTAAACATCACGCCAAAAGATATATATCCTACATTAGCTCCGGGGTCAGAAGCTGTACATTAATCGAAATCCCATCAAAATCAGATCTGTAGTTTATTCGCGAATCCAGTAAACCCCACTTCAACGCATACAGCAGACAAACAAATTAAAAAAAAGTTATTTCCTTCTATTCAGTTTATGAACAGACATTTTTTTTTTTTTTAAAAAAAGTGTCTTAAATGTACTAACTCTTTACCGGCTACGGGGCAGAGATCTATACTTATGGACAGAACGGAAGAAATAACGATTCTGAACAACATTCTAAAGTACTTTGCACTGACGATTCTCACTTTCATAAGTGTATGTGTTCACTTTAAAACTGCGACTGTTACTTCATGACGTTAAAATACATAGAGGCATACACTGATTATGAAGCCACTGCTATTACTCCCTAAAATGGCAAAGTAAATATAGTTTTTATGCTTGCTGTACTGAAGTGGACTTATTTGGCATTAGAGAAATAGTATCCGGTGTGATAATTCATATTATACGCATATAAAATTCATGTTTTAATGGGAAAGAAATATTCAGTGGTACTCCTATGCAAATAAAATAAATATAATATTCTGACAGACCTCTTTCATATGTGGACTTGCTCCTAATTTTATCAAGTGGATATTAAGGTATAGTGTATTCAAATCGATGTAGGCAATCCTTGATATTTATTTAACAGTTCTCAGTAATCAGTCTTACAGAGCTCTCTTTCAACATCAAAAATCTGTGGATAACTATGTGGGAGCATTCATCAGTAGCCAATAAAAATGTAGTTATGACCCTTCAGTACGGTTAAAAGGATTCGATCTCCCCAGATGGCAATGGAAAATCATCAATCGGATTCGAAAAGGACAGGGCAGATGCAGCTACACACATGGAGTTGAGTAGACTCTGCAAATTGTGACTGTGGAGCCACCGTAAAGACAATCCACCACATCGTTTCTGAGCATACAAAGGAACAATAGAGGAAATAAACGATGCGTCGATCAGTGCAGCTAGAGATATAAAATCGTACAAGCTTGTGACATGCCCTTCTGTATTCATCCTTTGTATATATTGTAAAATATCATACGATAAATAAATAGTTTGTACTACTAGTTAGGACAGTTTATAACTGAAAGAAGACGTTACAATCTCCAGCATTTAACTCCCTTGAAAGTATTAAATACGTATCAGAAATACTGGAATAATAACAGAATTATCAACATCACTTGGAGAACCTCCCCAAAGCCTCAGGCTTGGATGTTTGTTTCGCGGTCCCCTATTCTTCAAGCACCCTCTGAGCGCCCCTTTGATCTGAATGCTCTCCTGCCCACCTCACCCCTACGGCACAAAATTCAAATTGTTCACTTTAAACGAATTTGCATACATCTTGTTTAATTGGGGACGCATCGGTCGAAGCCACGCCAATCAATAAGTACTGTCCGTGCAGCGGAAAAAAGTCTTTTTTTTTTTTATTTTTTTTTTACAACGCCAACTGTTTGGAAATTTTGTTTGCGTTCCTGTGACGAGTCTGTGCTCGTAATGATGGTGTAATTTCAATTTCCCCGGAAAACAGTAAACCAAGGCATGCACACACGTGTAGGTTTCTCATCTATATGGAAAAGCATAGCCAACGATACCAAAGTTTCGGTATAACCATTGTGGATTCACGATGTATGATTCACTCGAGTTAAAAGAAAATAACAAGTAGAATTGTGAAACTTTGGAGAAAGCTTAAAAATTAGTAGCAGTTTCTAAAAATTGAAATGGAACAATATTTAAAAAGGATAAAAAAAACTTGTATGACGTTTCAAAACACGAGAGAGCGGTAATTAGTTAGGAATAGGGATGGAATAGAGACAAGAATTATGTTACCTGCTGAAGATTTCTAACGCTGCGTGCAGCGATTGTAACTGAGGCGGAAAGTGCAGCACTGGATTTCAAATTACTTATAATATTATATATATGATGTTTTCACAGATTAATGAAAAATGGGCTTTATCCGTTGGCTCTTCACTTGTGGTAATTCAGTGGGTTCAAATCTAATTTAAAATTTCTTGATTAGTTTTCCAAATATTACACAATACTTTTACCTATATAATAATAATTCCGTTTGGTCGCAACGATCTGGTGACAGGGTTTCTATTGGCTGCGCATGCCGCCCCGGCCGTAGCCATCTTAACCTAAGCCTGTAGACTTACCGGGTATAGGGGACCTGCAGTTTAACGTAGAATCCGAACCACGGAACCACTCTGGTGTATTTCACATTTTCAGCAAGCTGTGCCTGAGGTGAAGGTTAGGTAAGCTGCCCATGAAATTCCCCGCCAAGACAGAGATTCGAACCAACTACTTTTCGATCCCCTTAACTAATGAGCCTCCAGACTACTCACTTTTACCTATTTTGAGCTATACAACCGAACCCACTCTGTACTAGTACTGTTGATAATATATCGATATATCGAAATGTCGATATTATTTTTTGAAAATATCGATATTTATGAGTGATACTTTTTAGGACGATATATCGATGTTTCGATACTGAAATCTGGATATCGGCTTCGATATTTTAAAAAATAAGTTATCATTTTTCGTTTGCTCTGAATGACACTATGTCCCTCAAATTTCTATTACGAATAGAAATCAGTAAGCTTAAGTAAATCTTACTACGTTTCTATAATTAATTTGAAAGTTATGTCTCCTCAGATGATGACAACAGTGTAGGCAAGGCATCGCTCGCCCAGCACGAATAGAACACGAGCCCATTGTTTGAAATGAGCGTGTGGATTGTCCAGGGAAGTCCAAATTGTGTGTTAGCAGGAATAGTGGGAAGTGTAAATAACAAATAGTTGCTAACTCGAGAGGAAGAAAAATAAGACAACTCAGAATAAGCTATCAACATACAAAACTAAATGAAATACCACAAAAAAATCTTCATGAAAAAATGTTATGTAACTTGGCCATAATGCATGCTATTATTCAATACTTCTACCTAAATAAATTCTTCAACTGTATTATTTATCAATCTTAAAAATACACAAAATAAGATTTGCCTCGAACGTATTTCGAGTTTTACAAATTTTATTAATTTTTATGAAACTCATAGACGCATAATGGTCAAATTTTTAACAAAATCAACAATCATCATCACCAACAGAAACCATTCGAAAGTGAAAACCTGACTAAGAACAAAATCACACGTCTATTTATCAGTGGACAGCCTTATTTTTGCAATGTTTGATTTTATGAAATTGCATTTATGTAAGTATCGATATATCGATACTTTTTCCAGATATATTGACAGCCGATATTGATACTTTTTAAAATATCGATATATCGGAAATCCGATATTTTTTAAAATATCAACAGCCCTACTCTGTACTTTTTTTCACTTTACTGCTTTTCTCTTCTTAGTTCTCGGTTTTTTCACAGACAAGTAAGTCAAAATTTTACAAATTTTGCTCTTATATAGCCCCTAATACAGCTATATTTGACATGGCATTACAGAAAATAGGAGAGGTGGAGCGAGGTTTTGTTTGGCAGTAGTCATGTAGGAATTTGTTCTCTATACAACGGTACTTCAATCCATTCCTTTAAATAATAGGATATCGTACAGTAGCAATTCTTAAGAAACACAGTAATTTATTCAACAGTACCACAAACCTAGTACGAAACAGACCACTAAAGAATTATAAGTCTTAGCAAAATTTCTGATATAAAACGAGAATATAAATATTTTCCTTTCTTATCGATTGGCTGCGAGAAAGCCAAAGCACAGCAGCTACAACTTATTACAGCTCTACAACTGATTTCGTTAACTGGATTCGTATCATGATTTTTAACTTTCAGAAATGTGAGCTTCAGAATTTACGAGATTGTAAGAACGGCATCGGTTTTGAACAGAATTAAATACTATTGAAAGATTTTTACACAGTGTCATGCGAGTTAAATATGGTTTCGTAATTAGTAGAATTGAAAAAAGTTCACTATTTCGTCAATACTAGAATACTGTTGATAAATTTTAGGTTGATGCGTTCAAAGAAACGTGTCAACTGTACTGTTTAATTCTAGCTAAAACTTTTTATTTATATCGTATTTTCAAACATGAGTTGACCTGGCTACTCCATTTAGCAGATAGTTTAAGATATGCAAACAAACAAGAAAATAATTTCCGAATTCAACGAAGTTTTCATAATATGTGTTCATAAAATACCACACTTTTTTCTAGAAAATTACTATTGCTGTGATAGATGCTGGAAAACATAATGTGATTCAAAATTCACACCTTGGCATCTCTTGGATATTCTACTAATCTTGCAAGCTTTTCAGAATAAATATAAAACTGGGGAATCAAGTTCCATCAGCACTCAAAATAATTTTTTTCAGAGGCAATTTCAGCTTGATGTGTGTTCGAAAATCTCAGATTCCCTGTTCGGGATAGTAGAAACAAGAAAAATTGTTATCTTTGGGCAAGAAAATATGATTCAGATGAAGATAAAAATGTGATCATTCTTTCCGTGACATAAAAACATTTTCATTCATTCACGAATTGATTGTCAGCAAGAAACGCCCTGTGCTGGAGGCGAAAAATTCCAGTATTAACCTAACAAAAAAACAGTTCTCATGCACTGTTTCCCTGTACCACACATTTCGCCATCATTGTGATTAAACCTATCCCATCAGTTCTAAGTATGTTTTAAGTGTAACGTGGAACACGAACCGGAGCGTACTTCTCACTAACAAAACTTTTCTAAGAGCAGCTTTATTTCAGCTTGATCTTTTCTTCTTTCTTCATCATGATCATCCGATTCTTGGGTTCTAATAACTTTAGCTACTCGTGCTTTGCTAGAGCTACACCTTATGCCAGGTTTACGTCCGCAAGGAATGTAAAAAAAGAAGACAAAATAAACTGGTGCCATAAAATTTTAGGCAGACACGAAGTAATAATACAGTGCAGAGCAAATCGACATCTATACTAAATAATACGTTTTGTCTCTAAACGAGATTTACTAACAAATCATACACTAACAAACTGCGTGAGAAGCTCAGCTCGAGCAACCGACGTAACATTACAGATTAACACACGCATCCGTCTGTCTGTCACCATTCGATAAGTTCTAAAAATTTCGTGACTACAACTGTTATTCATACCGAAAAAAAAATGTCCTGTGTTCTTCCTACAGGTACAAATTATTTCCTTGTCAAATTCAATCAATATTGGTGTAGACAATTATTCGTCAAAATGTAACAACAACAACAGGCTTACTTTCGCATTTATAATATTATTAGTGCAGATCATACAATATAGCGTAAAAAAACGTACATCTACTGCATTGCGAGACCACCTACGATTTGGCACGCATTGAACCCCTAAATTTGTGATGTCTACAATTTAACATGGAATCAGAACACCGACCGTCCAGGCGTGGATCATACGATCAAAAACAATTCTTAAAAATCTTTGCTTCCATCGGGATTTGAAACGGAGACCACGTTCCAAACATCAGTACACAAGCGTATTAACGACTCAACTACCAGCTCGCCCTACGGAACTTGCTACAGAGACTTACACATCCTATGCATCTGTCTATCACCGTTCAGTAATTTTTCAAAATAATATGAAAATAAGTATTATTTATACAGAAAAGTTATGCTATGTGCAGCCTAATGCCAAATAGCATCTCCTTGTCAAATTTCATCACGATAGGATCAGCCTTTTAGCCCAAGAAATGTAACAAACAGACAGATGGAGTTACGTTTGCATTTATAATATTAGTATACAAGTAGATTACCTTGGCCAAGAAATTACGGCACGTACTCCTAGAAACAACTTCACGTATCCCTAGGAGTACACGTTACACAAACTGGGAAACATTTGTTTCTGGACTTCCAATGTTTATTCTTTCTCTATATGTACGTTTTTTTTATAACCTAAACCATTCAATCTTCGATGAACGATTCATTATCGATTTTTTATCCTAAATGATTATAGGCAAAGCCCGAAGAGAATAGTTCTTCAAATTGATTATCAACTTTACATTACTTGACATCGAATTAATTATTTAAAAAGGTTCAGTATTGTGTTAGGATTGATCCAACTGCATAAAGTGTTTGTCTGTCCTCGCCGATGATTAAAAAGAAAAAAAGCCCCGCTACAACAATACGGCCTTATTTATATCCTCTATGCGTCTGACGTCAGGGAAGGATAACTGAACAATCACATACTAAGTTAATGGTACTGAACGACAAACTTTGCAAAACGAAATCTTACAGATGTTAATACCATTTTCTTCTACTATGGCACAGTCTGGTGACTAACAGTTTAATGCTCGAAACATTCCCGGTTCGAATCTCGGTCCAGGCTTGGAAGCTGGAAAAGCTTGATGTGTAATGTAAAGTACGCCAGAATGCTTCCGTGGTTCCGAGTCCACGTTTAACTGTAGGTGCCTATACCCGGTAGGATTACTGAGTTAGATTAGTTGGCCACGAAAAGGGGCAAATCGAAAACCTGTCATCTGGCGGCCGAACAATCCTTCGCGATCTTCAATACAATAATGTCGCATGGTGATTTGATTTCAGTTATTATGATTTATCTAACAGAGTCAACTTCAGTATCAAACTGATATCGGTTGAGTATGTCGGATGGTACGGACATTACAAGAATAGAAAGAGGGACGTTTACTTGGAAAATTTCCGAATTGTATGCAGAAATACAGTTACCGATTTGCTGTATTAGGTCGAAGTGTGGCAGTACAGTAAACCATTGCTGCACCGGCGGGGCTGTTGTAAACTCCCACTTTTTCGCCACAACTCCTGTGGTTGCCACACAATACATACGTACCGTACCTCGGAGCTCGAGCCGTGTTTCCGCGCCGGGAAATTTTTCGCAGCCCGCTCTACGCCCCGCGGTTTACACACAAATTATTCCGTCGTCCGACTCGCGTTCTCACTAATGTCGTAAATGGAAGGAAAACAAAAATATTAGTGCTGCCAAAAAACGCTGCACGGACGAGTTGTTTCGCTAGGCGGGCGTGTTGTGTACGCTCCAGTGACCAGAGCCCACTTTAAAACAGTGCCGGCGGTTCCGATACGGTTTTAAAACGCGCCCGACGCTTTGTTCTGCGGCACTGCCTTTTTTATCCCCACCCTCTCTCGACTCGCAGGGGACATAACTAAAAAATAAAATTCAGTTGCATGTGAAACGCCTTTTTGTTTTTTCTTTGACGCGATCATATTTTAAACGAGTGAGCGTTTTCGCAACACCTGGTTGGACATTTAATAACACGGCGTCATGAAGGTAGAGGCGGTGGTGGGGGGGAATGAACACCGCATTGACACGCGACGATGACGGATAGGAGGATTGGGCGTCAGTCGGAACCTCGTAAACTGACGCCAGGCGTCGCGTCGCGTTGGTCCGGCAAGGGATGGACGGGCAGCCTGCTTCAACTGTGGACCAGGGCGAATAAAATTTGTCCCCACCTAAAGGTAGGTAACTTTGGCGAATCAGTTGCAATTTCCATTTTATGATCTACAATATAATTCTGAGCCCCCTATCAGTAGCTGAGATCACTAAAACACTATGAAGTTCTCTGTTTTAGTTGGTAAAAATATGGTTCGTATCTTTATGACCAAAATAACAGACAAACAAGCATCAAAATACGAACTGTATCGGATAAGTATGACATAAAAATGACAATGTATTATCAAATTCTCGTACTTTATACATCTAAACATGCTCAATTATACATCATTTATTTCATCTAGTAGTGTAATCATGAAGACAGCATTATTTGCTTCCGAGCACTCACTACACCATTGGGAAATTAAATTTTAAATTGGCGAATCAGTTGAAAATTCCATTTTATGATCTACAATATAATTCTGAGCCTCCTATCAGTAGCTGAGATCACTAAGACACTATGAAGTTCTCTGTTTTATTTGGTGAAACTATGGTTCGTATCTTTATGACCAACAAAACAGATAAACAAGTATCAAAATACGAACTTAAAACCAGATAAATATGATCTAAAAATGACAAGAAATCATCAAATTCTCATACTTCATACATCTAAACATGCTCAATTATACATCATTTATTTCATCTAGTAGTGTCATCATGAAGACAGCATTATTTGCTTCCGAGCACTCACTACACCATTGGGAAATTAAATTTTAAATTGGCGAATCAGTTGAAAATTCCATTTTATGATCTACAATATAATTCTGAGCCTCCTATCAGTAGCTGAGATCACTAAGACACTATGAAGTTCTCTGTTTTATTTGGTGAAACTATGGTTCGTATCTTTATGACCAACAAAACAGACAAACAAGTATCAAAATACGAACTTAAAACCAGATAAATATGATCTAAAAATGACAAGAAATCATCAAATTCTCATACTTTATACATCTAAACATGCTCAATTATACATCATTTATTTCATCTAGTAGTGTCATCATGAAGACAGCATTATTTGCTTCCGAGCACTCACTACACCATTGGGAAGTTAAATTGCATTGATGAAGTAACATTAATTTCATATAATTTACAGAAAAGAACTTTTTCGTCTGTTCTAAAACACTCCTCTCCGAATTCCATTACGTAACTCAGTAACCACGCAGTTTCAGATAATTTTGTTCTTGACACTGTGGCATTCACTGGTCCACTGCAGATTTAACACTGACGGAGAATGATTCTCAAATGTATTTGATCGACGCTGTTCAATTGTACAGATTAAAATGTGGGCGGAACATAAACGTTTAGAGAGTGACAATAATGTGTAACTTTAATTCTTGACTGGTAAATTCCGACCAATTCAGTGACAATTAGTTTTGATTTCCTTCAGTGTATAATAGGAGTACACTTCTGTGAATAATTATCTTAATTTCTTCTAGTAAACTTCTCGTAAATTCCGGTACAGTCAAAAAATTACCAGATTTTTTTCTCAAAATATGACGATATGACCGCAAACATTATTGTTATATGACCATAAGTAGAAAATGTCTTGAATATGCATTTATATGACGAATGAAATACATTTAAATACAATTAGGAACGTTTAATCAGTGTTTAATTGACCATTACCGCTGAAAAAGAAGGTAGGGAAAAATATGTCTTGTTATAAAGATTAAAACCCTAGTGATGCATTACAATGGAATAAGCCTATAGCCAGCCGTGAAATCGTAGGTTTCCTTAACCTGCCTAACACATGACTGTGTTGTTTTCTTTGTCTTTTACAGAAAACGGAAGAACCTGTATGTTCGGGCAGAGTTTAAGTGTGTTTAATATAGAACTCGTTTTGAATTTTTAGGATACTGAGTTGGAATACTGCATGAGTGGTTGTTTGAAATGCTTTTGCACTACATTTATCTTCCTGTACCCTAAGTGGATAGTGCTAAAAGTTCAAAACACATGCATGGTTGGAAATAAATAAGTAACTAGGCAGGAAGGTGGAGGAATCGAGGAAAGTGGTGAATCAAACAAGGAACAGAGTAAAAGCGATAAAACGCAAAAAATTAAAATATCGTTAGAAAATGGGAGGCGAAGTCAAGTTAAATCTTGTACGGTATTAGAGAACTAAGGTGAGAAATTAAAGCAGGAGAAAAATGAAATACTGTAATTTTATGCTGCATTTTGCTTCCTGTACCAGAAAAAAATCCACATTCTCAGAAAAAAAACATTTGGAAGAAAAATAGTGAGGTAAAGAAGAGTTTATTCTTTACCAGAGAATAAGTACCAGGAAAGGGGATACTTCAAAGTGGGAAACAATTAATATATTAAGTTGAATATGTTGAAGGAATACGAATAAAAGGTAAGCTATAGCATTGTAAAAAGAAAAATTGAAAGAAGGAGGTTTTGGGTATAGTGAAAATGCATCATAATGAGTAAAGATGCCGATAACTAATCATAATTAGGAAATGCAAATTAATCATAATTAGGAAATGCAAATTAAATGGAAATGTTGGAGATAAATCTATTTGAAGAAAGAGAAATGAGACAGTGTTATGAACTAAGGGTAAAAATGATTAAGGAAGCATAAAATTGGTGAAGGGGGAAGAAGAATTGGAAGAGCAGGAACTTAGGAATGAAGGGGGGAGGACAAAATACAGACAAAAACTATGTTGAGTAATTTTGGCAGGGGAGAGCGGGTTGCCAGCCCTGGCAGTGTAGGGGCTAGCACGCTGGCCTCACAATGCAAGGGACGCCGGTTCGAGTCCGGCCTCAGCCGTGGTTGCTTTTAATTAAGTGTTGTGTTCGTCTTGTGCTGTCCTCACTGTAGTGTCCACAATATCATAGTTAAAGCCAGATATAACAGTTGGTACAAAAACAAATTGGAGCTGCCTAATTGGTCGCAAAGACCGAAGGCCATACTTTTTTATTTAATTTAATTTATTTATTTTTATTAAAGAAAAAGGGAAAGCGGTTAGGGTGAAATACAGACGGAAGGAATGCTAGAAGGCAGAAACATACTTGAACATAATAGAACAAGAAATTTTTATGAACATCCACCATAGCCGTTCCATGGACAGTTACAGAATTACACGTGTTGAAAATTTTAATTTAGTCATTATTGAACTCTGTGTTTAGTAGCTGTTTCTATAGTCATGTAGCTACCTTCGGAAAAGTAATATCAAGAAATATGGTGTAGATTCAAATAATTTAGTGCTCAGGCAACGGGAAATTCACTTGAGATACATAAATATATTTAGAAGAAAGTAATGTGCATAAAAATATTACAAATCAAATGTAACGATCGATAATAATGTGAAGTTTTTACGTCAGATACTCTTGAAATTGTGACAGCGAAGTGAAAGCAATAAGAGAGAATACAATATGAGAGGGTTGGTAGATACATTAGGCTGGAGAATACAGATATTCTCATCTAGAGTATGTTAACAGGTTGGGATGTATTCGTTACAACAACCGAGGCAAGGAAGACGTTGAACGGTTAAATTTAAGTGCGGTATCCGTTTAAGCGAATTCTCGAGCGGTCTGAAATATACTTCTCAATAATTCAACATTTCACAAACAGTAATAACCTTTGCCACTACCCAATATAGTTCACAGACACTTGTGCTGTTGCTACATGCAGGCTGGCGTATACTAATGAACATGTTGTTTAAGAAAGTCTAACATCGTATCCAGGAAACAGGAAATAGAGGTAAAAAAAAAAAAAAAAAAAAAAAAAAAAAAAAAAAAAAAAAAAAAAAAAAAAAAAAAAAAAAAAAAATTCTACGTTCAGGTAAACCATGATTCGTAGTCAGACAAATCATTTTTGCTCCAGTGTAAAAGACATGGAAGTAGATGCAAAGCTCTACCTCCAGAAACTCTTCCTCTTGAACCTCTGAGGTTCAGCAACAACCTCCACTAGTGAGGCTGACTATACAGTTTAGTACCTCCTTTTTTTATTTTGTTTTTAAATGTTCATTATAACTTGGCGACCTTCGCCGGCCTCTGTTTTTCGCAGTTTATGCACTATGACCGGATCAGCGGATCATAAATAACCCTGCGTGGCAGGCACCGCGTTTGTTTATTACACCTGGCGCGAGCGGCACGTTGGCCGAGATTGAAGCCGGCGCGGGTTTTCCATTCCGCCGCTGTCGCCACGGGATGTATGTTTCCGATCTCTGGCGCGCCGGCCAGGGCGACTTTTATTTCCATCCTCCTCTCTCTTCTACTACGGTATTTGTTGACGGGCAGTTCCAAATGGCAAAAAAGACGAGGCAGTTATCGTGAGCGTAATTTCCGGAGGGCACTATTGAAACGGACAAGTTGAAAGCGTCACTAAATTTGGGCTTCGTGTCCCCACCGTTAGATTTGGCTAACAGAAAAGTCAGGAGCGAAACAATATTCATGAAACGATGTATGACATGTTAATACCCACACAAAAACTTTTCATAATCTTACCCTTTATCCATCTAGAATTTATTCACTTATATAACTTCCAAGTATTCCTATGTTGAAATCGTTGTTAAGAGATCAATGTTTTTGTCATGAAGAGAAACATTCCCCAAAATCTTTTTTCGTAATGTGGAAGAACTTAGTGCTTGAGTAATAAGTTCTTTCCCCCTCATTTCCATTATTTTATTTTTACAGTAACGGTGGTGGAACCAGTTTCCAGATAACCGAGGAGGCGGTGTAACGGTTAGCGTTCTCGCCTCGCATTCGGGAGGACGGCGGTTCGAATCCCCGTCCGGGCATCCAGATTTGGGTTTTCCATGGTTTTCCCAAATCACTCCAGGCAAATGCCTGGATGCTTCCTTCAAATTGGCATGGCCGAATTCCTTCCCATTCCTTGCCCCTATCCTTGCTCCCCATCCTTGCCCCCCATCCTTGCCCCCATCCTTTCTCGTCTCTAAAGACCTCGCTGTTAAGAGACGTAAAGCAGTTAAAAAAAAAGTTTCCAGATAAGAAACGCAATCACATTAGCAAGGGGCTATGAAAAAATAACTCCCTGAGGGCGAATAGTCATTTGCTGCCATTATTACTGCTTTTTTACGAGAAATATGTATGGAGGGTAAAAATCTGTTAAGCTTTACAGTAACGAATGTTCTGAATTTAAGGCCATTGACCAATAAATGTATTTCACGATAGTCTTGATTATTCGTTAAATATTAAGTATCTCAATAAAATATGTTATAACGCCGCCTGAAAAGGACATTGATGTTAGGTGTATTTGATATGTATTTCACTGTTACCGTCGGAAGCAAGGCTAGCTCGAGGAACATGTCACAATATCCTTATCTTTACGTAAATTTACTTCGGCCATCAAGCTCTATGTTCTTTAATTTTCAATACTACTTTCACGAAGTCTTGTTATACCCATGAACTTTGCAACAATTAAATGGTGCAATATTGCACCACTACGTAGCTTTCCGTGGGACATGTTTACTATTCGGCAGAGCGTGGGAGAAGAATAGTCTTCCCTTTCTCGAAACAGTCTTTGACAATCTTCTAGTGTCGATGACAGCATAAAATATAAGCTAGTTTTTTCTGCCAATTCGATGGAATAGTCATTAGCTGATTGAAGGAAAGATTGAGATACATTAATTCCGATTTGTGGTCATGACAAAAGATGCAACATAGTTTCCATCTCGCCACGAGAACATGTGATATCCCCTTGAAGCGAGAGTGTAACGGCCAACTCCAGCTTGAAATGTGTTCAGTGACTTTAATATGGGCCATAGTCGTTCAGACCCAGGTGGGTAGAGTCAAATTCGACTTCATCCAGTAGATGTTGTAGGCCTATTGCGTTCTATTCTGCCAGGCCGATATTGTTCCCCCTGCTTGGTGTCCCTTTCAGTGGCGCTGAGGTCCTTAAGAAGCTTGATCGGGACTTCATTCTCGATGACGCTGATATGTAGTATGTAGAGGGTGTCGGGAATCTTTTTCCACTATGAACCTTGCGTGTTGGAAACATACAGTAAAAGGGGGAATATACCAACTCATATTTCAGTGCCTAATGTGGCATAGAGTGGACGTAATGGAATTTTCTTCTGACTTCACCCATTTAAAAACATTAGAGGGCAAATCATTAAAGAAGGATGGATAATTCAGTTCCGTCAGCGTGTTTTTGTTAACTGTTACCTCGGGCTTGATGTTTTTTAGACGTCTAATATTCTTAACGCTGGCCCCGGAAACATAGCAACTAGCATGCAAAGTTAACTTTTCTGATGATTGTCTTACAATTTTGTGGTTGTAATTGGTTCTAGTGTTCGTCTCATATTTCTCATACTGTGTGTTGCAATAACATGTATAATACAATAATTTTTCCATTTTATTCAATTGTTGAAAGAAAGAATGGCTGCGTGGCTGGAAAGGAAAAAACTTTTTAATTTCTTTTTACCTTTTTTTCTTGACAAATTCGGGAGGACGGCGGTTCGAATCCCCGTCTGGGCACCCAGATTTGGGTTTTCCATGGTTTCCCAAATCCCTCCAGGCAAATGACGGGATGCTTCCGTCAAAAGGCCATGGCCGAATTCCTTCCCAAGCCTTGCCCCCCCCTCCATCCTTCCCATCTCTAAGACCCACGCTGTTAAGAGACGTTAAGAATTTTTTTTTTTAAATTCTTGACAAAACTACTCTTTAAAAATGATTTGTAATTCGGGACACATTATCCTCACTCTTTCGGCAAATGGCTTCAGATATAGTTTATCCAATTAATGATTTTTGTATTTTTGAGGAGGAAATGTGGAATCCTTCTGGTAAATAACCTATGGTTACGGGAAATCCCAGGAGGGTTATGATTAGGTGGTAGCATTTGAACACCCACGAATTTTGAGATGATGCTCTAATGCATTCATCCCAGCTACTTAACGAAGTTAAACCGAGTCTATATTGTACATGGAAGAGGCATATTTACAGTGTACTATATGTGGGCAGAAGACTAATACTAACTGAACCAACTCAAAGGGGACCCGACGCTGGCAACAGCTGCCTAAGCCGCCTATTGTTCAGTAGCTGAGCGGGCGGTGTCAATTTTTTTGGCACAATGCCACAAATCTGCCGCTTTGATTCTGAATGGAAAGTGACTGAAAGGACGAAGCACCAGCTGTCCCTGGCCACAGCCTGCGCTTTCAACACTGCAATACTTCATCAGTCAATACTTCTGATGCAATTCTTCACGGCAAAAATTATGTCTCCGATAAAACCAGGCAACTGCAGGTGCATAACAAGAATATAGCTCTCGAGATATACTGCAATTAGACAGTTTTGTGAAGTAACTTCTACAAAAATATTTTTTTTAATAATAGGATCCCAAAGACTTGATTGTATTCCAAATTTATGATTGGTAGAACGCTTATAAAATTTTTATTCACTAGTTGGAAATATTAACTTCTAATAACTGCTTTTGAGATGTAGTTATTTCTGTTATTAAGATACTTTATGTGTTACTGGAAGTCGATGTCAGAATACTAAGTTGTTTTTATAACAAAATTTTAAAATTGTTGGACTAACTTCAAAAATTAAAATTTCAATGACTCTTTCAGTAAATCTCAGAGCAGCTTTTAAATCGGCGCAAGAAACTTCGTTAAGAACCACATCTTACTACGGAAAAATTGATAGTTTTTTCTTTTTTGTGGAATAATACTATACAGACACTAAGTTATTCAAATATTTTGTTGTCGTAGTTGGCGGTAAGGTCTCATAGTTTTTAACTATATAAAATTTAATTAAAAAGAACAACTTTTAGAAGCTAAAGCCTTTGACCTTAGTTTAACACATTGCATTTTTGCTTCTTTCTTTACTCGAGTTATACTTACGGGGAAAAAAATGGTATATGACTAAATCTACTTAGGTGAAGATTATCTCAACGCATTTCGTGGAATTATATTCAACAAGATACAAATTTTAAGAAATGTTCAATTTTTGATGGTTTACAAAACTCTTGTCTCAACATTTAATGATGTGCAAATATTTTGCTGAATGTAGTAATAAATCATTAGAATTTAACGTAATTTTAATCAGAAGATTATTTTCTAATTGCGTTTCTCTCAGTACAAAGCTATAATTACAAAAAATAAATAAATAAACAGAATATAATACGTAAATAATTAATGGACATCGGTGCTTATGGCCTTAAAAATTCATTTCCATTTTGCGTCGGTTTTAAAATTTAAATTTGGAAAGATTCTTTAGTATGTATTAGAAATTTTTTAAACTGTTACGAAAACCGAGTCCATTGGTTGAGCGGTAATACTTTGACCTGTCATTCTGGAAAACGCTGGTTGAAATCCCATGGACAAACTCATTTCCGAAACTTGTTCCCATATCCCCTCCAACCACTAATGAACTCAATGTTCGGCATGGCTCGTTTAAAAAGGCCAAAGCCAATGCTAAATTTCCTTTCCGTATTTTTCCCTAAATCCTGTAACGCTTGTAATTACCTCGATGTCGAAGATGTGTAAAGCGTTAAGCATAAAAAATAATATACGAATAATCCGAATAAATGCTATGAATTCAAGTCAGTGAAAAAGTTTAATAGTCGATTGAGAGATAGATTTAATTTATCAATAATTACATAAAGATGGGGGATAAAGTGACGAAAAAAGGTCCATGAAAAAAATTTAATGAGTTATTGTTACATAAGTATATTGAGAGGTTTAGAGCATCTCGGTATGTACCTTAGGTCCTTAATTCAGTGCTTTCACGTAGCCTTCTGCATCCGCATGGCGTTGATAGTATCTGATTCATCCACCTTTAGAACATTTGCTATCATTAGGGCAAGAGAGTGCTCTGGAACACTCCTGGCTTTCCCCCTTCCTGTTTCAGGTCATTGGCAGTAAGAAGTGACTCCTTACACGGGGAATAGTTCTGTCGCCAGAGCCTCTTCCTTGCAAACAGGATGCATAACGTGAATAAGAGGATGACGTTTGGTCGGAAGAAGCTGATACAGTCTCTGCAAAACAACTGCATTTTGTGAATACCATAGAGTTTCACAAAAATGAGGTAGATTTCTGAATACGTTTTAACATGCATGAAATTGTTGGTGGTGTGTTCAGTACAACTCTACAGCCACGTTACCTCCCGTGGGGAAACTCGCACAACAGTCATATGACACTAATCACTGGTTCTCCCATCCCCAAACCAAGTTCCATGTCTTATTTATTTAGTTTTTCGCTATAACGCATAAAAATAATACAATTATATACAATTGTTTCATACTAATAAAATGCACATTAAATTATAGTTAAAATTCAAACCGACATAGTGCAGCCAATGTAAAGCTTCATTTGAAATATCTATGAAGTTTTTAGGCGATCCTCTGAAGGCTTGAAGTAGGCAATCAAAGGTTCTTCCACACCATAGTTGCAATTCGGTGAATCTCTCATTCCCCATGTGTAAAGAGATAATGCAGATCTACCGTGGCCAGACCTAACTCTGTTAAGAGCAGCTCAGGTATATATTCTTCTCTCCCGATAAAATTGTTTGATATAATCTGTTTTGCAGTTTTTATGATTTGACTTCTTGATTTAAGTCTCTGAAATTGGGTTTCCACGTCGTCCTGATTGGGGAGATCCAAGTTATGACAGATCTTATTATATTTGGCAATTAGGCGATTGCGTCGTCTTATCGTAGGTTGTTCGATGTTACTCAAAACGGGTATCCACTAATTATCAGCATTGTCTGGTTCAAAAATATGTCACTTTTTTTGGTGTGGGTGTTATTCATCCAGACAGATGAACAGCCGCAGAATACACAAGGCTCAGTGCTGATGTGCTAAGTGTGGAGGCGGATGCTCCCCAGGAGGTGGCAGTTAACTTCTGAAGAATAATATTTCCTGTTCTTATTTTTGTTGCAAGGCTATTTAGATGTTTATTGTACGACAAGGTGCGATCCATTACGACTTCCAAATACTTCGTAAAGAATTGTGTCGGAGGGGAGTGCCATAAAGAAGAACGTCAAGCGGGAGATTCGCCGTCCGCCTGTTAAGATGGAAGACACTAGTTTCCATATTGTTGGAACTGAGTAAAAAGATACCATTTCTTAAAATAGTTGCTCAGGGCTTTGAGGTCTGCAGTTAAACTATTTTCAATTAGCTGAATGTTATGTGACTGTTGTACTAGGACCAGATCGTCAGCATAAGAGAATTGTCTGGATTCCGTTTGAGGAATATCAGAAATATATACATTAAAAAGAAGTGGGACAAGAACTGAGCCTTGAGGCAGACCATTATTCACTCTTCTTGTTTTGCTTATCTTATTATCTGAGACAACCTCGAAAGTTCGGTTAGCTAACATGGTATTGATCAGACAAGTGATATTTTTACACTTCAGGATGTGTAGCAGTTTCTACTAGAGCCACGCCGTATCGTAGGCTACGGTAAGGTCAACAAATACTGCAATAGACTTCAATCGTCTCTCGAGCCCTACTTCTACGTGGATTGCCAATGTATTGAGGCTAGATGACAACATGGTATAAGGAATCTATATATAAATAAACTCTCTAAAGTCCTACCTGCATTGTAAACACAATCCTATAAACAACATTTTAAACTAACTAATCCTGACAAATATAAGCTTAGCGATTTCTGGTGTCATATTCTGTACCTGACTGGGTTTATTAGTATATTTATGTGAACTTAAGGACCGGGTTTAGGACCGGGTTTACAAAATGTTTATGAAGTGTTTGTACCTACGTGGAATACTAACTAAACAATTTAAGAAGACTATATTACTTACATCACGTAAACTCTGTCAGGGGTCAAGGTCCTACTGACATTGACCGTGACTGGAACAGTATTTCGCTCGTCCGGCAGTCAATCTCCTCAACACCGAGCTACCAGACTACCCTGCTAGGTTTATTTTACACAAATATTACCTCACCTTATTTTTTTTTCTAAAAATAGACACAGTAGTATTAAAGTTAAGGGATACTTCCTAACACAGTGTAAGACCTTCTATTGCCCTGTAAAATTGCAGGAAGACTTAACAAGTAGTCGGAAATTCCCTGAAGGAATATTCAGCGACGTTTCTTCTACATACTGCGTAAGTGCTGTCGGTTCAAACGTTGTCCATGAACTGATCTTTCGATCATGTCCCCGATATATTCCATTTTATTCTTGTCTGGAGATCTAGTTCGCAAAATCATTCGCTGGAATTGCTTAGAATGTTCCTCAAACCAAACGGAAACGATTTTTGTCGGTAGTACGGTGCCTCTTCGTAATGGAAAAGTTCATCGTTTCTTTGGGAACACGAAGTCTGCGACTGACTGCAAATATTCTTCAAGTAGCTGAACATAACCGTTGTCGGTTCAGTCTGAGCAGAGATCCAAGTCAATGCCATGTAAAGACAGCCCATGTTAGGACGAAACCACCAATAGCTTGCACAGAGCCTGCCTGACAATCTATAACCATGGCCTAGGGGTTCTGCTCCACACTCGAACCATACCGTCATCTCTTACAAACTGGAATCGTATCATCGTATCTAATCCGACCACGCAACCTTTCTACAATCATTTATGGTCGAAGCAATAAGTTCACTAGCTGGGGAGAGGCGTTGCAGCCGATGGAGTTTTGCTAGCAAATGCACTGACGTCGGTTTTCTGCTGCCATATCCGATTAATGCCAGATTTCGCTTCACAGTACACACGGATACATCTGTCGTACGTCTCACATTGAGTGTTGCTGTTCTTTGACGTAGTGTTACCTATTTATCAACACTGACAGCTCAACACAGACTTTGCTCGTCTCGGTCATTAGGTAGACGTGGTCAGCCACTGCGTTATCCACGGAGCGAGACAATTCGTAAATTACAAGCTCAGGGCACACTCTTGTCATTGTTGATCGAGGGATGTTAAATTGACGTACAAGTTCCGAAATGGAATGCTCCATGCTTCTAGCGCCAGCTATCGTACTGAAGTCTTTTAAATAATGTAGTGTGGTAATAATACCGTCAAAAAACCTTTCACACGACTCACGATGGGAGAAACAACACTGTAAGGTACATTTATACATTTTATTTTGATGTTTGCATCTTACTGTTTCAATGCTTTCGGCACTTCGGTATATATCAGATATTGGATGCTTACCGACTCTGCCCGGAGATGGTGTCTTATGTCATATGACGCTTGGCGGCACATTCAATGGCGTATTTTGTTACTTTAATGAACGTGTATTAGAGTAATCATGCATAAAAATCTTGAGCGATCATTTTTTTTTCTCTTTAGATAAGTTTATAAAATACACAAGGTTGTAAGAAAGGCTGTGACGCCAGTGTAAATATTCATCTTATTTGAATGAAAATATGCAATGGATAAGAAAATTTGATATGGCGAATATTGAGTGTGGTGCGTCCTTCGCTAGAGCGTGTCCTCGGGAAGACAGGGACCTACAGATACCGTTGCCCTTCCGGGACAGACCATCGCCTGCCTTGCTCAAAAGGAGTGGGGCGGGGTGGTTTTACCTGAACCTACGCATCCAGGAACCGTGAATGTGTCCCTGAGGGAACTCCCCAACAACAGGTCATCGTAACTGGCGGAAAAAAGTGTCACGCCGGATCGCAGCATAATCTCCGAAGGCCTCCGAACGGAGACGAATATCGTAGCTCGCACACAGTATATGCGAGCGTGAATAAAATGTCAGCCATGTATAGCGTGACGTCAGAACGCCTGACCACAGCCTATCAAAATGAACACGTGACTAAAATTCCGGGATTTTCTGTCCAACATGTACCTCCGAAATCAAGAGGGAGGATCCAAAGATTACGTGAGAAATAGTAGCGGTGACGAACTCATTCTGTTTCTGATGTGTTTGTCGAGTTGATTCAGACGTTCCTGACGCTGCTTCTAATTCTGACTTGTATTATTGAGTCGGAAACTGTACGTAATGCTAATGTGGGGATTACACGAACTTAGCGTGACTGCAGCTGCCTTGTGAGGTGCAGGGTCTCACATTCCGTGTGTTTATCGTCAATCATCGCCGCTATGGAAAAATGTTGCATCACCAAGCCCAGTTTATGTGAATTCCATGAAACTAGAAAACGACCAGTAACCTTCCCTAGAATGAAAAGTTTCTGCTCTAACTTTAAAAGTAAAATCCTACTGAGCTATCGGCATAATTTTACATTACAGTAAAGTTCAGTTAGGAAAGAACCTTCCCTTGCAAGACTCTTTTAATACGTTCTCGTAAATTTTTAGAGGCATAATTGTTTAAATCATGGCGATCAAGCTTATTCTCATTGTAAAGGCGCAGCATCATTGATAACGATGTATAATGTCATCATTTATTATGTTCATTGGTTTTGCTTATCATTCCTCCAGATGTATTAATTATTTGAGTTTGATTTCAAAGTAAATTTCATTTGTTTGTTTGTTTTCTCAACAGCTAATTGTACCTCTAGTCATTGCGTTGCTATTTTGTGCATCCATGTATTAATATTAACAGTAAGTACTCCTAGACATGTAATTTTCATTTGAAACTAAATAAATGTCATATTGTGACGGTTTACCTATACTCCCATTAGCGTCGATATTCTTGCTAATTTCATATTTGCATTACCTCTTAAAAATTGAATATTCTCCATTAACTAAATGTTTTATTAATAATATTATTAGATAAATTATCTTTCCCTGTGGTGTATGCTGTAACAGCCCTCAAACATAAACTTAAATGGAATGTTATTTTATAAAGCACTTATAGTAAACTAGAGTTTTGTTAAATGTAATCTGGTATGTTTGTTTGGAATTTCCTGTAAATCAATGTATATAGACTTTGTTTTATGAAAAGTAATTATTTAAAGGCCATTTAATATGTTTAAGAACAGAATTGTGCTATAGAATTGCTTAAATGTTCGTAATTCCAAGTATTAATGCAAGTTACGATGTCTAAAGGACAATTTGCTGCAGTTTAAAATGAATTCTGTGAATAATTTTGCGTTTAAGTATTTTCAATTTCCATTTCTGACCATTTTGTATTGATTGTAAATGATTATACATTAATTTTGATTGTTTTTAACATTTTTCAATTGTTTAAGTATTGTTAATATTCGAGAAATATCTGTCGGAAGCTTTTGAAGTGTTCTAGAAATTTCGGTGGAGTTTATATAAAGCGATTATCAGAGACAGAGAAGTAGTTTATACAGATTCAACATACGACGGCGAAAGACTGTATTATCTGTGGAAGGAGTGTTGTATGCAGTCTCTGGATTGAATGTATGCATTAATCAGTTTCGTTGACGTCGTGTTTATGAAAATAAAAGCAAGTTTAAACTGAACTGTATCGTGGACTGGTTATTTCATATTAATTAAACCACGAACACTCTAATAATGCCACACAGTAAAATGGATTTGGAGAGAATAAAACTAGCCGAAAAACCTTGTGCTAAACGTGTATTTTGTAAATATATAATCGAAAGGTGAGATAAACCAGTGACGTGTATGTGCTGTGGAGACTGCATATATTCCGTACCGCACGCTACAGGTGCAGACGTAAATTACACCGGTGTCCATCAGCCTGCGAGCTAGATTTCCCCGCGCTACACACACGTTGCGCGTCCATTCTTGGTGGGCGCGGTAAGACGCGCCAGTCCCCGTGTTTGCGCTGCCCCTGCAGCGCGTCATTTCCATATATATTGGTAGTTATTCGAGGCGGCACCGGCGGCCTCTGTAACCAGCTGCCCTCGCCGCACAGTGGCACACAGAACGTGCGCGCCTGTTTACCGCCCGCTGACAGCGTGTCTGTTAATTAAGGGCGGGCGGTTACCGCCACCACCAGCGCCATCAAGCGGTGGCCTCAGCAGGTCAAAACAGTTGCGTAGGAAAGCAGTCGTCACCTCACATGTGTGCGCTTGTATAAAATCGAAGCCCTTTGACTCCGCAACTTATCTCGGTATTTCCAAATACTTATTTTTAGAAATGGCTATAATAAGCTAGATAGAAGCTTTGTACTTCTATTGATACCTCAAAAAATTGCACTAAGTCTCCTTCTTACTCGACAGCTGCTTTTTATTGTTACTATTTTTACTCCGCGACTAACCGAAAGTGGGTAGCGGAGGGTAACATTGCACCTAATCGGATACCTCTATGCAGAAGAAACATGTAGTGTGAAGTGAAATGCTTTCACTACCTCAAACATGTTCTGGATGTTGCCGTAAAGAATAAATTGCCATGTAGTCACTGGAAAGTCTCTGTAATGTGAGTTTACGTTGCTGTACCATCGCGCTTGCGGGTAATTGAACAAAATGTGTCTTCTTATTGTTCTGGTCACCATCTAAAAATTCCAGCTAGGGGATAGAAGGACTCGTATTCCTGTAAAATCGAGAGAATGTGTATATGTTTTCAAATGTGTAAATATGTTAATGTGTATGTAATATGGCTGCGTAGAAACTTGCCAAATGTCTAGTAAACTAAAAAAAAAAAAAAAAAACATTTATTATAACACTGAGAGTAAAAAAATGTTGAACTATCTAATTTTACTAGGTGAATTTTGGGATTTACTTCTTTTTACCTTTAATGGCAGTTTATTATTATTATTTTATCTCTCAAGTTTCTCAAAACATTGGAGGATTACATCCAGCATGCAAAACCGTAGGATCTCTTCGTCTTTACACAATTGTGACATATTTTGAGATGCTTCTATATCTCACAGTGAAAGTTACTGTGTTCAGAAACTGTTAAGTGTACAGTAAACAATTTTCCTTGCAAAAAATAAGACCACTGAGAGAAATAATCACAGGTAAATGATCAGAATCACTCAACACTCTTAAAACACCTGTTATAACTAGGCGCGTTGCATTAACCAGTGCATGTAATACCACAATTTTCAATTGTGAAATAGCCAATATTTTTTCTGAGCCCACGGTTACTATGTTTCCATGTATCAGTGGTTGTAATCTCACAAACTGTCCCTCTGATATTAGCGAAGTAAGAACTCGTGACCTTTTTCTCGGGCGAGCACGGAGACCCAATAGTGACACTATTACAAAATTGGTACAAAATGCAAAAATGCCGTCGTTTATTTTAATAAACTAGGAGACTAACAGCATTCCCACATAAATGTGTAGTAAGAATAGATAATTATTTAAGTGTGTGAGAATAATTGTACTATGAGCAGCGGAATGTTCTTCAGCGATTTCATAGTTTAATATTAACAGGAAATATACCTTTTACAACACCCACTTCTCATACCTACCATTGTAAGGTGGCACAAATGTGTTTTGGAATAAGCTTCTCGAAATTTGTGATTATTTGATAACCGTCACTTATTCTTTGTGGCACGCCCAAATTTAACCAAACATATTCTCTGGTTATCGTTTTTAGGCGTTCATGATTATTGTAAATGTTTATTTGGGCTGTGTTACATTTCTTGACTGATTTTTTAGGTTTAAAATTAGAGATCCTTCATGTTTCTTCAAGAATCATTAAACAACATTTAAGGGCTGATTTTTAGTATATCTGTGGTCTGGGATTAATGACATAAAAGAATAAACGATGCTTCGCTAAATCAATTTAATTTTTTGGCTCGCAACATCTTGTAACATGTTGTAGTAGTTAAAATTTGACGTATCAAGACATCCAGTAACCATTTGATCCATTTGCTAGCTCGTACACGCGACTTCGTACGCGTGGATTAAGATTTTTTTTTTGCCAGAATTAAATATAGAAAGTTGTTGGTAACGAAGGATTGGTCCCAAACAATATCGAGTCGGAATAATATGACAGTAAAGCTATCACTATATCATTGTACCTTGGAACCTGTCTCTTGAAGAGAATCAATTTCCAACATATTTCTGTCACCATTAGATACGGTATCAAAATTTCGTGACTGCAACTGTTAATCATACTGGGAAAAATATCCTGTGCCCTTCATACAGATTTCTTATAAAATTCCATCACAACGATATAGCCATTCAGTCGTCAAAACGTAACAAAACGACAGAGACTTACTTCCGTATTTATAATAGTATTACTGTGGTTCACACTCACACACTGACTGCGCACAACACCTGAGGGATCATTATAACGTAAAAAAGTGTACACCTACAACATTGAAAGACTACCTACGATTTGCCTCGCATTGCACCCCTAACTTTCTAATATCTACAGTTTAACATTCAATCCGAATAACCTACGGCCCAGGCCTGACTCTTACGATGAAAAACAATTTCTAAAACCTTAGCCCCCACGGAGATTTGAACCGGAGACTACGACGTTCGTATGCAAGCCCTTTAACCACTCAGCTGGCAGTCCACTATAAGGAAACACGGTACGTTGACGTCCACATCCAACGTGTCTGTCTATCGCCGTATTTCGATGTTTTGGGACAACATGTGTTATTTATACAGATAATTTTTCAACGAAATGTAGACAGTATTTTTCTCCTTGTTCCAAAGGATAAGTGTACAAAGTTTCATCGAGATCGGATGAAAAGTGTGGATTTGTATGAAGAACAAACAAACAAACAAACACACATTCATCTTTATATATATAGATTATCCTGTCGTATTATAATTTAGGAATGTGAAAATTTGGATAGTATTTTCTCTACGAAGTCATATTTATATGAAATTATTAAATCGATGATCATTAGTAATAATTAGACATGTTTGTGCTCCAATGAGGAATAAATGATTTGTACGAGATTGAAGTAGTAGCTATAGTGACATAACTGGCGCTGATGAATGCCAGGAGCCCATGGTCCGTGTCAGGACTGCATTCTGCGATGCGGTCGCTTCTTTAATTCAGTGGTGGCGCAGCTTGCTGTATGCAGATCATCCGCTCGGATACCGCAGCCACTGTGGCGACAGCTGGCGGAGGACATCTGGAGGAGAGAGCAGACAACCTGACAGCCGTCCACCTGCCACTGTGCACAGCTTCCCGAACACGGGAACGAAGCCTCATCCACTTGATTTGGATTAGTTCTTTTACGGTTCAGACTAAATTTCATATAAAAGGATTTGAAAGCGTCCAATAGCTCACTGTGTAATTGTACAAATTAGCTGAAACAGTAGTTACATCACAGATCAAGCAACAATATTTCATTGAATAGATTAGGTTCGTGTGATATAATCTAATATTCGTTTAACACTCAGCGTACATAATAATAAAGACATACCTTCAGCTGTTTGCCATGTGAAATTACAGCGTTATCAATATCTCAAGGAACCAATGCATTAACAAGAACTAGTGTAAACGTAACTCAGTATTAACATGCTACACAGAAAATTGTTGATAAAATTGTCAGATTTCTGTTTATGGATTGCGGCAAAAATTCGTAAATATACGTTAGGATAACTTGGAAATTTTTGAATGAATTTCGCAAGCGACTAATGTGTTGTAGTAATTATTATAAAAAAAACGGGACCATTTACGGGAGGAATTTATATAGACTGCGATGAGATGCTTGCATCCTAACAAACAGCTTAGTAATAAATTTCACAATTTAATGTGTTTTCATTCTTAAAGGACATGATGAAAATTATAGTTTCGACATACATGATACAGAGTAGTTTCTAAGAATAGTAGAATAGCTCTATCCAGCAAATGGGGAAAATAAGGGAGAAAAGGCGATGAAAAAATATTATCACACGTTACTGTCTGTAAGATGTAAAATAGGAAGAAACCTGAATGACATTTTGAGAATCTCATTATTCGCTGGGAAGGCTCTAGTTTATGTCTGTGAGGATTCCGATATCTTTCTCAAGTTTTTATTTGGTAATGATCTTGTTCTTGGCTTAAAAATAGATTATGGTTACAGACGCAGTATTAGTGGTATTTCTTTACAGTAATCAGTAATTATGACCTTTTAGTAGACGAGTGCTCGGTTACGGGTCCAGTAATCAAACTTCGATGGTTTCACGACATAATGTCAGGTGAGAGACAAGATTTTTCCTAAATAAGTCTGTTATTCTTTTATTCACCACCCCTTTTCCAAGAAAACATATTTAGATTCTAGCAAACGTACTGTCAAAGCACCATTAAGCTCGACATATACAAAAAATTGAACGGAGTACACACAAAAGGGATTTAAAAGGGTCCATTAAGAAACTTTCCTCGCAAAAGCATATTAATATTAGATCAGTTACGGATCTACCACCATACAGTGGCACCATAGCTTTTGGAATATATAGACACAGTAGCGGGACACAAACTATAGACGACAGGAAGAGATGTTACCTTCGTCTTGCAATGATTATTGCTGTTATTCATGGTTGTTCTTCGCATCAAAGTTGGTTTTTTTTTTTTTTTTATCAATCGTTGATCTCTGAAAACTTCTAGGTTTATTCCGACAGCTAATATTCTTATGTTTTCTATATTATAGTCTTGGGTAAATCAACTTTCTATTACTTCCAAAACATTATTTTTTATTAGTTTCGGCTGCCACGGTATCCATCGTCTTGAGCGGGAAATCAATACTAGGTCTTTGAGGAGCAATAAATACTTACGAAATCGTTGCCGATGTGATCTAAACAAGCCTTTCAGTCACCTAATAACAGACTATAAAATTTACCATACATTTCGCCCCTACAGGATTAACACAAAATAGCGCAAATATAGATTAAGGATCGAGAATTCCAAGAACATCTTACTAACGCGATTGAACACCACCAAAGGTAAAAGCGATTAGTTCAAGGACCCATAAGGATTTCACTGTGTTGACCGATGCTTCAGCAGCCACTGTGGAACGAACAAAAATTAATGTGCTGGTCTTTCAGATTTATTGTTTCGGCCAGCCTTCTTTTATAGTGTAATCATTTACTTATAAAAGTTCTGTTTCTTCGAAGATTGCATAAGTCGCTAGTGACACTTTCTCCCCGAAAGGCTGCACCACCCGAAGCGCGCGGGGATGTGACAATAAATCATCGCCATTAGAGAGCGCTGACGGAGAAAAATCGATGGCGTTATTGCAGTAGCGTGGCCGGGCTGTGGGGGCCATTAGGGGCGAATACCAAGACAAAAGAAGGGGGGACCGAGCTCCGACAGCCAGGCGATAGATGAAACTCGTTTACCAATTTGATGCACCCGGAATTTTGAAAAGGTCCCGAGCCGGGCATCCTGGAAGGAGTTTGCCGGGACTTAAGGAAGTGCGGGACCAGTCATGACGATTCATGTCAAGAGTCGCTCACCCAGGCGGAAAAGAAAAGAGGAAGAAGGAAAGGCGAGGGAGGGGACGATGAAATAGAGACGAAAGGAGGGCGGAAGTGAGTCGTGACCTCTTTGACAGATGGTATTATTAAGGGGTGTCGCGTATGTCTTTGTTACAGTCCCGGGGAAATTAATCACCGTTGGTGGAGAGAAAAGGCGGCGAAGTAGATGCATTGGCGCGGGAGAAGGTGAGCGTCGGACGTTATCGGGAAAAATTGGAAAAGCTCTCCCACTTGAAAACGGATTTGCAACGTCTGTTAGTCATAATTAGGCCCTGAATTTATGATCGTGCCTCTCATGGTCTCAACTTCTTTGTTATTCCTTTTTATACAGAAGGATGGGTGGGAGAAGGGGCTTATGCGAAGAAAAAAGGCGCAGATGAGGGCTTTAAAGAATATTAATACTGTATTTTAGCTTGAAAGCTGCGCCAAGTCTCTTTCTGTCTTCGGTAGACAAAAGTGTTTTATTAATGACGTACAACGAAACGGATTTCGAATCCTTGCTCGGAGGACGGAAAATTACGCCGTTAAAGCGGGCAGATTCTGTGATTACATAAAAATCAAAATGAAACAAGTGGTTATTAAAATTCGGTGTTGTTTAATTACATTACGTCAACTTGATAAACATGTTGTGTTAAAGGGAACGGTAAGTGAATTACGAAGGTTTGAAAATGTTCCTAATATAATTACTGAGGAATTGCGATTGCTAGAGAATAGACTTTTGGACATCTAGTAAAATTTGTATTCAGTCATACGCATGGAAAAAAATAGCTATAACTTATTGGTAAGAAGAAACGAATATGCTTCAATTCAAATAAAAGTAAATGTTTGTTGTCTGTTCAGCAGGATCTGTTTTAACAGATGTGCTTAAATTATATCCCTTATTTTTTCTTACGGTATGATGAGTTCATTTTGCATTACAATCATCATATACTTTGGTTTGTTTGAGGTATAGAACAAAAAGGTGTTTGATTAAAATTATATAAACAAGCGATCGGTATAGAATATCATCTCTAATGTGTCACATTTTATATTTGTATGTCAATCATGTTTCGCAAAGCATTTTTTGGACAATATTATTTCGATATGATTTAAAAATTTGTGTATGTTTTTAAGAGCAGTTATTTCCATCACCGTTTGTTCAGTTCACGGCATTTTATTTCTGATATCAGTGATTCTATACTGATGTTGGCCGCGCTTCTGTGAATTCCGGTGGTACACATTTTAATAACAATAAGGCAGATTTTATGGCATCAGGATTTTGTTCGAGAAATCTTTCACTTCTTGACGCTGCACATAGTAGGAGTAATTTACTTTTGGTATCAGACGTACCAAGAGATAATGAATTATTTTCTTGCAGACGTTTAAGCGAAAGAATCTTTATTGGGTGTTACATAAAACCTGTCTCCTAATCTATTTAGATGTTGTAACACTGCTAAAACTTTGGGAGTGGTTCATTGGTTTGGTTTCCAGTCTTTTTTTAAAAAATGCTTTACGTCTCTCAACAGCGAGTTCTTTAGAGACGGGGGTTTCCAGTCGAAGGCAGGTTTAAAATATTATGGAGTTTCCTGGTAAAGATATTTCACAGTAACGATAACAAAACGGAGTGCAGGGAGTATCGAAATATCGGGAAAAAATTTACTTTGAAAAGAATTCTGAGACACGGTACCTAAAGAATATTTCAGTAGCCTTCTCTGAATGCCGGATACTTAATACGCCAAATGGAAGGAAACATCCATTACTGAGTGAATTATGGAGTATCCATAACTTAAATGTGTATCTCAACAAACTAGTTTTCCAAATCTAGTAACGTATGATTGAATTCACTCATTCAAATCTCTATAACTTCAGAAAAAAATGTACAATTGTACATAAGATTCGCTTTATATTGAAGCCATCCACAAATAGTTTTTTTTATGATTTACATAAACTTCGTGACTGCTTCTTCTGATGTTAGCTAATAACTCAGGTCACAATTATTTCATAATCACAGATAAAAATTAGAAAATTTCTCTGAAGTTTTTCTGCTATAATAATCACTTGAGCTTATACGAATATTCGCTATCAGTGTACGAGTATGCCTTATCAATTAAGCGTACACACCACTAGATTCCGTGGGATCTGTTTTGTAAGGGGTTTATCGAAAGTATAGATAAAGTACAGAGAAGAGCCGCTTGATTCGTGACCGCTTGCTACAGTCCTTATGAAAGCGTCACAGAACTGATTAGTTGACTAGGCTGGGAGTATCTGGTAGATAGACGACTCACGTTTCGTTTAAACTTATTGGTAAACATGTGTACTCCCACTTTAACTTACGAGCGTAGTGAAATACTTCGTCCACCAACATATTTGAGCTGGAATGACAGGAAAGATAAGATTAGAGAAATAAGGTGCCGCCATGATTCTTATATGAATTCTTTTTTCCCTCGTACCATTAGGGTTTGGAATGCACAAGAAAGAGATTAGCTTTGGTGCTAAGCACCGTCTGCCACCCACAATTTTGTGAATTGCAGAGTATATATGTAGATGTAGATTCTGGGTTATTATAAACCATGTACATAGTATTTCATGATGGATTTGTAACACTTGTAGGAAAGAAAGACCCAGACAAGGTTCATTTAGGATAATTTTTCGATGTTAAAAAGACGAAAATAAAAATGGCAAGTAATTTAATTAATTTTTATGGTTCTTTACCTTCTGAATGAAAAACATAAACCATATTGCTTAGTTAATTTGTCATTTGTTCTTCTTTGTTTCTGTCGCTTTAACTTAGACATTAGCACTACTTTAGTTCATACAAAACTCAACACGATTATAATGTAAAATTTGAAGAAAATTTTTTTTTCTCATATAATCTTCATAGGTATTGAATAAAAGTTTTCGCATGCTTAAACATGTTTCAGACTTTCTTTTTATTGTAAAATGTACACATTTGTTGCAAAAAAGTTCAAATTCCATCCTTTATTTCCGAAAAAACCTCAATTGAAAATTCTTTTAAAATTCACAGTCATATATGCCCTTATATAGAGAGCCGGAAAATTAATGCAGTTTTTTTTTTGAGTTTATAGTTTTCCGAAAATAGCTGTGTTATTTTAACAAACTTGATACCTCAGCAGATATTTATTTTTGAAAAGAAATGATGCGTATCATTAAAAGGAGAATTCAATGAATCATTATTATTATTATTTTCGTATGTCCCCATAATGGAGAACGATAAGGAATCCTTACGGGATGCGTTCAGTTCCTCTTTGGGATGTTCTTCTTGTTTTCATTCCTTCACTGACAGTTTTCTTTACTTCGGCAGTCCAGATGCGTTTTGATTTTCCCTTTTTCCCTTTTCACCTTCTTATTAAAAATCTCTCGATCTGTTACTTCTCCCTTAGCAATACCTGCAGACTTCAGGTCCTTCTCCACCTCCTGCATCCATGTGGCTGTTGATTTTACTGTTTTTTTTGTATTCTAAAATTTGTCTTGAGATTCTTTCCTTCGGAAGTCTACTCAGATGTCCATAAAATTTCACCCTTCTTTTCTTCATGTCTGATTCAATGTTTGATGTTTTCTCTGTAGTTTTTGTAGTTTGAAGTCTGTACTGTCCATCTTCATTCACTCTGGGTCCCAGGATTTTTCTGATAATTTTTCTTTCTTCTTTCTTGATTTGTTCTGTTGCTTTTTTTTTGTTCATTGCTAATGTTTCACTTGCGTATGTAAGTTCTGTCTTAATTACCGTGTTATAATGTCTTATCTTGGTGATATCCGACATACATTTTTTGTTGTACTAACACCATTGCTTTCTTCATCTTCTGTACCGTTGCTTCCTGTGCTTTCCCTTCTAGTCCTGTTGGTTCTATGATTTCGCCTAGATGTGTAAACTATTTTATCCGGTTGATTTCACCATATGTTGTCCTTAGTTTTTGCGTTTCTATTTTGCGCCCTATGAATTCTGTTTTTTGAAATGAAATTTGTAGTCCTGTTTTTTCTGATCATTCATAAGTATGTCGTAAAATATTATTATAGAAAGTTTTTAAGTCATGTAAGAATCATTATAATTTTTTCAATTGTTTCACTTTCTTATGTTTATTGAATTTGAGTGACGCGTATCAATTAGAAGACAATATCGCAAAGAATAATGATTCTATTTAAAAGCTACCTCTTCTATTGTCACATAAAATCACTTGTAATGAAGTTTTTGTTTATTTGCCAAAAATTAGCGTTTGCCTTCCGGCGCATTTCGGAATTTCCATTTATTCTGATGTTTGTTTCAACTGCTTAAAAGTTCTATCAGGTGTTTAATAAATAATACATTCAATAAGAGACGAAACGAAAACTCAATTGAAACTACACTATTACCATACCAGACAGAGGGTAGCGACGGTTGCAAAGTACGGCATTTGCAGCAGCAAGCAAACATTTGCAATTTAATGGTATGATATATGTGACAACGATGAGGAGTTTAAGTACAAAGAAACTGCTTTACAATGTTGGTGGTTAGATCACGTTGCCACAATCATATGAGAAACATGGATTACACATAGTTTCACAATAGTTATCTATTAGGTACTGCGCCATGCTCAGTGAAGAAACGTCAGTTGCGCGACTTCTGTTGTGCCACCAAATTAAATGAAATTCTAGCAGAAATTGAATAGAGACTTAATGTCCGCCATATTGTGAATAAATGTTGCAAATCTGTGTATCGAGTTCTGCTATGGTCTCACGCAAACACATTTTTATATCTAGTGAAATCTATGGAAGTCTGCAAATTGCTCGTATCAGGATACAAATTTGGAATAATTAAAAAGGATAAAAAAGAAAAATGGCGAAGGTTGCTGTGAGGCTCAGCGTAGCATCTTTCACTCAAAAAAGTACTGTCTGTAATGTTATATAATGCATATGACAAAAGTTCAATATTTAAACAATTATTAGCTTCTGTGTCAACTACATTTAAAAAAATGAATGTTTGCCTTAGTTCCAGATATCCTAATCAATAGAGGAATACCATTTTCTGACGCCAAAGTGTATGCGCCTTACAAGTGTGCTTTGAGTTTACTAAAGTTAACTAATTCGTTAGTTACGATTCATTATCATGTGCAACGAATTCTTACTCAAATAAGATACGTTGTGGTTCCTCAAGCACACACTATAAAATTCAATATTGGTCCTATGAACAATTTAAGAAAGCTTATAATAAAAGTCTATATAGTTTATCTGTATATGCATTCCAACAAAAGATTAATTCTGTTTTCTGCAGTTTATCTATATATATCTGTGTTTCAATGAAGTTAATTTAATAATGTAATATAATTACTATCTGCCTTAAATTTATTAGCAGGTCACTGTGTTATAAGTTTTAGGATTTCGTGCCGTGGAAATGTATGGAATATCGTATTTTTCAGTCTGTTTATCTATCAAAGATTTATAACTTCTGAAGCATTTAACATAGAATTACGAACTTTTGAGTTTTTTTAGTTCTTATTGATGTTAACATGGTTATAACATAAATTTTGGAAAAGTAATGTGGCTTGAAACAGTTTCAGGACTTTAGTGAGAAATGAAGCAAACGTTTTTCGTTAGATGGTTGACAATATAAGATGACAACCCGGGGACTCTCAAAATGTTGGACGTTTTCTCTTTATTTCAAGTTTGTGCAAGAGTTTGGTAAAGCTCCGTAAAATAAACTAATTTTTTCTTCTTTATTTTTACGGAACTATTGTTCCCAAAGTTAATGGTGGTATGTAGCCTTTTCATCGTATCGGGAAAAATTTAGCGTCTTTAAGTTTTTTGTGGTTTTAGATAAATAAGTTAATCAGTAGTTACAACAAATATACTTTAGTAGATATTTTCATCGGAAAAAAACACAGCTATTATTCGACAGAGAATTTCATGAAACTGATAGTAAATAGATAATGAAAATACGTAAATTTATTTTTTTTTTATTCAAACAACCATTTATTTTTTTGCTACATTTTTTAGTGAACTCACTTTAATACTTAATCTGTGTAAGGAAATAAATGTAGACTCACAATTTTTATACTTCAAGAATTCCTTCTTCTATGAATGCCAAAATCAATATCATTTATTTAGATCTGTCCATGAATTGAACCGGATAGTAGTTCAGTTAACAGAACTACTGACTACCAGCTGCAGGCGCAAAACCATTTATCCTCAAGGAATTGACGATTAAGACATTTCCCCTCTCACTGTCCGAGGGCCACATATTATGCTGTAAAATGAGAGAAGCACTTAGAGTGGCACTTTCAAAAATGCTCCTTTTTAGTCATGGATGGGACTGCATTTCTTTAACTCCACAATTGACAGTAGGCAATGAAACGGCCTAGGATTCTACAGTCCCTTATATTGATTAGTATGAACACTTTAACAAGCGAAATATTTTCATTTAATTATTAAATCATATAACTTTATGAAAAAAGCTGTTTGAATTAATTCTGTAAGTACAAGCAAAATTAAAACCGTCATAACCTGATCATTTATTTTAGAAATGCACATGGCCAATAGAATGAAGGTGAATCTACTTTTAAGTTCCATTAACAATTAATCAGTGAAAAACAACGCCTTCGTCCTACAATATCGCTTGTTATATTCTACCTATCAATATCGTAAAATAAAATGAAAATATCTGACAATCAGATAGACAGGAATTACCATGACTTGACAAAATATGACATGTAATGGAATGTTTCATCACACTTAATATTCCTTTTTGGATTGCGCTAAAGTTAAATTTTAAATAAATGTATGGGACGATAGTCAGTATTGGTTCGGTAGAGGGAGACTAATCATGTGAATCGTTCAGCTTAGTGCGGTAATAAGGCATCACGAGAAAACTGTGTATATGCAAAAACTTTACTTCATATCCAAATTCACTTTTTACCTTGCTGTCGGCAATTGAAGTAGTCACTAACACCTGGCAACAATGTAAGTTCTCAGACACAGGGATTAATTATTTCATTTTGCAAATAACCAAATAGTTTCCATCCTGTAAACAAAACATAAATAGCAAAGTTTTCAAAACAATTTTCTATTTGATAACTCATCTTCTCTCCCCTAAGAGTTCAGAAAATTCTCAGCATTCAAATACTGTGATAGGCTGGGCGAATCGTATGGCTTTGGTATATTCGTTGCCATACGAGTGCAGGTTTCTTCGTTACTAGCTTTTATTTTGTGTCTTCGTCTGCACAGAATGTGAGCAAATGTCATTTCCACACATCTTGTTAAAAGCAAGTCTTATCCATTAATCACTGAGCATCACTGTCACTGTCGGAAAACTCAGTAAAGTAACAGTTGAAATGATTATAATTCAATCATTTCATTGAGAGTATATTCACGGGAACGAGCAGCATTTTATATTTTGTAGCTGCGAGGACGCTAGAAGTAAAGGAATGTTGGAGCAGCAAGTACGGACAAGAGGCCGGTCGTGTCATTGTTCTCCTGCGAGCCAAATGTTCCTGCGATAGCTTTGTAGAAACCAGTGGCAAGTGAATAAGCCGCAGATTTATGTGCCAAAATGCATAGTACCCTCTAAAGGTGTTGTGCCTTTTCTTTCTCTGCAACGAACGGAGCGACAACCTTACTTCGGGGGAGAGAGAGACATTCAGGAAGGGAGACGTGGGTGGATTGGGAGAAGGAGCTAGCTGTTTAGTACGACGGATAGTGTAATCTGGCTAGGTGATGAGTGCTCTTGAATGGTAAACTTCAAGTGACGCGGCTGGTGGGATTGTGTACCGTGTGTGGACCAATACAGCGTGTGCAGATTGGCTGCAACAACGGTAACTATCATTGATTAATTAAAAAGGCAAACTGCATTGCAGTTCTGTTTTCGATTGGATCTGAATCGACCCTGGCAGGGAGACCTGTGTGATAAAGAGATTTCTCAGTGACCTCTTTAATTGTTAGCTGAGGTGGCGCCATAATTAATTAAAATTTCAATTTCAATCATGAATGTAATTTCTTTAAAATGTCAATTTGTTTCAATAAATGATAAATTGTGAAATATCAAACTTGCTTTGTTGTAAATACAAAGGTATCCCAGCAAGGGAATTCAATATAAATAATTTTAATATATCAAAATTAATAATTTATCCTCCCAAGTTAAAAATATTTTTTTATTAACAAGTTTTATTGACCATTTCACAGTCCATGGCGAATGTGTAAATATACACTGTGGCCACTCGCATTATAACCAAGCGTCCATTTATTCCTATACTGTTCACCCACAGGCACAAGGCTCCTCACCATGTCTCCTCTATGGTGGCTTCCCACGAGCTGTGGTTTTATAGGCCACGCCATGCGGCCGAATTGTACGGATAAGCACGCGTCACAGGCTAGCTCTCGCCACCTCGCAGCCACCTCCCCACCACTTTGCCTACTGCCGTTTCAGCTACTCGGACTTTCGATGTTTACCGGGTGGGCTATGGATAGAGGCGCGCCATCTCAGCCTGCAGATGCGGCTCCCTTCTCATGTTCCGCTGTTGGTAGCTGGACCGGCGCGGCCGGCAAATGCACGGGCCATGGGAAGCCACCTCAACGAGTTCTTAAGGAAGTCGGTTTCGGAGACATCACCTCTTCACCACGAAGCAGTGACTCCACCAAGGTCCTTTCCTTGTCGAGTGTGAAATATTTCGACACACTCTGGCTGCAAACATATCCCGCTATTTACGTCTCACTGTATAATTCATTGCACTGCCCATATCAGTCTGTTAATAAACAAATGTAGGGTTGGAATACTGTGACAATAAAATTTCCTTGAAGTGGTTTTTTAAAGAGTTGTAATTGATTGAAAGAAGTCTTTGTTCCGGCCACTGCAATTAATGATTCTTTTCAGACTAATAACTCCAAAATCTGCAGCTTTATAACTTGATCTTTATTTGCACGAATTACTTGAAAATTGCAGGTTTATTACTAAATAAATGTGGGGATCCACTAAGCGAGCAAAACGTTTGCAAACGTTTGAAATGGTTGCGAAATCAGAATTTGTCCTGTGGAGACGAGAATAGCGCGCACGAACATAGATTTGCGGGTGTTTGCAGGTGTTCCGGCCGATGTTGGTACATCAAAGAAATCCGTTGGTCGTGCGAGGACAGTTCGCGTTTGGTGAAGATAGGTTCAACAACAAGAGTGCGTGTTCCGAACAGTTTCAATTTTAAGTGCATTATAAAATCGAGAAATAATATAACTGTGGACTGGGATAGTCAAAAGTGCTTACTGTTAATTGAATCATATAAATCAAAGCCGCAGATATGGTAGGCAGTCACAAATATTACCATAAAAAAATCAAAAAGCACGATGTATGGAGCGTAATTGAAACAGATATGGGAACCACTATTGATGTTGTTAAGGGGAAACTAAATTCCTTGCTCTCATTATTCAGAAGAGAAAAGGTTACACAAAAGAACTCGATGAAAAGATGTGTAATTTTATAAATTATTTTGCCATAAGTTTTCTTTTACTACATTTTTTCACAGTAAGTATGGAAATAGTAGTATTTATTTTATTAAACCTCTCCTATGATCTGTTTTTAAGTCATATAGTAGTCGCGTGGAATTTCTTGCTTTAAAAAAATATGATAACCAAAATTTAGATTTTCTCTTTTTTTAATGATGTCCTCTTCTTCACTTAAAACAGACATAAATACACAAGATGCAGCACTGGCCATAAGTCTTCCTCTCGGAGTCATTTGGACACTGCACGTAGCAGTTGGATCGACGACAAATGTTCGCACACGAACTGTTGTTTGCGAACATTGTGTTGGAGGAGATAACAAGCCAAACCACCCAACTGCAAACATACAAACGTTTGCAAACGCCGAAAACGTTTGCAAACTATGCGCGCTTGGTGGAACCCAGACTTAAGATTACTCTCACGCAATATCAGAGAACAAAAGCATCCGTTTACTTCCTAATCTGAATTCGTTGTTAGCCACTAACTTCCCTTTCATGTTTTTCACTTTCCTTTTTTTCCAACGATACCGAAATAGCTTTTTCCCGCAGTCAACCTTTGTGTAATCTAATTTTTTAATCCGCAAACTCAGACTACAAAATATTTGTCGAATCGATTCGGGAACGATCAATAGTCGGGTGGGTCGAATGGCGTTCCCGTTCGAGGTAGATGGCTCATTAGCGAAGGTAGGCTGTGTATATGCCTCAGACAATGGAGAGTAACTACGAGAACACAGCTGATACAAGGATCTGGTTTATTAGACTCAGGCTCACAATAAACAATGACAGATAGCGGAATGATAGTGCCTCGATGGTCAGGCATGAAGAGAGCTCCGTGTTATGTGTGCTGCCCTTAAGTAGACCCTCGTAGATCACTCTCTAGTCTCTGTGGCGCAGGCATCCTGCTCGCTGCGTCTGTGGCGCCATCTGGTAGAGTAGCTCCGTACTTAACAGTCATTATAACAATACACCAATTTTCCTTATTGTACTTTACTGTCTGTAAATATGAACTAATTATACGGACAGATTAACGGAGCACTATGTATTAATGCTTTGGTCGAAAGTATAAAATAACATTTTGGTTTAGACAAAAAATACTGTTAACAGACAAGCTGAGGCACGTATTCTAAGGAAGACCCAAAATTTACCCATAACAACGTGAAGAATGCAAAGTGCCACTCCGTGTACTGTATGCAAGACGGTCGCCACCGCAGTGTTTAACACGTTTGCAAACAGCAGCGGCCGTTCCGCCTTACAGGCCGCATAGCAACGAGGCCGTGGCCACCCCGCAGGCGTAACGAGGTTACGTCCGCCGTCCAGAGCTCCTCACCTGTGTCTGGGCCGGCACGTAGAGACCTCTGCAGGCACGTGACGAGCCGCTAACGAGCGGGGACGTCGCCTCGCCTGAAGAAACTTGCTACTGTGCGGGCGCTCCCCCAGCAACCTGTAATCACATACTCGCCTCCTTTGATTCTGGATCACCGACACTTTCACGACGTTCCCAACTACTATGACTACGAACACACATTTCTTAACAACTTTAGTACTGCAGAACCCAGATTTAATTCACTGGAAAAATTATTTATTCCCCCTGCCCATCCTTTTTTAAATGGTTCCGAGACTGCACAACCAGGTTTCAATGTTATCAGTTAACTTTCTTCTGAAATTTGTATTCTACTGTAATACACGGAACGAAGTAAGAGTGGATCAGAATGAAAACTTCCTGTATATCTGTCCGAACTCCAAAACGCGACTCATGCGGCTTGAAGACTGGTGTCAGTTACATATACTGGATAAAATTCAACTAATTCGTAAAGCTTCCAATGCACCAATCTCATACGTAAAAGGTCATGATACAACTGCAACATACTGATTTATTATTTTATTTTAGCGAATGAAAAAATAAAAAGATAGATGCACAGTGTTATGCCATGAGCATCAGTTCCTAATTTCTTTTGAATGGTGTCCTTGATAAAAGGTAAAGGTTTCCCAGCTCCAAATCTTTGAGGCTTAATGGATTAGACTAAAATAGGTAAATGTTCGTATCCCCTCCCTAGACTTCATACTGGGAAGAACAATTTCAAGCCTATTTCCTTCCTTATAAGATCTTGACCCACCCTGTCAATATTGATCTGGTAGCCTACCACTTCGGTCCAAGACAGTGGAAGAGCATTTAGGATGATCACTGTAGATAAAAAATTCAGCTTAAGTCTTTTATTGCGTCTTCTGAAATCTGAGAGCTTCTATTCTGATTTTCTATTGAGAAGATCAGCTTCTCATAGAATAATAGATATCAAATATGTTTTCATGACAGGTACTTCGCCTAAGAAGTATAATCTTAGATAGTGGACTGAATTACCTGATCCTCGCCATCCGCGACAACTGACATGAACCATCTTTACTTGCACACGCCCAGAAAGTGAAAACTTTTTTTTCATTCTTTGCCACCGTAACTATATTAATAGACAAAACCCCTTCATCGTAAACAGGCCAAATATGGTCATCTCGAATCTAGCATTGCGACATTATAGAAATATATGTGATTGACTTTGGAGTCCACAAAGTAGTCACGTTGTATGGTCATTTGTCTAGATATAGTTTGCCTTATGGAACAAGTATTAACGAGTCATCTAATACGTACTTCTTCTTACGGTAGCCAGGAGCATGTGCCATATTCTCCCCACGATGTTATAGCTGCTAGTAGGAGGTTATCTTTCAAAAAGAGAGCTCGATGTATTACGTAACTTTCTACGTATTTTAATTGGTTTTGACAAGCTATGGACCACATTATTTCAGCTGTTTTGTTTTTGGGCTTAATTTTTGGCACAGTATTCCCGCATTCGTTTAGAGCCTTTCTCCTTCTTTGCTTCATTCCACGTCTCGTCTTTCTTCCATTTCAGCTTTCCAAGGATATCAACATGTTCTTCAAGTTACTTCTTGAAGGAATCTCTCTGCATATCTTCACGTGTAATACCAATTTCCAGAAGATCTATTTTTTCTTTTCATTGAACCAGGCCTCCTTGGTGTTCGTATAATGAAAACACTGAAAAATTCGTTTGACAAATATGGCTAATTTCCTTGTTGTTATGTGACCACAATAAGGAATCCTTCTTTGAGTTCTCCATGTCTGTGAAGAATTATTGGTTATAACGTTTTAGTATTCTGGTCTTATGCATTCTTCGACTGGAACAATGATGTTTCTCAAGTTCTTTGAAACAAATGAAAATTACAAAGACTTAGGTTTGGACCTTTATTTTGAGGCAAAATTAAAGTATACTGGCCTTGTATTTCGTTTATTGTTGCTCCGTAATAATTTTTAATACTTTACGAAGCAAACCGTTTTTTTAAAAAAATCCGCTTATTAGACATAATTTCATGAAATACTGCTAAAGAAATTTGAGAAAATTTTTTGATCCTTTTCTAATGATGAATAATTGATTTTCTTTAATATTTTCTTCTACTGCACTAACCATATCATCAACAAACATGGATGGGCACCGACACGGTAACTCACCATGCTCATTTTCGCGTCCTTCATTTATCTGTCATACCCGTTGTGATTTACACAGCTGCACTAATTGTGAAAATTAGTATTATAAGAATATTTTGTTATTAATTAAATATGTCTAAGTACAGTAACCCTGAAAATTTAAGTATGAAGATCAGAAAACGTCGAGACAGACCAAAGAAGATCTCTGATTACGAGTACGTGTTGAAAAAAATGTGGTTTGAGCAGCACGAATAAAACACGTTCCAAAATCCTGGCGGTAGGAACGCAAAATTGAAAATTAATATCAAAAAGATAAGAGCGCAGACGAAAAAATAATTGTACCAATAAACTGTAACTATTGTCATCAGGTAGAATTACGTTTGTGAACAGGATATAAAATGAAAAGTGGATAGTGAAAGTATAATAAAATGTTTGAGTTGATATTTGAAAAATAATTGATTTCATTTAAAAGATAATTTACTTTCTGCCTTGGTATTAAACCCAGTAAAACATATAGAGGATAAATAAAGATTCTGTAAAACTGATCCGATATTGGAAATTGTTAAAAATAATTGTGTTAATTTCTTAATAATGAGGATACCTTATACCATGTCCTCACCACTAAATCGCTCGTTGCACTTTCTCAATTAATTTAGTAAATTAGACACTGGATTGTAGTAGGTTTAAAGTTCTTTGCATTTAGAAACCAAATAAAGGATGCCATCTCGTATTCGTTTGAATTTTAAATTTTTCTCAACAATGTTAACACTCGACACGAAGTGAACACAACACTCATCTGGCTCAAATATCGCCAGTCTCTTTTCAGTGAGTTAACAGATCTGGTACGCATACATGAAATTACGTCGTTGGTACTACTGCGCCGATTCGAAAACGGAGATTTTTTTTCTGGACACTGTAACAACTGGAATGAAAAAACTTTGCGTCATACTTAGCCATAAATATTTGCTAAAGTAAATGTTAATGCAACGTCAGAGCTGCAGATGCTTTTTTGATGATGAACGCACCATACAAAATTCTCTAGGAAAATTGACAGTTCAGTTCTTGAAGTATAAGATTTCTTAAAATACTCAGTGGCAATTGTAGAATTAATGCGATTTTTTTATCTACATTTATTTGCCCGCTAACATTATTTCTCAACCATGCTATCTCAAACAAGTAGATAATTCTCTGAAAGAAAAATTAATATTTTCTTCCGAGGACGTTCTTCATGATTCTCACCTTCCAATTGACAATTTGACTGACTCACAGGATAAGTCAGAGAAATGAATACTTCATTTCAGTTAACGATAAAAAACATCTGATTAAATTATTTCGTATTAATTTCGTTAACATTTACTACCTCTAAAACTTTTCTGAGCTAAGTGGAGATCGTGTAGGTGGTTCCTTACCTCCTTACCTAACCTAAACCGGTAATCCTACTGGGTATAGAGGGCCTACAGTTTAACGTGAAATCCGAACCACGCACATGTTCTGTCGTACTTTATATACACAAAGCAAGCTTTGCCTGAGGTGAATTCTCGCCGAGACAGGGATTCGAATTTGGGACCTAACGATTTCCAATCAGAAGCCTTAACCACTGAGCCACCAAACAACTCCGTTCCACTTCTACCGTATTATTAATGTTGTAAAACTATCGCACGTTTAATTCAATACATTGTCAGAGTATAGCAGTGCGCAACGTTTTGGTTAAATTCATTGATTAATTTTACAAGACCGTGTGAGTTATTAGAGAAATGATAACGTAATATACTGGATATACTGGGGAAATAAGGAAAACGTGGGTTTTATAATCCCTTCTCAGCAAGGAGCAACCTTGATGGGTAGCAAATTCAAGCTTTGGATTTTGTGGAATTGAAAACATTTAGATTTGTCTATGGAATTCACTAAGAAAGTTTTATAGTAAAAAAAAAGCTGATTTGGAGTCGTTGGAAGTCGGGAGACGCCAAAAGAGTGATAATGTACAAGGGAACAGTTGGTGATAAGACCTGTTTGAATAGTGAACAAAAAATTAACAGTATTATTCAGAAGAGGAAATAGGACCGCGAAAATAAATTAACACCAATTTCAGGGATAAGGGGCTGGGATTTTTTTTTTTTTTTTTTAGTTGTTTGTAAGGTGTGGTCAAAAGTCCTTAAACAGAAGGGGAAAAAAATTGTAAACAGAGGAATATAGTATAAAGTGATGCCACCGGTTCCATCAAACGTAATAACTCTGATTAAAGGGTTAGGTTAGAAGACCAATCACCGAGAGTGGTGGTGTAACGGATAGCGTTGTGGCCTCGCATTCGGGAGGACGGCGGTTCGAATCCCCGTCCGGGCATCCAGATTTGGGTGTTCCATGGTTTCCCAAATCACTCCAGGCAAATGCCAGGATGCTTCCTTAAAAAGGCCATGGCCGAATTCCTTCCCATTCCTTGCCCCCATCCTTTCTTGTCTCTAAAGACCTCGCTGTTGAGAGACGTAAAAAAAAAAAAAAAAGGAGACCAATCCAAGGGTGCACAATACCTGTCAATTGGATGGTAGGAACGTTTTACAGTCTCCCAGCCAATAATTCGATACGTGTTGCTACTGTAGCGCAAACTAAGAATCGACTAATGAAGAAGATTAATTTGTTTTCTTGGGGTTTTCCGCCTCGACGACGTCGAGATCCTTAGAAAGAAATGTCAGCTAAGTACAGGAAGGAATTTGGCGATTGCCTTTTGAAGGCACCATTCTTCTAGAATGATTTCGGATAGTAATGGAAAACTAAAATTTGAATTCCTGAACAAGGAATCGAGTTCGTTTCTTCCCGAATGATAGACCCGAATGGTACCGCTTATCCACCACTCTCGATCTAATGAAGAAAAATATAATAGTAAAACTGGCCTCAGCTTAGTATCTGTGGTTCTTAGGGAAATGTTCGGTCGTGGGAAAACGTGTCAAACTTAATCTTTCATATGCCGAGTTGTAAATGAAGGAGACCGCGGTTCAAAGCTGGATGATTAGACTCAAAAGGAAGAAGGAAATGTGATACCCCAGGTTTCAGCAGATTGTCCTGTAGTTATCGACGTCACCTGAATGACGCTGGATGTGCATGTAGGAGCACTCTCTCGTGCCTTATTAATGTCCGACGTCCTGTGCAGCCATTAGTGTGTCCAGCCAGTTCGTCCAGGCACTAACTGGCGCGGACTTGGAGGGCCTGCTGCTGCTGCCGCCGCCAACTTGGGCCCAGCAAACTGCCCTGCAACGCCCCTCATTATAGAGGCAGGTGGGGAGGGTTCGTTAAGGCTTCCCCGGGCAGGTAATTTGTAAACTGTCCACGGGGATAGTTAGCCTCATTTGGCAGCAGGCAGGGGGTACGCATCCTGACTCTGGTAGTCGGCCGCAATTTGGCCGCCGCTGTGGCTGCCGTCCAGCTCGGGGGAGTCCTCCCCACCCTCCTCACCGCCGCCGCCGTCGACGCCGGAAATTGAAGAATGCCAATGTCCGGATTGGAATGCGCCGGGGCCCGGACCTCGGCGACCCAATCAGTGGCGCCGGACCTGCATACGTAAGGCGCTGCCGTCTGCTTTTGTGGTCGCTCCACGAGATGCATACGGTGGCTGCTCCTCCGGGCACTGCTCGATATTCTCTAGATCAGATGTTATATTCGCAGGGTGACAATAAGCTGGTATTGCAGTGCTCCGAGATACGTGGGCCGGAGTATATGATATTTTGTTGGTGAATCCGTCTCCGGGATTGCTCATCTTCTTTCTGTGCAGCTATACAGGGTGGTTTTTTGGATAACTTGCCAGAAGATATTCAAGTGAATCAACTAATCATTGGAAAGGACTGTCAGTATGCAAATAAGGGACTAGGAAAGTTCGCCTTCACAATTAAGATAGTTAAAGGCTTGTTATCTTAAGATTTTAAAGGGTTATAATTAAAAATATCCGTCGTTCGGACTTTAAGTCCCAGAGGAATGGAACTGGCTGTCCTACCCGTGACACAATGCCTCCTTCGGGACGTTCCAAACAATCTTCGAGATGCGGACGAAGTTATTCTTTTTTTTATGTAAACACAGGGCCAGCGTTAGGGGGGGGGGGTAAGCGGGTCAAAAGTACCCGGGCCCCCCGGCTGATGGGGGGCCCCGAATACCGATTGTAGGGGCCCTCAGGCCATGACGCCAAGAATTCATCCATTGTCGTCCGGCCAGTTTGTAGAGCTAAAAAAAAAAAGGTCGCCGAAATTCCTAGCGCCGTCCCTGTGTAAACATGCTGCGTAGATCGGGAGAAATGTACTTAAATTAACATTGGGGCATAAGTTCCACTACAATCATTATTAATTGCTGACGGATTCAACGAAGAGTTCTAGCCATTAGTTTCTTCGATTTTACTTCAATAGTGACAAGGAATACAGCGGAAACATCTGCATCAGATATGAGTGCCTCAAAAGTCACTGAAATATAACTGTTTGAATACAGCGTTCTGGCAGTTCATTTGCTCGCATTTGATTAACGTAATACAACGCTCATAACCTTGAAAATGATATTATTCGATTAAAATTTCTTGGTTTAATATAACAAGAGTACAGGGTATAATCAAACAACTAAATCGACCGAATATAAACGAAAAACAACTAATATTTTAATATAAACACAGTAAATACTTTTTCAGTGTTTTGGCAATTCATTTCTTTCGGCTGCTTAAATTGTTAGTGAATAATGTCCACAGCCCCAATTTTGCAGTAACATCTCTGGTAGCAATTAGTATGGTATCGATGGCCTGGTGCGTTACGACAGCTACACGATGAGCAAGCTTAGTTTTTTATCAGTATAGAAAGATTTAGTCATTTTCTTCTTCCAGCGAAGGAATTATCAGTTATAGCTTGTATCTGTTGTTAATCTCAAGAGGGATATGACGTTATCGAACATTTACTGGAATTTCAGGGCTAAGGGAGTCTTCTTGGTCCAGTTAAATATTTCCCCTCCCTATTACCTTGGATTCAAAACATTATATATTAAAATTCCTCGTGGCTTCAGACGTTTACAATCTTTATCAACCGTGTCCTTCATATTCCACACTAATTCTTCTAAACTTCAACAATACAGTTATTGTCATCTGCACGCAACTCCTTTATCTCGGGTGCTTATGACTCACATTAACCCTTTCTGTGTTACAGATTCTCCAACATAGTGTCGACAGTAATTGTTTCTACATTTATTTTTGTTCTTATATTAATGCAATTGTAATTTTGATAAATATTTTGTACATGTCATGTGGTACGTTCTTTACACTGTATTAAAGAAGTGTAAACAATATACGTCTCCCATTATTTTGACTCACAATACATTCGTGTTCCTGTTTATATTATTGTTTTCTAGGGTCTACTTTCTTCCGTAAGACAAAATAAATTAAACCTATTCCTATATTAAACATTACAATTTAACAAACAACTTTGTGAGTCTATTCACACTACTAATTTTAAATATCAACATTTTGTGGTCGAAGGTGTGAATTACAATTTTTAAATTTTGAATTATATCTGTTTAAAAGGATATGACTTATTAGAAGGAGTTTTGTTTTATTACATTTGTTGTTAATCTTTAGTACTAAGTCGACCTTACTGTATACTTGAATAGATTTTTTTTACTTCTGCAGGAAATATCATTTTACTCCCCGTACTAATCTCATTTATTTTTCTATTCGTTACCTGTCATTTCCACTAAATGGTCACTTTACGATTTATGTACCAATTTTGGTTTCAGAATCCTTCCACACAACGTTTAAAACGTAATATATTCTCTGGGAAACGAAATACTTCTATAAACGCTGTGGTATAAACACACAAATTGGAATAACAGTGAATATTTTTGCTTTTGAAGAAAGCTCGTTCTTTTAATGCTAATGATACTTGTATTTTTCTGATGAACATTAGAAGCATTTCACTTTTATATTTTTACTCTTGATAAAAAAACTTTTTTTGTAAATGCTTATTGACTTTATGTATCATTCCTACTCCTATATTTTTATTCTTGAGAAAACCTCTTTTCCTAATGTTTTATCAGATTTTTGTATCACTTTCACATCTATTTTTTTTTTTTTTTTCGTTTGAAGAAAGTCCTTTTTGCTAATTCTGCTCGGCTTTTCGTATCGCTTTTAATTACGTATATTTACGCTTGAGAAAGACCTTTCCGCTATTGCTTTTACTTCCATGTTTTTACTCTTGAAGAAAACCCTTTTGGCTACTACTGTGCATCCTTTTGTGCCACTTTTACTATTGTAATTTTTATTCTTAAGAATACTTTTTTTTTTTTTTAATGCTGGTCAGCTTTTCGTATCACTTTTAGTTAGATTTTTTTACTCTTGAGAAAGGCCTTTTTGCTAATGCTAATCAGCTTTGTGTATCACTTTTACTTCTGTATTCTTACTCTTGAAGAAAGCGCTTTCTGCTAACGCTGATCAGATATTTGTGTCTGTTTTATTTCTATATCTTCACTCTTAAGAAAGCCCTTTTTGCTAATGATAATGAGCTTTTTATATCAGTATTACTTTAATATTTTTCCCCTAAGGCTTGCCAGTCTTTTAAATTACCTTTATTTCTATATTTTTACTCTTGAAGAAATACCTTTTTTGTAATGCAGACTAGATTTTTGAACCATTTTTACTTTAATAATTTTTGTTCTTTAAAAAGACGTTGTTGCAAATGCTGGACAACTTTTCATATGGCTCTTACTTACTTATTGGGTGTTAAAAACGTTTCCGTTGCTTCATTATGATGTCAACATTGAAAGGTTTGTCCTTAAGACTCGTCACCGCTGCTGTGTGGATGTCTCGTTGAGTTAGGGAGACAATGCAGAGCCCTAGACGTCTCCTCGGCAACAGACACACAAGAGCTGTGACGAGCCCTCGCCATTAACTCCGCCGTAATTATTATTTCCGCCGTGGCGCTGCGAGCCTTGCCCGCCCTCGCAGAAATTAAACGCAAACAAACTAATCACGACCGCAAGCCCTCTGCAGCGAGGCACTGCCGGCTACGCGCTAAAGGCAGCAACGTACGCCGTGGCGTCTGCAGATAAAGCCGGTTGACAGCAAATTTGTAGCGCCACAGTAGATTTACTGTTAATTCATTAAACTCGTATGAAAAGTAACATTGGGATGCTACCACCACGAAGGACTTTGTATATTATCTGCAATGACATACATAAAAGATTCATTTCTGTTATTCCTGTTGTATGGTACACAGTCCTTACCGGAAATTATATTTTGTGTTGTAAGTATATTTGAAATACAGGTATTTTATCTTTGATAATTTAGTTTAAAGGTCAAAGACGCCGATACAGGCAGTACCGAGCGTGGTGGTGTAACGGATAGCGTTCTGGCCTCACATTCGGGAGGACGGTGGTTCGAATCCCCGTCCGGGCATTCAGATTTGGGTTTTCTATGGTTTCCCAAATCACTCCAGGCAAATGCCTGGATGCTTACTTAAAAAGGCCATGGCCGAAATCCTTCCCATTCCTTGCCCCCATCCTTTCCCGTCTTACCTCGCTGTTGAGAGACGTAAAACAATAAACGTGGTGGTGTAACGGATAGCGTTCTGGCCTCGCATTCGGGAGGACGGCGGTTCGAATCCCCGTCCGGGCATCCAGATTTGGGTTTTCCATGGTTTCCCAAATCACTCCAGGCAAATGCCTGGATGCTTCCTTAAAAAGGCCATGGCCGAATTCCTTCCATTCCTTGCCCCCATCCTTTCCCGTCTTACCTCGCTGTTGAGAGACGTAAAACAATAAAAAAAAATAGAGGCAGTGTGGAGAATCTTTGAAAAATAAATGAAGAGAAGATACGAAAGAAAAGGGTTTCTTGATGAAATCATGAACGGACAATGAATCAAATAAAAAGAATTAATGTATGGTTTGTAAAATGTTGTGTGATAATAGGAAAAAATGTATCAGCAAAATAACCGAAGATAAGTATTAATATTGTTATTGTGAATTCCAGCTATAAATTGTTTGTTTAGTGGTATAAGGTAACTGAACGAATTATCACAAAAAGTAAATGAATCAAAACATAAATGACATTAAAGTAAAGGTTCTTCAGATTTTAAGGTGTCGGACTGAATCAGAAAGAAGCAATTCGAATAATGGTAAATATCTGCTAAGTATATAGAAGGAAGGAAGTAAAAATGGAAAAAGATACGTGAGGCTATGTATGGACATACTATCTCTACACTAATTCGAAAGGAAGAAAGTAGAGGAAAGAGAGCAACACACCAGCAGCTACACCTCACACAACTAATAATTACCGTGTTGATTTAAACGAAATATATACCTTTCATTATTGCCGATTTTAATAGTTAATTTTAAAACATTACAGAAAAGCTTGCTGTTGTAGCTACAGCCATGGATAACATATCTCTGAACAAAAATTCTTGCTTTGTATGCGGTTTAGAAAATCTTCAAAACCGAATAAACAAATATTCTCCAAATAACAATTTGTTTAATTTTTGTTGCTTTTCGTTTTCTTTTTGGATTTTTAATTATTTGTTTTTTATTTTTTTTAAAAATGTAAATACCTCTGCCTTTTCCGTCTTGCTTTCACTGGAAACCAAGAATCGACAAAGATCTCTTTAAAGTCAGCACTACTTTTTGTTTGCCAAACCACGCGCTCTTTATACATGTGAGAATTTTCTGATCCAAATTTAAGGAATTAACAACAACAATTATTATACCTAGATTCCAAAAACACATCCTATATAAATGTGATATTCCGTATAGTCATCACCAGGATTCCACTATGGGAAGTACTTTTCACAGCGGCTGTGAATGTTGTCAATGTTACTGCAAAAAGGGCTAGTCACTTGCTTCAGGATCCACCTCATTAGAGGCAGAAAAGAACGGCGGATAAGGAACGGGAAGGAATTCGGCCATTGCATTTTGTTCCCTCTTTTTTGTTAGTGCTTTACGAATTTTCGACGTTGAGATCATTAGAGTTACCTTTTGAAGGAACCATTCCGGTATTTGGCTGGAGTGATTCGGGAAACTATTGAAAATTGAAATTGATGGATCAACAGTTACCATGGTAATGCCTTTGTTCCATAGGTACTTTGGAAACACCAAACCCATATTTCTCAGAGAAATGAATGAGGCCATTTTTATCCACCTTCTTGAATTTCAATGCAAATATCTCGATATTTTTCTTCTAAAGCTTGATTTCCTTTAGTAGAGTGTGTGTCCTTCTATTGTACTTCTTAGCAGCACAAGGTGAAGAGTATATTGTAATCAGAAATATATCGAACATCTCGAAATTCTTTAGTTGAAAAAATGAACTGTATTTGTCCTGGTTATTAGCCTTGCTATCTGATGTTGTTGACAAACAATGGCTCTTTATGAGAGATGTCAAATTTGATATAATTTTGTTAAGTAATACAGTTAATTTTGTTGCAGTTGTCACTTTCTTTAGAATATAATAGACTACACGTTCTACTACCAATGTGGCTGTGCGGATTAAGGTATCACTGCGGTGGATCGTGGAGGAATAACGTTAATAGGTTCGAGTCCTGGACCTTGACTACCGGCCACGTTGATTGCTGGAACGCTTTAGAACCTTCGACTAATAAACATACTCAATTACCAAAGAAAAATAGGCTTATCAGAAGGAAAACAAAATACATGTATCCCAGGCAGTTGGTAACACAAGTATTCCACCCTTAGGATAAACCTTGCAGACCAAACAGAAGGCTTGTAGCTGTGTTGACTTTTTATTTTTCTTATGGCTGAACACCTCGTCGATGTCGAGTCATTAGAGGTGGGATAGGATTGCGGAATAGGCACGGGAAGTGATTCGGTAATGTACTTTTAAAGGAAGAATCCCGACATTCGCCTGGAGCGATTTGGGGAAACCATGGAAAACCCAAATCTGGATGCTCGGACGGGTATTCGAACCCGCATCATCCCGTATGCGAGGCCAGAACGTTACTGCTCAACCGCGACGCTCGGCTATAACTGTGATACTTCCCCCCCCCCCCCCCCACCCATCTCTTGATTCTCTATACCTACCTCTGCAAACAGGTCTACGTAATCCACAGCGGCAAAACGAGGAGAAAAAAATTACTGCGTGGTCTAGTAACTGGTATATTCATTTGATACATTCGAATATGAGTGTAAGGGTTTAGTTTGCAAGCACAGGTTTTACTTATTTGTAGCACACGTCACGTGGGATGTAATTCTGAGCTCTATCCGTCATATTAATTAAAGAAAAGTACGCTTTCACTCGCAATCTGAAAGCCGATAGAGGCAGGGAAAGGCGAAGGTTGGGCGTGTGCGTGGCGACAGCTGAGGAGCAGAATGCGCGCCCCCACAGTGTAATCACTTGTCGATCTCGCCGGCGCCGCTGCCAACTTCGTGCCGACAGTCGCCCCTCGCGCAGAATTCCATTAGAGTACCGCGTTCCAATAACTTCCAACGCACGGCGCTCGCTTCCCCAGAAGCTCCGTTGATTCGTTACAAGCAAATATAAGGCAACAAACAGACTATTCGTCATATCTACTGAGCCCACTATAATTCGCTACACTTTTCCATTGTTTCCTGTCCTGAATAATTCCTCTGCTCACTTATTTCCCTCTCAAATCCAATATGAACGAGTCCTCTCGTCTTCTCTTTAGATCCACTGTTCGTTCCTAATTACTCGTTCTACTGACGGTCTCTTTCTTCATATTTCCTATAAACTATTTTCCTTCATTGATCACATTATATTTTCAAAACTACCCACTCAACAACCTCAGCGTCATTCATTGTATCAACGTAACCTTCTTTTCATGTACTTCCTCACTAAGCGAGGTGTCGCTAGCATAAATGAGAACTGCGTAAGCTCTACCTTACAAATTTTCCTTTGTTTAATTTTCTATTACTCCTGAAGCACACTTCAACCATCACTTTTCTCTAGCTCCTGCAGTCAATATGTTGTGTATTTGTATTTAAAGTTCACCAGTTCCAGAAATATAGCTGCCAGATATTTGGCTCTTTTATTCTTTGTAATCTGTTTTTCAAAGATTCAATAAATTTTGGTTTTGATTTTATAGCTTATAATCCATTGTTTTAGGCTAGCCAGATGAATGCTGAACATGATGTGGAAATGATGAATATGAAAGAGATTTATGAACGAATACTCAAGACATCTGAAGACATGCGGAATTAATTAATATGTTAGTGGAGGGAACAACCGAAGGGAGAAGGAACTTAAGAACAAGCCAATGATCAGAATATATGAAGCAGATAGTTCAGGTATATGCATTTATCACGCAGATCATTAGGCGATAAATTGTATTGGGTACGTCGAAATCAGATGGTTAGCACAGGAAGGGAAGTGATATAGGATAGTATCAAACCAGTTGAAAGATAGATGACAGAGGAAAAAAATATCTGTTCACCTCCATCAATGGTTTCTTACCATTATTTAGGATTTAAGCTTTGTTTGTCTGCACTTAAAAACATAATATATTGCAGGGGTGGCCAAGCTCGTTGATAGTACGAGCCATTTTTCAAAATTTGAAATTTTTCGCGAGCCGCAATTAAATACGTATTTAAAAAGTATTAAATTTTTTTTACAGAAATTATTTATTGAAAACATATGAATAAAAGTGAAAAATATGTGTATTGAATTTAAATGTTAAAAATTAAACACATTTATTTTACTTCTCTTGATAGTTCTTTAAAATTTAGTGAATAATTGGTGACAGCACTTCTCAGTAATTATTTGAGATGCTGGTGGGTTAATACAGATCGGTGTTTGGATTTTACGAATTTTAAAGTGGAATAAAATGATTCACATAAGTACGTTGTTCCGAATATTGAAATAATTCGACAAGCAGCCATTTTTAATTCATGATACTTCGATTATGGTAAAAATTTCCAAAATTTAGTAATCGGCGTCGACTTATATTTTAATTGTAGAGCTTGATCTTCTTGCATCTCTATTAATTCTAATTCTCCAAATGCTTTTTGGGTCATAATTATATTGGAAATGGAAAACTCACCTTGAATTATGTTAATTTCAACTGGATTTAGAAAAAAATCAAGAGACGATTTAAAATGTTTCAAGTTTCGAAATCTATTTTGGAATTTCGTCAATATTCCTTCTAGGTTTTTTTATATACTCGTTGAGTTTTTCTTGTTTGGTAATGGAACAAATTATTTTAATTCGAGGAAAATGACAAAATGTTTTATTTTGAAAAAGTTGTGATTTAGTTTGAAATCTAAATATACCCTGTGAGAGATCAGATATTATTCTATCTTTCCCCTGCAATTGTAAATTCAGTGTTTGCAAATGTTCCATGACAACATTCAAAAACATTAAGTCTTGCAACCACTTGTCATCGTCTAATTTTGGATAGGTTATTTCCTTTTCTTTTAGAAATGCAGTTATCGGAACAACAAATCTACAAATCGATGTAGATACGTTGTAGCTAGAAAACCATCTAATAATGCAAAAGAAATTAATGTCATTTGGAAGTTCTTCGTCCTTTAATTCTTCAAGGAAATTTTTGAATTGATGATTTTTTGCATTGGTGCAAATGTAATTTACAATGCGTAACACTGTTTTCATAACATCAGGATATTTTGTAACGAGATGTTCTCGGTGAATTATGCAGTGAATCGGTATGAATTGTGGAATTTGAGAATCATCTCTTAAAAGCCCAATAAGACCGATTTTTTAACCCAGCATTGCCGGAGCTCCGTCAGTTGCAATGCTTACAAGTTTATTAAGAGGCACATCAAAATTTTTTATTATGGAATCTAATGAATTTTTAATATTGACTTTTGAAGTGCTACTAAATCTAATAATTATTCTTTAACAACAAAGTCAGGTGAAGCAAAACGTATGAGAACTGCCAATTGCGGAAGATCTGTGATATCTGTCGATTCGTCAAAGGCTAAGTTGAATACAATACAGTTCTTAAAATCATTTTTTAAATTATATTCAAGAGGTGAATTAATTGCAGTTAAGCTTCGTTCGGTTGTGTGTCTCGAGATGGGAATTTACGAAACAACTTTGTGCAATGCTGCATTATTTGGATCTAAAACTTAAAGTACATCTTCCAACTTTTTTTTAATAAACTCTCCATACGGGCGTTTTGTACGAGAAATATTCCAGGCAGTAAAAAAACTGGCTTCAGCCACATTATTCGCTTCATTGCTAAAGGTCATCAAAATTGAATGTTGTTTATTTAATTTTGATTTTAAAGAAGCATGTTTGTCTGATCTTAATTTGGAATTTGGTGGATACCGCTTAGAAAACTGAGGATGATTGGTTTCATAATGTCGACGTAAATTGCTTGCTTTATTATTTTTGACCGTAGAATTACAAATAACACATAATGCTTTTCTGTTATTGTCAATAAAAAAGAAATTCTCCTCCCACTCATTATTAAATCTTCTATTTTCTTGCTCATATTTTCTTATTTTATTTTCGTTCTCTGTCGTCATATTTTTAAAAGAACTTGAAATAAAGAAATTTAGAAAATACAAGTTTTGTGTTATTAAAACAATAACACGTGTTACATACTACGAAACAAATTATAGTTAACTTACCAAAAATTCCAGATTACAAATTATACCCGTAGTAAGAGTGATACAAATTGTTTCCTCCAGAGCACAGTGTCAACTGTCCGTTGCAATGAAAGTTTACTAAATTCAAAATCCGTCTGGAGTAGGTCGATTACACCACTGTTTATGTTCGTTCACACAGTTTTCGATGAGTCATATCATCCTTAACTTGGACGGAAATGAAATTTGTTACAACGTTGCAATTAGTCTTTCATATTTGTTATGAGTAATTTAAAAGACATTTTGAAACACTTACGGAACGATAATAATTTAAAAAAATATAATAACACAAAATTGAAAAGGGAACTCAGGTACATTTATCGAGAGCCACAAATAATCCTTCAAAGAGCCGCATGTGGCTCGCGAGCCACAGGTTGGCCACCCCTGATATATTGCTTGCAGACTCAATGTGTCTTAAAGAACGTTGTTACCACATTTTTCTATATATCCTGAATATTGTCCCTGTTGTAGAATAGGGATTTAGACCTTAAGCCAGTAAACTAAGTTCAAGATCGATGTCGAAGTGAAAAAAAAAAACACTTAGTTAAACTTTATTTATGTTATTTGTACTTAATTCTGTTTAATGTACAATTAAACATATAATTGCTTGCATGAGATATATCTGTGACCTAATTTTTGGAAGCTACCTTCTTTATTAAAACTGGAAAAAATTTAATAGACAAATTATATCATTGTTGATAAATGCGAAGATTTGGTTGTTAATTGATAGTGTTTTCATTGGACCTATAACAGAAAGAAAAACTTAAATCACTGAAAAGACGTGAATGGAGGCATTCGTGGAATTGAGAAATATACTACTGACACACATTCGGTTTCGAAAAACAAATCGATACTGCCACTTTCTCTCCCCGCTTGAAGACAGTATAATTCGGTGGAAATGGAATCTCAAAACTAAAAAGGATAGCTTTGAGTGTAATAAATAATATCGCCGACACTGAAAATTCGGGAAGGAAAATAAAGAGTAGTAACAATATTTTCGTCCTTAAACATACTGACAACCTGTGGGGCGATATTTCTTTCTTTTTTTTTTTTTCCTTTTTAATGTATTTCGAACGCTGTTCAACTAATTGTAGTCGTGTGACGAGTACCACGATGTGCTGCATAGTTTACGTTGTAGTTACACAGTTAGCCACGAGATGAGGTTATCATAGTTGTAATGTACCATTAAAGGGACCAAAGAGTGAAGCAGATGTGTGGCTGGTTTAATTTTTTTTTTTTTTTTTTTTTCTGTGTGTGTGAGGAGCCACGTCAGCCCTAGAGTGTCGCCCTCTAGACGTGACACATTGCAGAACACTCGGCTGGCGGGGATCGCAGATCAAGACGGGGGCATCCCTGGACATTTTTCAGTAAAAAAAATAAATAATAATAATAAAAAATAAAAAGGAAATCTGTATCCAAGAATGAAGGGTGAGGCGGAGCCAAAAGAGTACAGCCAATCGGCAAATTATTATTATTATTATTAACTCAGGGCAGTTTGTTGCTTGTCTGGAGCCAACTGGCGACGAGATCTTCCATCCTACACGGAGTTGGGAAGACTTCGTCGAAAGGAGCTGTAATACGAAGCTTCTTCGGGCAGCGCGGACCAAAGAAGAGGACTTGTTGGTTACCTATTGAGAGGGGAAGTTCGGCCGCCCAGCTCAACACACGGGAAACATCAGCAGCGGAGTGGTGGTCAGCCCACCGACTGGACAGCTACATTCGTCTGCATGGTAATCACCAGTCAGAAAAAGAAACTTTTGCATCGTCGTTTGTGCCCTAGTAAACGCCTGAGACAAACTCTCTTGCTCTACAGAGAAAGTTTATGTACTCTTGTGTTCTGAAAAGAAAATTAATCTTTGTAAAATTTTGTAAAGTTAAAAAACATTTCAAGTGCCTAAGTAAATCGTAAAGTCAGATTGTGACCTTGTATTCCTATGTCCCATCCAGTCACATAATATGTCACTTGGCTTGGTTAAGAATTCTAGTTATTCAATAATTCATGTTTAAATAATAATACCTTGAGATTTGGACTTCACTTTCCTCATAATAGGGAACATTGCAAAAGCAATCTCTGGCGCCCGCCTGATTTTTTAAATATTGAAAACTATTTGTAAATTAATAACAGGTAGTAAACGGCCAGAGTGAGATCGAGAAGTCCCTTCCCTCAAATAAGGGCACTTCAACGTACTCTGTGCTTCATTTTGCTTGTTAGTTCATGTACAAGTTACCATTAGCCACAACACTGGATAATTCATAACTTGCTTCTATTAAACTACATTAGTTATGTCAATCAATCAAAATGTTCGTAAATAAACCAATTTATTATCGGCGTTCAATATGCTATAATTCAAATGACAACTTTCTGCTTAAAGTTTAGCAGATGTTAAATTTCTGACGCTGATGTCCGATTCATTAAAGGGGACTAATAAATGTCAATGTATCTCTCTGTAGATCTTCAGTTAGTTAGAAACTGTCATCATATTCCAATTGATCCCGTAACGATTGTGGATATCTCTTACCTCAAACAGATCACACTTCTTGGTGATATGATACACATTTCCTTCTTTAATTTTACACAATATTGCATTCCATAATTTTTATTCCTACTCCTACACAATCTCTACAGACTTATGTGTATTCTCCAAATGTACGTTTAGTTTAACGTTTCTTGACATCTTCTTCAAAGAACGGGTCTTTTGAAGGAAACATGCCATCATTTGTCTGGAATGATTTGGGGAAACCATGGAAAAGCCGAAATCTTAATGCCCAGACGGGGATTCGAACCGGTGTCCTCCCGAATGTGAGGTCATAGCATTAACCGCTTCCCCGCCATGCTCGATGGGGTAATTTCCAGTTGCCTTCTCCACTGTGGCAGTGTTCATAAGCGTTGAAGACTGTGTTGGGTGTTGTCAGTGTTGTGGATGAGAGACGTAAGAAGGGAGAGGGTGAAATCGAGTGGCGGTCCATTAAGGCCTACTCTTCAGAGAGATACCAACCCGGAAGTCAAGCTTAAAGTCCCCAATGGATAAACGAAACATATCAACAATATCGTAAACACACACTCCAAACGCACTTCCACACAACAACTCCTTGACAGCGCCGGACACCACCACGGTGCCGTAACCAACTGAACAAGCTGGGAGAGCTTTTCTCGACATACATTAATAAATAAGACATTGCGCCTCTGCGCCATTCACTACGAACTTTGTCTTATTGATTCCATCATTAAAACAAAACAAAGCAGAGCAGTGTCACTATCTCGCCACTTATTCTCTGTACAAATCACAGTAACTTTCAAACACGTTTTACATCGGCCTCCTCCATCTTTCCCTTAAAAACTCAACATGTAGTAATTTTTCGTTTACAACAAAACCGGATAAAGATAAAAATTTTAATCAGTAGATGATACGGAAAATATCAGGCTTATTGTCAGAGACTCCACACGAACCAGCAATTTACATTGACCCAAATTTTCTCACTATCGTAATCACGTTAAATTCGTTATTTCGATACGTAACATACAAGCGCAAAAGTAGATGGAAGTTAAAATAGGGATGCTGCACCCAGGCAGCTTTAGTGGTCTCACAATGTATCAACAGAGGCACGCGCGGTCGGCCACATTCACGTTAATGGCCGTCGTTCGGCTAAGTGCGACGCTCTCCGGTGGAAACAGATAACGCGTCGAAACGTCGACGGCTTAATGCTGTTATTGTGTCCGATACATCCATCTTGTTGGGCTATTTATCTCCTCCTGGCCGCAGGGGAAGTGCCGCATTTGTCTGGCGGGGGCGGCTTCTTCCTTACGCTCCAGCGACTGAACAAAAATCCCGATGGGGTATTGTCTTAAACCAAGTTGTGATGCCTTTAAATTGATCTACGATTTTTGAAAGAAGTTACAAACCTGTCTTTCAGCAAAAACATCAAAAGCTATTGTGAATATTATTAATAAGATACAATTCATTTTTATGTCTTTCAAGCCACTGGTAATTGAAATAGAATATTTCGTATGAAATGAATTTACTTAATGAGTTTACTGATTCATTGTACTATCTTCAAGTGAAAATATTTTGCTTTTTTTCTTCTTGCTATACGCCTCTTCGATGTCGAGGTCATTAGAGAATGGAAAGGAATGGGGGTAAAGAATGGAAGGAATTCGACCATGGACCTTTTGAAGGACCCATCCCAAAATTTGCCTGGAGTGGTCTGGGATAGCCATGGTAAACCCAATGCTGGATGGCCAGATGGAGAATTGAACCAACGTCTTACAGAATACGAAGCCAAAGCATTTCTGCTCACACGCTACGTTGGGTAAGTGAAAATATTCAAAAGGCAAGTAAATCAATGGAGTTTCCTTTGACAGATTCCGTTAAGAGTGACCACAAGATCTTAACAAAAAATTACTTATTTCGTTTATGTGATCAACAGAAATATATTGAAGTAATTAGTAAAAGTGCTGTGAATCATACTGCAGCTGCTCCGCTGTCAGCCCGTCTGTCACAATCTTCTAGCACCTATCGAAATAATTTTCAGGCATAAAATTTTCACATTGCGTGTGTTTCACTGACCGAAAACCCGATCTAGTATTTATAACCTGGCATAATTTTATTCTAGAGGGTTACATAGAAACAAAGGTAATCGTAAAATAATTTCTACACCATCATGTGTGGTATCGATGTTTAGAGTTCATCAGCTGGAATCCTGGGATGATTACGTAACAATGTAAAATGATACAGTTAACGATTCTTTACGAACGCTAGTTTTTTATATTCAATTTATGTGGATGTATACAGTATATTTTGGCCACATACGTTATTAATAATGCCATTAGATTTTATAATAACATCAAACGCCCAGGTCTGTTTTTTATTTGGGTCCAGTGCTTCCGTATCTATTTCCTAACATTGTTCTATTAATATCAACAGTCTCATTTTACTGTTACATCCTCTATTTGTTTTTGTATAGTAACTACAATCGCCATTGAAGCATGTATATCGAATTTTTATTTGTTTGTGACAGAAAGATGATATGAGATTTACGGTTTTCATAGATGTAAAACAGTAATGAACTTAAGAACAGTATACCCGAATAATGTACAATATATAATACAATGAACGACCAACCGATAGATAAGCCGGCTCATTTCCTTTACGAATTATCTACTCTTTAAACAAAAGGACAGATTTCATTTCTATGTTTTTCGACATCAGTTTCTGTCTGAGGAAGATTTACTATGTTTTGTGGCAACTGAAAATGTTTAAAAGTGAGTTGGCAAATGCTACTATTTTGACTGAGTGTAATGAGAAATTACCTGTTCTCAAGTGAAGGAATATTAAAATTTTCCCTGTCATGTTTGAAAAAATCAGCCATGATGATAACAAGCAAAACCTCCTTAACTAGGAATTTTAAACATCCTTTATAGTTTCTAATACGTTCGAGTGCTCTTTACATTTGACATTCACTCTTAAATATGGGTGCGGTCAGAGTTGGAAGCTATCAAAGTAACAAACAATTAATTAATAAAATTCTCTGTGGTGGAAGGATTCTGGAAACAGCTGATTACACATTCTGTTTAAAGATTTGCTTTATATGGTGCAGACAGGGAGTCCTGCGGTAAGAGCAATAATTGTGACCTGTGCCCCTTGAGATGTGGGTGTGATGGAAGGTGGCAGAGATCAGATGGACTAAAGAAAAAGGAGGTTCTGATGAGAGTGGTTAAGGGGAAGAATATCATTATGAAGACTATCAGAAAAGCAATAAAAATATGGTTAGGACATCTGATAACACATCAATACATTATTGTGGATGTTTTGTAAATGGAAAACGAAAGATGTGAGTCACTTCAGACCGTGGAAGGTATTAAAATCCATTACAGTTCGATCAGGACGAAGAAGAAAATATGGAAGAGTGGAGACGATATGCCATGTAAAGTCCTGTCTTAGGGCAAACAAGCATAGAGATATCGACATTTCAAAGTTTTGATTCTACTACGATTGTGTGAACTAATTTAGAACTAAGAAGTATCACCTTCGATATCATTGATATAAGCAAAAAATACTGATAGCCATAACAACGAGCGTGATGGGTGAGCCGTAACGCTTTGTTCCCGCATTCGGGAAGACACGGGTTCGAATCCCCTTCCGGTCATCGGTATTATGGTTTTCGTTGATTTCCACAAATCACTCTAGGCTAATGTAAGGTTGGTTTCGTCAAAAGGCCATGATCCAAATCCTTCCAGTTCCTTGCAATCAGTCCTTTCCCGCCTCTATTGATCTAGATGTCTACGACGCTTAAGGCCATAGACAAGAAAGATAGACATAATAAAACTAGGACATACATTCGACGCCATTATCGACAAATAGATTGAATATATATGTTTTGAAATTGAATTAACTAGTTTAACACAATTCAACCGAACGATCATTCGGTATAACCCACAGTAAGACGATATTTCATTTGAAGCGAACGTTTACAGTAACTGTGCCTTATCTAGGATACATCATTACATGAAATTCCATTAATGAATCAATGTGCTTAACGCCTTGGTTTTATTAGATTAGTTATTAACTGTTAAGAATATGACACTGAATAATCTAACGTTTAAGCTATTATTGCAAAGTCAGATGTTTATCTTTTTTTTTGCGCTTCTGGGAATTTCTGCTCAGTTTATATGGTCTCCAAGTTATGTAACAACTGAGCGTTGCTTAAAAAATACCTGGTTGAATTACTAACTTTGTGACTACTGTAGACATCATTCTTTATAAACTTGTTTCGAATAGTTGAAGCAAGCATATTTGACATATTTATTTAACATCAATTTCATCGTACATCTAAAAAAAATTTAACTACTGTATTGAATCTTGTAATCAAATGGAAAAATGGGCCCATAAAAGAACTGGAAGGTGGGACAGTCATTTAAGAAATGTTATTTTAACAATTATGTTTAACAAGCTAGGAGTTGATTAATTATCCTAGATTTTTGTAGTTAATTGAGAATTTTTGTAAATGAACCTTTTTTTTTATGGAGAGAAACTGTGTAAATGGTTTGTAATACGATCATGGACGGTATTATGAGTGAACATTAATTAAAAGTTTGTAATTGTAAATGTGAGTCACGGTGTTTGGAGGACAAGTTTCAACTGTTTTGACTGGTTTAAGTTAATAATTTTGTGTTTAAATATCTTTAACTTTCATTTCCCTGTGTTTTATGATGATTATAAATGATTTTGTATTCATTCTGTTTGTTTTGATGTGGTTTTGATTGTTGGCTGCATTGTCGCCCTTCGGACACATCAAGCGGCTTTCTCTGTTTTATTTTGGATCTTTTTGTAGCGTCTATATAAACGAGTTGCGGAGACGAGTAGTTAGTTGTCAGTTATTGTCAGAATTCTTGTTTGTGAGTTTAATTGCTGGATATTTATATGTCTTTGGAGAAGTCTGGTGCCTATGTTATCTTAGAACTCACGGCAAAATTTGTTTTTTAATTGAAAGCGAATCGTGTGCTGTTATTTTGCAGAACTATTGGATTCAGTCAAGAACAATAGTAATCATTAACCTTTGGGGGAGGTAAATACTAGAGCTGTAAAAGTAACGAGAAATTCTGTACCCGTATGTATTCGTTACTAAACCAATCAATACCCGTTACTTTCGAATCGTTACTCGTTACTTTCGGTACAATCGAACACTAGCATGAAGCATTGTATAGAGTCGCTAATGAACGATCAATTAAAAAACAGTAACTATCTCAAATTATCCATACAAATTTTCTATTTACAAATTATGCACTGTAAATTTTAATGTTTAACAAAATAATAAATTTCAAAATTAGTCTTTACGTTGTCAAAATTAGTTATCTGCGAGAGCTGTAACATGTTCGTATCTATACGACAAATGCGAGTAACGAAACATGCGAGTAACGAAATTAATTTGTGAGTAACGATTCGGTACTTCGAGTCAGGCGACGAACCCGTTACTCAGTAACGAATACATCGTTACTTTTACAGCTTTAGTAAATACCACCTGGGGACATAGACAGCAACCTGTGAAAGAAGAAGTGAATAAAGGAAAATATCGTTAACCGAAAAGCTTATCAATATTCTGTAGTAGGATATAATTAATAAATAAATTATAAGACAGATACTAAGAACCATCCATAGTTCACCTAATTCGTTGCAGGAAACCCAAAAACCGTAATCTGGAGTCCCTTTGTATTTCCCCATTCCAGTGTGATAACGCTTTAACGCGCGAAGTGAAGGGGGTGATTTTTTTATGTAGCTAATAAATAGAAGTCGCCTACTATAAGGAAACACCTTACACACATCATTGATTTTTGTGAAAAATTAGTTGTAATAGTATATCGTTGGACCATAATTGTTATTGTGAGTTGTAATATCGCAGAGCAGACTCTCTGGTTGTTTTTAAAGTTAGCAGTAAAGCAACAGCCGTGTATGGTGGCATAAATCTGTTGTATTGTAATAGAGACAATAAGAAATGTTAAATAAAATATAGAAGAGAGAAATGAATGATTTAATAATTAAATAATTAAAAGGTAAAAGGGAATTTGAATAAAAATAAGTGAGTAATTCTATTCAATATTATGTTTTAGGATTCAAAACCACGTAAGTACAATGTGTATTTATGCATATTAGAAAGTAATCTTACACTACACATGAAAATCTCCTTACAGAGTTTATTTCATTTTATTTGGCTTTAGCCATAGGCTAATTTAGCCAGTTACATAGAAGTCATCATGACAATCCTTTTCTTAAATTTATGCATTTTAAACATGAATTTTAGTTCTTGACACATACTTGTACAGTAATTTAGAGGACTTTTTATTGGGATAGGCAAGAATCTGTATAAGGGATTGTATATCCGTTATCTGTAGACCTTCTTCTAAAAATTCATGTGTTTCAGTTTGGTATTTACTGCATCTCAACATAAAATGGTATATGTCCTCCATTTCTGCACAGAACGCACACATTGCCCGGTATTATCTGCCCACCTCTTGTATATACTCCCGCCACATTTTTTCCCAATCTGACTTAACGCATGAAGATATTATGTCCTTATAATCAGTAAATGGGACGGGGATGTGTTCCTTATCTTTGGCATTAAGTTGTTTCCTTGCCGCTATATCGGCAATTTCATTGCCCGCTATGCCGACATGACGAGTTGTACGTAATTGTAAATTAGTTCGGCTGCCGGCCGCTAGAGGCGCAAGTGCAGACGTCTGCCGGGTTGCCTGGCCATTAGGATTGCGTCCCGTCCCGTCCGGCCCGCCCGCATCATTCTTCATTAAGCTCGCGTCCGAAAACTCGGCGCCCAGGTGGCGCCGGAGCGGTTCGACCTGCCACCTCTCGCTTCAAACTCGATTAAACGGATCGGGGCCAGAACTGATTGCGTTGTCGCCCAAATTAAGTTGTTCGCTGTTTAGCATTGCTGATCCGACATAATGAGGTTACAGTCATTACCTGCTTGTGTGACGGAGTGCGGTGTGGGGCCCGACGTATGAATAATCATACTGACAGCGTCGTGTCCACGGGACTAACGCCATGACACGGCTGTTAGGTTTTAAACGAGCGCTGGAGTGGCGTCAGCGGTCCAGAGCCCGAAACGATGTTAAGCGTCAAACAGACTCGTTAGCGCGAGGCGGAGGGCAGCTCGACAGGTTTAGCGGAAAACAGATTCGAGTGCCGTTATTCAATTCTGACGCGCCTGTAATACTCTTAGGAGTGAAGTGGCCAGATTTTAAGCTCCTGTAGTACCTGGAACTCATACTGACACCACATAACAGCAGCGTACCGGATCAAGCAAGGTGTTAACAATGTTCCGAGATTTCTGTTCTCAAAGGCAGTAGGGCAGGGCACATTTGACAAGTGGTTGAGAGAGATTTCAAAATTGCCTTTACTGGAGTGGGTTGTGAGAGGATGTTATACGGAAGTGAGGTAACTGAGATGAACAACATTTGAATCGACGTTTTTTGAAAGGGTGTAATCAACATTTTTTCACATTTTTTATAGCGTTTTTGTTCCTTGAGGATAGAGCTATCAGTTTCTTTTGAAAAGGCATATGTGTGAGCATTCTTTCTCAGTCAAATGACTTAAACAAACTGAAGAACTAGATTTCACATGATTATGACATGTAGCTATTTCATTGGCCAACCACTGGTGCAACTCCAGAAAGTGGCTATGAAGAAGAGGTCGAAGGTGAAGAAAAATATAAATACTTTTTTATGAACATAAAGTTAGCCTAATATAGACAATGTACCAAAGTACCCTCTTGAACGTTCACTCTTAAATTAACTGCTATTAATTTAATGTGTACTTTGACAGATGTCTAGCAAATAAATTCAGAATTAGAGCTCCTTAAGATTATTTCATCCCACTTAAACTTGAATTATTTTGAAAGGGAGTAATTTTCAAATTGTCTTCATCGCGAGAAAATACTTTAAAATTCTTTTCCAAATAGTGAGACATGTTAAGGCAACGTATTGATTTTGTAGTATGTCGCTTTTCGTCACACTCAATTTTTTTATTATTATTCAGATTATTTTGTTTCTTTTATTTATTCAGGTCCTAGATTAGATTATTTATACTGATCTCGGGCAGCCCAAGTTGTTAAGTGTTTTATTAATACGCAAGGTTACTTATATGAGAAAAGCCATTGAAAATATGCAAGTAAAAGAGAGAGGGTTGGATGCCGTCAGCCTCTAAGGCAGAAAGGTGCCGGACAACACAGGGCTACCCTATCCCGTTACGATATTCCCAAGGTCGAGTGCATTGCCCCTTTCATGGGACGCGAAACTGTGAAGGCTACGACCCCCACCAAACCGAAGCGCGGGAGGAGACGATCACAAATTGCAGCGAGCAATTACACTACATGATTTCAGCATAGCTTGTCCCACCAATGAAATGTAACGTTGGGGTTCTCATAAATTAAAGCAAGGCTTGTTTTTCTCCCCCGCATATTCTTCGGCGAGGAGAAGAGGGAGCCATCTTTTTTCACTGGTTGGAAGAGGTATTCTTGTCTGGTACGCGATCTGGGATAGACGGCTCGACCATGCACAGAGTCTTACAGTGACCGTACTATGACCGCTGGCTGGTGATCCTTGATGGCCAAGCAGGACGATCGTACTCGCTTGATCGCAGGATCGATATCGCACAGCGATAGGCTGTCCGGCAATTCATTATCGACGCAGTCTACGAGATGGTTGTGTGTTCACTCCAGGTCATGCTTCGTTTGGTTCTTGAGACTGTGACAGACCCGTAAGCGAACTTGAGATAAAGACCTCTGCTCATCAAGCAGAATCATTCTGAGCTAGTCGGCATATTTGGTAGAACATTATGTGTTGTGGATGCCCCTTGCTTATCATGAATGTCATAATGTTTTCTTGTATTAACGGTGCCCGAGATTAATTTTATAATGGTCAAAGATATGGTTTGACCTGACCTGCCTGACTGCGAATGTGAATGCTACTATCGAAAAGTGGCATCGGGTGCTGATCTGACCTGACCTTACTTTATCTCTAGTGTGAATCGGCCTTTATTTTGTATCTTTCACATGAAAAAGAGAGCTATTTTTATTGAGTATCACCGTTATATTGCCTTCATCCTCACACACAATAAGTATAACTAACTCCACTTGAAAAACAATCATCACAGACATCTGCGTCAAGAAATATAAAATATTAATAAATTTAATTTTCCATTATAAATCTGAATGATTAACTTGTCACGATTCCTGCTTGAGAGATAGAATAAGAGCTGTTTCTGGGGAAAACATCTTTTTACGTACCTTCTCTTGCTAATTGCTTTTAAAGAACCCTTTGAACTTTTTCTACCTTTTAATTGCTTAATACACTTGCTACTCTAGACTGTGTTTCGCTACAATTACGACTATATCACTTTATCTCTTATCTCTTTGTCTGTATGCTTTTACCAAAGACAGTATTCTGCAACTTCTGTTATTCTTTAACCAACTATTGACGTGGCCTCTTCAACTACATTTTTACCAATAGTACTGTACTTCACCGGAAATGAAATAATCATTCTCCACCTTTCTCTCGTCTACTAGGAGAGATTGTACCATTTGTTCACCAACATTAATTACTTAGATTTTAACTAACCTTCACATTTACTAAACAACTGCTTATACAATTAAACTGCACTCAATTTAGTCCTGAGTACATTTATAATTCTTCTAGCTTAAAGTATATTTATTTAACTGTCATTTGCAGATCCAGTGCCGCCATCAAAAAATGCATCATCACAAAAATCTTTTTGCGTCAATTCTTTTCCCGTTACAAAACATATTATCTTTGTTATCGCATCTCTTTGCTGCCAATGATGCTAAAAAAACAATGCTATTACTATAAAGTCAAACAAAACAGTAGAGTCCTACTCAAACATAGCCAACGACACCAGACAGCGTAGACTAAAATTCTATGGTCACATCTACAGGATGCCAGAACACAGATTAACAAGCAGATATTCAAACTCATGCAACCATTAAAAATGCCTAACAGTTGCATCAATCAAGTAAGACAAGACCTGGAAAGAGCTAAAATCAAGAGTTCAGAAATCATAGATCTCAGAATCTTCAGACAAAAAATACACGACTGGGTAGTCATGCCAGAAACCAAAGCCAAGAAGGCGGCACAACATGGACAGAAGAGAGAAAACTTGCCTTCAGTAAACGGATGCTAGAATACTGGAATGGCAAAAGAAACTCAGACAGAAAATGACTACTTTTTGCTTGATCAGTTTAGGTCTATTCGCATAAAATAAATATAATTATTAATAAAGCATTCATATATAACAATGCATTTATAATTGTATATTCATTCATCTTGGCGTGATATATATCCATTACAATCTCCATCTTCACTATACGAGGCTCTAGTGAAACAGCATTTGGAGTAATGAAGTCAGTCGCCAAAGATATAGAATACGTTGCATTTATTTCAGAATGTCTTAGGATTAAAGAAACATGGTACTGGAAACAAATCTAAGCTATGTTCGCAGGACTACGACCAGATGGAGAGCGTATCGTTGGCGGATGCGACGTGAAGAATGAATCTCGTCATGTAGGGCTGCCGGGACCATCTTTCCTCGGTATTGTCCGGCACCTTGCCAAGGGCTGTGGAGGGTGTCGTGCCCAGTACGGGACGGCCAATTAAGAGCGCGGCGCGGGCCATTACACGCACTCATCCTGGTGGGGCGCCAAATTGGGTGGGCGGCAGCCAAAGCGCCGGATTGCCGCCACCAATCGCAGCCGTCCTGCGGAAGTTTGTCACCGGCGCCGTGCTCAGCGGGAGGGGCCGCTTTTTAGGCGCTCGTCATCTCATTACTCCTCTGCGACACCTAGTTCAAACTGTCGCTGAAAATTAATTTTCCTGCTTGCAGTGATGAATAACGCTGGAAGCAAGTGCTGCAGTTGTCTGCACTGCCTCAAAGATCTGTTTTGTGGCGCTTTGCAGTGGAAACAGCCCAAGGACTGGGTCGTGAATTACATCATTATTAGCGTTGTACCCGTCGATGCCAGCTTCAACACTACTTAGTAATGAATGCACGTTTCGTAATTTCTTAAGGCATCTATCGTAACAGATCTTAGCTACAGTTACACTAATACCCTTTTTGTCGTAAATAACAGCTCTCATCAGCTCAGGAATTGATGAGATATTAACGAGGTGTTAATTAGTGAAGTACCGGTATTCTATTAATTAGTCACCTTGCCGTTCTACCACGAAATCCTTCAAGAGTCGATAATTACCAGTGACTACAAAAGATAAGATTTTCTAACAATTAAATGATTATAACTTTGTAAGAATACCATTTCATGTTCTCCCTTGCGGTTTCATTAATATACATAAGTTATATTTATTTTTATTTTCCCGGTTTTCTTCAGTAGGTCCACATCAATCTATACGAATATTCTAAAAGCGAAAGTAACTCCATCTGTCTACTAGTTACGTTTTCATGGCTAAACGGCTAAACCGATCTTGATTAAATTTGACAGTGAAATATTATGTACCATTGGGAGGGATATAGGATACTATTTTAGGGATGAATAACATATTTTGACATGAAATTTGTAAGGTGACAGACAGACATATAGCGTGTGTAGATCTCTGTATTGGCGAACTCTCGAGTGCTCTGGCGGCTCAGTGGTTAAAGCGCTTACTTTCAAGAGTTCGGACTTGGGTTCAAAACCCCGTGCGATCAGGAATTTTTAATCATGTGAGCCACGCCAGGACGTTCCGTAATTCCGATTCCACGTTAAAGTGAACATCCAGCCACGAAACAGGGAAAAGTTGTGGCAAATGAAAACTGTATCACGTAGGCAGCCGAACAATCCTTTTGGAGCTCCAGATTGAAATGCCGTATGTGTTTACTCTTTTTATGTTATATCTGTTACTGGAGCTTTGTTACTCTTGCAGTCAGTTTGTATGTGATATGTTCACAAATTTCGTGCATAAATTAAAAAAAAAAATTATGTCGTAAATGCAAGGCGAAATAGTAGAATATTTGTCGGTAGTTTTGGGGATACTGCACAAGCTGCTACATATCCCAAAGAGTTCCTTAACTCTTTGGGGTTATCGGTAGTCCCTTCTAATAAATTTAGATTAAAATTTCGGGAGTCCATACTACTGATGTGCAACCTCTACACACTGCTACTGTGAAATGGCACACGCCTACAAATAACACAGATGGGGCGCAACGTTATAAAGATGTGATCATGACTAGAATAACAAAAGGTGTCATATGCTGATATTTCGAATCTCAATAATTCCACCAGACCTACCATTCCAGTTTAAAAGATCAAAAATCCTACTAAAATTAACCTTTGCAATGATTATCAATGAAGCCCAGAGACAGATACTAAATGTAGCAAGAGTATATTTAGAAAATACGTTTTTTTTTTACCATCGGCAGTCACATGAACCTAGTTCAGGGGTTACCAACTACCAAAGGCTATATACCATAATAAAGGACGGCAAAACTAAAACCAAATACGATGTGTAAGAAACGGCATTGATATATGATGTACCCAGGTAGTCTTCACAGTTAAGCCCCCTCCCCCCTTTAGTTTTAAGCTGTCATCAGTCTTTCGACTGGCTTGAAACAATCCTCCAACCCTTCAAATCTTCCGCTAACCTCTTCATCTCCACATATTCCTTACAACCCACGTCTTCAGTTATCTGATTCATATATTGTAATCGTTGTCTTCCTCTATAATTCTTTCATTCAACTGTTCCCTCCACTAACAAATTAACCAATCCAGCATGTCTCAAAATATGACCTACCAACCTGTCTCTTCTTTTTTGTAAGTTTCACCAACTATTTCCAAAACTCGATCAATTCGTACTTCGTCTGTCCATTTAATTTTACAGCATTCTTCTCTAGCTCCACATTTCAAATACCTCAATTTTCTTACTTTCTGGTATTCATAAAATACATGTTTCGCTACCATAAAGTGCTATGATCCACGCGTAGAGTTTTAAAAAGTTCTTTCTAATTCCTAGATCAATATTTGCAACTAAAACATTTCTCTTTTTCATGAAGGCTCTTTTTGTAAGTGCTGTTCTGCTTTTAACATCATTCTCGCTTCGGCCATCGGTTGTAATTTTGCTTCCCATGTAGCAGAATTCACTTACTTCTCCTATTGCATCCGATCCAATTTTATATTTAATCTACTGTGATTGGTATCATTTCTGCTACATTTCATCACTTTTGTCTTGCTTTGATTTATATTCAATCCAAAATCATACTTCAGTATTTTGTTGATGATACTCAGTAACTTCTCAATATCCTCAGCTCGTTCCGCTAACAAGACAATGTCAGCAGGAAATCGTAGCATACGGATTTTTTCTCCCTGAACACTTATGCCACATGAAAAATTTTAATTTATTTCATTTATTACTTCTTCTACATACAAGTAGAATATTTACGGGGATAGACTACAACCTTGTCTCACACCATTTTTAACTGATGCATGTCGCTCATGGTTCTTTACTTTTATTATAGCTACTAGATTTTTGTATAGTTTATAAAGTATTCTTCTATCTCGATATTTTAGACCTGATTTCTTTAAAATTTTGAACATCTTGTCTCACCTAACATTATCAAATGCTATTTCTAAATCAACAAACGCCAAAAAAAGTATCTTTGTTTTTCTTGATGCGCCCTTCAATCATTAATCTTAATGCCAGAATTGCTTCTTTTGTACCGTTGTTTTTCTTAAACCCAAACTTATCTTCACCTACTGTCTCTTCTATTACCCCTTCCATTCTTCTGTATATTATTCTGGTCAGTAATTTTGAACCATGTGATGTTAGACTAATGATGCTATAATTCTCACATTTGTTGGCTTGTACTTTCTTCGGAAGTGGGATGATGATATTTTTATTAAAATCAGTTGGAATTTCTCCTGTTTCATAACTTTTTGATATCAGTTTGAATAATCGATTGATTCCCTCTTCTCCTAGCGATTCAAGAATTTCTTCAGGGATATCATCAATTCCATCTGAATTATTTGCTTTTAAGTCATTTAGAGCTCTATTAAGTTCTGTCCTCAAAACAGGATCTCCTTAATCATCAATGTCGATATCGCTTTCCTTTTCCATTATGCTATTGTTCAAGTCGTCCCCATCATAAAGTGTTTCAATGTATTCCTTCCATCGGTTAGCTTATCGTCTGAGTTTAAAAGAGGTTTCCTATCGGCAGGTTTAATGTTTACACCTCTTTTCTTCATTACTCGAAAATTGTGTTTGATATTCCTGTATGCAACATCTACTTTACCTATGACCATTTTCATTTCTACTTCTTCACACTTTTCTTGTAGCCATTTACATTCGTTTTTTTTGCATTTGCTCTTTATTTGATTTCTAAATTGTCTGTATTGCTCTCTTCCTGCTTCATCCTGAGCATTTTTGTGCCTTCTCCTCTGACCCATAAGTTTCAAAATTTCCTCTTCGATCCCAGGTTTT